>CM075961.1:40646179-41246179 GCA_038048745.1 Coluber constrictor foxii
AATGCGTTAAGCAATAGCCTTCATACTTTTGTATATTTATATTTATACAAAGTCAGCTTATTGCCCCCAACAAACTGGGTCCTCAATTTACCCACCTTATAAAGGATGGAAGGCTGAGTCGACCTTGAGCCTGCCTGGGATTGAACTCGCGAGTAATTGCAGCAGCTGGATCTTAAATGCTGCCTTTGTAGGAGGCATTACTCCCCTACACTACTCAGCCTTTCACCGTGCCCTAAAAACACTTCTATTTCATCAAGCTGGGCTGGCATAACCCCCCCCCCCTCCTTCTTAGATTTTTAATTGTCAAAGGGTTTTAGTCAGGATGTTTTAAATTGTGGGCCAAAGTTGTTTAATTCTTTTAAATTTTGTATTGGAATGTTTTTTATTCTTGGCTGTGCACCGCCCCGAGCCCAGTAGGAGAAAGGCAGTATACAAATTTAATAAAATAAATAAATAAATAAATATTTAGGAATTAAATATATAAAGAAAAAATCTGCTAGGAAAAGAAAAGCGCAAAGTACTTTTTTCTTACCAGAAAACCCTAAATGAATATATCATTTGAGTCAATGAAGCAATGATTTAACTCCATTTTTTTTATTATCTTTACTTCTTTTTAGCCTAGATTAAAGTATAATTTGGAGACCACCAATCTCTTCTTTTTTTTAAAAAAAAAAGGAATGTTAATAAGGAGACTCAAGTTATATTCATACTTCTAGTTAAAGTTCAAATAAGCCGTGGCAGTTTCAATAAATGATAGTGTAAAACTCAACAAACAAGGAACAACTTGCCTCCAGAAGTTGTGAATGCTGCAACACACCCAGGTTTTTAAGAAGATGTTGGATAGCCATTATCCAACATCTTCATTATCTGAAGTGGTGTAGGTTTTCCTGCCTAAGCAGGGGGTTGGACTGGAAGACCTCCAACGTCCCTTCCAACTCTGTTCTGTTCTGTTCTGTTCTGTTCTGTTCCGTTCTGTTCCTGTAAGTGAATGCAGACAATTTTTCCATTTGACCCGCCATTTTCCAGGTCTTCTCATCCATAAAATGAGTCCCATCTGGGAGTAGGGCGGTATACAAATTTGAATAAATAAATAAATAAAATTGGAAAGTAAGAGAAAGCAAATAAGATTCAGCAGACAAAGATAGATTTGTGAATGGGTACGATATTATACCATGAAGGGGACATAGAATCGGTGTTTATAGAACCAACTAATGTTTTAAACATAGAATGCAAAAGCATATTCTCCAAAGCCCCTGAGAGTAGGACAAGGAGCAATGGGTGGTAACTAACCATGGAGACAAGCAACTAAGGAGAAATTTCTTGACAGTTAGAACAATTAATCAGTGGCACAATCTCCCTCCAGAAGTTGTGAATGTTCCAACACTGGAAGTTTTAAAGTAGAGATTGGATAACCATTTGTCTGAAGTGGTGTAGGGTTTCCTGCCTGGGCCGAGGGTTGGACTAGAAGACCTCCAAGGTCCCTTCCAACTCTGTCATTCTATTTCTATAACAAAGGAAAGGATTGTAGGAGTCTGCATATGTGCAGGAATTTTCATATCTTGGATGGCAAACCTCAGATAAGGAAGGTTACTTGCATATAGGTGCCAGGAAATGGCATTAGAAAATAAGGTCCTAACTCTGTAAACAAGAGGAGAGGAAGTGGGATGTGTGTTAGACTTTAACTATAGCTAAACATTATAAGTGCTTAAGCAAGCAATGGTTAACCAAAGATTCTAGTTAACTGGAAGATTCTGTGAGCCAATGATATGCTGCCAAATACACTATAACTTGAAAGTAACAAACTATATAAGGTCACGATGTAAGACAATAAAGACACACATTTGTCCTCATCCTTTCTGTGTGTGGTCATTCAACAAAGGATTAATATACCATTGAAAGCAAGCATAGGAGATTATTTTTGCTTGTTGGACCCAACATACTTTTTTCAGCATTGATTTCAAAGAGTAATCGCCTTTCCCCTCACATATACTTTACTGTATTACATGTGAATCCTAAATAGAGGAAAACCTGCAGAATCACGATCAGACTACTAACTGGTGGAAAGAACTGATAAGCAATAGCAGTGAGTAATCCATTAGGAGAACAATTTTCAACAATATGCAATGGATAGATAACAAATGCCTTGACTTTTTCTTCCAGACATGGACGACTGTTTTGAATGTTCAAAAGATCACTACCCGGATAAAGAACAGAAAGAATGTATTCTGAAACCAGTGGTCTTTCTATCATTTGAAGAAACCTTAGGGATTGGTTTAGCCTCCGCTGCTCTTTATTTCTTCTTCTTGACCTCTTGGGTACTTGGAACTTTTATTAAGCACCGGGATACTCCCATTGTCAAAGCCAACAACCAGTCCCTCACCTACACCCTGCTTGTCTCTCTTCTGCTCTGTTTTCTCTCCTCTTTGCTCTTCCTCAGCCACCCTGGTGAAGTGACCTGCCTTCTCCGACAATCAGCTTTTGGCATCACTTTCTCAGTGGCCATTTCTAGTGTCCTGGCCAAAACCATCACTGTGGTTGTGGCTTTCATGGCCACTAAACCAGGATCTCAGATGAGAAAATGGGTGGGGAAAAGATTGGCTCTTTCTATTGTCCTTTCCTGCTCTCTCTTCCAGGTATGTATTTGTATTCTTTGGTTGTCAACATTTCCCCCATTCCCTGAGTTGGACATGCACTCAGAGCTCCAAGAAATGATTTTACAATGCAATGAGGGGTCAGCTTTCTTCTTCTACTGTGTCCTGGGCTACATGGGTATCTTGGCCATCGCCAGCTTTATTGTGGCTTTTCTTGCCCGTAAACTACCCGACAGCTTTAATGAAGCCAAATTCATCACCTTCAGCATGTTGGCCTTTTGCAGTGTTTGGATCTCCTTCTTTCCAGCCTATCTGAGCACAAAAGGCAAAGCCATGGTAGCTGTGGAGGTTTTCTCCATCTTGTCCTCCAGTGCTGCATTGCTGGGATGCATATTCCTGCCCAAATGCTACATCATTGTTTTTAAGCCTGAGCTAAACCAGAGAGAGCAACTAATAAAGAGGACTTAGTACATCATGTGAGTTTTCTAACTATGAAAATTTGCTGACAATAGAAAGATTGTCTGCTATTTCCTATAAACATATCGTTTTAATTTCTATCAAAGGAAGATTTATGGAGGATTATTATTGTTATTAAGATTTGTTATGTTTGCCCATTCCAAAAGGAGTTCTCGTGCTATTGCATTTACAACCATTTTCCAAAGAAGTCAATAAATACATTACTTTTACAATCTGGGGTTCTTAGATCAATTTTTGACAATATCAAAATATATATTTAAAAAGAGGTGGCAAGTATTTCCAAATAATTATTTATTAAACATATTTCTTTTTTTATATATAAAATTTATAAACTTTATTAACAAATAATTAAAACACGCACAAAACATACATAATGAAACACAACAAAAAACTACATTATACAATAAAACATGTATATTCAATCATTTGAAGCATCTGTTTCGTAGTGGTATATCTAATTACACAATTATACATATTCCCATAGATCTTAACTCACTGGTTCATTTTTACCACTTTAGCCTCTCCTCTCTCAGCTCTCTAAGACATCTTTTTGTGTTCTAAGTATTACCATCACTTTCTGAATTTCTCTGTAAGTGTTTATCGCCCATAAGGGGGTGGTTACATGCACAACTGTACTTCTACTCTGTTTTCTAATTATATTTCTTCCGTAGCAACCCTGAGCCAATGATACCATTTATTCCAAACTTTGTAAAATTCAGTGTCTTCTTTTTCCTTTAATTCTTGTGTCAACCTATCAATTTCCGCACATTGTGTTACTTCTAATTAAATATTTACACATATACTAACCTGATAGTAATTCCCCTGTGTCTTACTTTTCCACTCATTTTTAAAATACTATAGTTATGTGACTTGATATTTGATGACCAAAGCTACAAGAACTAAAGCAAAATGTGAATAGGCAAAATATGAATCTACAGAGGTGGCATTCAACCGGTTCGGACCGAACTGGTAGCAGAAATTGCTGATGGGGCTGCCCACCTGCCCTGGCTCCATGCCATCCTCTTTAGGCACGTTTTTGAGGCTGGGCACATGGGTGAAAGGCAGGCGAGTGTGCGAACTGGGTGTGCGCGGAGGCACAAACTGAGTGTGTGTGCAGGGGAGTGAATCAGTAGTAACATAATGTGAAACCCACCATTGGAGCTTTACTATCTCCAGAGATAGCGCAATAAGATCTCTATTCTTGCAGATGAACAATCTGCAACTTGATGCAGCCATATATTTCTGTAGAAGTCATTAAGCGTAGGGAATGATGGCAAATACACTGAAATGTACTTAATAACTTGCAAGCCTGGGTTTCCTGGGTGGTGATCAGGGTCAAGGCCAGGGGTGAAATCTAGCAGGTTCCGGGGAACCGGTAACAGATTTTTTGAGTCATTTGGAGCATCGTTAGCGGAAATTTTGAGCAGTTCGGAGAACCAGTAGCGGAAATTTTCAGCAGTTCAGAGAACCAGTAGCGGAAATTTTCAGCAGTTCGGAGAACCAGTAGCGGAAATTTTTAGCAGTTCGGAGAACCAGTAGCGGAAATTTTTAGCAGTTCGGAGAACCAGTAGCGGAAATTTTCAGCAGTTCGGAGAACCGGTAGTGGAAATTTTTAGCAGTTTGGAGAACCAGTAGTGGAAATTTTCAGCAGTTCAGAGAACCAGTAGCGGAAATTTTCAGCAGTTCGGAGAACCAGTAGTGGAAATTTTCAGCAGTTCAGAGAACCAGTAGCAGAAATTTTCAGCAGTTCGGAGAACCGGTAGTGGAAATTTTGAGTAGTTTGGAGAACTAGCAAATACCACCTCTGGCTGGCCCCAGAGTGGGGTGGGATTGGAGATTTTGCAGCATCCTTCCCCTGGAGTGGGGTGGGAATGGAGATTTTGCAATATCCTTCCCCTGCCACACCCACCAAGCCACGCCCATAGAACCTGTAGTAAAAAACCTTGGATTTCACCACTGGTCAAGGCTGGCCTTGGGGATAGGTGGGGAATGTAAATTCTGTGTGGCTTTGTGTCGTCTGACATAATCCTTAATCCTGTCAATTCCATCTGTCAGTCTTCTAATTGGGATTACTTGAGGCTATTCTGGCTGGAAGGCAGAGATTGCTTTAGCTTTTTTTAAAAAAAATTGATTTATATGCCGCCCTTCTCCGGAGATCAGGGTGGCTTACAATGTGTTAAGCAATAGTCTTCATACCTTTGTATATTTATATACAAAGTCAGTTTATTGCCCCCACAAACTGGGTCCTCAATTTACCTACCTTAGAAAGGATGGAAGGCTGAGTCAACCTTGAGGCTGGTGGGATTTGAACTTACAGTAATTGCAGACAGCTGATGTTAATCACAGTCTGCTGAGCCACCAGGCCCTCCTATCCTTGTTTTTTCTTTGCCTTCTCTAGGGGCATGGCCCCGTTACCTTGCGTGGTGTAATTGCCCTCATTTTGAGTTGGATCGTGATTTTTATCCTTCTGTATACTTTGATCAATAAAACCGGAATACATTTTCTAATTAAACTCATATTTATTGTAAAGAAAATAAAACATCTTACTAATCTAAATTAGTTACATTTTTGGCAAAGAATCCTCAGCCAGACCTTAGCTGGCAGGAGAACAAAGGAAAGTTTTTAGAAAAAAAAGAAAAGAATGCAGGACATGCGCAGTAGATACTGATAAGGAACTTGGCAAACTACGGTAAGTCTCACAGTTCAGAAATAATAGCTCTGTTGGTAAATATAAAAACGCAGTGACACATGGAAACGAAGAGAAGGGGGTGTCCTGTGATTCTTTCTACAGTCGCAACTGGTGAAATGGAATGCTCTGGGATTCTGCAACTGTTACAAGTACATGTCAGTTGCCAAGCAATTAAAGTTCAATCACCTGACTATGGGGATCATGGTTGTAAGTGCGGGGATCAGTTGTAGTAGGTCATTTTTTTTCCCCAGTGTTGTTGTAATTTTGAACGGTCACTAAAGAAATGGTTGCAACTATATTTTCCTTTAGTAAAGGAAATAGAAAGGAAGAAGAAGAAACTTGAGGCATTGTACGGAGCAGATAATGGACATCCCAGAAGTGCTTTTTTCAAGAGGTAACTGGACTTTCTGGTTGTTCTTTGAAGACGTTTTCTCTTCTCATCCAAGAAGCTTCTTCCACTCTGACTGGATGGTGGGGAATGGAAGGATTTATACTCCTTGCAGAAAACTGGTCATTTGCATTTTTTTAGCTGGTCGTTAAGGTCATCTTAATTGTATTAAGATTGTATGATAAAACGGGCACAAAATTTTGAAGAGCCAATAATGATGGAAACTTGGGAAATGATTTGGGTAAGAAATGTAAAATTTACACAAGCTCAACATTTGAGAGAGAAATTCTATCACATGTTTTAGAGATGGCATTTGGATTCCCCCAAAATTAGCTTGTATGTATCCAAATTTACAACCTAAATGTTGGAGATGTGATTGCGTTGACGCTACGTATTTTCATGTTTGGTGGACTTGTGAAAAAGTTAAAGCATTTCGGATAAAAATATGGTGGATTATTCAAAATATTCTTTAAAAAAGGATAAAATTTACTCCACAGCTTTTTTTTTTGTTAGGTATTATAAAAGATTGTATGGTTATAGAGACTAATTTGATTTTGAACTTAATAATTGCAGCAAGACTTTTGGTAGCACAGTACTGGAAGAAGGGAGATTTACCGTCTACTGAAGAATGGACATTAAAAGTAGTAAATTTAGCAGAGATGGTGAAAATTTCAGCATATTTAAAAGACCATTCAAATGAGAAATTTATGTTGGAGTGGAGAAGATGGATAGATTATATTCAAGGCAAATATCAGACTAAAAAATTGCAAATAGCTTATGAATAAAGAATGAATAAAGAGAAATCATAAAGCACTTAAAAAGTTAGTTTAGTAAAAGGAGAATTAAAAGTTCAAGAGGGGGATAGGAGACTATACTGGTGAAACTCGAAAAATTAGAATATTGTGCAAAAGTTCATTTATTTCAGTAAAGCAACTTAAAAGGTGAAACTAATATATGAGATAAACTCATTACATGCAAAGCGAGATAATTCAAGCCTTGATTTGTCATAATTTTGATGATTATGGCTTACAGCTCATGAAAACTCCAAATTCACAATCTCAGAAAATTAGAATATTGTGAAAAGGTTCAATTTTCTAGGCTCAAAGTGTCCCACTCTAATCAGCTAATTAAGCCATAACACCTACAAAGGGTTCCTGAACCTTTAAAAGGTCTCTCAGTCTGGTTCAGTAAGAATTACAATCATGGGAAAGACTGCTGACCTGACAGTTGTGCAGAAAACCATCATTGACATCCTCCATAAGGAGGGAAAGCCTCAAAAGTTAATTGCAAAAGAAGTTGGATGTTCCCGAAGTGCTGTATCAAAGCACATGAATAGAAAGTTATGTGGAAGGGAAAAGTGTGGAAGAAAAAGGTGCACAAGCAGCAGGGATGACCGCAGCCTGGAGAGGATTGTCAGGAAAAGGCCATTCAAAAGTGTTGGGGACTTTCACAAGGAGTGGACTGAGGCTGGAGTCAGTGCATCAAGAGCCACCACACACAGACGGATCCTGGACATGGGCTTCAAATGTTGTATTCCTCTTGTCAAGCCGCTCCTGAACTACAAACAATGTCGGAAGCATCTTACCTGGGCTAAAGACAAAAAGAACTGGTCTGTTGCTCAGTGGTCCAAAGTCCTCTTTTCTGATGAGAGCAGCTTTTGCATCTCATTTGGAAACCAAGGACCCAGAGTCTGGAGGAAGAGTGGAGAGGCACACACTGCAAGATGCTTGAAGTCCACTGTGAAGTTTCCATAGTCTGTGTTGATTTGGGGAGCCATGTCATCTTCTAGGATTGGTCCACTGTGCTTCATTAAGTCCAGAGTCAATGCAGCCGTCTACCAGGAGATTTTGGAGCACTTCATGCTTTCTTCCGCAGATGAGTTTATGGGGATGCTGACTTCATTTTCCAGCAGGCCTTGGCACCTGCCCACAATGCCAAAAGTACCAAAACCTGGTTCAATGACCATTGGATTACTGTGCTTGATTGGTCAGCAAACTTGCCTGACCTGAACTCCATAGAGAATCTATGGGGCATTGCCAAGAGAAAGATGAGAGATGTGAGACCGAACAACGCAAAAGAGCTGAAGGCCGCTATTGAAGCCTCCTGGTCTTCCATAACACCTCAGAAGTGCCATAGGCTGATAGCATCCATGCCACGCTGCATTGAGGCAGTAATTGATGCAAAAAGGGCCCAAACGAAGTACTGAGTACATATGCATACTTATACTTTTCACAGGTCTGATATTATTCTATGTACAATCCTTGTTTTACTGATTTCATGTAATATTCTAATTTTCTGAGATTGTGAATTTGGGGTTTTCATGAGCTGTAAGCCATAATCATCAAAATTAGGACAAATCAAGGCTTGAATTATCTCGCTTTGCATGTAATGAGTCTATCTCATATATTAGTTTCACCTTTTAAGTTGCGTTACTGAAATAAATGAACTTTTGCACAATATTCTAATTTTTTGAGTTTCACCTGTAAGTCTACCAAGGACCTCTTGAGTCTCAGATACTAAAAGCTGGTTAAAGGAAATTGATTATATTCTAGGATTTCAAATAGCTTCGTACCAATGAAGAAGGATATGTAGAGTATACAATCATGGATTTGATTCATTGTTTAAATAGTCAATATAAATTTGAATCATATTAGAAATAGATTGATTTTGTTATTATTGATTGACAATTTTTTCCTATCGTTCCTTAAAATCATTAATAGAGAAGATCTGTACAGTTCCATGCAATATAGACTATCAATTTTCTCAATGTAGACATTTGAGCATTACTGTAGGAAAGGGAAGAATGAGTGAATGAAACTTGAATATGATGGTCTCTTCACTGTTATATTGTTGACCTCTCCCTCTCTCTTTCATTCTCTTTCAAGTAGCTCCATCCATTTCTTCAAGGCATTTCTTTTAACAATTCAGCTGGGGAGAGAGTGTTCCTGAATGAGAAAGGGGAAACAACTGGAGGGTTCGACGTCACCAACATGATCACTTTTCCAAACAGATCCTTTCAGAGAGTTAGTGTTGGAAAGGTAGATCCCAGTGCTCCAAAAGGGAAAGAATTATTGATTGATGAAGATCTGATTGTGTGGCACCCAGCTTTTAATCAGGTATGGACACATTTAATGGATTGTATTGTAGTCCATTATGATACCATGAAGATTCCTTCGTCTGTAAAGCCATATTGAACATCATCTCTGTATAAATGTATATAATTTATAAACCTAATTTTTGTTTTTGAAAGAAGAAAGGCATATTCTGAAATGCCCCCATTTACAAAACTGACATTACAATGAGAAAACATTTCATATTTGGATTGCAATTATCAATTGAAAAGATGTGGAATCCATTTCAATTATATATCAAATTTATAAAATTCACTAACACATTAAGAAGTCAACTGTTCCTTCCTGCCATATTGGAGAAGCATTAGAAACTCTTTTAAAAATCTCCCTTTGCAAAAGCTTTCATATTTATGACCAGGTCCTTCCAATTTCTCTGTGTAATGGCCATTGCTCCCCCGGATACTGGAAGAAAGGAATGGAGGGAAAACAATTCTGTTGCTACGACTGTGTTCCATGTCCAGAAGGGAAGATTTCAAATCAAAAGGGCAAGTGAGACATTCCATCAAGTTTCATTAGATAGATTTAAGCAAATTGTAATGCACTACATTGGGATGCATATAATTAATAGTTTTCACAAATTCTTCAGGCTGAATATATATTTCTGTACTGTGGATTACAGTCCGTTGTTCAGGAGTCAAAGTTTGTCTATAAGATTCTAAGCGGTAGTCTTTCCAAATGGAGGCCCAAAATATATATCCATTCAGCCGTAGATCGTCTATCATCACGTGGTCTCTTATCTATTTATTTACTTTTTACATTTTCAACCTCATTTGCTGTTCTTTTCCCTAAGATTGTTAGGAAATTGATAGGAAAGACTGAGCTGTGATGGTGCAGTGGTTAGAGTGTAGCATTGCAAGCTAATTCTGCCGACTTGCCAGAGTTACGCGGCACAAGGGATTCGAACCTCTGAACTGCTGACCTTTCTGATTGACAAGCTCAGCGTCTTAGCCACTGAGCCACCGTGTCCCTTTAGTATGATTGCAGGACCTCTAATGTCCACTCTTCATAGACTCTACTTCAAATTTAAATAAACAATGACAGTTTTTGGGTTTTTTTTTTTTTTACAAATGATAGGAGCCTGTGTAGCGTAGAGGGCTAATGCCTCCTACTAAAGGCAGCAATTAACACCAGCTGCCTGTAATTTCTGTGAGTTCAATCCTCGCCAGGCTCAAGGTCGACTCAGCCTTCCATCCTTTCTAAGGTAGGTCAATTGAGGACCCAGTTTGTTGGGGGCAATAAGCTGACTTTGTATAAATATACAAAAGTATGAAGGCTATTGCTTAACACATTGTAAGCCGCCCTGAGTCTCCGGAGAAGGGCGGCATATAAATCAAATTAAAAATAAAAAAATAAAAATAAAAAAAATAGTATAAAATTGCAACCAAACCCTTTGATACACTGAGGTCCATTTTAACCATGAGAGAACTAAGACATTTTCCTTCTTGATCTGCCATTTTCTAGATCTTATCTTCCACTAAAACGAGAAAAAAGAGAACGGAGCTTCAGCAAACAAATGAAGATTTGTGAATGGATTAGATATTCTGACCACAAAGGGATCTAGGGTGGGTGTTTTTAAAACCAATTAATACTTTCTATATAGAACACATATGGACGGGCTGGAGTTCAGGATAATATCTTGTTTCGATGGTAATTGTAGGTGATTTATTTCCTTCATTCGACCAAACCTTTTATTTTCAAATAAAAAGATTAATGTTCCTTCAGCTTGCTCACTTTTTAGAGTTTAAAATTTAGAAGAGGTTAAAAAGATTATATTGATCGTACTTCAGAGTTAAGGGATGTGGTGGTCGAAAGATGGATTGAAAGGTCGCAGTTCAGTGGTTCGAATCCCTAGTGCTCCCGTTCCTTGCCCCAGCTTCTGCCAACCTAGCAGTTCGAAAGCACGTAAAAAATGCAAGTAGAAAAACAGGGACCATCTTTGGTGGGAAGATAACAGCATTCCATGCACCTTTGGCATTTAGTCATGCTGGCCACATGACCACAGAGACGTCTTCCGACAGTTCTGGCTCTTCGGCTTTGAAACGGAGATGAGCATCTCCCCCTAGAGTTGGGAACAATTAGCATGTATGTACAAAGGGAACTTTTACCTTTTTACTTCAGAGTTAGCATCTCAGCTTCTCTTACCATCATCACAGCTTTCTTCTCTATACTTTGGAAAAATTAATAAATCAATAATGATCCTTAATGATTTCAATGGATAATTGCCCTTCCCACTTTACTTATGAATTCTAAAGCCTAAAGCAGAGGAAGAACTGCATTTTCACCGACAAATGATCACACTGGTGCTTAATGGAAACAAGTCAAGATGAATCCCAACGGTCATCCACTATGATTTTCAAAAGCATGGATTGCATAGATGACAAATTCTTCACTTTTCTTCCAGATATGGATTACTGTTTTGAATGTTCACAAGATCATTATCCAAATAAAGAAAAGAAAGGATGCATCTTGAAACTGCTGGTCTTTCTAACTTTTGAAGAAACCTTAGGAATTGGTTTAGCCTCAGCTGCTTTTTGTTTCTTCTTCTTGACAGCTTGGGTCCTTGGAACATTTATTAAGCACAGGGATACTCCTATTGTCAAAGCCAACAATCAGTCTCTCACCTACACCATCCTTGTCTCTCTTTTGCTCTGTTTTCTCTCCTCCTTGCTCTTCCTCAGCCAGCCTGGCAAGGTGACCTGCCTTCTCCGACAACCAACTTTTGGCATCACCTTCTCAGTGGCCATTTCTAGTGTCCTGGCAAAAACCATCACTGTGGTTGTAGCCTTCATGGCCACTAAACCAGGATCTCAGATGAGAAAATGGGTGGGGAAAAGATTGGCCTTTTCTATTGTCCTTTCATGCTCTCTATTACAAGTATGTATTTGTATAATTTGGTTGTCGACATCTCCCCCATTCCCTGAGTTGGACATGCACTCAGAGGTCCAAGAAATGGTTTTACAATGCAACGAGGGGTCAGCTTTCTTCTTCTACTGTGTCTTGGGCTACATGGGTATCTTGGCCATCGCCAGCTTTATTGTGGCTTTCCTTGCCCGTAAATTACCTGACAGTTTTAACGAAGCCAAGTTCATCACCTTCAGCATGTTGGCCTTCTGCAGCGTGTGGATCTCCTTCTTTCCAGCCTATCTGAGCACAAAAGGAAAAGCCATGGTAGCTGTGGAGGTCTTCTCCATCTTGGCCTCCAGCGCTGCATTACTGGGATGCATATTCCTGCCAAAATGCTACATCATTGTTTTCAGACCTGACCTCAACCACAGGGAACAACTCATAAAGAGAAATTAGTACCCAATGTTGTCTTTCTTCCTAGTAAAAAATTGCTGACAACAAAGAATAAAAGGACCATTTGCTATTTCCAGAAACCATGTAGTTTTGATTTGGGCCTAAAGGGATATATGGATGTTTATTTTTATTACAGTTTATAATGCAAGTTTGGTGTTCAGTGTATTTGACAGGTTTTTTTTCACACATCAAATCCTTTCCAAGGACCTGGGATTGGCAGATGTGGAGGGGTTTTTTTTTTGTTTGCTTGTTTTTGTAGGGTGTAAACTGTTCTGAATAAAGCAACTTGTGCAATTGACTGGTGGTGAATTTGTCAATACTGATGTTCTTTAAGTGAATCTCCAGATGTTTTGAGATAACACCCAAAATCCCTATTACTATTGGTACTAACTTAGCTTTATTTTGCCCTGGTCATTTTTTTTCTTTTTAACAATCCTGTAATCCTTTGCATTGGATGAAGTTCAGACAACTTAATGGCCAGATGCCCTTCCTGATGCCTATATGGAGCTCACAGCAGATATTTGGTCTGTCGTGCCTCCCCCCGCCCCCCAGAGAGAGAAATATCTGCCGCTACATAGGATTGAAATCACAGCCTCCTGGCCTCCTGATTGTGAGGAGTGAGATCCACCTTTAGGCCACCTTGCTATCTGTTAATATTAAGATATTTTTCATTTACTCGTTCCAAAATGAAAAAAAAATATGATGTATAAAAGAAGTTGAGAGTATAGAAAGAGTTCAGTGAGAGCAACAAAGATGATTAGGGGAGTGGAGACTAAAACATATGAAGAACGGTTGCAGGAACTGAGGATGTGTAATTTAATGAAAAGAAGGACTAGGGGAGACATGATAGCAGCCTTCCAATATCTCAGGGGCTGCCCCAAAGAAGAGGGAGTCAACCTATTTTCCAAAGCACCTGAGGACAGGACAAGAAGCAATGGGTGGAAACTAATCAAGGAGAGAAGCAACCTAGAACTTGGATAGAACTTGGGTTGGATAATTCTGTTATTCTCTGTCTCTCTCTCTCTCTCTCTCTCTCTCTCTCTCTCTCTCTCTCTCTCTCTCTCTCTCTCTCTCTCTCTCTCTCTCCGTCGCTCTGTCTCTGTCTCTCTATCTTTCTGTCTCTCTCCCTCCCTCTCCCCCCCCCTCTCTTTCTCTCTCACACACACACACAATTAGGTTTGCCATTTTTTGGGGAAAAACATGTGGCATGATCAGAATCTGAATTTCATATATAAGTATGTATGTATGTATGTATGTATACACACACATGATCAGAATCTGAATTTCATACACACACACACACACACACACACACAGTGCTTTTTTTGGACTCCTTCCATTCCCTACCATTCACCCAGAGATGAAGACGCTTTTGGGATGAGAAGTGAAACATCATTATTTATTTATTTATTTATTTATTTATTTATTTATTTATTTATTAAATTTCTATACCGCCCTTCTCCTGGCGGACCCAGGGCGGTGAACAGCCAATTAAAAAACCAGTACACAAACATTAAAAACATCCTAAAAACAATATAAATTAGGCTGAAAGTATAAAAACCGACTAAAAACTCTAAAAAGTTAAAATTTAAAAAATATTTAAAAAATAGAAGGGATCAGGCAAGCCCGGCGAGTTGAAAAAGATGCGTCTTCAGAGCCCGACGAAAAGTCCGGAGGTCAGCAATTGTTCTCAGTTCTGGAGGAAGATCGTTCCAGAGGGTGGGGGCTACCACAGAGAAGGCTCTCCCCCTGGGGGTCGCCAGCCGGCATTGTCTGGCTGACGGCACCCTGAGGAGGCCCTCTCTGTGGGAGCGAACCGGTCGGTGGGAGGCAATTGGTGGCAGAAGGCGGTCCCGTAAGTACCCTGGTCCTAAGCCATGGAGCGCTTTAAAGGTGATTACCAACACCTTGAAACGCACCCGGAAGTCAACCGGCAACCAATGCAGCTCATGCAGGAGAGGTGTCACATGGGAGCGCCCTGTCGCTCCCATAATCCCCCGCACGGCTGCATTCTGCACCAGCTGAAGCCTCCGGGTGCATCCCAAGGGGAGCCCCATGTAGAGAGCATTACAGTAGTCCAAGCGAGATGTGACGAGCGCCTGAGTGACTGTGCATAGGGAGTCCCGATCTAGAAAGGCCGCAACTGGCGTATCAGGCGAACCTGATAGAAAGCCCCCCTGGCCACGGCTGTTGTATGATCCTCTAAAGGCAGCCGTGGGTCCAGGAGGACGCCCAAGTTGTGCACCCTTTCCGTGGGGGCCAATGATTCGCCCCCAATAACCAACGATGGAGTCAGTTGGCTATATCGGGACGCCGGCAGCCACAGCCACTCGGTCTTGGAGGGGTTGAGTCGAAGCCTGTTTCTCCCCATCGAGACCCGCACAGCTTCAAGGCACTGGGACATCACTTCCACGGCATCGTTGGGGTGGTCTGGAGTGGAAATGTACAGCTGAGTGTCATCAGCGTACTGATGGAATTCCACCCCAAAACCACGGATGATCTCACCCAGCGGCTTTACATAAATGTTGAACAGAAGGGGCGTGAGGACCGACCCTTGTGGCACCCCACACACTAGGCACCTCGGGGTCGACCGCTGCCCCCCTGTCAACACGGATTGCGACCGGTCGGAGAGGTAGGAGGAGAACCACCGCAGGACGGTGCCCCCCACCCCCAATCCCTCCAACCGGCGCAACATGATACCATGGTCGATGGTATCAAAAGCCGCTGAGAGGTCTAACAGCACCAGGATAGAGGAGTACAGCTGAGTGTCATCAGCGTACTGATGGAATTCCACCCCAAAACCACGGATGATCTCACCCAGCGGCTTTACATAAATGTTGAACAGAAGGGGCGTGAGGACCGACCCTTGTGGCACCCCACACACTAGGCACCTCGGGGTCGACCGCTGCCCCCCTGTCAACACGGATTGCGACCGGTCGGAGAGGTAGGAGGAGAACCACCGCAGGACAGTGCCCCCCACCCCCAATCCCTCCAACCGGCGCAACATGATACCATGGTCGATGGTATCAAAAGCCGCTGAGAGGTCTAACAGCACCAGGATAGAGGAGTACCCCCTACCCCGGGCCCTCCAGAGATCATCCACCAACGCGACCAATGCCGTTTCGGTGCTGTAACCAGACCTGAAGTCGGACTGGAGCGGGTCTAAATAGACAGCTTCATCCAGGTACCGGGGGAGCTGCCACGCCACCACACTCTCAACAACCTTTGCTAGGAAGGGAAGGTTGGAGACTGGACGGTAATTTGCCAAAACAGCTGGGTCCAGGGAGGGCTTCTTGAGGAGGGGCCTCACCACCGCCTCCTTCAAAGCGGTCGGTAGGGCACCCTCACTCAAAGAAGTGTTTATGATCTCCTGGAGCCAGCCTCGTGTAACCTCCCGGGAGGCCAGCACCAACCAGGAGGGACACGGGTCCAATAAACATGTGGTAGCGTTCAGTCTCCCCAGGATCCTGTCCACGTCCTCGGGAGCCACAGGATCGAACTCAGCCCAGATAACACTCTCAAGACCGGGCTCAGTCACCTCGCCCGAACCAACCCAGTCGGCAGCCAAATCATCCCGAATCTGAGTTATTTTATCATCCAGATATTGAACAAAATCCTCAGCACGTCCCTGCAAGGGATCCTCCCGCGCTCCCAGAGGGAGGAGGGAGCGGGTCACCCTAAACAGGGCGGCTGGGCGATTATCTGATGACGCAATAAGAGCGGCGAAATAATTAGATTTCGTCGCTTTTATTGCCACTAAGTAAGTCTTAATATGAGCTCTTACTAGTGTCAAGTCAGAATCAGAGCGACTGGCCCTCCAACCGCTCTCTAGGCGTCTTTTCCGGCGCTTCATCTCCCTCAGCTCCTCGGTAAACCAAGGAGATAAGTGAGTTCGGCGCCGGGTCAGAGGCCGCAAAGGCACGACACGGTCCAAGGCCCCACCGGCCGCCCTATCCCAGGCAGCCACCAGGTCCTCAGCCGAGTCGCGTGTCAGTGTCTCAGGAAATGGCCCAAGCTCCATCTGGAACCTATCAGGATCCATCAGGCGCCTGGGGCGGAACCACCTAATTGGTTCCGCCTCCCTGCAGTGGGGTGCAGCGGTCAGAAAGTCGAGTCGGAGGAGCGAGTGGTCAGTCCATGACAAGGGTTCCAAGCCTATATCCCCAGTATCAAGACCACTCAACCACTGACAAGAGACAAAAACTAGGTCCAGGGTGTGTCCCTGAATTACCTGGGTCAGGTCCATGGCCGTCATGGAAGCCATGAACTCCCGAGCCATCTCAGATGTTTCACCGATAGATGGCAGGTTGAAATCCCCCATGACTATAAGCCTGGGAGTAGCAACCGCCACCTCGGCTATAACATTGAGAAGCTCGGGCAGGGTTGTTGCCACGTGGCAGGGAGCCAGGTACGTGACTAACAGACCCATCTGCCCACCAGGGCCCCACCTCACATAGATGGACTCACACCCGGCTATCTGAGGTACAGTGGCCTCCCTCGGACCCAGACCTTCCTTAATGATGACCGCTGCTCCCCCACCCCTGCCCTGGGCTCTCAGCTGGTGGAATGCAAGGAAACCCAGTGGGCACATCTCCATGAGGGGAACCCCCCCCCCTCGTGGCCCAGCCAGGTCTCGGTAATACCAGCCAGGTCCGCACCCCCCTCTTGAAGAAGATCACATATGAGGGGGGCCTTATTTACAACGGACCTCGCATTGCACAACAGCAGCTGGAGCCTCGGGTCCTGAGACTCTAGACAACCCGGGGAACGGGAATAGCTCAGGGGACTGGGGCAAGCAATCGCTCGAAGACAGCGAGTGCGTGCCCCCACCACATGATATGGTCCCCTGCTCTCGCCATATCTGCCCCTCCCACATAGCGTAGATATCACACCACCCTCAACAGAGGGCTCAGTGAGAGCCCTCTTGCCTCCAGAAACTAAACCCCCCGTGGCATCACAGACTGCCAGGCCTGTCCCTTTCCCCCCCGGGTTTCCCCCCAAACCCACATCCTCCCCCACCCCAGAACCCCCTAAAACACCCCTTAAAAAAGCACTTAAAAAACCCCTCAATCCCTGTTTCGCAGCATGCCACCTCTCGGGGTCCCAAAACCCGTCATTAAGGTAGGCCCTCGATAACATGGAGGGCCAAACCCGCGAGAGGGGGGAGTCTCGCAGGGCAAGAAGCGTAGACCTAGAGAGCATCCAGACAAATATGGGCAAGAAAATGGGGCATGGCATAGGTCCATAGTCATAGTCATAGTTCAAGATGTCCTGATGCAGGACCAGGTCAATCAGGAGAAAACGCCACTACCCTCTCACGGTAGCGACCAGGAGTCTCTGTATTCTGTCCCTGAGGGGGATGTCCAGGCCACCCTCTCATGGTGGTCCAACCAAAAAACAGGTGCGTTGGAAAGTCCAAGGCCACTCTCTCACCGTGGCCCAGCAGATTTGTCCTATAGGTGTGGCACCCCCTCAGGTAGATAATAACAGAACCGGCTCCACAAGTCCTCCCGTGAGCTGGCCTGTCTTCCAATGGCCAGCCAGCGGAGTGATGGAATGCAGATGGAAATGCCAAGTGCTGGTAGAAACGCCAAAAAGTTTGAAGCACCGCTCTGGAAGTAGCGGCCAAATAATAAGTTTGAGGGCCAGCGGAGGACAAGCGGGATGGGGGGAGGGGGGACCCTCACCAGCCTCCAATGGGTCCATAAGCCCGCTGGCCACTGGGGCCCCGCTGGAATCATTGGTCCCCAATCTCACCGCTGCCACCATTCGCTGGCCGCCATCTCCTTGCCACTCACCGCTGCGCCGCCATCTCTCGCAGCATTGTTGTTTCCTCAGCGGGGACTTCGCAACGGCTGCCCTCTCACTGCAGCCGCCGCTCGCCGCTCGCCGCTCATCTTTGCCGCCCCCCCACCGCGCCGCCATCTTCCGCAGCGCCTCTCAGCTGTCCAAAAGCGGGGGAAGCGGCGGGGATCTTCAAAGACACGATGGCGGACTTCGCAGCGCCGCCCAGCTATTTAAGGGCGGCGGGAGCCTCCAGAGATATGCCGAGGGCTTCGCCACGGCTGCCCTCTCACTGCAGCCGCCGCTCGCCGCTCGTCTTCGCCGCCCCCCCACCGCGCCGCCATCTTCCGCAGCGCCTCTCAGCTGTTCTAGGTGGCGGAGGCGGCGGGGGTCTTCAGCATCTTCTGAAACACGCTGGCGGGCTACAAGCCCACCAGCGTGATGGCAATATATTCCGCTGGCTGGGCGGGGGGTTGCCGATGGGCTGCAACCCCCCACGGACCACAGTTTCATCTTCATTAAAGATGAAATTTGATTAGTTTCCACCCATTGTGTCTTGTTCTGCCCTCAGGTGCTTTGGAGAATAGCTTGACTCCCTCTTCTTTCTGGCAGCCCCTGAGATATTGAAACACTGCTATCATATGTCTCCCCTAGTCCTTCTTTTCATTAAACTAGACATCCCCAGTTCCTGCAATTTCTGGGTGGAAATTTTAACTGGGTTGAAAACACAACTAGCTATTTTAAGTAAAAGAATTCAGAAGGACAACAGGATGAGGATTTGTAAGGTGACTCAAAACAAGGGAAGTACCATATTTTCCAGTGTATAAGACGACTGGGCATATAAGACGACCCTCCTCAGAGCCATTTAAGGCTCATCAAAGCCTTATGGGCTGGTGTGCCTGGTTACAGGAGAATGAGGCCCGGCGTATAAGACGACCCCCAACTTTTGAGAAGATTTTTGTGTGTTAGAAAGTAGTCTTATACGCAGTAATTATGTTGAAATGGATGACTATATCCTGCTAAAGAGGAAGCTGAAGATTAGGGAGGCCCTGCTGCCTTATTGGAGACAGGATGTTGTAGCGCAGGAATAATGAGAGGCACAAGCAAGCTAGTGACAACAGCTCTTTAATTCAGGGTGAGACTTCAGCAAAGAAACACAGGCAACAGCCCTCCTTATATACAGTTCTGAAATAACCAGTAATAACCAATCACAGACATTCCTGTATTTGAATTTCCCGCTCAAAATAGATACAACATAACACAGGAAGTAAGAAGGCAGGGTGAATCTTGCTAGTTTATTTTTGCCAGGTTATTCTCTAATATATCATATCATGAGCAAAAGTGAATAAATACTAGTAAAAATTAAAGCCTCCAGAAGAAGGAATGAAAACATGCAAGAAAAAAAAATGTATAACTTTTTACTGAATATATTTGAAGAACTACAGAAAAGTGACAAAGAATATCTCCAAAACATCTTCCGAATTCTACTTCTTCAAGTATTTTCAAAGCAATCAGTCAATTATTAGGTGACCCAACAAAAGAGAGAAAGATGTTGGTCAGCTATACAAAGAAAACAAAGTCAGCTTTCCAATGTTTCAAAGCTAAATTATATACCTTATAAATAACTGAAATCAGTCTATTATCTAAACAGGCCAAATAGATAGGCCAAAACTATCAAAGGCTCAAAGCAGAAGGGAATAGGAATGGAGAAACAACCCATATAATTACTTCTAGAGCCACATGAGGGCACCAAGGGGTGGCTTCATGAGGTTTATTTCCACAGGTTCTCTTCCTCCTGTTTTATCTGCCAGAACTTCTCTTTGACTAAAATAGCAAACGTTCTGTGCAGAAGGAAATAGGAATTGAAAAACAGCCCTTATAAATATCATGAGAGCCTCATGGAGGCAGTAAAAGGGTAATGCTGACTTTGTGAGATTCATTCCTCCTGTTTTATCTGCCACGACTTCTCTTTGAATGATAGACCCAGACATTTTCTCCATAACAATAGAATGAAGATGTTGTTCCTTTTGATGTGCTCCATGCACAGAGTAGTTACTCTAAGATGCCCTGAAAGTGAAGCTTTCCCTGTTCCACATGAGTGGTTCCAGCCTGGTGATCTCGTCATCGGTGGGATGGTGTCTCAGATTTTTTACCACTTTAATGAAATTGAATTAAAGGACCATCCTTCTCTAAAACCTTATTCCTTACCAATGTAATATTTTTTTTCCTTCAGATGTGTTCCCCAATTTTACTGAACTCCCCAAATATTTCTTATAGGATTAAAGGTTTTTATAACCATAATGCAGATTTTGTATCTTCCTTTGTCTTTTGAGTATATCTGGTTGTGGGAGAAGAAATGTTTTCTTTAAGTTAATACCTTTTTTGTGAAAATGCTCTAAAGTTTTAAAGTCTTTTTCCTTCATACATTAAATGTTTGCCAAAATAAGTTTTTTTTAAAGAACATTCGATGAGCTGAACTTTTTTTTTTAAAGATCTGCATTATGACTCCTCACAAAATATACGAGCAGTAAATGCATGATATTTGCTGAATTTGTTCATAATCTGTTTGTGCCAAACTAAAAGAAAATAAAAGTAGTAGCATGTAAAAAAGCTGACTATTCAATTTGCTGTAGTGATTATTTATTGGAAGATATAGAAATACATGGAAACACTATAAATTACTCCAGTATTTTATTATGTGCGATTCTCATCGTCGTACTTCCATCAGAGACAGAAATGTTTGTTATTCATTTAGAAATGATGCCAAACTATAACAATGTTTAAATTTCTTAATCAATACGTTTTTTTTAACTTATTGGCAGTATAATCACCAAATTCTATCAACATGCCCTCGCCTGGGCCTTTGCTGTGAAAGTGATCAATGAGGACTCCCAGGTTTTACCTAATGTCACTCTTGGGTTCCACATCTATGACAGTTACCACAGCCCAAGGATGATCTACCGCACCACTCTGGACCTGCTTTTCAAATCTAAGAGATTTTTTCCTAACTACAAATGTGATAGCCAGAAGAATCTCATGGCCATTATTGGGGGATTAGATGCTTCTACTTCTTCCTATATGACAGAAAGCATAAATCTCTTCAAAATTCCACAGGTAATTTGGGGAGAGCAGTAGGAGATAAATTGGTCTTCTTTTGTAATGAACATTAGAGATCATTCTCTAATATTTTTCCCTCCGTCGTCATGAATAATCTCTTTCTTTGTTAAGCTGACCTATGGATCCTTTGCCCAAGAAGAGTTCCAGACTACTAAGTTCTCTTCACTTTATTACTTGGTCCCAAAAGAGGAGCATCAATACAGTGGAATTATACAGCTTGCTCTCCATTTTGGATGGACGTGGATTGGAGTCTTTACGTTCGATAAGAAGAAGGGAGAAGATTTCTTGCAGAAACTGACTCCGTTGCTTTCCCAAAATGGGATCTGTTTAGCCTTCACACAAAAGATTCCTCAGCAAGCCCCATTTGAAGACCTATCAAAATGTCTTGAACTAATGTTGACTATTTTTAATAAACTGATAGATCAGAAAGCCAACACTTTTCTTGTCTATGGCGAATCATTCACAATTGTGTGGCTCAGAATTGTTGTGTTTTTACGTGACCCTGACAACAAAGAGAGTGCGTCATTTAGGAAGGTTTGGATCTTGATGTTCCCAATTGATTTCATACTTACAGGATTTCAAAGGAGCTGGGATCTCCAGATGTTCCACGGGGCTCTTTCCTTTTCTGTTCATTCAAGAGAAGTTCAAGGCTTCAAAGAATTTCTTCAAGTCATCAAACCTTCAACCCACAAAGATGGATTTCTTCAAGAAGTTTGGGAGCAATTGTTTGACTGTTCACTTTCAAATGAAGAATCACCCACAATGGTCAATGAAACTTGTAGCGGAGAGGAGAATTTAGAGAATCTGCCTGGTGCTCTGTTTGAGTTGCAGATGAGTGGCCAAAGCTACAGTATCTACAATGCTGTTCATGCAGTGGCACATTCATTGCATGAGGCAGTGAGACCAAGGGCCTCACACAGAGAAAGTCAAAGGTTGGAATTTCAAGCTCTGAAGCCTTGGCAGGTGATGCCTACATGCTATATATACATTGTACATCTTACTCAAATTTAGTTGAACTCTTAATTTTAGTTCTGGTTTCAACAAAAATCTATATTTTGAAAGACATTCTCCATAACAGTATTATTAATGTCTAATTTATGTATTGGAAAATATTAGTCTAGATTAGATTAGATTAAATCAGACCTGGATAAGCAACCTGGAATTAAGGAGAAACTTTCTAAGAGTGAGGACAATTAGCCAGTGGAACATCTTGCCACTAGAAATTGTGTGTGCTCCATCACTTGAGGTTTCTAAAAGGTATAGGATGTCCTACTTGAGGAGAGGGCTGGTACTAGAAGATCTACAAGCTCTATTCTGATGAAAGGTCAGATCAGACTAGATTGAGAGAGAGAGAGAGAGAGAGAGAGAGAGAGAGAGAGAGAGAGAGAGAGAGAGAGAGGGATGGATGGATGGATGGATGGATGGATGGATGGATGGATGGATAGATAGGCAGGTAGGTAGATGATAGATAAATAAGATTATGGATAGTGTAGGCTTGATTCATTGTTTAAATGATGAGTCTATTTTATATTCAAAATATTGCTTTCATTCTGCTTTTATTGAATGATTTTTTCCCTATATTTCCTTAAAATCATTTATAGAGATGATCGATACGGTTCCATGCAATATAGATTATCAATTTTCTCCATGTAGCTATTTGAGCATTATCGCAGGAATGGGAAGAATGTGTAAATAAAATTTGAATATTATTATGAGCTCCTTCCAACTCCTTCTCTCTTTCATTCTCTTTCAAGTAGCTCCATCCATTTCTTCAAGGCATTTCTTTTAATAATTCAGCTGGGGAGAGAGTGTTCCTCAATGAGAAAGGGGAAACAACTGGAAGATTCGATATCACCAACTTGATCACTTTTCCAAACAGATCCCTTCAGAAAGTTACAGTTGGAGCCTTAGATCCCAGTGCTCCAAAAGGGAAAGAATTATTTATTGATGAAGATATGATTGTCTGGCACCCAGCTTTTAACCAGGTATGGACACATTTAATGGATTATATCGTGTTCCATTATGACATCGTGAAGATGCCTTTGTCCGTAAAGCCATATTGAACGTAGTCTCTTAGTCTCTGTATAAATCTATACAATTTATAAATGTAATTTCTCTTTTTTTGAAAGAAGAAAGGCATTGTTCTCCATATATACAAAAGTGACATTACAATGAGAACACTTTTCATATTTGTGTTGCAATTATTAATTGAAAAGATGTTGAATCTGTATCCCTTTATAAATCAAGTTTAATAAAATTCAATAGCCCTTTGGGAAGTCAAATATTGCTTCCTGCCATAATGAAGAATTAGGAACTCTTCTAAAAATCTCCCTTTGCAAAACCTTTCATGTTTATGATCAGGGACTTCCAATTTCTCTGTGTAATGACCGTTGCTCCCCCGGATACTGGAAGAAAGGAATGGAAGGAAAACAATTTTGTTGCTACAACTGTGTGCCATGTCCAGAAGGGAAGATTTCAAATCAAAAGGGTAAGTGAGACAATCCATCAACTTTTTTAAAAAAAAGTTGGATTTAAGCAAATTGTAATGCACGATGTTTGGATGCATATAATTAATGTTTTGACAAATTCTTCAGGCTGAATATACGTTTCTGCACCTGTGGATTATTGTCTATTGTTCAGGGGTCAAAGGTTTGTGTATAAAATTCTAATGAGTAGGCTTTCCTAATAGAGCCCCAAAATATATATCCACTGAGACTTAGATTGTCTATGATCATATGATCTCTTATCTATTTATTATTCACATTTTCAACTTCATTTGCATTTGATGTTCTTTCCCCTAAGGTTCTTCACTCAGTTAAAAATTTTTTTAAAAAATTGTAAGGATATATTTAGCATTTTTAAAAGCATTCTTTCCTGGTATTCCCTATATTTTGATTCTGAGGTAATATTCAGCTGGTTTAAACTGGTTTGCCTGAACTGGTAGCGGAACTGCAGGTGGGCCCGTCTGCCCACCCCAGCTCTATGCCATCCTATTTAGGCACATTTTTGAGCCTGGGTGCATGCACAGAAGATGCATATGTGAGCAAAGCACATGGTGGAAGCAGGCACGCAGGGCAAACTGGTAGTAAAATAACAACAACAACAACAACAACAACAACAACAACAACAACAACAATTTTATTTCTATACCACCCTTCTCCCGAAGGACTCGGGGTGGTGTACAGCCTATTAAAAGCACAAAGGCAAACCTGAATTTAAAAATAATTAAAATTAAATAATTTTGGCTCAAATATAAAACCCCAAATTTAAAACACCCAATTTAAAATCATTACATTGATAGCCCAGCCTGGCGGAACAGCAGGGTCTTGAGGGCACAGCGAAATACACGGAAGTCAGAGATCTTACACATTTCCAGGGGCAGTTCATTCCAAAGAGCAGGGGCTCCCACAGAGAAGGCCCTCCCCCTGGGCATCGCCAGCTGACATAATGTGGCTGTTGGCACCCTGAGGAGACCCTCTCTGTGGGAGCGGACTGGCCGGTGGGAGGCTACTGGTGGCAGAAGTTGGTCTCGAAGGTACCCAGGTCCAATGCCACGGAGCGCTTTGAAGATGGTAACCAACATCTTGAATCGCACCCGGAAGACCACTGGGAGCCAGTGCAGCTCGCTCAGGAGTGTTGTCACATGGGCACAACGGGTGAAACCCACCACTGTTATTATGATGCCATCTTGATAACTTGTGATCAGTGTCTAATCATTGTAGGCCAAGATATTTAATGTCTGACCTAATAAATATTTGAGTGGGAGATCACCAGCTAATTTGTACAGTAGCCTGAGAATTGGGGGGGAAAAAACTGTGCTGGAAATAGAGAAGAATAAAGTACTTTAGTCTTACCAGAAAACCCCACATGTACTTATTGCTTGAATCCATGGGCAGTGATTCAATTCAAAAACTTCTTTATCTGACAAATTCTTATCTTTTCTTCCAGATATGGATGATTGTTTTGAATGTTCTCAAGATCATTATCCAAATAAAGAAAAGACAGGGTGTATCCTGAAACTGCTGGTCTTTTTAGCTTTTCAAGAAACCTTAGGAATTGCTTTAGCCTCAGCAGCTCTTTGTTTTTTCCTGTTAACATCTTGGGTACTTGGAATTTGTATTAAGCACAGGGATACTCCCATTGTGAGAGCCAACAACCGGTCCCTCACCTACACCCTGCTTGTCTCTCTTCAAATCTGTTTTCTCTCCTCTTTGCTCTTCCTCAGCCAACCTGGAAAAGGGACCTGCCTTCTCCGACAACCAACTTTTGGCATCACCTTCTCAGTGGCCATTTCTAGTGTCCTGGCAAAAACCATCACTGTGGTTGTGGCTTTCATGGCCACTAAACCGGGATCTCAGATGAGAAAATGGGTGGGGAAGAAATTGGCCTTTTCTATTGTCCTTTTCTGCTCCCTCTTCCAAGTATGTATTTGTAGTATTTGGTTGTTCTCATTCCCTCCATTCCCTGAGTTGGACATGCATTCACAGTCCCAGGAAATGATTTTACAGTGCAATGAAGGGTCAGCTTTCTTCTTTTATTGTGTCTTGGGCTACATGGGTATCTTGGCCATCGCCAGCTTTATTGTGGCTTTTCTTGCCCGCAAATTACCAGACACCTTTAATGAAGCCAAGTTCATCACCTTCAGCATGTTGGCCTTTTGCAGTGTGTGGATCTCCTTCTTTCCGGCCTATCTGAGCACAAAAGGCAAAGCCATGGTAGTTGTGGAAGTCTTCTCCATCTTGGCCTCCAGTGCTGCTTTATTGGGATGCATATTTTTGCCAAAATGCTACATCGTTGTTTTGCGTCCTGACCTCAACCACAGGGAGCAACTCATAAAGACAAAATTGTAGCCAATATGATCTCTCTTGCTAAGAAAAAATGCTGACAAGGTCCATTTGCTGTTTGCAGGAACCATGTAGTTTGATTTTTTGCCAAAGAAGGATTTATGGGGGATTATTATTACTATGGTTTGTCACATAGTAAATGTTCAAACTGGCTTTGGCAATTTGTTCCCCATAACAAATCCTTCCCAATGACAGATGGAAAGTTTGGTGGTGTTGGGAATGGAAGATGTGGATATTTGGTGGTGTTTAAATGTATCTTTGCATTTGTGTAAGCTTTTCTGAATAAAATTGTCTTTTGCAATTGACTGTTGGTGAACTTGTCAATGCCGATGGTGTTTAAATGAATCTTCAGATGTTTTGGGCTTGCACCCAAAGCACATATTATTATTATTACTACTACCTTTGCTTTATTTTGTCACGGACATTCTATTTCTATTTGCATGTCTTCGTAATTTGCTGTCTTCTCCAGTTCCTTTTCTTCTATTCTTGTATCTCTCTTTCACCCTTTTCTCTTGCATCGGGGTGGAATCGAGGTGACATAATAGAGCTGAGCATTTACTGGCCAGATGCTCTTCCTGATGCCTATGCAGAGCTTACAGCAGATATTTTCTCTTTGCTACCAGAGAGAGAAGTATCTGCACATTCTGACCCAGCTCCCCAAATACGACAAACCCTCTATATTTAAATTAATGATTCCTTTATTAGGAGCATTAGAAGCACCGGCAAAAGTTTCTCTATCAATGCAGTCTGTCCGGCCAGGAGATGAATAGTTGTCTGCCATATCTATTCATCTCTGCCCCCTGCCTTTTATCTCCAGAGCTAGGTTGGGGCATTGCTAGCAGCAGTGGCTCTTCCATCCCAAGGACCAGCCCATAGATTTCCACTGCTCTCCTCTCCTCTGCCTTCTGAGCATCCGTGTGTCAGACACTGGAACAAACTGTTCCTCCTCTTCCTCATCAGCCACTTCCAGACCTAGGGGCTATTGATTCTCCATCTGAGGGCTGATGGATGGCCCAGTTTCCACCTCTGTCTCTCTCTCTCTGACACCTTCATTCCTCCCCTCCCCCCTGGAGCTGTCAGGTTGCCTTGATGATGATCCTTACTGCCTCACCTCTCCCTCCTCTGATTCAGCTTCTGGAGTGGCCAGAAGCTGACAAGTCACAACACTGCCTCTACCAATGATCGAACTCACAGTCACCTGATGGTGAGGTAAGAACTCCACCTCTAGGCCACCCTGCCTAATGATGGGTAATGAGACTAATTCTCTAGTCAGTGGCAAATCTACTAGACCCATGATGACAAACCTATGGCACGAGTGCCCCAAGTGGCATGTGAATCCATGCCACCTGGCACACATGGCATCACCCGTTCCTCTTCTGGGTTTCTGGTTTCTGGCGTGCATGCGCATGTGATAATCAGCTGGTTTTTGTGTGTGCGGCAGTGCCGGCAACCAGAAGAGTTGGTCTTCTGATTTATTTATTTATTTATTTATTTATTTATTTATTTATTTATTTATTTATTTATTTATTTATTTATTTATTTATTTAATCGATTAATTAATTAATTAATCGATTAATTAATTAATTAATTAATTAATTATTTAATTTTTATACCGCCCTTCTCCCGAAGGCCTGAGGGCGGTGTACAGCCAAAATGAAAACCAACAATATGAAAGTTAAAATCAATTTAAACTTATTAAATAATTTGGCCAATCATCTAAAATAAATAACCCATTCCAATAAAATCTTAGGCCAGCCCTGCTTGATGAAATAATAGCATTTTAAGGACGCGGCAAAAGGTAGGGAGGTCGGAAATCCGACAAATTTCCGGGGGCAGCTCGTTCCAGAGGGCAGGTGCCCCCACAGAGAAGGCTCTCTCCCTGGGGGTCGCCAGTCAATACTGTCTAACTGATAACACCCTGAGGAGTCCCTCTCTGTGGGAGCGTATTGGTCAGTGGGAAGCCATCAGTGACAGAAGGCGGTCTCGTAGATATCCAGGTCCGAAGCCATGAAGCACTTTAAAGGTGGTGACCAGCACCTTGAATTGCACCTGGAAGACCACTGGAAGCCAATGCAGCTTGCGCAGGAGAGGGGTCACATTGGTACAATGAATCACTCCCATAATCACCCATGCAGCTGCATTCTGGACCAGTTGGAGCCTCCAAGTGCTCTTCACAGGGAACCCCATGTAGAGAGCATTACAGTAGTCCAGACAGGAAGTGACAAGGGCGTGGGTGACTGTACGCAATGCATCCTGGTCCAGAAAGGGATGCAATTGGTAAATCAGGCGAACCTGATAAAAAGCCCCCCTGGCCACAGCTGTCATATGGTCTTCTAAAGACAGCTATGCATCCAGGAGGACACCCAGATTGCATGCCCTCTCTGAGGGGGTCAAAGTCTCACCCCCCAATAGCCAGCGATGGAATCAGCTGGCTATACTGGGATGCCGGGAGCCACAGCCACTCCATCTTGGAGGGGTTAAGTCTGAGTCTGTTTCTCCCCATCCAGATCCGCACAGCCTCCAGACATCGGGACATCACATCAAGGGTATCATTGGGGTATTCTGGGGTGGTGATGTACAGCTGAGTATCATCAGCATACTGATGACACTTTACCCCAAAACCACGGATGATCTCCCCCAGCAGCTTCACATAAATGTTGAACAAAAGGGGCGAGAGGACTGACACTTGCAGCATCCCACAAACAAGGCATCTCGAGGTCGACCTCTTTCCCCCTATCAACAGAAACTGCGTCCGACCAGAGAGGAAGGAGGAGAACCACCGCAACATGGTGCCCCCCATTCCTTACCCCTCCAGCCGGCACAGCATGATACCATGGTCGATGGTATCAAAAGCCACTGAAAGGTCTAATAGGACTAGGACAGAGGAGGATCCCCTTTTCCTGAGCCCTCCAGAGATCATCAACCAATGCAACCAATGCCATTTCTGTGCTGTGACCTGGCCTGAAGCCTGACTGGTACGGATCTAGATAGACAGCTTCATCCAGGTACCAGGGCAGTTGCTGTGCCACCACACTCTCAACAACCTTTGCCACAAAGTGAAGGTTGGAGACTGGATGATAGTTAGTTATTATAGCCTGGTCCAGGGATGGCTTCTTGAAGAGGGGTCTCACCACCACCTCTTTGAGGGCGGGGGGAGGAGGAAACTCTCACTCAAAGAAGCATTTATAATCCACTGGAGCCAGCTTTGTGTAACCTCCCAGGAGGCCAGCACCAACCAGGACGGACATGGGTCCAATAAACATGTGGCAGAGCTCAACCTACCCAGAATCCTGTCCACATCCTCGGAAACCACAGAGTCAAACTCCTCCCAGATAACACTCTCAAGACCCACCTCCATCATCTCATCTGAATCCACCCAATTGGAGTCTAGGCCTTCCCGAATCTGAGTGATTTTGTCATGCAGATATTGCATGAAATCCTCAGCCCGAACCTGCAAGGGATCTTCCCGCACTCCCACCTGAAGTAGGAAGCGAGTCATCCTAAATAGGGCAGCTGGGCAGTTCTCTGCAGACACAATAAGAGTGGAAAAATAATTCGATTTTGCCACCTTTTTTGCCACTAGGTAGGTCTTAATATGAGACCTCACCAGTGTTCAGTTGGATTCAGAGTGACTAGCCCTCCAATCACTCTCTAGGCATCTTTTCCAGTGCTTCATCTCCCTCAGCTTCTCGGAGAACCAGGGAGCCAGTTGGGATCGGCACCGGGTCAGAGGCCGTAAAGGCACGACATAGTCCAAAGCTCCAGCAGCCGCCCGATCCCAGGCAGTCACCAGTTTTTCAGTTGAGTTGTGAGCCAGAACCTCAGGGAATGGCCCAACCTCTGTCCAGAACCTATCAGGGTCCATCAGGCACCTGGGACATAACCATCTTGGTTCTGTCTCCCTTGGAGGAGAGGAGTGGTTCGAAAGTCTAATTGGAGGAGCGAATGATCTGACCATGACAAGGGCTTAATGACTAGATCCCCTATTTCTAGATCATTCAACCACTGACCAGAGACAAAAATCAAGTCCAGAGTGTTGCCCCCCATGTGAGCCATGAATTAACTGGGTCAGATCCATGACCATCATGGAAGCCATGAACTCCTGAGCTGTCTCTGACATTTCGCCGACATATGGCAAGTTAAAATCCCCCATGACCATAAATCTGGGGGTTTCCAATGCCACCCCAGCTATTATGTTGAGCAGCTATTGTGTTGAGCAGCTCAGGCAGGGCTGTCGCTATGTGGCAGGGAGCCAGGTATGCAGTCAACAAGCCCATCTGCACCCCATGACCCCACTTCACAAGGAGGGACTCACATCCGGCTATCTGAGGAACAGTGGCCTCCCTCGGACTTAGACTTTCCTTAATAACAACCCCCACCCCTCCCCTAAGCCCTTGGCCAATGGAATGAATGGAAGCCTGGTGGGCATATTTCAACAAGGCGGACTCCCCCTCCTGGCCCATCCAGGTCTCCGTAATCCCTGCCAGGTTCGCACCCCCCTCCGAAAGAAGATAGTAAATGAGAAGGGCTTTGTTAATCACCAACCTGGCATTGCATAACATCAGCTGAAGGCCCAGGCACCAAGGATCCGTGCTACCCAGAAAACAAGAATCAGCTTCGCCTTGGGGGCCGGAGTGCGCAATCGCTCTCCCTCTAGCTATATGGATCCCCCCCAGGTCCAAACTTACAACAACCCTCCCCCTCCCCAGATCCCCTTAAAACTTTAACTAAAAACATCTTTAAAAAACCCCTCAACTCCTTCTTCACAACATGTCACCTCTCAGAGTTCCAAAACCCATCATCAAGGTAGGCCCTCGATAGTGTGGAGGGCCAGGCCTGTGAGAGGGGGGAGTCTTGCAATGCCAGAAGGTCGGCGGTGGTGTACAGTCCAAACAGCCAGGATGAAGGGTGACTGGCCCGGGTTCAGCAGGCCAAGGTCCTGGGACAACATGAGTCTCAAAAGTCAGTGACATGAACTCCACTGCCCTCTCATGTCAGTGGGAGGAGTTCTGAGTGCTTCCATCACAGACGGAGGGTAGGTCTCCAAGCCATCCTCTCATGGTGGCTAGTCCAGATGGAAGTGGTGATAGACAAAAGTGATGTTCCGGCTCCTCCGCTGGCACCTAACAACAGGTCCCTCAGCTCCCGCAAAGTAAGTGTCCCGGTCTTCATCCAGCTAGGGGCGCAGTTGAAGGGAGCAGGTGGCTCCTGGAGGCAGATAGAAAATTTGATCCTGCAAGGGGCGATAACCAATGGGTGGGGATTACTTGTAGGGAGGCCCAAAACTAATACTCTGACGATGTCAAACAGATAGCAGAATGGCTGCTGTGGTGTTTGGGAAGGCCTAAAAGCTGGTGAATTGAGATTTCACTGAAAATTAGGCTATGAAACATCTTGATATACGTAGGAAAATCCCTGGCATAAAGAAATATACGTGTGTGTGTGTGTGTGTGTGTGTGTGTGTGTGTGTGTGTGTGTATGTGTGTATGTGTGTGTGTGTTTCTTTTAAGCCAGGTTTTTCCTATGTAGCCAAGATTTTTCTGGAAGCACAATTGAGCAAAATCACAATCACTACTTTCTGGGTTCTTTCTCCATCTTTTCATTCTGGCAGCAAACAAAAATTTTTGTGCTGCATTGTGGGAGACCTATATAGTTATTTCTGGCTCGTTAGCCGTCCTCAGTAGGCCACACCCACATCTCATGTTCCTCCCTGTAAAGGCCCAATGTCTATTTTCTTACTTTTTGTAGGTTTAATGTGTAATGTGTAATGTATATATATATATATATATATGTGTACAGGTGATATCTCGGGTTTCTTCCCGTGTAATTGCAAACATATCTTTGGAAATATTGCAGCGACGTTTCGATGAAATCTCATTCATCATCATCTGGCTAATGTTCTCGGTTTGGTGCCTATGGGCAAACTGTCGAAACGTCGCTGCAATATTTCCAAAGATATGTTTGCAATTACATGGGAAGAAACCCGAGATATCACCTGTACACACATATATACCCGTGAAAACTTACACAGACATATATATATATATATATATATATATATATATATATATATATATATATATATATATATATATATATATATATATATATATATAAATAATTTAGTGACTATTCAAAATTACAATGGCATTGAAAAAAGTGATTTATGACCAATTTTCACACTGATGACTAGTGCATCATTGCTGTCGTCACGTTATTTACATTCAGATGCTTGACAACTGGCTCATATTTATGACAGTTGCAGTCTCCCAGGGCCATGTGATTATCTTTTCTGATTTCTGAAATTTTCAAGGAAAGCCAGATTCACTTAACAACCATGTTACTAATTTGACCATTGCAGTGGTCCACTTAACAAACATGGCAAGAAAAGTCATAAAATGGGGCAAAACTCACTTAACACATGTTTCACTTAGTCGCATAAATTCTGGGCTCAGTTGTTGACGTAACTTGAGGACTACCTGTAAATATTATTTTGAATACATTTGAAGAACTATAGAAAAGTGAAAAATACCTTCCCAATTCTACTTCCCCAAGTATTTTCCAAACAGGTTAACTGTCAGTCACCCAAAAGACAGAAAAATGTAGATCAGCTATGCAAAGACAAATTGCCAGCTTGCCAATGTTTCACAGGTAATTATATCCCTTATAAATAACTGAAATCAGTCTATTATCCATGTAGTCCGAAAACATCAAAGATTCTCTGCAGAAGGGAATAGGAATTGAGAAACAAGTGGTATAAATACTACTTAGAGTCACATGGGGGCACAAAGGGGTTTGCTCTATGAAGGTCATTTCCATAGATTCTCTTCCTTCTTCGATTTGACTTCTATTTGACGGATAGATCCAAATGTAACAATAGAATGAAGTTGTTGTTTCTTCTAATGTTCTCCATGCACAGAGTAGCTACTCTAAGATGCCCTGCAAGTGATGCTTTCCCTGTTCCACATGAGTGGTTCCAGCCTGGTGACCTCATCATGGGTGGGATGGTGTCTCAAATATTTTATAACTTTATTGAAATTGAATTTAAGGAGCATCCTTCCCTAAAACCTTATCAGTTACCACTGTAAGAATTCCCTAAAACCTTATCGGTTACCACTGTAAGAATATATTTTTCTTCAGGGGTGTTCTCCAATCTTTAATAGTTCCTTAAATATTTGTTGTATGAGTTTCAACATAATGAACAGTAGTGGCCAAAATTGTGGAAACCTTTTTGGGAAAAGTGTATTTTTGAGCTTTGATGGCTCATAACACTTTTTTTTTTTTTTGAATTTCAAGATAATCCACTGCTGGAATGGCCTGGAAATAGCCCAGACCTTCACCCAAAGGAAAATCGATGGAGCCGACTAAAGAAACTTGTTAGTCAGAAGCGACCCAGCAATAAAACCTAGTTAACAGAAGCCATCATTCAATCTTGGTTTCACATGAGAACAGCTGCAGAACTAAAAGACTTGGTTCACTCCATGGGAAGACGTTGTAAAGCCATAATTCATGCTAAAGGTTATCCAACTAAGTATTAACTGACACGGTGATCATTTTTGTATCTCTCATTTTTTTTCCCCTATGGTGATCATTTTTGTATATTTCATTTTTTCTACGTGTTTCTTCTTTATACTGTAACTTCTATTCTAATAACAAATTCTTCCTAAAAGTTATTGCATTACATTCTTGATTAAATTATCTTTCCATTTATATATCATTTTATGGTACTGCTTCCAAAAATATTGGTGTTATTAGTTAGTTATAGAAAATATACTTTTCCCAAAAGGTTTCCACAGTTTTGGTCACTACATTTTGGATCTAATCTAACCCTTCTTTGTCTTTGCAGTTCCTCGGGTTGTGAGCGAAGAAATACTTTCTTTACATTAAATGAAAGTTTTTTTTCATGGAAATACTTTAGAGTCTTAAAGTCTCTTTGATTCATGAATTAAATCTCCAAAACTTATTGAAGTTTTTTGAAGAACATTTAATGAGCTGAAGTTATTTCTTTTAAAAGAAGATCTGTTTATATTTCGTTTCGTGCTAAACTGATAGAAAATAAATGTAGCTTTGAAAAAATTATGATTTTTTTTGCTGTCGTGCATATTTATTATAATATAAATATTATATTTATTATAAACCATGGAAACACTCTGAACAAATTATTAGAATAGAGTAGAGTAGAGTAGAGTAGAGTAGAGTAGAGTAGAGTAGAGTAGAGTAGAGTAGAGTAGAACAGAACAGAACAGAACAGAACAGAACAGAATTCTTTATTGGCCAAGTGTGATTGGCCACCCAAGGAATTTGTCTTGGTGTTTATGCTCTCGGTGTACATAAAAGAAAAGATACATTCGTCAACAATCATAAGAGTATAACACTTAATGATAGTCATAGGGTACAAATAAGCAATCAAATCATATTAGGAAACAGTCAATATAAATTGTAAGGATACCAGCAACAAGGTTACAGTCATACAGTCATAAGTGGGAGGAGATGGGTGATAGGAATGATTAAAAGATTAATAGTAATGCAGACTTAGTAACTAGTTTGACAGTGTTGAGGGAATTATTTGTTTAGCAGAGTGATGGCACTCTGTACAAATTATTACAATATATTAGTACATTGTACTTATCACCTTCCTACTTGCATCAGAGATAGAAACCTTTTTTACATAGTTAGAAATGATACCACATTATAAGAATCTTAAAATGACTTTCTTCAATTGGGGGGATTTAACTCTTGGCAGTGTCATAACCAAATTCTATCAAAACATCCTCGCCTTGGCCTTTGCTGTGAAGGAGATCAATGAAGACTCCCAGATCTTACCTAACATCACTCTTGGGTTCCACATCTGTGACAGTTACTACAACCCAAGGATGACTTACCGCACCACTCTGGACCTCCTTTTCAAATCCCAGGAATTTGTTCCTAACTACAAATGCGATTACCAGAAGAATCTCATGGCCATCATTGGAGGGTTAGATGCCCCTACTTCTTCCTTTATGGCAGAAAGTGTAAATCTCTTCAAGATTCCACAGGTAATTTGGGGGGAGCAGTAAGAGAGAAACTTATCTTCTTTTGTAATGAACATTAACAGTAAGAATAGAGTAGAACGGAACAGAACGGAACAGAACAGAACAGAACAGAATTCTTTATTGGCCAAGTGTGATTGGACACACAAAGAATTTGTCTTGGTGCATACGCTCTCGGTGTACATAAAAGAAAAGATACATTCGTCAAGAATCAGAAGGTACAACACGTAATGATAGTCATAGGGAACAAATAAGCAATCAAATCATATTAGGAAACAGTCAATATAAATCTTAAGGATACCGACAACAAGGTTACAGTCATACAGTCGTAAGTGGGAGGAGATGGGTGAATCACAAAATAACAGAATAAGGGAATAAGGGAATAACAGAGAGGGAAGGGATCATGAAGAATGGTTGCAGAATGGCTAGTCTAGTGAAGAGAAGGACCAGGGGAGACTTGATAGTAGTCTTCCAATATTTGAGGGGCTGCCACAGAGAGGAGGGGGTCATGCTATTTTCCAATACACCTGAAGGCCAGACAAGGAATAATGGATGAAAACTGATTGACGAGAGAGTCAAGTTAGAAATAAGGATAGATTTTCTGACAGTTGTGGGCGCTTCATCACTGGAGGCTTTCAAGAAGAGATTGGACTGCCATTTGTCAGAAATGGTGTAGGGTTGTCTTCTTGGGTGGGTGGGTGGGTGGGGATTGGACTAGATGACCTACAAGGTCCCTTCCAACTCTGTTACTGTAATGTAGTCCAACCCATTATGGACTGTAATAAAGTCCAACCCATTATGGACTGTAATGTAGTCCAACACATTACAGTAACAGCAATTACCACCCATTAGAGTTCATTCAGTTTCCATATTTTTTCCTTCTTATGAATAATGACTGTCTTTTATTTGTTCAGTTGACTTATGGTTCTTTTGCCCAAGAAGAGTTCCAGTCTACTAAATTATCTTCACTTTATTCCATGGTGCCAAAAGAGGACCATCAGTACATTGGAATTATCCAACTTCTTCTCCATTTTGGATGGACATGGATTGGAGTCTTTACATTTGATAAAAATACAGGAGAACATTTCCTACAAAAAATGCATCCATTGCTTTTCCAGAATGGGATCTGTTTAACCTTCACACAAAAGATTCCACAGCAAGCCCCATTTGAAGACCTATCAAAACTCTTGGATCTAATCTCCATTATTTCTAATAAACTGGTAGATCAGAAAGCCAATGTTTTTCTTGTCTATGGCGAATCCTTCACGATTCTGTGGCTCAGAACTATTGTGTTTCTACGTGATTATGACAATAAAGAGATTGCGTCATTTAGAAAGGTTTGGATCCTGATGTTCCCAATTGATTTCATACTGACAGGGTTTCAAAGGGGCTGGGATGTCCAGTTGTACCATGGGGCTCTTTCCTTTACGGTGCATTCGCGACAAGTTCATGGGTTCAAAGAATTTCTTCAAGTCATCAAACCTTCAACCCACAAGGATGGATTTCTTCAAGAGGTTTGGCAACAACTGTTTGACTGCTCACTTTCAAATGAAGGATCACCCTCCATATCCAATCAAACATGTAGTGGAGAAGAGAATTTGGAAAATCTGCCTTCTCCTCTGTTTGAGTTGCAGATGGCTGGCCAAAGCTACAGTATCTACAATGCTGTTTATGCAGTGGCACATTCTTTGCATGAGGCTGTGAGATCAAGAGCTCAACACAGAAGAATTAAAATGTTTGCGTTTTCAAATCTGCAGCCATGGCAGGTAATGTCTCTATGCCACACCTACCTTTTCCTTCCCAGTGAATAGCCTTTCTTATCATAATCTAATATGGCTTGTTTGCCATGGCCACAGATGAAGACAGATACCAAGGAAACAGTTATTAATGAAACAGATGATTCTATGTTATAGAACAAAAGCATTGAAAAACCCCCGATCTTTCAGTCTACTCAATGAAATTTTTGTATCATTAATATATCATAAGGAAACCCCTTACGTTCCACATCTACAGATTTCCAGATGTTAGCCATAAGTGTGATTTATGTAGAAAATCATCATAATTTGTATCATAAAAGATAATCAAAGGAAGCACTGCTTCATACAATCATTTACCATTATTTTTCATTCTCTTTTCCATAAATAAAAAATTGTCCAAGTTTGACTTGGCTCAGAAATGTTTTCAATGTTGAGAATATGAATGTGTCCTCTCCTCTCCTCTCCTCTCCTCTCCTCCCTCCCTCCCTCCCTCTCTCTCTCTCCTCACTTAAATCTCAAATTCTAAAGTCTGGCTTAATGAAATTTGTCGGATCCCAGGTTCTCAAATAGCTTTGTAAGAAAGAAATGTGGTGGATAAGATTATGTAGCGTGAAGGTTTGATTCATTGATTGATTGATTAATACAAAATAGCCTGCTTTCATTTTACTTGTGTTGATGGACAATATTTCCTATTTTTCCTCAGATTAATAATAGAGTAAATCTATACATTTCCATGCAATACAGATGATCAATTTTCTCAATGTACTTATTTGAACATTATTACGGAAAGGGGAAGAATGACTGAAAGAAATGTGAATACGATGGCTTGTTTTTCCTTAATTAACCTTTCAACGCCCTCTCTCTTTTATTTCCTTTCAAGTAGCTCCATCCATTTCTTCAAGGCATTTCTTTCAACAATTCAGCTGGGGAGAGAGTGTTCCTGAATGAGAAAGGGGAAGCAACTGGTGGATTTGACATCACCAACTTGATCACTTTTCCAAACAGATCCTTTCAGAAAGTTACAGTTGGAGTCTTGGATCCCAGTGCTCCAAAAGGGAAAGAATTGTTTATCAGTGAAGATGAGATTATCTGGCACCCAGGTTTTAACCAGGTGTGGATACGTGGTTAATGTGATCCATTATGATACCATGAAGGTCTCTTCATCTGTATTGAACATAATGATAAGCCTGGATGCCATCTTTTGTATTAGGACACGTGGTCAATGTGATCCATTATGATACCGTGAAGGTCTCTTCATCTGTATTGAACATAGTGACAAGCCTGGATGCCATCTTTTGTATTAGGCCTCCAGACCTGCCATGTTTACGCTGTGGGAAATTGGGAGGAGGGAAAGTATGGAGCATGGGTGATATATAATCATAATAACATTCCTTTCTCAGGAACTTGTCCTGCATGTGAAGGGTTAAAACTGGGAAGCATCTCCAGTTGGGACGGTGATTTGATTGGACTATGTGGTGGACTTGTGGGTCTTGGGCAGAGACTTGAATTTTCCGTTGGGGGGAGAAAACCTGGAAACTTTCAGATTCAGGTTTTCCTAGATGTGCCAATATGGCATCTCTAAAAAAATGTAACTTTGAGGAAACTCAAGCCTCAGAGTTTTCTTTCGTTGGGGGTGTTCCTTGGAATCCTGACACATAGTCTCTTTATACATCTTTTCTTTCAGTCTTTTTTTAAATGGAAAAAAAACCCAGATATATTCTATACAAATGCTGACCATATACAAGCATTTATCAAACTGACAAAATCACATTACAATGTAAAAGCCAGATTTTCATATCCGAGCTACATTTCCATTTGAAATCACGGAAGTTGTGCTGTTTCCAATAAGATTGTCATGGTGCACATTTATTTCCTCACCCTGCCATTCTTCAAACAGGCCATGAAAATCCTTTCCCGCCATAAAGGAGAATAATTAGAATCTGTGTTTTTTTATAAAAAAATATTTCTTTGAAAAACCTTTCATGTTTATGACCAGGTACTTCCAATTTCTCTGTGTAATGACCATTGCTCCCCCGGATACTGGAAGAAAGGGATAGAAGGAAAACAATTCTGCTGCTATGACTGTGTTTCATGCCCAGAAGGGAAGATTTCAAATCAAAATGGTAGGTGAGACAATCCATCAGGTTTTCATTAGATTGACTTAAGCAAAATGTACCGTATTTTTTGGAGTATAAGATGATCCAGAGTATAAGATGCATATTAGTTTTTAGGAAGGAAAACAAGGGGGGGGGAAATTCTGCCTTTGCCAACCAGCATCCATCCATGGTTAGCATCCTTGCAGCAAATAGCAAGCATCCCTGTCAGCTTCAGCACATTATCGCAGCATGATTTGCCGATCCCTGCCACCTGGGACCACCCGAAAACACAATGCACTGAGGCAAAAAATGGGGCATGCAGAGGCTAAAAACATGATGCGTGGAGGCTAAAAATGTGATTCGCAGAGGCGGTGATTGGAGGGGGAGGGCCTTCTCTGTGGCAGCACCTGCCCTCTGGAAAGATTTGCCCCCAGAGATACGTAGGATATCAGATCTCCGGGCCTTTTGCCATGTCCTAAAAACACTTCTATTTCATCAAGCTGGGCTGGCATATCCCCCCCCCCTTAGATTTTTAATTGTCAATGGGTTTTAGTTGGGATGTTTTAAATTGTGGGCCAAAGTTGTTTAATTCTTTTAAATTTTGTATTGGAATGTTTTTTATTCTTGGCTGTGCACCGCCCCGAGTCCACCAGGAGAAGGGTGGTATACAAATTCAAATAAATAAATAAATAAATAAATAAATAAATAAATAAATAAATAAATAAATAAATAAATAAATAAATAAATAAATAAATAAATAAATAAATAAATAAATAAATAAATAAATAAATAAATAAATAAATAAATAAATAAATATATATTTAGGAATTAAATATATAAAGAAAAAGTCTGGGAAAAGAAAAGCACAAAGTACTTTTTTCTTACCAGAAAACCCTAAATGAATATATCATTTGAGTCAATGAAGCAATGATTTAACTCCATTTTTTTTATTATCTTTATTTCTTTTTAGCCTAGATTAAAGTATAATTTGGAGACCACCAATCTCTTCTTTTTTTTAAAAAAAAAAAAGGGAATGTTAATAAGTAGACTCAAGTTATATTCATACTTCTAGTTAAAGTTCAAATAAGCCGTGGCAGTTTCAATAAATGATAGTGTAAAACTCAACAAACAAGGAACAACTTGCCTCCAGAAGTTGTGAATGCTGCAACACACCCAGGTTTTTAAGAAGATGTTGGATAGCCATTATCCAACATCTTCATTATCTGAAGTGGTGTAGGTTTTCCTGCCTAAGCAGGGGGTTGGACTGGAAGACCTCCAACGTCCCTTCCAACTCTGTTCTGTTCTGTTCTGTTCCATTCCGTTCTGTTCCTCTAAGTGAATGCAGACAATTTTTCCATTTGATCCGCCATTTTCCAGGTCTTCTCATCCATAAAATGAGTCCCATCTGGGAGTAGGGCGGTATACAAATTTGAATAAATAAATAAATAAAATCAGAAAGTAAGAGAAAGCAAATCAGATTCAGCAGACAAAGATAGATTTGTGAATGGGTCAGATATTATACCATGAAGGGGACATAGAATCGGTGTTTATAGAACCAACTAATGTTTTAAACATAGAATGCAAAAGCATATTCTCCAAAGCCCCTGAGAGTAGGACAAGGAGCAATGGGTGGTAACTAACCATGAAGCAACTAAGGAGAAATTTCTTGACAGTTAGAACAATTAATCAGTGGCACAACCTCCCTCCAGAAGTTGTGAATGTTCCAACACTGGAAGTTTTAAAGTAGAGATTGGATAACCATTTGTCTGAAGTGGTGTAGGGTTTCCTGCCTGGGCAGAGGGTTGGACTAGAAGACCTCCAAGGTCCCTTCCAACTCTGTCATTCTATTTCTATAACAAAGGAAAGGATTGTAGGAGTCTGCATATGTGCAGGAATTTTCATATCTTGGATGGCAAACCTCAGATAAGGAAGGTTACTTGCATATAGGTGCCAGGAAATGGCATTAGAAAATAAGGTCCTAACTCTGTAAACAAGAGGAGAGGAAGTGGGATGTGTGTTAGACTTTAACTATAGCTAAACATTATAAGTGCTTAAGCAAGCAATGGTTAACGAAAGATTCTAGTTACCTGGAAGATTCTGTGAGCCAATGATATGCTGCCAAATACACTATAACTTGAAAGTAACAAACTATATAAGGTCACGATGTGAGACAATAAAGACACACATATATACTCATCCTTTCTGTATGTGGTCATTCAACAAAGGATTAATATACTATTATTATCTTGAAAGCAAGCATAGGAGATTATTTTTGCTTGTTGGACCCAACATGCTTTTTTCAGTATTGATTTCACAGAATAATTGCCTTTCCCCTCACATATACTTTATTACACGTGAATCCTAAATAGAGGAAAACCTGCATTTTCACAGAATCACGATCAGACTAGTAACCGGTGGAAAGAACTACATGGGGCTCCCCTTGGGGTGCATCTTGAGGCCGCAACTGGTGCAGAATGCAGCCGTGCAGGGGATTATGGGAGCAACGGGGCGCTCCCATGTGACACCTCTCCTGCATGAGCTGCACTGGCTTCCGGTGGTCTTCCGGGTGCGCTTCAAGGTGTTGGTGACCACCTTTAAAGCGCTCCATGGCGTAGGGCCTGGGTATTTGCGAGACCGCCTTCTGCTACCAATAGCCTCCCACCGGCCAGTACACTCGCACAGAGAGGGCCTCATCAGGGTGCCGTTGGCCAGACAATGTCGGCTGGCGACCCCCAGAGGGAGAGCCTTCTCTGTGGCCCTCCTCCCTCTGGAATGACCTACCCCCGGAGATACGCAGGATATCAGACCTCCGGAGTTTTCATTGGGCCCTTAAAACCCACTTGTTTCATCTAACCAAACTGACTTGATCCCATCCTCTGTTTTAAATTGGAACTGATTTTAAATTGGATTGTTTTAATTGTCGGCTGAAATTATTTAATTATTTAATATTTTTTAAAATTGTTTTAAATTTTATATATATCATGTTTTACTTTGGCTGTTCACCGCCCTGAAGGGTAAAGGGTGGTTTATAAATTGAAATAATAAATAAATAATAAATAAATAAATAAGCAACAGCAGTGAGCAATCCACTAGGAGAACAATTTTCAACAATATGTAATGGATAGATAACAAATGCCTTAACTTTTTCTTCCAGACATGGATGACTGTTTTGAATGTTCAAAAGATCACTACCCGGATAAAGAACAGAAAGAATGTATTCTGAAACCAGTGGTCTTTCTATCATTTGAAGAAACCTTAGGGATTGGTTTAGCCTCCGCTGCTCTTTATTTCTTCTTCTTGACCTCTTGGGTACTTGGAACTTTTATTAAGCACCGGGATACTCCCATTGTCAAAGCCAACAACCGGTCCCTCACCTACACCCTGCTTGTCTCTCTTCTGCTCTGTTTTCTCTCCCCTTTGCTCTTCCTCAGCCAACCTGGTGAAGTGACTTGCCTTCTCCGACAATCAGCTTTTGGCATCACTTTCTCAGTGGCCATTTCTAGTATCCTGGCCAAAACCATCACGGTGGTTGTGGCTTTCATGGCCACTAAACCAGGATCTCAGATGAGGAAGTGGGTGGGGAAAAGATTGGCTCTTTCTATTGTCCTTTCCTGCTCTCTCTTCCAGGTATGGATTTGTATTCTTTGGTTGTCAACATCTCCCCCATTCCCTGAGTTGGACATGCACTCAGAGCTCCAAGAAATGATTTTACAATGCAATGAAGGGTCAGCTTTCTTCTTCTACGGTGTCTTGGGCTACATGGGTATCTTGGCCATCGCCAGCTTTATTGTGGCTTTTCTTGCCCGTAAATTACCCAACAGCTTTAATGAAGCCAAGTTCATCACGTTCAGCATGTTGGCCTTTTGCAGTGTGTGGATCTCCTTCTTTCCAGCCTATCTGAGCACAAAAGGCAAAGCCATGGTAGCTGTGGAGGTCTTCTCCATCTTGTCCTCCAGTGCTGCATTACTGGGATGCATATTCCTGCCCAAATGCTACATCATTGTTTTTAAGCCTGAGCTAAACCAGAGAGAGCAACTAATAAAGAGGACTTAGTACATCATGTGAGTTTTCTAACTATGAAAATTTGCTGACAATAGAAAGATTGTCTGCTATTTCCTATAAACATATAGTTTTAATTTCTATCAAAGGAAGATTTATGGAGGATTATTATTGTTATTAAGATTTGTTATGTTTGCCCATTCCAAAAGGAGTTCTCGTGCTATTGCATTTACAACCATTTTCCAAAGAAGTCAATAAATACATTACTTTTACAATCTGGGGTTCTTAGATCAATTTTTGACCATATCAAAATATATATTTAAAAAGAGGTGGCAAGTATTTCCAAATAATTATTTATTAAACATATTTCTTTTTTTTATATATAAAATTTATAAACTTTATTAACAAAACACGCACAAAACATACATAATGAAACACAACAAAAAACTACATTATACAATAAAACATGTATATTCAATCATTTGAAGCATCTGTTTCGTAGTGGTATATCTAATTACACAATTATACATATTCCCATAGATCTTAACTCACTGGTTCATTTTTACCACTTTAGCCTCTCCTCTCTCAGCTCTCTAAGACATCTTTTTCTGTTCTAAGTATTACCATCACTTTCTGAATTTCTCTGTAAGTGTTTATCGCCCATAAGGGGGTGGTTACATGCACAACTGTACTTCTACTCTGTTTTCTAATTATGTTTCTTCCGTAGCAACCCTGAGCCAATGATACCATTTATTCCAAACTTTGTAAAATTCAGTGTCTTCTTTTTCCTTTAATTCTTGTGTCAACCTATCAATTTCCGCACATTGTGTTACTTCTAATTAAATATTTACACATATACTAACCTGATAGTAATTCCCCTGTGTCTTACTTTTCCACTCATTTTTAAAATACTATAGTTATGTGACTTGATATTTGATGACCAAAGCTACAAGAACTAAAGCAAAATGTGAATAGGCAAAATATGAATCTACAGAGGTGGCATTCAACCGGTTCGGACCGAAGTGGTAGCAGAAATTGCTGATGGGGCTGCCCACCTGCCTGGCTCCATGCCATCCTCTTTAGGCACGTTTTTGAGGATGGGCACATGGGTGAAAGGCAGGCGAGTGTGCGAACTGGGTGTGCACGGAGGCACAAACTGAGTGTGTGTGCAGGGGAGCGAATCAGTAGTAACATAATGTGAAACCCACCATTGGAGCTTTACTATCTCCAGAGATAGCGCAATAAGATCTCTATTCTTGCAGATGAACAATCTGCAACTTGATGCAGCCATATATTTCTGTAGAAGTCATTAAGCGTAGGGAATGATAGCAAATACACTGAAATGTACTTAATAACTTGCAAGCCTGGGTTTCCTGGATGGTGATCAGGGTCAAGGCCAGGAGTGAAATCTAGCAGGTTCTGGGGAACTGGTAACAGATTTTTTGAGTCATTCAGAGAATCGTTAGCGGAAATTTTGAGCAGTTCGGAGAACCAGTAGCGGAAATTTTCAGCAGTTCGGAGAATTGGTAGCGGAAATTTTGAGCAGTTCGGAGAACCGGTAGTGGAAATTTTGAGTGGTTTGGAGAACTAGCAAATACCACCTCTGGCTGGCCCCAGAGTGAGGTGGGATTGGAGATTTTGCAGCATCCTTCCCCTGGAGTGGGGTGGGAATGGAGATTTTGCAGTATCCTTCCCCTGCCACACCCACCAAGCCACGCCAATAGAACCTGTAGTAAAATAACTTGGATTTCACCACTGGTCAAGGCTGGCCTTGGGGATAGGTGGGGAATGTAAATTCTGTGTGGCTTTGTGTCGTCTGACATAATCCTTAATCCTGTCAATTCCGTCTGTCAGTCTTCTAATTGGGATTACTTGAGGCTATTCTGGCTGGAAGGCAGAGATTGCTTTAGCTTTTTTTTTAATTTGATTTATATGCCACCCTTCTCCGGAGACTCAGGGTGGCTTACAATGTGTTAAGCAATAGCCTTCATACTTTTGTATATTTTATACAAAGTCAGCTTATTGCCCCCGCAAACTGAGTCCTCAATTTACCTACCTTAGAAAGGATGGAAGGCTGAGTCAACCTTGAGGCTAGTGAGATTTGAACTTACAGTAATTGCAGACAGCTGATGTTAATCACAGTCTGCTGAGCCACCAGGCCCTCCTATGCTTGCTTTTTCTTTGCCTTCTCTAGGGGCATGGCCCCGTTACCTTGCGTGGGGTAATTGCCCTCATTTTGAGTTGGATCGTGACTTTTATCCTTCTGTATACTTTGATCAATAAAACCGGAATACATTTTCTAATTAAACTCATATTTATTGTAAAGAAAATAAAACATCTTACTAATCTAAATTAGTTACATTTTTGGCAAAGAATCCCCAGCCAGACCTTAGCTGGCAGGTGAACAAAGGAAAGTTTTTAGAAAAAAAAAGAAAAGAATGCAGGACATGCGCAGTAGATACTGATAAGGAACTTGGCAAACTACGGTAAGTCTCATAGTTCAGAAATAATAGCTCTGCTGGTAAATATAAAAACGCAGTGACACATGGAAACAAAGAGAAGGGGGTGTCCTGTGATTCTTTCTACAGTCGCAACTGGTGAAATGGAATGCTCTGGGATTCTGCAACTGTTACAAGTACATGTCAGTTGCCAAGCAATTAAAGTTCAATCACCTGACTATGGGGATCATGGTTGCAAGTGCGGGAATCAGTTGTAGTAGGTCATTTTTTTTCCCAGTGTTGTTGTAATTTTGAATGGTCATTAAAGAAATGGTTGCAACTATATTTTCCTTTAGTAAAGGAAATAGAAAGGAAGAAGAAGAAACTTGAGGCATTGTACAGAGCAGATAATGGACATCCCAGAAGTGCTTTTTTCAAGAGGCAACTGGACTTTCTGGTTGTTCTTTGAAGACATTTCGCTTCTCATCCAAGAAGCTTCTTCCACTCTGACTGGATGGTGGGGAATGGAAGGATTTATACTCCTTGCAGAAAACTGGTCATTTGCATTTTTTTAGCTGGTTGTTAAGGTCATCTTAATTGTATTAAGATTGTATGATAAAACGGGCACAAAATTTCGAAGAGCCAATAATGATGGAAACTTGGGAAATGATTTGGGTAAGAAATGTAAAATTTACACAAGCTCAACATTTGATAGAGAATTTCTATCAAATGTTTTATAGATGGCATTTGGATTCCCCCAAAATTAGCTTGTATGTATCCAAATTTACAACCTAAATGTTGGAGATGTGATTGCGTTGACGCTACGTATTTTCACGTTTGGTGGACTTGTGAAAAAGTTAAAGCATTTCGGATAAAAATATGGTGGATTATTCAAAATATTCTTTAAAAAAGGATAAGATTTACTCCACAGCTTTTTTTTTGGTTAGGTATTATAAAAGATTGTACGGTTATAGAGACTAATTTGATTTTGAACTTAATAATTGCAGCAAGACTTTTGGTAGCACAGTACTGGAAGAAGAAAGATTTACCATCTATTGAAGAAAGGACATTAAAAGTAGTAAATTTAGCAGCGATGGCGAAAATTTCAGCATATTTAAAAGACCATTCAAATGAGAAATTTATGTTGGAGTGAAGAAGATGGATAGATTATATTCAAGGCAAATATCGGACTAAAAATTGCAAATAGCTTATGAATAAAGAATGAATAAAGAGAGGTCATAAAGTATTTAAAAAGTTAGTTTAGTAGAAGGGGAGTTAAAAGCTCAAGAGAGGGATAGGAGACTATAGATAGTTAGCTTATGTTAGTTTATGATTGTTAAATGTTATATCCTGTATTTTGCTCTTGGAAGTGGGGAGGGGACGGGTTGGGGAGGGGAAGGTGGGAAGGGGCAGAGGGAGGGGGAAGGGGAAATGTTTGTAAAATCTTTTAAATTTTTTCAATTAAAAAAAAGGTCATCTGGAGGATTATCTGTGTCATCAGGTGGTGCAAATGGAGGTGGAGCCTTCTTGGAACTTTTGAAAGGACTGTGTTGTAGATTGTCATATCCCTCCCCCCACTTCTACATCTACTCATAACAACAAATGTGAAACCTTTGATAAGATGGTGCAAAGCTCTTGTCATTCATGACAAGAGCTGTGCCTATGGAAACCATGGAAACTAATGGTTTTCAAAGATTTGCAATGAGGTTATTTACCTTGTTAGATAATGAAAATTCTGCAGTAGAATAACCTATTTCAGAGAGCATCAAGGACTCAAGTTTGAAAACTAAATTGCTCTTTAAGCAGTTGAATGAATAAAACTTTATTATGGTCCTTGACGAGCAATAGACATACAATGAATTAAAAACAATACTGACATTAATCAGGAATAGTAACATTCACTTCTCATCCAAGGAGCTTCTTCCATTCTGACTGTCAGAAAAAGACTGCTTTATCTCTCCTCATAGATTTAGATTTAGATTTTAGATTTTATTGGATTTATATACCGCCCTACTCCCGAAGGACTCAGGGTGGTGTACAGCCAATGATAAAAATACATAAATACAAAACTTAAAACCCAACTAAAAACAGATTAAATAAATTTGGCCCAGACAGAATTAAAACACCCCAAATAATTTAAAACAGATTAAAATTTAACGCTAAAAAACGGAGAGAGGTTAGGCCAGCCCCGCCTGACGAAATAGAAAGGTCTTAAGAGCGCAGCGGAAGGTGCGCAGATCCGGGATCCTCCGTATGTCCGGGGGGAGCTCATTCCAGATAGTAGGTGCCCCCACAGAGAAAGCTCTCTCCCTGGGGGCCGCCAGCTGACATTGTTTTGCTGATGGCACCTGGAGGAGCCCCTCTCTATGAGAGCATACTGGCTGGTGGGAGGCTATTGGTGGTAGTAGGCGGTCCTGCAAGTACCCAGGTCCTAAGCCATGGAGCGCTTTAAAGGTGGTAACCAAAACCTTGAAGCGCACCCGGAAGACCACCGGGAGCCAGTGCAGCTCGCGCAGGAGAGGTGTCACATGGGAACGCCATGTCGCTCCCATCACCACCCGCGCGGCCGCACTCTGCGCCAGTTGGAGCCTCCGGGTGCTCCTCAAGGGGAGCCCCATGTAGAGAGCATTACAGTAGTCTAGACGGGAAGTGACAAGGGCGTGAGTGACCGTGAGCAAGGAGTCCCGATCCAGAAAGGGACGCAACTGGCGGATCAGGCGAACCTGATAGAAAATCCTCCCGGCCAGGATTTTTAAAACATGCATACAGTAAATGAGTGCTATTTGCTACATCTATTCATATTCTGTTTGATGCTAAGCTAAGCTGATCTAGCTATATAAAAAAAGTATGTATGTAAGTATGCTTCATCGTAACTCTGGGACACCTCTGAGCAATTTCAACCAGACTTGGTACACAAATGACTTACTATCTGGAAACGAATATTGGGGGGGGGGTAAGACACCCCAGTGTGTGTGTGTGTGTGTGTGTGTGTGTGTGTGTGTGTGTGTTCGTGTGTGTTCCAGCATAACTGTGAAATGCCTGGGCCATTAAGGAGAGTGAGAGCGGCATCCTAGAGCGGCAATTGTTTGTGATGTCAGTTCCTTAGAAGCTTCTTCTGGAAACGCAGCCAGAATGTTCGCCATCCAGTGGAGCAATGGTAAAGCACCTGATGGATTTGGGGCGAAGCGCCAGGATCATAGACAGGGTGGGAAAGAGGAGCACATGGGGGGGGGGTGTCAACATTTTCCCCATTCTCTGAGTTGGACATGCACTCAGAGCTCCAAGAAATTATTTTACACTGCAATGAGGGGTCAGATTTCTTTTTCTACTGTGTCTTGGGCTACATGGCCATCGCCAGCTTTATTGTGGCTTTTCTTGTCCATAAATTACCTGATAGCTTTAATGAAGCCAAGTTCATCACTTTCAGCATGTTGGCCTTTTGGAGTTTGCGGATCTCCTTCTTTCCAGCCTATCTGAGCACAAAAGGCAAAGCCATGGTAGCTGTGGAAGTCTTCTCCATCTTGGCCTCTAGTGCTGCATTACTGGGATGCATATTCTTGCCAAAGTGCTACATCATTGTTTTCAGACCTGGAAATCACAGGGAACTCATAAAAAGAAACTAGCACATCATGTAATATTTCTTGCCTTGAAAAACATCTTACCAATTCTTTTTTTTCCAACTATTCCCAAAACAAATTAAGCAGCAATCCCTTGTTAGGTCACCCAAAGGAGAGAAAGCTGTGGAACTGATGTACAAAGGAAAATTGCCAGGATGCCAATGTTTCAACAATAATTATGTCTCTTGTGAATTACTGAAATTACTATATTATTCTAAAAGGGAAAAGTAGCAAACACAGGAATTGGAATCGAAAAACAATCCATATCAGCATTTCAAGAGCCAGACAGAGGCAGGAAGGGGTAACGCTGATTCTCTGAACTTCACTTTGACAAATTCTCTCCTTCCTATCTTACGTGCCTAAACTTCTCTTCGAATGATTGACCCAGACATTGTCTCGTAAAAACAGTGTGAAGATGCTGTTCCTTCTGATGTTCTTGGGGCACAGAGTAGCTACTCTAAGATGCCCTGCAAGTGAAGCTTTCCCTGTTCCACATGAGTGGTTCTAGCTTGGTGACCTCGTCATTGGTGGGATGGTGTCTCAATTTTTTTACAACTTTAATGAAATTGAATATAAGGAACATCCTTCTCTAAATCCTTATCCCTTTCCAATGTAAGGACTCCCCCCTCCCACATGTTCCCTAAATTTACTCAGATCCAGCGAATGTGCTAATATGAGTAAAAACTGAGCATGAATGTAGTTTTTGTATCTAATTAAAACCTTCCTTCTCTTTTGAATGGTTGTAAGAAAAGAAATATAGAAAAATAGAAAAACAGAGTTTGAAGGGACCTTGAAGGTTTTCTAGTCGAACCCCTTGCTTAGGCAGGAAACCCTTCATCACTTCAGACAAATGGTTATCCAACATCTTCTTAAAAACATCCAGTGTTGGAGCATTCACAACTTTTGCAGGCAAGTTGTTCCACTGTTTAATTGTTCTTAGTGTAAGGAAATTTCTCTTTAGTTCTAAGTTGCTTCTCTCCTTGATTAGTTTCCACCCATTGCTTCTTGTCCTGCCCTCAGGTGCTTTGGAGAATGGCTTGACTCCCTCTTCTTTGTGGAAGCCTCTGAGATATCGGAACCCTACTATCATGTCTCCCCTAGTCCTTTTTTTCATACCTAGACATACCCAGTTCCTTCAACCGTTCTTCATATGTTTTACCCTCCCGTCCCCTAATCATCTTTGTTGCTCTTCTCTGCACTCTTTCTAGAGTGTCAACATTGTTTTTACATCGTGGCGACCAAAACTGGATGCAGGATTCCAAGTGTAGCCTTACCAAGGCATTATAAAGTGGTATTAACACTTCACATGACTTTGATTCTATCCCTCTGTTTATGCAGCCTAAAACTGTGTTGGCTTTTTTGGCAGCTGCTGCATATATGTGTGTGTGTGTGTGTGTGTGTATGTATTCTCATCAAATGTATGTTTTTATCATTTGTATACTAAACATCATTCAAAAAACCATATTGAAATTTTGTATTTAAGGAGCTGAAGATAATTTTTTTTTCCAAAAAGGATTTTATTATCATCCCTCTGAAAATGGGCAGACAGTAAATGACTGATACTTGCATCATCTGTTCCTTTTCTGTTTTGTGCCAAACTGACAGAAAACTAATATGGTAGCTTGGAATAAAAATTACTATTGACTTTGTTTATTTATTGCAACTCATGGAAATACATTGGGAACACTCTGTAGAAATTATTACAGCGAATTAGCATTTTTGTAGTTATCATCTTCCTACTTTCATCAGAGAGAGAAGTCTTTGTTATATATTTAAAAATGATGTCACATTGTAAGAATTTTAAAATGATTTCTTCCATGGGGGGATTTAACTTATTGACAGAATAATAACGAAATTCTACCAGGATGTCCTCGCCTTGGCCTTTGCTGTGAAGGAGATCAATGAGGATTCGCAGATCTTACTTAATGTCACTCTTGGGTTCCACATCTATGACAGTTACTACAACCCAAGGATGACCTACCGCACCACTCTGGACCTGCTTTTCAAATCTCAGGGATTTTTTCCTAACTACAAATGTGATACCCAGAAGAATCTCATGGCTATCATTGGAGCGCTTGTGTCTGATACTACATCCTATATGGCAGAAAGTATAAATGTCTTCAAGGTTCCACAGGTAATTTTGGGTGGAGGGGTGTTTTCTTTAGTAATCAACATTAGAGTTCAATGTTAGAGTTCATTCAGTCTCCATATTTTCCCCTTCATTGTCATGATTAGAGACTCTCCTTTTTTCTGTGTAGTTGACCTATAGCGCTTTTGCCCAAGAAGACTTTGAAGCTACTAAGTTATCTTCCCTTTATTGCATGGTCCCAAAAGAGGAGCATCAATACAATGGAGTTGTACAGCTTCTTCTCCATTTTGGATGGACATGGATTGGAGTCTTCACTTTCGATAAGAGTAAGGGAGAAGATTTCTTGCAGAAAATGCACCCGTTGCTTTCTCAAAATGAGATCTGCTTGGCTTTCACACAAAAGGTTCCACAGCAATCCTCATTTGAAGACCTATCAGGACTCTTTGATATAATCTCCATTATTTCTAATAAGCTGGTAGATCAGAAAGCCAATGTTTTTCTTGTCTATGGCGAATCCTTCACGATTCTGTGGCTCAGAACTATTGTGTTTCTACGTGATTCTGAAAACAAAGAGATTGCATCATTTAGAAAGATTTGGATCCTGATGTTCCCAACTGATTTCATACTGACAGGATTTCAAAAGGGCTGGGATGTCTGGATGTACCATGGGGCTCTTTCCTTTACACTTCATTCAAGAGAAGTTCAAGGCTTCAAAGAATTTCTTCAAGTCATCAAACCTTCAACCCACAAGGATGGATTCCTTCAAGAGGTTTGGCAGCAATTGTTTGACTGCTCACTTTCCAATGAAGAATCACCCTCTGTATCCAATCAAACATGTAGTGGAGAAGAGAATTTAGAAAATCTACCTTCTCTTCTGTTTGAGTTGCAGATGACTGGCCAAAGCTACAGTATCTACAATGCTGTTTATGCAGTGGCACATTCTTTGCATGAGGCTGTGAGAGCAAGAGCTCAACACAGAAGAATTAAAATGTTTGCGTTGTCAAATCTGCAGCCTTGGCAGGTAATGTCTTCATGCCACAGCTATCTTTTATTTCAGTGAATAGTATTTTTTGTCCACTATCTAAGATGGCTTGTTTATCCTGGTCTCTGGCCACAGATCAATACAGATACTGAGGAAAGAAAATTATTAATGTAGCAGCTCATTCTAAATTATAGAATAAAAGAGGATGAGGGAAAAAAAGATGCCTTTACAAATTTCAATCTAGTCAATGACATTTATTCATTATTATTCTTTTGTTGTTAGTTGCAAAGTCGTGTCCAACCCATCACGACCCATGGACAATGTTCTTCCAGGCTTCCCTATTTTCTACCATCCTCTGAGTCCATTTAATTTCACGCCGACTACTTCGGTGACTCCATCCAGCCACCTCGTTCTCTGTCGTCTCCTTCTTCTTTTGCCCTCAATCTTTCACAGCATTAGGCTCTTCTCCAGTGAGTCCTTCCTTCTCATTAGGTGGCCAAAGTATTTGAGTTTATTATTCTTTATTCCACAAAATAACCATGTTATCTCTATGTAGAATTGTCCCGTCTTGTAGAATTATTCAGTCTTGTTTCAAGAAGAATTGAATGGTGATGTATCTGAAGGCAATTTTTATTTTATTTTTTTTGTCCAAAATACTTTTCAGAAATGTAAACATTTCACATATCTTAATAACTTTTGTAATTCAGTCAAGACTTGGTTGCTAGACCAGGAAATTAGTTTTATGACAGTCACCCTTTGCTGGTATAATCCAATTATTTTCAAGAAGGGATATTGGTTTGAAGACTTATGATCAACTACCAAGAGACTTTGGTGCTTTAAAGTTCCTGTCATCAATAATCAATAAAATAAAAGTGAGTTGCCTATCTCAATTATTGATAGTTCTTTCTGAGTCAATTGGCTATGGAGATTCTCAGTCATCCAGTTCATGGTTATCTCAAAGGTGCTTTTTCAAAAGACAACTGGACATTGTTTTTTTCATTGAGGAAGATGTTTCATGTCTCATCCAGAAGTTTCTTCACTTCTGACTGAATGGGTCAGATGATTCCATTCAATCAACCCACCACCACCACCATTCAGTCAGAGTTGAAGAAGCTTCTTGGATGAGAAGTGAAACATCTTCAAGGAAAAAACAAAGTTCAGTTGCTTTTTGGAAAAAAAAAAAAACGCCTTTGTGACAACCTGTTCTGACCAAGGCTACCTTAAAAAGCATGAAGTCTTAGTCCCTGCAAAAGCTCCTTTATTTCCACAACTGTGAATTCCTTTCATCTACAGTCAGCAAGGCTTGGCAAACAGTCTTTCAGAGGAATATTTATCAACACAGACCTTATCTTGCTTGGAAAGCTGCCAGGTAACTAGTTTCCAAGTGCAGGGCAAGGCAAAACTTGCCACAGAATCTCTTATAGTCACAAACAGAACTTTGCACTCTTGAAACAAACGAATGAATTGTTTCCTGCAAAAGCCCACTCCCCATTTGTTCCTCTTTTGCTTCCTATGGGAGAGACTAGTCACCTCCAAGGTGTGGCTTTATGCCCAAGTTGACCCTTTTTTCTTAGCTGTTCTTGTCTTTTGGCAGCTCTGCACATGCGCACACTGGGAACGGGCTCCAGTTATTCCTCTGCCTCGCTGCTGTCTAGCTTCCTCTCTGCCTTCAATGCAGAGCCCTCATCTGAGCTTCCCCAGCCCCCATGACCTGCCCAAGTTCCTCCCCAACCTCCTTACTATCCAACTCTGCTGCCAGCTCTGCTGGCCACCAGTGGGCCAGAAGAAAACCATGACCTGCATGACTGAGAATCTCCATAGAAATTCTTCTTAATTTCAATTTAATAGCCCTTGTGGTGCAGTGGTTAGAATGCAGTATTGCAGCATGCTGACTGTCACGGCCCTGACGGAGCCTGACTTCATGGAGAAGGATGAGCCAGAGCTGGGGCTGACGGAGGTCAAAGGTGTGGCCTAGTTGGCTCCAGAGGAACACGGAAAGGAGCAGGATGAGGCAGCCCTGGGTCCCTCAGGCCTGGGACCCTTGCCAGCAGGGAAGAAGAGGGGCAGGATGACTGAGAGAGGGGAGAAGATAGGGGAGGCAGTAGAGATGAGGAGCAACAAAGCTCAGGTGACAAGCAAGGACTGCCCCCTCCTGCTCCCCAAGCATGGAGAGTGGAGAGGAGGCAGGAACAGCCCAGGCTGACCCAATGACTCAGGATCAGAGTACCCTGCCCCTCTTCAAAAGACACACCTGGGGACCGAGATTCAAGGAGACATCATGGGGAGGGTGAATTCATGGAGTTTCGTGTGCTGTTGCTGATGCCTGGAGTTCGTTGGACTAGTTGCCTTATTGCTTCCTTGTTCCTTTCCTTTGTTGGACTCCTTGCCTCATTGCTGCCTTAACAGTAACATACTAGGAAGGGATCTTGGAGGTCATCTAGTCCAACCCCCTGCTCACACAGAGACCTGTACTAGGGATTCGAACTGCCGAACTGCTGACCTTTCTGATTGACAAGCGCAGTGACACTGAGCCATCTAGTCAGGCTTGTTCCGTTGCCTCTCTGTACTTTTTGTCTTGAAGCTGTTGTGCTCATGGCATTTTGCTGGACTACTTGCAGCCAGAGGCTGCTGGAGGTGTGTGTGTCAGCAGTTTGCTCCAGGATGTTCCATAATTGTTGGAGATTTGGGGGGAAAGTTGGGGCAATAAAGGGGAGTTTGAACTATAAGCTGGCTGTGTTGCCTCCGTGTCTTCCCCGGGTCATCATAGCTGACTGTGCTGACTGCCAAAAGTTGCTCAAGGTTGACTCAGCCTTCTATCCTTCCAAGGTCAGTAAAATGAAGATCCAGATTGTTGGGGGCAATAGGCTAACTCTGTAAACTGCTTAGAGAGGGCTATAAAAGCACTGTGAAGCGGTATATAAGTCTAAGTGCTATTGCTATGTTCGCCATGTTCTTCTTCTAACAACTCTTGATAGGTTAACTATTTTTCTTAACCTGCTATTTCTTCCCTATAAAATGGTCCTTGGACTGTGACCTGTAAGGGCATTTTCAGGTACTGCAAAATAAATTTTAAATGAGACAAACCCAATCCTCCTCAGACCCATGTAAAGATTAGGTTAACAACTCTTAATGCCTTTTTGGCAATGCTGTTACAGTGATCTCTGGCAGTTAGATCATTTGAGATGAATACTCCAAGGTCCTTGACAGAATGAGGGTCGTCTACGAGGTCGTAGATTCCTTCAAGGGACTTCTTTTAACAACTCAGTTGAAGAAACATCTTTATTTAAGAACAAAAGAGAAGGTATAGGTGGCTTTGACATCAAACCTTGATCACTTTTTCAAACAGATTTTATCAGAGTTAAAGTTGGAAAATTACCCTCTAGTCCTCCAAAAGGAAAAGAGCTGACCACGGAGGAGAACACAATTCTTTGGCACCATGGTTTTAACTGGGTATGAAGTCATGTTACTTTCAGAAACAAAATTGGCTCCACTATCATCTACTTCAAATATAGTTCAACACTGAATTTCTGTTATGGTATGGAGAGAATTCATATGCTCAATTTTCCCATAAAGGCCTTCCATAATGTTACCATCAATACCTTATTTAAATATTGGATACATTTAAGCAGAGAGAGAGAGAGAGGGGGGGGGGATAGGTAGGAAGGGAGGTAGATGGGTGAATAGATAGATAGATAGATAGATAGATAGATAGATAGATAGATAGATAGATAGATAGATAGATAGATGAGAGAGGAAGGGAGAAGGAGGGAGGGAGAGAATTATATTTTAGCATGCGTGTTTTAATTTATATTGGTGGTAGTTATTTTTGTTCACATCTGCAAGAATTACTTAGAATTGTTGTCTGTGTGATTTTAGGTCTATGTTCATATAACCTATTCTCAAATATTTCAGGATTGAGAATCCGAGTATACTATTCTCCCCCCCCCTCTCTCTTCCTCCCTCCCTCCTCCTCTTCCCTTAAATCTACCTACCGAAGAATGCTTGAATCTCTAAAATCTGACTAAAGGAAACTTGTCAGGTCCCAGGTTCCCAAAATGGAGGAGAAGACAATGTATGGTGTCTAGACTTGACCAATTTGAGCAGTAAACAGAAATCATATTCAAAACAATCTGTTTTCATTTGGTTTTATTTTCTATATTTCCTTAAAATAATAGATCTGTACATTTCCATGCAATATAGATTATCAATTTTCTCAGTATATTTATTTGAACATTATTACAGGAATGGGAAGAATGAGTGAATGAAGTTTGAATATCATGGTTTTTCTCCATTATTCTCCCCTTCCTCTTTCATTCTGATTCAAGTAGCTCCATCCATTTCTTCAAGGCATTTCTTTTAACAATTCAGCTGGGGAGAGAGTGTTCCTGAATGACAAAGGGGAAGCAACAGGTGGATTCGACATCATCAACCTGATCACGTTTCCTAACAGATCCTTTCAGAAAGTTAGAGTTGGAGCCTTAGATCCCAGTGCTCCAAAAGGGAAAGAATTATTCATTGATGAAGATGAGATTGTCTGGCACCCAGCTTTTGAACAGGTATATATATTTTCCTATGTAAACCAAGATTTTTCTGCAGCCCTAGTTCAGTGAAGTCACATCCACTAGTTTTGAGGCTTTTTTCCTTCTGGCAGCCAGCAGGCCTTATGCTGCCCATTGGGAGACTTATATAGATCTATTTCTGGCTCGTTAGCCTTCATCAGTAAGCCACACCTACATCTCATGTATCCTCCCTGTAAAGGTACATTATTTATTTTCTTACTTTTTCGTAGGATTTATGTGTGTTTTTCTTTAGCCAGGTTTTTCCTACGTAAACCAAGATTTTTCTGCAGCCCTAGTTCAGCGAAGTCACATCCACTAGTTTTGGGGCTTTTTTTCTTCTGGCAACCAGCAGGCCTTATGCTGCCCATTGGGAGACTTATATAAATCTATTTCTGGTTCGTTAGCCTTCATCAGTAAGCTACACCCACATCTCATTTATCCTCCCTATAAAGGTACATTATTTATTTTCTTACTTTTTCATAGGACTTATGTGTGTTTTTCTTTAGCCAGGTTTTTCCTACGTAACCTGGATAAAGAAAATCACACATAAATCCTACGAAAAAGTAAGAATACACACACACACACACACACACACACACACACCACTTCATGGTGATTTACAGCCCTCTCTAAGCGATTTACAGAGTGAGCATATTGCCCCCACAATCTGGTCCTTAATTTACTGACCTTAGAAGGATGGAAGCCTGAGTCAACTTTGAGCCTGATGAGATTCAAACTGCCAAACTGCTGGCAGCCGGAAATCAGCAGAAGTAGCCTGCAGTACTGTACTCTAACCACTCGCCACCATGGCTCTTTGCCTGTACAGCATATTGAACATACCCTCTTTATAAATATAACTTTTTTTCCTTTTTGAAAGAAAAAAAGAGATTATTCAGGGCAAATGCTGACTGTGCTCAAACATTTACCAAAACTGACAAATCTAAAAGCCAGGTTTTCATATTTGAGTTGCATTTCCATTTGAAATCATGAGAGTCACATTGTTTCTATAAGATTGTCAACACACAAAAGTAATTACTCGCCATGCCCTTGTGCAAGCAGCTCCTGTTACACAAACGTGTAATTTCAACATCTTTATAGTAAAAATCCCATTTAATAAAATCCTGTAGCAATTTGGAAAGTCGATTTGAGGGGCTGCCACAAAGAAGAGGGGGTGGGCACCCTATTTTTCAAAGAATAGAATAGAATAGAATAGAATAGAATAGAATAGAATAGAATAGAATAGAATAGAATAGAATAGAATAGAATAGAATAGAATAGTTGGAAGGGAGCTTGGAGGTCTTCTAGTCCAACCCCCTGCTTAGGCAGGAAACCCTACACCACTTCAGACAAAGGGTTATCCAACATCTTCTTAAAAACTTCCAGTATTGGAGCATTCACAATTTCTGGAGGCAAGTTGTTTTGCTGATTGATTGTTCTACCTGTCAGGAAATTTCTCTTTGGTTCTAGGTTGCTTCTCTCCTTCATTAGTTTCCACCCATTGCTTCTTGTCCTGCCCTCAGGTGCTTTGGAGAATAGCTTGACTCCCTCTTCTTTGTGGCAGCCCTGAGATATCGGAACACTGTTATCATGTTACCCCTAGCAACCGTTCTTCATATGTTTTAGCCTTCAGTCCCCTAATCATCTTTGTTGCTCTTCTCTGTACTCTTTCTAGAACTTCAAAATCTTTTTTGTATCATGATGATCAAAACTACATGCAGGATTCCAAGTGTGACCTTACCAAGACATTATAAAGTGACATTAACACTTCACGCGATCTTGATTCTATCCCTCCGTTTATGCAGCCTAGAACTGTGTTGGCTTTCTTGGAAGCTGCTGCACACTCCTGGCTCACCAGAAGTTTAATGAACTAGTATGTCTAGAAGAGAAGGTCTAGGGGTGACTAGCTTAATGTATTGGTACATCTAGTTTAAAGAAGAGAAGGACTAGGGGTGACATGATAGCAATCTTCCAATATCTAAAGGGCTGTCACAAAAAAAAGGGGTCAACCTATTTTCCAAAGCACCTGAAGGCAAAATAAGAAACAATTGATGGAAACTAATCAAGGAGAGAAGCAATCTAGAACTAAGGAGACATTTCCTAACAGCAAGAACAATTAACCAGTTAACAGCTTGTCTTCAGAAGCTCTAGTGGCTTCATCACTACAGGTTTTTAAAAAGAGACTGGACAGCCACTTGTCTGAAATGGTATAGGGTTGTGATGGTGACATGTGTACCCATATCAGTGGGCATGCAAGCACAGGTCTGGCACGCATGCGCATTCCGGCCAGCTAATTTTCGGGCTTTCTGGGCCCGGTATAAGTAGGGAAACAGGTAATTTCCTGCCTCCAGAGGCCCTCGGGGACATGGTTGGGAAGGTCTGTTTTTCTCTCTCACCTGGCTCCAGAGCCTTTCTAGGAGTTCAAGAAAAGTGAAAATAGACTTCCCCACCTCCCCGGAGGCCCTCCAGAGGCCAGAAACAGCCCATTTGCCAACTTCCGGTGGGACCGGAAGTCCTGTTTTTTGCTGTCCCCAGCCTTCAGAGCCTCTCTAAGAGTTTGGGGAGGGTGAAAACCACCTTCTCCACCCCCACCCAAATGTTCTCCAGAGGGTGAAAATGGCCCATTTCTGACTTCCGTTCCCACCAGAAGTTGGCAAATGGGCCATTTCTGGCCTCTGGAGGGCCTCCGGAGGGTGGGAGTGGAGAAGACCATTTTCAATCAGAGCCATTCCTAGAGAGGCTCTGGAGCCAGGTGTGGAAGAAAAACAAGCCTACCGAGCCATCCCATGCCAGGAGCGGGGGAAGCGGGGGGGATTGTGCGCGCAGGGGCAGGGCATATAGAATTATGGGTGTGGGCACTCCCCCTCCTGGCACACGATGGCAAAAAGGTTAGCCATCATTGGTATAGGATCTCCCACTTGTGCAAGGAGTTGGACTACTAGACGTCCAAGTCCGTTCAAACTCTTGATATTCTGTGGTTCTGTTTCCTGTCACAAAGAAGCAAAATTAGTAACTTCTTTAAAAATCTCCCTTTACAAGACTTTTATGTTTATGACCAGGCTCTTCCAATTTCTCTGTGTAATGACCATTGCTCCCCTGGATACTGGAAGAAAGGAATGGAAGGAAAACAATTCTGTTGCTACAACTGCATTCCATGTCCAGAAGGGAAGATTTCAAATCGAAAGGGTAGGTGAGACAATCCATCAAGTTTTCATTAAACAGATTTAAGCAAAATGTCATAAACTATTTTATGATGAATATAATTAGTAACTTTAAGGGTGAGTATTCATTTCTGTATTGTTGATTACGATTATTATTCAATAATAATAGTTATTATTCAAGCATGTAGCTATTGTTCAAGCGTAAAAGTTTGCTCCTAAGATTTTGGTACATAGAGCGTCCTAATACAAGCCCAAGATAGAGACCCATTAAGTCATAGATCTTCTATGATCAACATCATCTATTATCTATTTATTTTTCGCATTTTCAACTTTTATGGATTTTCCCCATAGGCTTGTTCATGCAGTAAACAAATATATGAAGCATTTTTAATTTTAAAAATCCATTGTTTTCTAGCCTTCCCATATGATGTTATCTTCATAACTTGTGACCTTAATCATTGTAAATCCAGTTTATCATCTGACTAACAAATACTTAAGTGTGAGATCACCAGCTAATTAGAATTTAGAATCCCTTTTTAGGCTTGACTTTCTAACCGCCACACCCTGCCGCAGGGAGGCGGAACAGATTAGATGGTTCCACCCCAGGCGCCTGATGGATTCTGTTGGATTCCAGATGGAACTTGGGCCATTCCCTGAGGATCTGACACATGGCTCAGCTGAAGAGCTGGTGGCTGCCTGGGACAGGGTGGCTGCTGACACTTTGGACCGAGTCGTGCCTTTGCAGCCTCTGACCCATCGCTGAGCCTACCTGGCTCCTTGGTTCTCCGAGGAGCTGAGGGAGATGAAGCGCCGGAAAAGAAGCCTGGAGAGTAGTTGGAGGTCTAGCCATTCCGAATCTGACCGAACACTGGTAAGATCTCATATTAAGACCTACCTAGTGGCGATAAAAGCGGCAAAATGCAACTATTTTTCCACTCTTATCGCATCTGCAGATAATCGCCCAGCCGCCCTGTTTAGAGTGACCCGTTCCCTCCTTCATCTGGGCACACAGGAGGATTCCTTGCAGGTTCGGACTGAGGATTTTGTCAGGTATCTGCACGATAAAATCACTGAGATTCGGGAAGGCTTGGTCTCTGACTGGGTAGGTGCAGACAGGATGATGGAGGCCAGTCTTGAGAATGTCATTTGGGAAAAGTTCGACCCTGTTGCTCTCGAGGACATGGACAGGATACTGGGATGGCTGAATGTGACCACATGTTTATTGGACCCGTGTCCCTCCTGGTTGGTGCTGGCATCCCGGAAGGTTATGCAAGGCTGGCTCCAGGGGATTATTAATGCTTCCTTGGATGAGGGCATCTTGCCAGCTGCCTTGAAAGAGGCAGTGGTGAGGCCCCTCCTCAAGAAGCCTTCCCTGGATCCAGCTGTTTTGGCTAACTACCGTCCAGTCTCCAACCTTCGCTTTGTGGTGAAGGTTGTGGAGAGCGTGATGGCGTGACAGCTTCCTCGGTACCTGGATGAAGCTGTCTATCGAGATCCGCTCCAGTCTGGCTTCAGGCCCGGGCACAGCATGGAAATGGCATTGGTCGCATTGGTGGATGATCTCTGGAGGACTCGGGATAGGGGTTGTTCCTCTATCCTGGTCCTGTTAGATCTCTCAACGGCTTTTGATACCATTGACTATGGTATCATGCTGCGTCAGTTGGAGGGATTGGGGTTGGGGGGCACCGTCTTACAGTGGTTCTCCTCCTATTTCTCTGACCAGTCGCAGTCGGTGTTGGCAGGGGGGTAGAGGTCAACCCTATGGTGCCTTGTTTGTGGGGTGCCACAGGGGTTGGTCCTCTCACCCCTTCTGTTCAACATCTATGTGAAGGCGCTGAGCGAAATCATCTGTGGCTTTGGGGTGGTACACTGATGATACTCAGCTGTACATCTCCACCCCAGGCCATACAAAATGACAGCTTTTACAAATAAAAGTTAAAAAACAACCTTTTGATTGGCTCAGATCAGTGTGAATGAATGAATGAATGAATGAATGAATGAATGAATGAATGAATGAATGAATCCATGAATGAATGAATACATTTTTTCCATTTGATGTGCCATTTTCTGGCCTTCTTTACCACAAGAAAGAGAAAGCAAAAGAGCTTCAGCAAACAAAGTAAGATTTGTCAATAAATTAGATATACTCAACGGGACATAGGGTGGGTGCTTGTAGACTTATAAAAAACACTAAAGAGCAGAATAAAGTATAGAGAACAGAGATTTCATTTTCTTGAAAGTAAAAGTAAATAATTTTTTTTGCTTGTTGGACCAATTTTTTTTTTTTTGTTTCCTTAGCTTATTCACATTTTAATTGAATCAAATTGAAAATTTAACTGAATTATATTGATTTGCACTCGGAGTCAGTATTTCTGCTTCTCTGATATTCATCATCACAGTTTTCTTCTCTACGGTTTGGAAAAATGGAGAAAGTCCAAATGTAGTACATTGATTTCAAAGAAAATTTGTGCTTTCCATTGTACTATTTTGCACGCAAATCCGAAATGATACAACAGAGGAGAGAAAAAAACTGCGATTTCATAAAAAAAAGATGATCATACTAATTACCAGTTACTAATTTCAAATGGATAGATGACAAATTCCTTGATTTTCCTTTCAGATATGGATGACTGTTTTGAATGTTCTCAAGATCATTATCCAAATAAAGAAAAGAAAGGATGCATCCTGAAACCGGTGGTGTTTCTAACCTTTGAAGAACCGTTAGGAATTGGATTAGCCTCAGCAGCTCTTTGTTTCTTCTTTTTGACATCTTGGGTACTTGGAACTTTTATTAAGTACGGGGATACTCCTATTGTCAAAGCCAACAATCGGTCCCTCACCTACACGCTCCTTGTCTCTCTTCAGCTCTGTTTTCTCTCCTCTTTGTTCTTCCTCAGCCAACCTGGCAAAGTGACCTGCCTTCTCCGACAACCAACTTTTGGCATCACCTTCTCAGTGGCCATTTCTAGTGTCCTGGCCAAAACTATCACCGTGGTTGTGGCTTTCATGGCCACTAAACCAGGATCCCAGATGAGGAGATGGGTGGGGAAAAGATTGGCTTTTTCTATTGTCCTTTCTTGCTCTCTCTTCCAGGTATGCATTTGTATTCTTTGGTTGTCGACATCTCCCCCATTCCCTGAGTTGGACATGCACTCAAAGCTCCAAGAAATGATTTTACAGTGCAATGAGGGGTCAGCTTTCTTCTTCTACTGTGTCTTGGGCTTCATGGGTATCTTGGCCATTGCCAGCTTTATTGTGGCTTTCCTTGCCCGTAAATTACCTGACAGCTTTAATGAAGCCAAGTTCATCACCTTCAGCATGTTGGCCTTTTGCAGTGTGTGGATCTCCTTCTTTCCAGCCTATCTGAGCACAAAAGGCAAAGCCATGGTAGCTGTGGAGATCTTCTCCATCTTGGCCTCCGGCGCTGCATTACTGGGATGCATATTCTTGCCAAAGTGCTACATCATTGTTTTGCGGCCTGACCTCAACCACAGGGAGCAACTCATAAAGAGAAATTAGTACATAAAGAGAAATGTTGTCTTTCTTCCTAGTAAAAAATGCTGGCAACAAAGAATAAAAGGACCATTTGCTATTTACAGAAACCATGTAGTTTTGATTTGGGCCTAAGTTGATACATGGAGGTTTATTTTTATTACAGTTTATCATGCAAGTTTGGTGTTCAGAATGGATTTGACAGGTTCTTTTCACACATCAAATCCTTTCCAAGGACCTGGGGTTGGCAGATGTGGATTTTTGTTGTAGGGTGTAAATTGTTCTAAATAAAGCATCTTGTTCAATTGACTGGTGGTGAATTTGTGACTACTGATGTTGTTTAAGTGAATCTCCAGATGTTTTGAGATAACACCCAACGTGCCTATTACTATTGGTACGACCTTAGCTTTATTTTGCCCTGGTCATTTTTTTTTCTTTTTAACAATCCTGTAATCCTTTGCATTGGGTGGAGTTCAGACAACTTAATGGAGATGAGCATTTAATGGCCGGATGCCCTTCCTGACGCCTATATTGAGAACACAGCAGATATTTGGTCTGTTGTGCCTCCCACTGCCCCCCCAGAGAGAGAAATATCTGCCGCTACCTAGGATTGAAATCACAGCCTCCTATTTGTGAGGAGTGAGATCCACCTTTAGGCCACCTTGCTATCTGTTAATATTAAGATATATTTCATTTACTCATTCGAAAATGAATTTTTTTTTACGATGTATAAAAGATGTGGTGACTATAGAAGGATGCAGAGAAGAGCAACAAAGATGATTAGGGGAATGGAGGCTAAAATATATGAGGAATGGTTGCAGAAACTGAGGATGTCTAGTTTAATGAAAAGACGGACTAGGGGAGACATGGCAACTGTTTTCTAACTATGAAAATTTGCTGACAATAGAAAGACTGTCTGCTATCTCCTGTAAACATATAGTTTTAATTTCTGTCAAAGGAAGATTTATGGAGGATTATTATTGTTATTAAGATTTGTTATGTTATGTTATCGTGTGATCTTTCTCACTATGAAAAGTTGCTTACGAAAAGAATTGAATTTGCAATCTACAGGAAACGTATAGTTTTGATTTCTGCCAAAGGAGATCTTAAGGAGGATTATTATTAATACTTATTATGGTGACCCATTCCAAAAGAAGTGCTCACAGTCTGGCATTTTCAATCATTTCCCAAGAATCTTTAACCAACCCTTTCTCTTTTCCAACAACCCAAGTTAACAAGACTTTGGAATTAGGTTTCCTTGGTTGGTTGCTTTTAGGAGATTTAATATATTGACTACATGCAGGTGTATGTATGTATGACATGTGGTCAGATAGGTAGGTATGTAAGTAGATAGATAATAGATAGATAATAGATAGATAGATAGATAGATAGATAGATAGATAGATAGATAGATAGATAGATAGATAGATAGATAGATGATTGATACAAATACTAAGTAGAATGGAATAGAACAGAATGGAATGGAACAGAATGGAATGGAATGGAATGGAATAGATAGATTGATAGATGGATGGATAGATATAGATATACAATCAGACTATGTGAATGTTTGTTTGTTTATAGTCTCCCATCTCCAAGCCAGAATGGGACAATTTGCCATGGCCAACTCCCCATGGGAGACAACTCCCCACAGGACAATTCAACAAATACAAAAGTTAAATGAATTTCAATGGAACTGTAGCCAAGGATAATAAAGTAAAGAAATTCCATCCAGAAATACAAGAGTTGCAATAGCTTCAATGAAAATGTAGTCACCAATAATGAAAATAACCAAATGAAATAATTAACAATGTATTGAATTGTCTCATGATGCGTTGGCCATGGCAATTTGGTCATGATGAGTTGGCCATGGTGAGTTGTCTTAGACCCTCCCCAAGCTAACCATTAATCATTTATACCTAGAGATGCAAGATAAGGGAAAGGAGAGACCCACTGTCAAGATACACTCCACTCGACACACCGGGGTTAAGAGCACAAGCAAAAGAACGCACACTGCAAAACCGCGATGAGCCGATGAAAGCTGAGGGGGGGACACGTTCACGGTGGTGGGGGTGATAGGGATCTGGTAGGCAGACGGTCACCTTGCGGATGGGCTAGGGCCAGTAGGGTATCTGCTGCCGCTAACCAACACATATGAGTGACGTGGCAGCTACGCAGATGGCGGAGCTGGAACCTGGAAGCAAAGCCGATTGGAAGGCTGATTGGCGCGGCTACTTAAAGGATGTTGGGTTGCAGTAGATCCCAACGCCAACTTTGTGTTATCGTTTTTTGAGCTCAGCGTGTTTGCGGCAAGCCTGGAGGACGAATAAACCTGTTTCCTGCTTACACACTTTATTTGCCTGCAGCGTGGTTTGTTAAAGCGCCCGGGTTTGTTGAGCGGTCTGAGACCCACACAGATGCAAAGGGACTCCTTACGCACAATCACTCAGGCACCTGCCTGGACTACTGCAATGCTCTCTACATGGGGCTCCCCTTGAAGAGCACCCGGGGGCTCCAACTGGTGCAGAATACGGCCACGCAGGTATTATGGGAGCGATGGGGCGCTCCCATGTGATGCCCCTCCTGCATGAGCTGCATTGGCTTCCAGTGGTCTTCCGGGTGTGCTTCAAGGTGTTGGTTACCGCTTTTAAAGCGCTCCATGGCATAGGGTCTGGGTACTTACGGGACCGCCTTCTGCCGCCAATAGCCTCCCAGAAGCCAGCACGCTCTCACAGAGAGGGACTCCTCAGGATGCCGTCAGCCAGGCAATATTGGCTGGTGACCCCCAGGGGGTGGGCCTTTTCTGTAGCAGCACCTGCCCTCTGGAATGACCTGCCCCCAGAGATATGTAGGATACCTGATCTCCGGGCTTTTCACCGTGCCCTAAAAACTTTTCTATTTCATCAAGCTGGGCTGACGTAAACCCCACCCACCCACCCCCATTTAGATATTTTTAGTTATTTTTAATTGTAAATGGATTTTAGGAGGTTTTAAATTTGGTGGCCAAGACTTGTTTAATTCTTTTAAAATTTTAAATTTTGTATTGGGATGTTTTTTATTCTTGGCTGTGCACCGCCCTGAGTCTGGTAGGAGAAGGAGAAAGTTTAATAAAATAAAAAAAAATAAAATAATTTTACTTCCTTGAAGAGAAGAAAACGCAGACGCTTCTCGCAGACATGGCTGGTAAACAGACTCTTACGATAAACAGAGTCTTAGGTTGTACCAATGCATGAAATTAAAAACCTGGCAATTCCTGTAAAAAACCTGGGACTATGGTTAAATATAGTAAAGAAGACTATACAACACATGCAGCAACCATCCTTAAAATCGATAAACCAAACACTGAAGTAGTATGTAGATTTTGCCTTTTAGGATCCAATATCAACAATAAAGGCACCAGCACTCAAACATATGCTGTGGACCAGAGGTGGGTTTCAGCAGGTTCTGACCAGTTCTGGAGAACTGGTAGTGGAAATTTTGAATAGTTCGGAGAACCGGTAGTAAAAATTCTAACTGGCCCCACCCCCATCTATTTTCTGCCTCCCGAGTCCCAGCTGATTGGGAGGAAATGGGGATTTTGCAGTATCCTTCCCCTGCCATGCCCACCAAGCCACACCCACCAAGCCATGCCACGCCCACCAAGCCACACCCACAGAACCAGTAGTAAAAAAATTTGAAACCCACCACTGCTGTGGACCAGGGGTGTCAAACGCGCATTGTCACATGACGTATCGGGGTTTTTCCCCCCTTTGTTAAACCGGGTGGGGGCAGAGCCAGCACATGAGGCATCCAGCCTGCAGGCTGTGAGTTTGACACCCCTGCTATAGGCTATCATTTGGTAGATAGCGAGAAATGTTTCAGAGCATATTTTTAAATGCAATCATACGACAATACTTAAGAAGATGAGAATTGGGTTTGATCCAACATTAATAGAATGGAATGGAATGGAATGGAATGGAATGGAATGGAATGGAATGGAAGGGAAGGGAAGGGAAGGGAAGGGAAGGGAAGGGAAGGGAAGGGAAGGGAAGGGAGGGGATGAAATGGGATGGGATGGGATGGGATGGGATGGGATGGGATGGGATGGGATGGGATAGAATAGAATAGAATAGAATAGAATAGAATAGAATAGAATAGAATAGAATAGAATAGAATAGAATAGAATAGAATAGAATAGAATAGAATAGAATAGAATAGAATAGAATAGAATTCCTTATTGGCCAAGTGTGATTGGACACACAAGGAATTTGTCTTTGATGCATAAGCTCTCAGTGTACATAAAAAGGCAAGATACGTTCATCAAGAATCATAAGGTACAATGATAGTCATAGGGTACAAATAAACAATCAGGAAACAATATCAATATAAATCGTAAGGATACAAGCAACTAGATTACAGTCATACAGTCATAAATGGAAGGAGATGGGTGGTAGGAATGATGAGAAGATTCATAGTAGTACAGACTTAGTAAATAGTTTGACAGTGTTGAAGGAATTGTTTGTTTTGCAGATTGATGGCTTTCGGGGAAAAACTGCTTTTGTGTCTAGTTGTTCTGATGTGCAGCGCCCTATAGCATCATTTTGAGGGTAGGAGTTGAAATAGTTTATATCCAGGATATGAGGGGTCTGTAAAAAAACCCATTAAATCAACAAACTATCATCCAAGGAACACATGCTCCTTTGAACTCCCAATGAGCACCCTATTAAAATGACCATATCCAATCTGGAATACGAGAACCAAAGAAAATGCTGCCATCTTGAAATTCCAAAGAATGGGCAGTTTTTGGAGAAAAAGTGAGATGATAGCAATCTGTATTTCCTTTAAAAAAAAAAAACATGTGCACAGCCCTCCCAACCTCTGTTTTTACTGGCAGAGGCACCGCGGACCGGTCCTTCGCTGTTTCCAGGACAGGCCCTGCGGGCCAGATCTAAGCACCCCATGGGCCAAATCCAGCCCGTGGACCTTGAATTTGACACCCCTGGTATAGGGTTGGAATAGGAGGCCTCCAAGATCCCTTCCAATTCTGATAAATTCTATGTTCTATTTTCCTCTCATACCAGAGATGGGTTTCAGCAGGTTCTGACCAGTTCCGGAGAACCGGTAGAGAAAATTTTGAGTAGTTTGGAGAACCGGTAGTAAAAATTCTGACTGGCCCTGCCTCCATCTATTCTCTGCCTCCCGAGTCCCACCTGATCGGGAGGAAATGGGAATTTTGGAGTAACCTTCCCCTTGATTGGGGAGGGAATGGAGATTTTACAGTACCCTTCCCCTGCCATGCCCACCAAGCCACATCCACAGAACTGGTAGTAAAAAAAATGTTGAAACCTATCACTGTCCCATACATGTAAGCTCTCCCAATGGTTTATGAAGAATCTGAGTTAAAGCGAGAGAAGAAAAATCTAGAGTGTAACAAGCACTTGAGAAGGGAACTTGACTAAAGAAGAGCTAGTAGTAACTGAGAGGGATCTTGGAGTCCTAGTGGACAACCATTTAAATATGAGCCAGCCATGTGCCACAGCTGCCAAAAAAGCCAACACAGGTCTAGGCTGCATGAAGAGAGGGATAGAATCAAGATGACGTGAAGTGTCAGTACCACTTTATGATGCCTGTAAGGCCATACTTGGAATATTGCACTCAAGTTTTGGTCGCCACGATGTAAAAAAGATGTTGAGACTCTGGAAAGAGTGCAGACAAGAGCAACAAAGTTGATTAGGGGGCTGGAGGCTAAAACATATGAAGAATGGTTGCAGGAACTGGGTATGCCTAGTTTAATGAAAATAAGGACTAGGGGAGACTTGATAGCAGGGTTTCAATATCTCAGGGGCTGCCACAAAGAAGAGGAAGTCAAGCTATTCTCCAAAGCACCTGAGGGTAGGACAAGAAGCAATGGGTGGAAACTAATCAAGGAGAGAAGCAACTTAGAACTAAGGAGAAATTTCCTGACACTGAGAACAATTAATCAGTGGAACAACTTGCCTCTAGAAGTTGTGAATGCTCCAACACTGGAAGTTCTTAAGAAGATGTTGGATGACCATTTGTCTGAAGTGATGTAGAGCCATCATTTAGGCCTGCCTAATGCTCATGGTCATGCTTAAAAATAGAACAAATGATCTTATAAATCAAAAGGGAAAGTGATTAAGGAAATTAAATACTGCCTTGAATTCTAAAATAGTTGATGGGAGAAAGTTTCATTAGTAATTTTAGAATATTTTTTTTACTGCTTTTTGAATATAAAAAACCTTTAGAACAGCATGTTTGATAGCATTCAGTGGGTGAGTTTCCTTCAGTCCTCAATGAAAGAAATTCTAAGTATGTATTTGAATATTTAGAACTTTGGGGGAATAAACAGTGATTAGAGTGTTGTTTTTGGAAAGTTAGAAATTCATCGACAAGATGAATTTGAAACAAGCTTTTTAAAATCAATTAAAATAATCTTTCCCGTGGGAAAAGCACTGTTGTTTTCATTGTGGATTAAAAAAAAATAAAGTAGAATGGATAATTTAGCCTCCTGAGAATCAAGCCAATCATTATGATTTCTTAACCTGCTCAATTCGCTGAAGGCTATGCAAAAAAATTAAATTAAATTGAAAAACAATTGAAAAACAGAAAGCAAGTGTGAGATAAGATAAAATCTCAACCTTTGTGTGGGGATCTTGATAGTAAGAAGAGAGAAACAATGCTATTGTTGGAGTGCTAGAAGTTGTGAATGCTCCAACACTGGAAGTTTTTAAGGAGATGTTGGATAACCATTTGTCTGAAGTGATGTAGGGGTTCCTGCCTAAGCAAGGAGTTGGACTAGAAGACCTCCAACTCCAAGGAGTTGGACTAGAAGACTCCAAGGTCCCTCCCAACTCTGTTATTCTAAAAAATTCTATTCAGTTTCAGGATTCTGCCATCTTTTGTTACTATTAATCAGGAAAGACTGCTCTCTGTACCGAAACATTTCTTTATTCTCCTGTTGAAGTTTAAGTTCAAGTTAAATTCATTTCTCTCAAGAGGTGCACATGGACTGGTCCATTTTTAAAAATCTGGCAGACTGTCTCAACTTGGAGCCTTCGTACTGAAGACATGTTCTTTTTTCTGATGTTTCCTGTGATCAAAGTGGATACGCTGAATTGCTCGGTTGCTGAACCTTTTCCTGTTCTGCATGAATGGTACCAGCCAGGTGATCTCTTAATTGGAGGGATGGTTTCTCAGATTATATTTATTCCCAATGAACATTGGTTTGATGAATACCCATCACATAGGATATTTGAGATGACGAAGTAAGCAAATAGCTATCCTCATCAAATGAAAATTTTGGCCCCTGTTGACTTTTGCACATCACATTTCTTGTTTCTGGTCTAACAAAAAATATGAGGATCTTGACTGCTCTTTGGTTTCTGATGGTAGTTTGAAGAAAAGAAGGACTAGGGGAGACATGATAGCAAGGTTCCAATATCTCAGGGGTTGCCACAAAGAAGAGGGAGTCAAGCTATTCTCCAAAGAACCTGAGGGCAGGAGAAGAAGCAATGGGTGGAAACTAATCAAGGGGAGAAGCAACCTGGAACTAAGGAGAAATGTCCTGACAGTGAGAACAATTAATCAGTAGAACAACTTGCCTCCAGAAGTTGTGAATGGTCCAACTCTGGAAGTTTTTTAAAAAGAGATTGGATAATCATTTGTCTGAAGTGGTGTAGGGTTTCTTGCCTAAGCAGGGGGTTGGACTAGAAGACCTCCAAGGTCCCTTCCAACTCTGTTTCTATATTCTATATACCAAGGGAAAAGGCTGTTCTCCCTCTCTAAACCATCCATCCTCTTTTGAAAAGATGCCATGAAACTGGGAGGAACAACTTAAAGATCATTTTTAGCATTGCTAATGATTAACAAGCTTTTGAAGACATTGTTCAAGATTTCACTTCAGATCACAAAGATATAGAAAGTGCATTTAGTATTCTGGAGTCGTTTATACTGAACTATTCTATCGTCTCAATTTTTTAAAATGAATTTACTTAGATGAGATCTAAGAGTCTCACTTTGTGTCTTTTTTTCCATAAGCATATACCCATGGGAAAGTTCTTGAGGTACCTCCTAGTAGACTGCATTTTCTGTCTTTCTGTAAATTCTTCTTCACCACTAAAAGTACAACCTTATTTCAATTGTCTTTGCAGAATTTGGCTCCACTTATCATAAATAGAAAAAACAAAAAAATTGCATCTTCATCTCCTCTACATACAATAAAACATGGACCTGTTTTAAAATTTCTAAAGATTAGCTGAATTATGGAGAAACTACAGATAGGGAGATGATATGATGATGGATATGTATCATATATTATGATGACATGATATAGAGAGAAATTGGAAACGAAAGTTTTCAACCCTGGCGATCCTTTTCTACAAAATAAAAATGATGCAATACATTTTGTTTAAGCAAAACAATTTTTATGTAAGTTGAGAAACAGCTGTAAAAAAAGAAAGAATAGCACAGAACTGCAATATTACATTAACTTCCATTGAGAGACTTAAAAAAACAAGAATATTTAGTCTGTTTATTCAGACCTATGTCAGGACTGAGCAAAGCTGAAAGAAAAATTATATTCAAGGAAAAATTAAGTTCCATTCTGAGGAAACGGGAAAATACACATGATTTTGCCTTACAGCCTAACACTGTAACTAATTGTATGTCTTTATGAGTAAATTTTCAGATATAATGGAACAAATAATAGAATGGCTACTCTCCCAAACATATTTGCAATTTAGTGCTATGTCAAACTACGAAATTCTGAAGTATTAGCACCAAAAAAGAGCTTGAGCTTTCAATTCCAGTTCTAATCACAGCCAAAAAGTATCATTTTATATGAACTAATTCATTCACTGCAGGCTTTATTTATTTTCAGTATGATTACAAAATTCTACCAGCATGTCCTTTCCTTAGAATTTGCTATCGAGGAGATCAACGGGGATCCACAAATCCTGTCCAATGTCACACTTGGTCTCCACATCTCAGACAGCTTCTATGATCCAAGAATGACTTATCGAACCACTCTGGACCTGCTTTTCAAATCGAACAGATTTCTTCCCAACTATGAATGTGGCATTCCTAAAAATCTCATGGCCATTCTTGGAGGACTTGGGTCTGATACTTCTTCTCATATTGCAGGAATTATAGATTTCTACAAGATACCTCAGGTTGGTGTATATATGGGGATTATTGATTGATTGATTGATTTATTCAACTTATATACCGCCCTTCTCCCCTGGGGGACTCAACTAACCAAGTCATTTGTTTAGAAATTAATCATATTTAAGAGGGTTGCCTGATATTGTGGTTTGAGCACTATCTGTGGTGAAATCTGGAGCTGTGACAAGAGGAGGATAGAAAAGTTGCCAAAAAAGCCAAAATATAGGAAACATCTACAACACCGAAAAGATTACAGCTGAAGAAAGCTGCATAAAATAGGGTGCTCCATACCTATTTGGAATTTGAAATGTTCTATCTCCAATAGTTCTAGGCTGCATAAACAGAGGGATAGAATCAAGATCAAGTGAAGTGTTAATATCACTTTATAAGGCCTTGGTAAGGCTACACCTGGAATACTACATTCAGTTTTGGTTGCCATGATGTAAAAAAGATGTGGAGACTCTAGAAAGAGTGAAGAGAAGAGCAACAAAGATGATTAGGGGACGGGAGGGTAAAACATATGCAGGAACTGGGTATGTCTAGTTTGATGAAAAGAAGGACTAGGGAGATATGATAGCAATGTTTCAATATCTGAGGGGCTGCCACAAAGAAGAGGGAGTCAAGCTATTCTCCAAAGCACCTGAGGGTAGAACAAGAAGCAATGGGTGGAAACTAATGAAGGAGAGAAGCAAATTAGAACTAAGAAGAAATTTCCTCACACTGAGAACAATTAATCAGTGGAACAACTTGCCTGCAAATGTTCTGAATGATCCAACACTGGAAGTTTTTAAGAAGATGATAGATAACCATTTGCCTGAAGTGGTGGAGGGTTTCCTGCCTAAGCAGAGGGTTGGACTAGAAGACCTCCGAGGTCCCTTCCAACTCTGATATTCTAAGAGTTGCCATCATTTAGGCCTGCTATTCTAGTCTAAAAGGCTGGCTAGCACATAGAACATAGAATAATAGAGTTGGAAGGGACCTCAGAGGTCTTCTAGTCCAACCCCCTGCTTAAACAGGAGACCCAATACCTGTAATGGCAAACCTATGGCACGGGTGCCACAGGTGGCACTTGGGGCCATATTGGTGGGAATGTGAGCTCAGCTTTGGCATGCATGTGTGTGCCGGCCAGCTGATTTTTGGGCCTTCTGGGCCCACCAGAAGTTAGGAAACACACTGTTACTGGCCTCTGGAGGGGCTCTAGGAGGGGGTGGGGAAGGCTGTTTTCACACTTCCCAGGCTCCTAGAAAGGTTCTGGAGCCTGGGGAGAGCAAAAAACAGGCTTACCGAGCCCACTGTGCCATTGCGTGCCAAAAGTGGGGGGAGCGGGGCGCATAGAATTATGGATTTAGGCCCATGTGCGTGTAACCCCACCATGCTCCCCCCCTCCACTTTTGACATACGATGGCAAAAAGGTTAGCCATCACTGGTATAGGGTTTCCTGCTTGAGCTGAAGTTGGACTAGAAGACCTCCAAAATTTCCAACTCTGTTATTCTATTATTCCATTATTCCATTAATCTAGTTTAACCTATTTTGACTTTCTTTCAGCTGATTTATGGTTCCTATCCACCTGAAGCATTTTATGGCAGTCAATTATCCTCATTTTACTTTATGGCCCCAAATGAAGCTACTGTATACATTGGGATTCTACGATTGCTACAACGATTTGGATGGAAGTGGGTTGGGCTTTTTGCTTCCGAGTCCGACAGCGGAGAACAATTTTTGCATAAACTGCAGCTTTTGCTCCTACAGAACGAAATCTGTTCAGCCTTCCTACAACAGGTCCCAGGAATTCCCACGTTTGATAACTTGGATAAATTTGGTGGCATAACATCCACTCTTCATCGACTTTACATAGACAACAAGGCAAACACATTTATCGTTTATGGAGAACCTTTGTTGCTCGTATGGTTCACAAGTGTCATCTTTTTGCTGGATCCTACCTTTGAAGTGAATATGTCCTTTACAAAAGTTTGGGTCATGACCAGTCAATTGGATTTTATACTCACAGGAATTCAAAAGGCTTGGAATCTGCAATTGTTCAATGGGGCCATTTCCTTTCAACTCCAATCAAACGATGTTTTGGGATTTGCGGATTTTGTTCAGTCCATAAAACCTTCTTTGAGGCAGAGAGATGGATTTGTAAAGGAATTTTGGGAGCAAGCATTTGACTGTTTCTTTCCTCATTCGGGATTTCTAAAAATGGATACTGGACAATGCACTGGAGAAGAGAAACTGGAGACGTTGCCGGAAGCGGTCTTTGAAATGGAAATGACTGGTCATAGTTACGGTATCTATAATGGTGTCTACGCTGTGGCGCATTCTTTGCAAACTTTACTATCAAACGGACAAAATCGGGACAAAAGGATGGTGGGGAAAATGATTCAACTCACAAAACTCCAGCCTTGGCAGGTAACAGTTATTACACTTCCCTTTCACATAGGTGTTTAGTACAATTTGATAAAGACTGGAAAATAAGCGAAGGTTTAAGCACGTCGGGAGCATGATGACTCAGCAGTTAAAGCCACTGAGTTTGTTCACTGGAAAGCTGACAGCCTGAGTTTGAGATACGGGTGCCACGTGACAGGTGAGCTCCCGTTATTTGCCCAAGCTCCATCCCACTTAGTAGAAAGCATGCAAATGTGAGTAGATAAATAGGTACCACTTTGTTGGGAAGATAACTGTGTTCCATAAGCCCCACAGCCTATGAGCTTTGGTGGTGCAATGATAAGATTGCAGTACTACAGGCTATTTTCTGTTGACTGCCGGCTGCCAGCAATTTGGCGGTTCAATTCTCATGAGGCTCAAACTTGACTCAGCCTTCCATCCTTTCAGGGTGGGTAAAATGAGGACCCAAATTGTTGGGGGCAATATGCTGACTCTGTAAACTGCTTAGAGAGGGTTGTAAAGCACTGTAAAGTGGTATATAAGTCTAAGTGCTATTGCTATTGCTCAGTGTATAGTAATGCTGACCACATGACTATGGAAAAGGCTTCAGATGAAGCTGGCTCCCTCAGCTAAGGAATGGAGGTGAGCACCACCCATTAGAGTCAGAAATGACTATCCAGGGGAAACCTTTATCTTTATCTTCACATGAAGTGTTAATACCACTTTATAAGGCCTTAGTAAGGCCATACTTGGAATATACTGCATTCGGTTTGGGTCGCCACGATGTAAAAAAGATGTGGAGACTCTGGAAAGAGTGCAGAGAAGAGCAACAAAGAGGATTAGGGGACTGGAGGCTAAAACATAGGATGAACGGTTGCAGGAACTGGGTATGTCTAGTTTGATGAAAAGAAGGACTAGGCGAGACATGATAGCAGAGTTCCAATATCTCAGGGGCTGCCACAAAGAAGAGGGAGTCAAGCTATTCTCCAAAGCACCTGAGGGTGGGACAAGAAGCAATGGGTGGAAACAATTCAAGGAGAGAAGCAAATTAGAACTAAGGAGACATTTCCTGACACTTAGGACAATTAATCAGTGGAACAACTTGCCTCCAGAAGTTGTGAATGCTCCAACACTGGAAATTTTTAAGAGGATGTTGAGTAACTATTTGAATGAAGTGGTGTAGAGTTTCCTGCCTAAACAGGGGGTTGGACTAGAAGACCTCCAAGGTCCCTTCCAACTCTGTTATTCTATTCTATTCTATTCTATTCTATTCTATTCTATTCTATTCTATTCTATTCTATTCTATTCTATTCCATTCCATTCCATTCCATTCTATTCCATTCCATTCCATTCCATTCCATTCCATTCTATTCCATTCCAGGTATATATTATGTACCAAGGTAAAATCATTGTTCTTACTGAATTTGTACATCCAGCCAAATGAATTCAGAATAACCTCTGCTTAGCCTTTTCTCCTAGTTTTATCATTTTTTTATTTTAAAACAAACCTTTATTAAGACTTTAAAAATAACATTTAAAATATACAAATTTCTCTTAGTCAAAAAAGAAAAAAAAAACAAATTTACATATACTATACTCAACTTCACATATTGACTAATTTCTATTTTTTTATATACATATACATATATACATACACACAGTAATTTATTCCTACTATATCCATCTGACAGTGCTGTTTTTAATTGTGTTAATTTCTTCTAGATTCCATCTGTACTCATTTTTCGCCTTCCTCTGATTTGTCCACTGATACCATTTATTCCATATTATATAATAATTTGAGTCCTCCTCAGCTTTTAGTTGTAAAGTTAGTTTGTCCATTTCTGCGCATGAAAATATTTTCTGTATTACTTCCTGTTCTGTTGGCAAGCGATCATTTTTCCATAATTGCGCTAACAATAACCTAGCCACCGTGATTATATGTAATATTAAATACTTAATATCTTTTCTAATATTCCCTTTAATCATGCCTAGTAGGAAAACTTCAGATTCTAGTTCAATTTCGTATTTCGTTATTTCTGTTATCCATGTTTTTATTTTACTCCAAAATTTCTTAACTACTGGGCAGAACCACCAAACATGATAGAAAGTCCCCTGTGTTTTTTTACATTTCCAACAAGTCAGATTATGGGGTTCTTTGTTCTCTCTAAACTAAGTTGCTTTCTTGTAGGCATTTCCTTAGCCAAATAAGGTAGCATCATCAATAACCTGTCTAGCACCCTTCTTTACAACACTTGAACTATAAATAGTCTCCTTTATTTATCACGAGCTGATAACCCGGTGTTGCCCGGGTATTTATTTATCACAATCCTGTATTAGACAGGAAGAGCAACTTCACCCTGAGCCCTGATTTCAGCAAGAATTAAATTACTTAAAAATGTTTTCCCTGTGCCTCCAGAAGTGTCAAGTAAACTGATGCCACCTTGTTGTTTTGCTAGCTGATCCATGATCATTTGGTATGCTTTTTTTCTGACCTTGATTTAGAAGTGGCTTCTTGTCCGTGATATATGCATTAAGCTGTTCGGTGTTGTAGTTCTTCCTGTATGTAATCTGCATGAAGTACATCATGTCAGTCTCATAGTGGTGCAGGCAGGCCGAGTTGCAGTAATGTTTTATTGATCATGGCCATACATTTGTCCTCAAGAATAATCGAAACCTTGTTGAAAATGCCTGGACCAAATGTAATTTCTAATCTTGGATTTTCCCCCTTACCAGAGGGACCCCCCTGTGGAGTACTGTGAAGCCATTACCATGGCAACTCCACTGTGCTGCACAGTAGAAGCCATTTTAAAGCAGTACAGTAGAAGCCATTTTAAGACAAATATGCTGTATCTTAACAGAACACACACCCCGAGTGGTGTTAGGGGTGTCTTACCCCCACAGTATTTCTTTCCAGAGAGTAAGTCATCTGTGTACCTAGTTTGGTTGAAATTGCTCAAGGCGTTCCAGAGTTATGCTGGAACATACACACACACAACCATTTTTATATAGATAGATAGGTTTCATTTCCTGATCTATATTCCCCTCTTTTTCCCTCCCGTAAAGCTCCACCAGTTTCTTCACAGTGTTTCTTTCAACAACTCAGCTGGAGAGAGAATCTTCTTTAATGAGAAAGGGGAAGTAACAAGAGGCCTTGATGTGATCAACCTCATCACTTTTCTGAACAACTCATTTCAGAGAGTCAAAGTTGGAAGATTAGATCCTAATGCTGAAAAAGGAAAAGAATTGGTCATTGATGAAAATAGGGTTTTCTGGCACCCAGGTTTCAATCAGGTAGAGTCAAAAACCACTCCTATTTTGAAATAGATCATCTCAGAGCTGACGTCTTCTTCTTTTCTTTTTTCTTTTGCTTTTCATTTGATTCCGCTAACATTTATTTGCCTAAAAACGGGGGCATTCTATAGCACTGTATCATTGTTTTGAAAATAAATGTGATACAAAGCTATATTTGAACATACGTCTTACTTATAGTTTCCTTTAAAAACAATAATATGGTTGACTCAGCCTTCCATCCTTCAGAGGTCAGTAGAATGAGGACCCAGATTGTTGGGGGCAATATGCTTACTCTGTAAACCGCTTAGAGAGGGTCTCAAATCATCCAAGCTCCACACCGACCCCAGTAGTAACAACCCCAGGCATATGGGCAGGTGATAATTGGGTTTATTAAGCTGGACTCAGGCACACAAATGAGCTCCAAAAAGCACTGGTCATGAGACAGGTGCAATCTGGAATCAAAGTCAGCACTGGGAGCAGTCCCCTCCCAGCACAGTTATATAGACAAGCCATGTCCTCCGCCAGCACAGGCCTTGCCTGGAAATTGCTTGTCCAACTCCGTGTGACTGCACAGGTGATCGTCGGCATCCCGGTTGTAAAGCTGAGCATCGGGCATCCTGGTTGCCTTGCGCAGGCCACCGCCAGGAACACAGCTGATTGGCGCTCCAACAGAGCTTCTCCGGAGTGTGGCTGTAGCAGCCAGCATCACAAACTTCCCACCACCACCAGGACCTTTCCCTCCCCCACCCACCTCCCCAGTAAGGCAAAACCCAAGGTTTGACAGAGAGTTGTAAAGCATTATGAAGTGGTATTTGTCTTATTGCTATTGTTATCATTCATTCATTCATTCATTCCCTCACCTCCAAATATTTCTATTTGCCATGGCAAAGGTGTTTTTTTCGAAAGGCAACTGGAACTTTGTTTTTCCTTGAAGACACTTCGCTTCTCAGGCAAGAAGCTTCTTCAGTTCACTTTTGAGACAACCATGACCTAGATGATTGAGAATCTCCAGAGACATTTGCCATATGGGACTTTATGGTATAAATCAGGGGTGTCAAACTCAAGACTCTGGCCCATGGGGTTCTTAGATCTGTCTGCCCTGGAAACACAAAGGATTGGCCTGCAGTGCTTGAAAAATCACCTCATATACCTCCTGCAGCCGTCTGCCAATTTGGGCCATCACAAACAGCCCTCACATGAGTGATATCAAGCTGGCCACACCAGAGGTGGGTTTCAGCAGGTTCTGACCAGTTCTGGAGAACTGGTAGTGGAAATTTTGAGTAGTTTGGAGAACCAGTAGTAAAATTTCTGACTGGCCCCGCCCCATCTATTATCTGCGTCCTGAGTCCCAGCTGATTGGGATTTTGCAGTAACCTTCTCCTGGATTGGGGAGGGAATGGAGATTTTACAGTATCCTTCCCCTGCCATGCCCACCAGGCTACACCCACTGAACCATGCCACACCCACCAAGCCACACCCACAGAACCGGTAGTGAAAAAATTTGAAACCCGCCGCTGGGCCACACCCACCCTGGCAATGCTCCCCATCCCCCCACCAAGGTCAAACACAACTCTGATGCAGCCCTCAATGAAATTGAGTTTGACACCGCGGTATAAATTGTTAAACATATTTTAATACTTAAATTTAATGTGAGCTCTCTTTTCTTTTGTGGGCAGATTCTTCCTATTTCACTGTGTAATGAGTACTGCTACCCGGGATCTTGGAAAAGAAGAATAGAAGGGAAACCGTTCTGCTGCTATTACTGTGTCCCATGTCCCAAAGAAAAGATTTCAGATAAGATGGGTCAGTTCTGGGCTTGAAAGAAATGTTTCTCTCAGAACTATGAAATTACTATGATGGGAATATGACTGTCAGGCGCGAAAGACCAGGTCCTGTCAAGCGCTGGGAAAATCAGGAGATTCAGGCAGTTCAAATGAATATAAAGATTTATTGCAAGCTTAACCTCTCTACAAGAATCTGACCAACTAATAGTCAAGGGAAATGAGAGGGAGATAAGAGAGGCATGCAAGGTGGGATAAACTTGGATTTCTTGCAGGCATTCAGGGACTCATGACTTGTGATGCACTTGACCCTCCTCAGGGTCAGCTTCTTCATCTCCTACAAGTCCACACATGGTGGTTCAATTAAATTGATTTATTGCTCAGCAGCCTATGCCCAGGAATCTTCTCAACTAACAGTTAGCACCTGTTTGGAGTTAGATAAGTGTTTATGGATTTCAAGGGGAGTTGGACTTACCCTATTTGTGGCTACATAGAGATTCTAAGATGATCCCTCTTTTGACTCTGCCCCTGTTCTACCACACCTTCTCCTAGAATATTTGGAGTATTGCTAAGTATATGTTTCCTCAGATGAAGTCCAGGGAACCATGGGACTTTCAGCAACAAATGAACTCAAAAATATATAAAGTTTGTGTTCAAATTGTAATTCTGCCTTCTCAAGGGAATTTCTTATGAATTTGTTGGGTTTGAGCTGCCCATTTTAGAAGGATGCTTCCACCTTGCTTATAATTCAGAGATGAACGTTCTCAATGAGTTTACAAAAAAAAAATGATAAATTTGGGTCTGAAATGAGGACACAGTAGAAAACAAACAGGACAAAATTTTTGACAAGTTATATCTGAGAGGGGTTCCCCCATATTCAATGTTTTATGCTAACTTACTCTTCCAGAGGTAGACAAGTCAAAGTATTTTCATGAAAGACACTGGTTTCTCCCTCATGCCAATACTACCATCTTCTGCTCCTGCTCCTGAATCCTACATTTCTATCTGTCAATTTCTTATTTTTTCAATTGTACACTTTCATAGCTCTGTCAGAATTTTGAAGTCTTGAAAGTCTATGTTTTAAAGACTTTCTTTAAAATCCCCTTTCTGTCAACTCACAAAGCATCCCTGGCCTACTCTCGAGTTGCCATAGACAAGGGGGATGGGAAAATGGCGAAGCAGCACAGCAGCCAAAAACAAAAGCACATTCCAGACATATCTCTCTCAAGGCTGTCTCCCAGGGTTACCCAAAGCGGCCAGAGGGGAGTGATCTCTACAATCCATGAAATTGCTACATTGGCGAATGTGACTGATGACACACCCTGGGGGGAGGGGGAAACAGGGTCAAGCCTGGGCCATAAATTACGTGGGGTTAGAGTTGGCTTCACTTGGAACATGTTGACATGAAGCTCCTAGTAAATGACTGGGTTTCTTTTGAAGTTTGGCTCAAGGCTCATGATTTAATTAGGGCATTCGCCAGAACTCTGACATTTTCTCCCTTTTGTCCCACATGATGATGTTCAGTAAATATTATATTTCAGTACGATCTTGCAAAATGAGGATTGATTTAAATCAGAATGAGAATCAATGTTAGTATAGTTTGACTTTGTTCATCAATGATGAAGGTTGTTGCTGTTGTTTTTTTTTTTTTTACTTTTACTCTAGAGATGGAACATTGTTTTGAATGTCCTGAAGATCAGTATCCAAGCAAGGAGCAAGATCATTGCATTGCCAAAAAAACAAGTTTCCTATCCTATGAAGAACCTTTAGGAATCATTTTGGCATCAGTTGCTGCTTTCCTTTGCTTGTTAACAGTCTGGATACTTGGAACTTTCATTAAGTACAAGGATACTCCCATAGTTAAAGCCAATAACCGAGACCTCACTTACACCCTCCTTGTGTCTCTTTTGCTCTGCTTTCTCTCTTCCGTATTATTCCTTTGCCAACCTAGGAAAGTAATTTGCCTTCTCCGGCAACCAACTTTTGGCGTCATCTTCTCAGTGTCTATTTCTTGTGTCTTGGCCAAAACCATCACTGTGATCATGGCTTTCATGGCTAACAAGCCAGGAACCAAGATGAGGAAATGGGTAGGTAAAAGATTGGCCCTTTCCATTGTTTTTTCGTGCTCTTTTTTCCAAGTCAACATTTGTATTGTGTGGCTGGCAACCTCTTCTCCGTTCTTTGAGTTAGACAAGCACTCTGTTAGAGAAACCATAATTTTGCAATGCAATGAAGGCTCCATCCTTATGTTCTATTGTGTCCTGGGCTACCTCGGTTTCTTGGCTACTGCCAGTTTCATTGTGGCATTCCTTGCCCGTAATTTACCTGACAGCTTTAATGAAGCCAAATTTATTACTTTTAGTATGTTGGCTTTTTGCAGTGTCTGGGTCTCCTTTGTGCCAACCTTCCTGAGCACTTCAGGGAAAGCCATGGTAGCTGTGGAGGTCTTCTCCATCTTGTCCTCCAGTGGGGCCTTGCTTGGATGTATCTTCTTCCCAAAATGTTTCATCATTTTGCTCAGGCCGGAACTGAACAACAAGGATCTATTAATAAAAAGAAATTAAATAATGAAAATATCACATTTCATTCCAATTATATTGTCAAGTTCAAGTGAAGAGTATGAGTAGCCAAATAATATATGCAGAATTATTTAAGTTTAATCAAACTTTAAATACAAGCAGTTAAATATAATCCTTAATGTACAGGATTGTGAAACAGTAGAGTCTTCAGGGCTCGTCGGAAGGCATGGAGGTCAGGAATCTTTCTTATATCCGGGGGTAGTTCATTCCATAGGGCTGGAGCTTCCACAGAGAATGCTCTTCCCCTGGGGGCTGCCCGCCGGCATTGTTTGGCCGACGGCACCCTGAGGAGGCCCTCTCTGTGAGAGCATATTGGGCGCTGGGAGATATTCATTGGCAGAAGACGGTCCTGTAAATATCCCGGTCCTAAGCCATGGAGCACTTTGAAGATGGTGACTAGCACCTTGAAACGCACCCGGAAGACCACCGGGAGCCAGTGCAGCTCGCGCAAGAGGGGAGTTACCCGGGAGCGACAAGTCACTCCCATAACCACTCGCGCGCCCGCATTCTGGACCAGCTGAATTGAGTCGATCATCCTTCAGCCTTTACCATGTCCACAGCCTTATCTCTGTTATGTTTCTAATTAAATAAAAAATAGGCTAAATGGACTGACAGAACACAATTCCATTGAAAGAAGTATCAAATTTAAATATCACCACAAAGGTAAAAATTACAAATGAGTTCAACCCTCATTTTTGATTAGAAAGTTTCTTTTTTAAAAAAGTGAGAATCTAAGAATGTCAACTCTAGCTTCAACAAGATCGCGTAATATCAATGAACGGATTTCTTTTATGACCATGAAATAATAATAAAAATGAGTTTGCTCATTTTGCTGATTATGTTGCCCTTCTTACAAGCAAACACGCGTTTTAATAAGGAAACAGAATTAAAATATCTCAACTGTTGCCAAAACTTAGTGGCTCTGCATTTTAAGGACTGTTGGTTTAAGGCAGTGGTGGGATTCAGCTAGTTTGGGCCGGTTCGGGAAAACCGATTGTTAAATTGCTGGCTGGCCCCACCCCCTACTGCCCTGCCCCTTCCAGGAGTCCCCACATACCCCATTTTGGTTCCCAAGTAAGTGCAGGGCGGCCTCCTAGGCCCAAAATGGATTGCAGGGTGGGCCGCACACCCTCCGGCTTTAGGGAGGCATCTTGGCCCAAAATGGGGCACCCGGGAGGCTTCAGGGAGGTCTCTTAGGCCCAAAATGGGGCACCCAGAAGGCTTCAGGGATGCCTCCTAGGCCCAAAATAGGGTGCACAGGATGCTTCAGGGAGGCCTCCCAGGCCCAAACTGGGGCATGGGGGGTTGGCACCCCCCCCGGGTCTGTTTTTGCTCCTAGGAGGCTTCAGGGAGACCTCCTAGGCTCAAAATGGGGCGTGGGAGGGCTTGTCCCCCTCCACAGCCCATTTTTGCTCCAGGGGGGTGCAGGAGCCCGAGTGCTGTCTGTCACACTCCCTGGCCATGCCCACCAAATCACGCCCACAGAACTGGTAGTAAAAAATGTTGAATCCCATCACTGGTTCAAGGACTATAACATTTTGGAGTTAGATTGGGTGGCACTGCCTCAGACAGACCAGGTGTGCAATCTGGGGGATCTTCCTGGATTTACAAGTCCTGCTCAGAGAACAGGTGGCAGCCATGGCTAGGAGGGTCTTTCTACAGCTTTGTCTTGGGTGCCAGTTACATCCTTTCTTAAAGCATAGACCAGTGTTGGCGAACCTTTTTGGTACTGAGTGCCGAAATGGGAACGCGTGTGTAAGCATGCACCCCCGTGTGCCCGAAACCAGAAGAGCAGTTGCCCGGTGCACCTGGTCTTATGGTTTCTGGTGTGCATGCATGTGCAAAGATAGCTGGCTGGTGCACATGCATGCACTGGAAACCAGAAGAGTGTCAATGAAGCACTCACCCCAGCCTGCCACTGAGAACAAGCCAGTGCAGCCCTTCCGGGGTGTGTTCTACTTACCTTTACTACCAGTTCACAGCGGGGCATGGTCAAAAGCATTTTGATGACATCGGGGTTGGTGGGTGGAGCCTCCCGCCAGTTTTACTACCGGTTCTATTTAACTGGTACGAACTGGGAGCAACCCGTCACTGAGCCTTTCCCCTTCCGGCTACGTCTGCCAAGGGAGTGTGACCACTTCCCAGCCAGTGCACCTCTTACCCAGGTGCCAGATAGATGTACCTCATGCACGGACTCAGCTCCTGCACAGCCCTGCCGCCCCAGAAGAGCAGTTACAGCAGTGGCAGCTGCAGGGCAAGAGGCAGGAGCGACCGGCCCTCACTGGCGAGCTGGGCCCTCAGTGGTGTCTCCATGCATGAGGAGCTGCGCTCTGCTCCGGCCCTCCTGGGGCAGCTCACCTCCCCAATAGCAAGTCCTCCTCCTCTTGGCTGCTCCAGCATTCTGGCCAGAAGCAGCAGAGCGAGAACCACCCCCTCATCCCTGCCCCTGCCCCTGGCGGCAGCAGCAGCGGGCAGGGTGGGCAGCTGCCCAGCCAGCAAATGCTGCCCGGCTGCCCTGTGCACCTGAGTTGGCTAGGTGCTTGGGACTACAGACACACATAGGTGCCATGGGGTGGAGGGCTGGGGCCATGCAAGAAACCTGCTTGGGTGGGGAGGAAGGGAAGCCCCAGCCCGCCCATCCTGGCCAACAGCTCTTCTCCCCTAGGAAGCCGCCGCTTGGATCCCCTCTCCACGTCTTTGGCCCACGAGCCACTGTCTGTTGCTCTTCCAGGTTCCGGTGCTCCAGCCAGCTGGTGTGGATGGGAGTGCTGGAAACCGGAACAGCAGCCACCTGGTGCACATGCATATTTTCAGTTACTAAGTGATGCAAAGTTTAACTTTGGCTTTTACTCAAATTTTCTATTATTTGGTGAGGTTTTTTTCCCTTCCTTTTTTTCTTACTTTTCCAAAGTAGAAAATCATCCAAGCTTTAATAGTCAAAGAATAACTTTGAAGTACCCCTCTAAATTTTTCCAGTTATCATAGAAATAGAAATAGCACTTAGACATATATACCACTTTACAATGCTTTACAGCCCACTCTAAGCGGTTTACAGAGTCAGCATCAGTGGCGGCATTCAGCTGGTTCAGACCGATTTGTGCAAATCGGTAGTGGCAATGACGGATGGGCCTGCTCACCCACCCCGGCGCTATGCCGTCCTATTTAGCCACATTTTCTAAGCTGGGCACATGCATGCAAGCTGTGAGTGTGAGCAAAGCACATGCGAGAAAGGTGTGCGAGCAGGGTGAACTTGTGGTAAAAATATGTGAAACCTACCAGGTCAGCATATTTGGGTCCTCATTTTACCCACCTCAGAAGGATGGAAGGCTGAGTCCATCTTGAGCTTGGTGAGATTTGAACTGTCAAATTGCAGGCAGCCGGCAGAAGTAGCCTGCAGTACCACATTCTAACCACTGCGCCACTGTGGCTCATCATGCCACAAAGAGGAAAGAAATTAGGACATATTAAATTCAATATCCTTAAAAAAAAATTATGTCCAACAGTGGAAGAAAAAAATGCTGAAGGCATAATTTTGTTCCCCACTAGAATTATTCTAAAAATAATAATTTGTTCTCTTCGTAAAATCTGTAAACACTAGAATGGAATGGAGTGGAGTGGAGTGGAGTGGAGTGGAGTGGAGTGGAGTGGAGTGGAGTGGAGTGGAGTGGAGTGGAGTAGGATAGGATAGGATAGGATAGGATAGGATAGGATAGGATAGGATAGGATAGAATAGAATAGAATAGAATAGAATAGAATAGAATAGAATAGAATAGAATAGAATAGAATAGAATAGAATAGAATAGAATAGAATAGAATAGAATAGAATAGAATAGAATAGAATTCTTTATTGGCCAAGTATGATTGGACACCCAAGGAATTTGTCTTGGTGCATATGCTCTCAGTGTACATAAAAAGACAAGATACATTTGTCAAGAATCAGAAGGTACAACACTTAATGATAGTCATAGAGAACAAATAAGCAATCAAATCATATTAGGAAACAGTCAGTATAAATTGTAAGGATACCAGCAACAAGGTTACAGTCATACAGTCATAAGTGGGAGGAGATGGGTGATAGGAACGATGAGAAAATTAACAGTAAGGCAGACTTAATAACTAGTCTGACAGTGTTGAGGGAATTATTTGTTTAGCAGAGTGTTGGCGTTCGGGAAATAACTGTTCCAGTGTGTAGTTGTTCTGGTGTGCAGTGCTCTATAGCGTCGTTTTAAGGGTAGGAGTTGACTAAGATTTTAGAGAAATGAGGGGAAAAAAATCAAGGAACAGTCTGTCCCATGGAGATTGGGTAGGAGAAGAAAATGACACATAAGCCCTGCGGTCTCAACTGCCCCCAAATTCATTTGTGTTCAGTGCCATTCGGAATGTCTGTATAGAAGCACTATATGCAAGAAAAATCAGGGCTAAAACTTAATCTTCAGCCTTGCTCCTAAGAGGAATTTTGAGGCTGGTGAATGCAGACTAATATTGAAAGTTCTACACTTAGAGGGCATTTGCTGCCCAGAATGTTCTTTCTTCTCCTATTTCTGCTTTTCAGAGTGAAATCTTTGCCCTGTAAACCAGGTGATCCCATAATTGTCCCAAATGAATGGTACCAGGAAGGGGACTTTGTCATTGGTGGGATGGTATCCATGGCGAACTACCATTTCAACGAACTCTCATTTCAGCAGCATCCCTCTCAGGAATATTTTGGCAATCCAGAGTAAGGAATTCTTATCTTTTCACCTTTGTGGCATCTCTAGGTAGAGGGATTGTAATAAATAGGGAGTGGGGGTGAGTAAATTTTCTTCCTATTTGTCTGACGTGGTGTAGGGTTTCCTGCCGAAGCAGGGGGTTGGACTAGAAGACCTCCAAGGTCCCTTCCAACTCTGTTATTGGATTATATTGTGTGGACCCTTTCTGATGAAAGATGCTGCATGATGGAATATGGAGTGTAATAAAGCTACTGTTTGTTCAATCCACTAATTTCTAGGCTTTTTTTCTTCTGGCACCCAGCAATGCGCAGCAAAGGGTCTGCTGGCTGCCAGAAGAAAAAAAGTCTAGAAAACAGTGGATTGTGATTTCACTGAACTAGGGCTGCATAAAATCTTGCTTTACATAGAAAGAACCTGGCTAAAGAGACATACATACATACATATATACATACATACATACATACATACATACATACATACATACATACATACATACATACGTAGGTCTTTGGTTATTCAGGTTTTCTCCCGCGTAAAATTGGAAGTGTCTTGGCGACGTTTCGACGAAGTCTCATTCGTCATCTTCAGGCTGGTGTTTTCAGCTTCGTGCTTCTAGGAGCATTGCTGAAGATGACGAATGAGACTTCGTCGAAACGTCACCAAGACACTTCCAATTTTACACTGGAGAAAATCCGAATAACCAAAGACCTACATACAAACACCCATGAAAATCTCAGAACACATATATATGAGAGAGAGAGAGAGAGAGAGAGAGAGAGAGAGAGAGAGAGAGAGAGAGAGAGAGAGAGAGAGAGAGAGAGAGAGAGAGAGAGAGAGAGAGAGAGAGAGAGAGAGAATCTTTTCAGTTATAAAGAGCGCTGTAGATAAATTTCTTATTCTGTCTTTCAAATGAACTTTGTTTGAAGTTGGATGTTGATGCTCTCTATAAAAAAAATAACAAATCAGTAAATTCTATTCTTATTTATTCTTAATAGACTGGGGTTATCTTTTAAAGGTTGTTTTCATTTTATTAAATCCGTGTGTCTTAGAGATTTGTGATCCAGCAATTTATATTCACCTTCTCATGTCATTTTCTTAAAAACAAAATGAAGTATCTTAATGAGAGCACAAAAGTCTTATTTAGCCTACAGCTCAAAACTCTATGAAAACTCAAGCAGTTACTTGTCCAGATTGAGTTTTCATCTGTTTTTTTTAAACAGCTTTTAACTCTAAAGAATAGGTGCCAACATCATGTGAAGTGTTAATACCACTTTATAATGTCTTGGTAAGGCCACACTGGGAATACTGCCTCCAGTTTTGGTTGCTATATAGGCAGTTGCTTCTGCGACAAACTATTTTGTGTTAAATTTAAATTTACCAACAAAGAAATAAAGGGAGACTACAGTAGTGGTCAAAATTGTGGAGACCTTTTGGGAAAAGTGTATTTTCTAAAACTAGGTAATAACACCACTTTTCTTTGGAGTAGTACCATAAAGTTATATATCAATGGAAAAATAATTTAATCAAGAATGTATTGCAATAACCTTTATGAAGGATTTGCTATTAGAATAGCAGTTACAGTATAAAGAAGAAAAGTGAAACATGTAGAAAAGCACAAGATATACAAAAATTATCACCATAGAAAAAACATGAGATATACAAAAATTATCACCTCAGTTAATACTTCGTTGGGTAACCTTAAGCATGAATTATGGCCTTACAATGTCTCCCATGGAGTGAACCAAGTCTTTTAGTTCTGCAGCTGTTATAATGTGAAACCAAGATTGAATATTTGCTTCTCTTAACTGGATTTTATTGCCGGGTCGCTTCTTACTAACAAGTTTCTTTAGTTGGCTCCATAGATTTTAAATTGGGTTAAGGTCTGGGCTATTCCCAGGCCATTCCAGCAGTGGAATAAGATTATCTTGAAACTCAAAAAAAAAATGGTGTTATTAGCCATCCAACCTCAAAAATACACTTTTCCCAAAAAGTTTCCACAATTTTGGCCACTGGTGTATTATTATTATTATTATTATTATTATTATTATTATTATTATTATTATTATTATTATTATTATTATTATTATTATTATTATTATTATTATTATTATTTAATCTGTAGTGAGATTCACAGTCTTTGAGGCTGGTTAATAGCTCAGCAGCTCGAGTCCTAACCAAGGACCTAGGAACTGTTAAGATATCGTCGGAGGATGTAAGCTGTTCCGAGTAAGGTGGTTTTTTGTAGAGTCAAAATGTTCAAGTCCGGTAAATTTAGAATTTCTAAATAGCGGGGTAGCCCTTTGGGTATTGCTCCAAGGGCTCCAATTACAATCGGAACAACACATGATTTCTTTTTCCATAGTCGCTCAACTTCGATTTGCAAGTCCCGGTACTTTGTGATTTTTTTCTTGCTGCTTATCTTCAATCCGTGCATCACCAGGTATTGCAATGTCAATGAACCATACTTTTTTCTCTTCAACTACCGTTATGTCAGGTGTGTTGTGGACCAAGTGCCTGTCAGTCTGAATCCTAAAGTCCCACAAGATCTTGAGTTCTCAACCTGATGTTCCCAGTGGTTTTTGCTGTATTATTATTATTATTATTATTATTATTATTATTATTATTATTATTATTATTATTATTATTATTATTATTATTATTTACTTTATTCATTAAACATGAAACTCAATCATGAGTTTCATGCTTAAATTTATGCCTTTCTGAGTTTAAATTTATGAGTCATGAGTTTCATTTTAAATTGAATGTTCGGTTTCAAACATGAAACTGAACATTCAAAAATGCATCACAAATACCATTGACTGGTGCTAATGGTTGATACAGATTGCTGCCAACCTCCTAGGTATCAGCCAAGTCCCTTTTTAGGATGTACGATGTTCCAGGTAGCGCAGTTTTTTGCAGTTCTGCTGGTGTTATTGCAGGAAGCTGCAATTTGTTGATGTATCTTAAAAAAGTCTTGGACATTGTACCAAGTGCCCTGATGACAATGGGTATGGCTGTTACATGTTTCATCCATAGCCATGGAGTTTCGATGGCCAGGTCACAATATTTCATGATTTTTTTCCAGTTCTTTTTCTTTGACTCTGGCATCTCCTGGCATTTAGTGACAATGTCACTAAATTGTATGTTTCAGTTTTAAACAACTGTGATATCTGGCGTGTTGTATTCCAAATGACGATCTGTCTGTATTTGAAAGTCCCACAATATCTTCACCTTCTCATTTACTAAAACTTTTTCCATGTTATGTTCCCATTATTTTTTGGATACAGGTAAATTGTATTTTTTTTACATAATGACCAGTGGATTAATTTAGCAACTTGGTTGTGTCTAGCTTTGTAATCAGTTTGTGAGATTTTGCTGCATTTGCATATTAAATGTGAAACAGTTTTGACTTTGTTGTTGCAAAGTTGGCAGTTTGGATTGTCAGTGGATTTTTGTATCTTTGCTTTCGTGACATTAGTTTGTAGTGCTTGTTCTTGAGCCGCCAGTATTAAACCTTCCATTTCTTTCTTGATGGTTCCCATCTTAAGCCATGCCCATGTAAAGTTGTCATCACATTTTCCTTCAATGTTGTTCAAGTGCTGTCCATGCAAAGCTTTGGTTTTCCATCTATTTAATCTGTAATCCAACTGTTTTTTCTTATATTCTGCCTTTGTTTCTGTTGTTTTTATAATGTTCTCTGTCTTCACAGCCTGCAGCAATTTTTCTGTATTTTGGTTCACAAAATCATTCAAACTTCGTTTTTCTTCTACAGTTTGATGGATTTGCAATAATCCTCTGCCTCCTATTTTTTTTGGCAGGTGCAACCTGTCAATGTCACTTCGTGGATGTAAAGTATGGTACATATTCAAAAGTTTGCGCGTTTTCTGGTCCAAGTTTTCCAGTTCAGCCACAGTCCAGTTGATGATTCCAGCTGAGTAGCGTATCACTGGAACTGCCCATGTATTAATGGCTTTAATTATGTTTTCAGCATTCAGCTCTGATTTTAATATTTTGTGGACCCTCCTGATGTATTCCTTTTGTGTTGACTCTTTGACGTTTCCATTCAAGATATTATCTGCTTCCAATATGCCTAGGTATTTGTAACCATCATTCTTTGCTAATGTTTTTACTATGTTTCCATTTCCCAGTTCTATTCCTTCTGGATTTTTTTTTTTCATTTTTCCTTGCTGCATGGATAATATAGCACATTTCTCAAGCCAAAGTTCAGTTTGATGTCGCTGCTGAACAGTTGAACTGTGTTGAGTATTGATTTAAGTTCAGTGGGGCTTTTCACATATATTTTTAAGTCGTCCATGTATAGTAGATGGTTTATCTTGCCACGTTGGCATGAGATTTGATATCCCAGTTTTGTGTTTCATAGGATTATTGTCAATGGAATTGTCATGTTGAATAGTAGTGGTGAAAGTGAGTCTCCCTGGAAGATTCCTCGTTTGATGTTGACTTCACCAATGTTCTCCCCATTTGTTGTTAGAACTTTATTAACTGTTAGAAATTATATTATTACTATTACTATTATATACAGCTACAAAAAATTTGGAAGTTTCTACCTTGTAAGTAGAGCTTCCTGTGAACTAGTTTATAGCGTGAGAACAACAGAGCAATTTTACTTCTTCAAAACCAAAGAACATTTTTGTCAGTCAGGAACTATGTGAAACTTTAGACAAGAACTTCTAGTTAGCTGTCATAGACTAAGCAATAGAAATGGATCCGCCATTTCATAGAGTTCCTTGGGAATTGGGCGGCATAGAAATGTGATAAATTAAATTAAATTAAATTAAATATACACATGCATACGGAGTGAAGCACTTGCGACAATAATCTAGACTGAGTTAATGATACAAATAAATTATCCTATTTTCAGAGCGCTGACAAAATTCTACCAGCATGTCCTTTCCTTGGTCTTTGCTGTGAAGGAGATCAATCATAATCCAAAAATCTTGTCCAATGTCACTCTTGGCTTCCATATCCATGATAGCTACTACAATGCTATGATGACCTATCGAACCACTATCGACCTCCTCTTCAGGTCACAGAAATTTGTCCCCAACTATAAGTGTGACACCAAGAAGAATCTCATTTCCATCATTGGGGGACTCAGCTTTGAAACTTCCTCCTATATCGCTGACCTTTTACAGTTTTACAAGATTCCACAGGTAGGATCTTTGAGAATGGAGGCATGAAAATTCCCTCCTCCTTTCATTTTCTCAAGCAAGTTTGTCAACAATTGATAGTCTCTCAATGATTGCACAGGAAAAAAGTTTTGGTCATACAATAGAATTAGATAAATGGCAGAAACTGTGGGACAGGAATTACAAATTAACCATGTCAACTGCATATAAAGAAAATCTGTATAAAATGTTTTATAGATGGCACTTTGCACCGATGAGGTTGGCAAAGATGTTTAAAGATAATTCAGCCAAATGTTGGAAGTGCCACCAGATAGGTAAAGGTAAAGGTTCCCCTTGCACATATGTGCTAGTCATTCCTGACTCTAGGGAGCAATGCTCATCTCTATTTCAAAGCCGAAGAGCCAGTGATGTCCGAAGATGTCTCCATGGTCATGTGGCTGGCATGACTAAATGCCAAAGGCACACAGAACAGTGTTACCTTCCCACCAAGGGTGGTCCCTATTTTTCTACTTGCATTTTTTACGTGCTTTCAAACTGCTAGGTTGGCAGAAGCTGGGACAAGTAATGGGACAAGTCACCCCATTATGTGGCACCAGGGATTTGAACTGCTGAGCTGCCGACCTTTCGATTGACAAGCTCAGCGTCTTAGCCACTGAGCCACTGCATCCTTATATACCACCTGATACCTGAGTCGTCTTATCATATGCGGTGGACATGTGTAGAAGCAAAAAAAATATTGAACAAAAACACATACATGGCTGGAAAAGATGATAAAACAGCACATTGATTTAAAATCAGAAATATTTTTGTTGGGGGTTTTACCTGAAACTTATAGTAAAGAGAACATATATTTATTCATGTATTAACTGCAGCTGGAATAGTATTTGCACAAAATTGGAAAAGTGAAGAGGTCCCGACTAATGAGAATGTGATTAGGAAAATATTAGAATGTGCAGAAATGAACAGATTAATGCTTGCAATTAAGGAGAAAGGACAAACTGAATATTGTATGATATGGGAATTATTTTATCAATGTTTAGAGAATAAAAATGGAAGTTGGAAATAAAAGAAGGAGATTAAAGAAGAGTAGAAACTATTTTCAAGATAGAGTTGTAAACATGCTAGTTGTTATTATTAGGATATTATGCTCAATATTATAATTAAAATATTCTTATTAGAAGATACATTAAGAGGCTAAAATGAATAAGTTACTATGTTCAATTGTTCAATATACTACAATTGTAAGATTCATCATTGGCATCCTTCAGTCTCAAGAGACTATGGTATCGTGCTCTGGAAAGAGATCTTAAAACAGCATCTGGTGTGACTAAAAAAGGCCAATTTGAGAGTGGCCATCCCTTCCACACTGATGGCAGATACATTCTGTCCCCTGCCCAACCCCCAGATTTCGCTGGTTCCAGGACTCCTTTTTTGCCTCAGCCTGCCAAAGAAGTGTCTTTTCGAATTGGAGATGCCCATGCTGCATCTTTAGCCTCCAAGCTGAATGATTGGAGGTCATGGTTTCCCAGTTTTAATGTCCATTCCCAGAGCCCTTAGGTCCCTCTTGCAGATATCCTTATATTGCAGCTGTGGTCTCCCTCTGAGGTGCTTTCCCTGCACTAATTCTCCATACAGGAGATCTTTCAGAATCTGACCATCAGCCATTCTCACGACATGCACCAGCTAGCATAGGCATCGATGCTTGAATAGTGTATACATGCTACAAATTCCAGCACATTCCAAGACTGCGCTATTTGGAACTTTGTCCTGCCAGGTGATGCCAAGAATTTGTCGGAGACAGCGCATATGAAAGAGGTTCAACTTTCTCTCCTGCCGTGCGTAGAGGGTCCAAGACTCACTGCAGTACAAGAGTGTGCTCAGGACGCAGACTCTATAGACCTGGATCTTTGTATGTTCCGTCAGCTTCTTACTAAGCCATACTCTCTTTGTAAGTCTGGAAAATGTGGTGGCCGCTTTACCAATATGTTTATTTAGCTCAGTATCTAAAGAGAGAATGTCAGAGATAATTGAGCCAAGGTACACAAAGGCATGGATGACCTCTAGCCCTTGTGCAGAAATTGCAATAAAGGATGCTGTAATTGGGAGCCTGAGTGGCGTAGGAGGCTAATGCCTCCTACTAAGACAGCATTTAACATCCAGCTGCCTCAATTACTGCGAGTTCAATTCTTACCAGGCCCAAGGTCGACTCAGCCTTCCATCCTTTCTAAGGTGGGTAAATTGAGGACCCAGTTTGTGGGGGCAATAAGCTGAATTTGTATAAATATACAAAAGTATGACGGCAATTGCTTAACGCATTGTAAGCCGCCCTGAGTCTCCGGAGAAGGGCAGTATATAAATCAATTTTTTTAAAAAAATTGTAAGATTAGAGAATTAATATTAATGTAATGAATGATGTTGTAAATCTTAATGGTTATTGCACAGATATATTTGTATCCAGATGATACACTGTTTAAGGGAAGATTGAATGTTTATATTTTTAAAAAAATAAAAACTTTTTTTTTAAAAAAATTGATTCTCTCTGAAGGATGTCCACATAGCTCAACAATTTGACCAATGTTGACTAGTATTAGTTTCACAAATAGCAAAAGAGAAATAGATGGTTTATTTACTTATTTATTTTATTCATACGGTGTATCATCAGGGTGTATCATTTACAAAAGAAAAAAACAAGGAAAAGACAAAAAGAAATATTAACACATATACTAGTAGCAATAGTGATAACGTAACCGAATAGTTTGGCTAAATTTCTCTTTATATTGGCTTATTTATAATTTTGTTAATTATATTGGTATATTTATAAATGATAAATCATCTTTATATTTAATTCATACATAGCGATAATCTAATTTCTACCTCTTGTCTCTAACCGCTCATAGAATCTATTCCATATCAAGTAATATTTTGCCTTCTTTGTCTTTTAGTTTTAAAGTCAGTCTATCCATCTCAGCACAATCTAACATTTTCAGAATTGCATCCTCATCTGACAGGGTGTTCTCGTTTTTCCAATATTTTGCAAATGCAATCCTTGCTGCTGTCTGTACATGCAAAACTAAATATGTAAGAAATAGACTCTATTTCTTGTGTTTCTTTTCTTTTAGCTCACATATGGCTCATTTACCCCGCAGGATATTCATAGTGCTGAGATTCCCTTCTATTATTCCATGGTCCCAAATGAATCCACCCAATATATTGGGATTATCCGACTGCTTCAGCATTTTGAGTGGAGATGGGTTGGGCTCCTTGCTATTGATAATAGGCATGGAGATTATTTTCTGCAGACCATGGAGATCCTCTTTTCCCAGCATGGAATCTGCTCTGCTTGTACACAAAGAATTCCTTTCTTAACTTACTGGGATAAATTATTTGAGATGATGGAGAAAGGGAAAAACATTTACGACCAAATCACTACCGAACAGATCAACACCTTTATCATCTGTGGAGAATCTTTGTCGGTTATATGGGTGACGAGTATCATTTTTTGGATCGATCCCGGACTTGGGCAGAGTTCTTTGGGGAAAGTGTGGATCATGACTGCCCAGATGGATTACATATTAACGGGAATGCAAAGAAAATGGGATCGGCAGTTCTTTGATGGGGCCATTTTTTTAACCATTCACTCCAGAGACATTCCAGGGTTCAAGGAATTCCTGAAGCTCATGAAGCCTCCTTGGATTCAACAAGATGGTTTTTTCCCACTTTTCTGGGAACAAGTATTTGATTGTTCATTGCCATCTCCTCCTAGGACTCTTCTGGATGATGACACTTGTACCGGAGAGGAGAGGCTGGAGAACATTCCTGGGGCACTTTTTGAGGTGCAATTGACTGGGCACAGCTATAGTATTTATAATGCCATCTATGTATTGGCTCAAGCTTTACATGCTCTCTCCTTACTTCACTCTAACCCCAGGAATTTGGTGAGGCGCCAGTTATCAGGATATGAAGACACACAACCATGGCAGGTGAATTGTGTGCTACAACTACTTTATACTAGATAAAGGTAAAGTTCAAAGTTATGGTGATGTGATTCCAACAATGAAGAAGCAGTTATTAAAATGGACATCTGTCCTTTGGTAATATTTCGGTGTATAATTTTATTTCCCTCACTTTGTTATGTCTTCTATTACATTTCCTGGACATCTTCAGGATGCAAAGATGGCTTAAATAAATTAAGATCCAGGGCCTGGTTTTCAAACCCTGTAGCATTTTAGACATATCACCAGTGGTGGGATTCAGCCTGTTAAGGCCGGTTTGGGCAAACTGATCTGATCCTTCAGATCAGAGGGTTATATGCAGAGGGTTGTAAACAGATTCTCAAAGGGGTACAGAAGTGGATTTTCCATGTTTTCAGAATGTCTCCCTGAAAGGTATATTACAACTAAGACTAAATGACTCATACCTTTCTATTCTTCATTTTTCTATTTTTTTTAAAATTCCAATAATTTAGCTCCACCAATTTCTTAAAGACATGAAGTTCAATAATTCACTTGGAGAGACCTTGGTTTTTTATGATCAGAAGAAGATGGAAGGGCTGTTTGATATCATCAACATAGTCACCTTTCCCAATTCCACCTTCCAGAGACGAAAGGTTGGAAAAGTGGATCCAGATGCTCTGAGTGGAAAGGAATTAGACATAAATGAAGACATGATCATCTGGCATAGATCTTTTAACCAGGTATTGTTTCAAGGAATGTTTGTATGACCATTTCTCAGATGGATTCATATCTACTTTTATCCTTCTGGGCAATTCATGAAGATTAACAGGATTAAGAAATGACATAACAGAGTTGGAAGGGACCTTGGAGGTCTTCTAGTCCAACCCCCTGCTCTAGCAGAAGACCTTATACCCATGATGGTGAACCTATGGCATGCAGGTGGCATGCAGAGCCCTCTCTGTGGGGATGCCAGCCATTGCCCCAGCCCAGCTCCACCTCACATGCATGCGTACCTCCCACTGGCCAACTGGTCGGTCTCTGCCACACATGCATGGGGGCAGGGCCTTCCCTGATCTCCACAGGTTCCACCTTCCACAGGTGCCTCTCCATGGCAGGAATGGAGGAGAAAGCTACGATGTGCTGGATGGAGAAACTGCAAAGATTGGGGAAGGCATGGAAGGCAGGAATGGAGGAGAAAGCTACGATGTGTTCGAGGGAGAAACTGCAAAGATTGGGGAAGGCACGGAAGGCAGGAGTGGAGGAGAAAGCTGGGACATGCTGGGACGAGAAACTGTAGGGACTCCTGCACCAACCTGGAGGCCAAAATGGGGGCAGGGGGCCAGAGCATATGCACGAGGGAGGGTTGCAGGCACAGGGAACGTGCATACATGCATGGGGGCAGGGTGCATGTGTGTGGGCACTTGCATTGCAGTTTGGGGATTGGGGCACGTGTGTGTGCATTCGTGCATGTGTGCACTTCGGGCAGCCGGCACCAAAAAGATTAACAATCACTACCTTATACCATGTCAGACAAATGGTTATCTAATCTCTTCGTAAAAACCTCCAGTGATGGAGCAACTGCAACTACTGAAGGCAAATTGTTCCCACTAGTTAATTGTTCTAACTGTCAAGAAATTTCTCCTTATTTTCTAGATTGGTGCTCTCATTTTTATTCATTTTATTTTATTAAAAAAAATAACTTTTACAAAAAAACAGACAACATTAGTCAAAACATTAAAAACGTGCTTTGAAAATAATAATATATCTCTGTGTTTAAGGTTCTCTCTTTGATTGGTTTCCATCCGGTGCTTCTTGTTCTGCATTCAGGTGTTTTGCTCTTTATTTAGAATAGAATAGAATAGAATAGAATAGAATAGAATAGAATAGAATAGAATAGAATAGAATAGAATAGAATAGAATAGAAAATATGGAATGGAATGGAATGGAATGGAATGGAATGGAATGGAATGGAATGGAATGGAATGGAATAGAACAGAACAGAACAGAACAGAACAGAACAGAACAGAACAGAATAGAATAGAATAGAATAGAAAATATGGAATGGAATGGAATGGAATGGAATGGAATGGAATGGAATGGAATGGAATAGAATAGAATAGAATAGAATAGAATAGAATAGAATAGAATAGAATAGAATAGAATAGAATAGAATAGAATAGAATAGAATAGAAGAGTTGGAAGAGATCTTGGAGGTCTTCCAGTCCAACCCCCTGCTTAGGCAGGAAACCCTACCCTACTTCAGACAAATGGTTATCCAACATCTTCTAATATTTCAGGGGCCACCACAAAGAAGAGGGAGTCAAGCAATTCTCCAAAGCACCTGAGGGCAGGACAAGAAGCAACAGGTGGAAACTAATCCAGGAGAGAAGCAATTTAGAACTAAGGAGAAATTTCCTGACAGTTAGAACCATTTATCAGTGGAACAACTTGCCTCCAGAAGCTGTGAATGCTCCAACACTGGAGGTTTTTAAGAAGATGTTGGATAACCATTTGCTTGACGTGGTGTAAGGTTTCCTGCCTAAGGAGGGGGTCGGACTAGAAGACCTCCATGGTCCCTTCCAACTCTGTTATTCTATTCTACTAAACAAGCTGTTGTCAATTGAGGATTACATGTACAGTCTTAAATGGGACTTTTCTTTTCAATGTAAGACAGCATTTCATTTTCAGTGTAAGAAATTATTATTATTATTTTTTAAAATTTGATTTATATGCCACCCTTCTCTGGAGACTCAGGGCGGCTTACAATGCATTAAGCAATAGCCTTCATACTTTTGTATATATTTATACAAAGTCAGCTTATTGCCCCCACAAACTGGGTCCTCAATTTACCCACCTTAGAAAGTTGAGTCGACCTTGGGCCTGGTGAGAATTGAACTCGCAGAATTACAGGCAGCTGGATGTTAATTGCTGCCTTTAGTAGGAGGCATTAGCTCCCTACGCTATTCAGGCTCCTATTTTTTGCAGGATTCAATCTGGGTCTGTCCAGTGATGGTATTCAGCCGGTTTTATCTGGTTCAGGCAAATTGGTAGCGGCAGCAGGAGGCTCCGCCCACCCACCCAGATGTCATCCCGTCCTGTTTTTGATGCTCTGTGCATGCACGGAAGTGCCGCATGTGAGTGAAGTGAGAGTGCTCAGGTGCACACTCACATTTTCAAACCCAGGGATGGTAAGTGAATACCATCCCTGAGTCTGTCATCATATTTTGTCTCCTTAGCTTTCAGACTCATGGTGTAGCCCATCTCTCTAAGTTAGAGAGAAGTTCCCTGAAGATGGGCTCCAGCATGAGTCCAAAAGCTGACCCAATCTGACTGACCCAGATTGGATCCTTGCAACATTATCCTGGGACACGTATATTGGCCTTCCATTGTGAAATTATTTTTCTTCAAAACAATAAATCTTCTGCCACCATTTTAATATTGAAAAACTAGGTGCTTCCCATTTCTCTGTGCAATGACTATTGTCACCCTGGTTATCAAAAAAGGAAGAATGAAGGGAAAAAATTCTGCTGTTATGATTGCGTTCCATGTCCAGAAGGGAAAATCTCCAAAGAAATGGGTAAGTTAAAAAAAAATAATAATAAAATCTGTTTTTCTGATTGTACCGTTTGTGGTGCTGATTAAATCAGTTAATGAAATGAAATCAGCTCATTAAATTTTCCGGTTGTGCGTTCGTGAGATTTTATTCAGAAATTAAATGGGGAAATGCAATTAAATTCATAAGATTAGAAATGATGGGTTCTAACCATGGAATTTTCAAGTGATGATGATGATGATGACCACAGCTGCGATATAAGGATATCTGCAAGAGGGACCTAAAGGCCCTGGGAATGGACATTAACAACTAGGAAACCTTGACCTCTGATCGTTCAGCTTGGAGGCTAACGATGCAGCATGGCCTTCTCCAATTCGAAGAGACACTTGTTCGGCAGGCTGAGGCAAAGAGGCAGTCCCGGAACCAGTGAAATCTGGGGGCTGGGCAGGAGACAGAAGGTATCTGCCCTCAGTGTGGAAGGGATGGCCACTCTCGAATTGGCCTTTTTAGTCACACTAGATGCTCTTTTAGGACCTCTTTCCAGAGTCTCTTGAGACTGAAGGATGCCAGTGATGATGATGACGACATAACAATGATTACAACAACGTTTTAATTAATTAAATAAAATGTCCAGGAATGGGTTAGGCTTTTTATAATCAAGCAACCATCCTAATAGCAATTTGAAAAATAATAACCATGAAGAGAGCACAAGGAGAGCAAAAAATGTGATCATTTCAGAACTTTTTCTGTCAAATACAGACAAAATGTAAGGAACAAAATGATTAGAAAATTAAAATATCTGCATACTGTATATTACGTAGCGATGATGGCACAATATTTAGAATGCAGTAATGCAGGCGGACTCTGCTCACTTCTACGGTTTGAGCCTAACCCGCTCAAGGTTATATCAGTCACCCACCCTTCCAAGATCAGTAAAATGAGCAGTCAGATTGTTGAGGGCAATATGCCAACTCTGTAAACCACTTAGAGAGGGCTGTAAAGCCACTGGTGGTATTCAGCCGGTTCGAACCAGTTCTGGTAAACTGGTAGTGGCTGTTCTGACCTAGGCTTCCCAAGAGCATGAAGCAGACTCCTTGCCCTGACAACCTCCCCCCTACTTTTATTAAGTTACTGTGAATTCCTCTCATTCACATCCAGCAAAGTTTTTCAAGGGAGAATTTACAGTCACAGACCTTATCTGGCTTGGAGAGCTGCCAGCCCGATATCTTCAAAACTTGGCAAGGAGTCTCTTGAGAGTCATGACTCAATTAAGCGAACTAATTGTCTCCTGCAAACTCCACTCCCCTTTCGCTCCTCTTTATTCCCTATTGGAGGGGGGCATTTACCATCCATCTGTGGCTTTACTCCTGAGTCGACCCTTGTTCCTAACTGGTCTCTTCTTCTGGCACCCCTGTGCATACATACACTGGGAACAGGCTCCAGCTGTTCGTCTGCCCCACTGATGTCTGACTCCGAAGGCAGTTGACAACTGTCAGACGGCCCTGGCCCCATCTCTGCCTCCAATGTAGAGCACTCATCAGAGCCTTCCCCCGACTCTAGGACTGGCCCTTGTTCCTCTCCAACCTCCTCACTGTCTGAGCCTGCCACCAGCTCTATTGGCCTTTGGTGGGCCACAATAGTGGCGACCTGTGGATGGGCCTGCCCACCTACTTTGGAACTATGCTATCCTATTTACCCACGTTTTCTAAGCTGTGTGCATGTGTGCAAGCCGTGCACGTGAGTAAAGCAGTCACATTTTCAGTGTGCAACAAACTGGTGGTAAAATTATGTGAAACCCACCTCTGTGTAAAGCACTAGGAAGTGGTATACATCTTAGATGTACACTTATACATCTAAGTGCTATTCCTATTATAAGGACTTAAATCAATGGTGGGTTTCCCCCGGTTCGCACCGGTTCTATGGAACCGGTAGTAAAACTGACAGGAGGTCCCGCCCACCAACCTTGACATCATCAAAATGCTTCTGTGCATGCGCAGAAGAGCACGCACGTGAGCAAGCGAAACAAGCACGCACATGCAGCCCCACTGCAAACCGGTAATAAAGGTAAGTACAACCCACCCCTGACTTAAATGGCTGGCACGCAAGCAAGGAGGAAGGAGGAAGAATTGTTATTTATTTATTTATTTATTTATTTATTTATTTATTTATTTATTTATTTATGTGATTTATATGCCGCCATTCTCGCCGAGGACTCAGGGCGGCTTACAAAAACAGTTATGAATACAAATCACAATAAACACATTAAAATACATTAAAATCCATAAAAACATTCTAAAAACTATATAACCCCACGACCGTAATATTCTTTAAACAGCCATGTCTTTAATCCCCGGGGGAAGGAGAGGAGGTCGGGGGCCGTCCTGAGGTCGGTGGGCAAACTATTCCAGAGGGTCGGGGCTCCAACAGAGAAAGCCCTCCCCCTGGGGGCCATCAGCCGACATTGCTTGGCTGACGGCACCCAGAGGAGGCCCACTCTATGGAGCGCACTGGACGGTGGGAGGAAGGCAGGAGGTGGTCCTGTAAGTACCCCAGGCCTAAGTGAAAACTATTCTTATTGATGAGAAATACAGAAACATACAATACAATGTGCCCAATTATATAAGAAAACTCTCAAAATATCAACATGAAATTTATAAAAGTAAATAATTATTTTTGGGGGGACCAGGGGTGATGTACACTTACTTTCCCTACAGGTTCACAAATGTGTGCGTGCACCATAACCCCATCCAGGCATGTGCCCGGCGTTCTGCACATGCATTTTACTGGCGCATGTGCCTTCCTCACAAAACGTGCCTAAATAGGATGGCATAGAGCCAGGGTAGGTGGGCGATTTCCGCTACTGGTTCTAATGAACCAGCTGAATACCACCTGTGTTGGAGGACACAGGGACAAACTAATGAAGCATTTATTGTAGCAATAATGCAAATATTATACTGTAGATGTTAGGAAGAATATAAATAAATTATTCCCTATTTTAAATCAATTCTTTTTATTTCCAGTCATATTCTCCTTATGGGGTAAACACAAAAAAGGAAGTTTTAAAAGAAACATGGATGGAGATTTTCCTGGGGTTTGCTATACTTTTGTACATTTTTAAAGTAATCCTTGATTTAATTCTAACAACACACAAACCATACATAGGGAGAGGTTTAAATATATTTTCCTAATGCGGGTTGTGTATTTTATACCAAACTTATAAATATCAGGGTGTGGATAAAAATGAAAATTAACAATTAAAATTCTTATGAATCTTTTTTTCCCCCCTTTCAGACACTGTTACTTGCTTTCAATGCCCTGATGATCAATATGTAAACCGTAAGAAAGATGGATGCGTCATGAAAACAGTTAACTTCTTGTTTTATAAAGAAGTTTTAGGACTCAGTTTAGCCACTGTTGCTACTTTCTTCTTCCTCACCACGACATGGGTGTTGGGAACATTTATTAAACACAAAGACAGTCCCATTGTCAAAGCCAATAATCGAGATCTCACCTACACTCTCCTCATCTCCCTTCTGTTTTGCTTCCTGTGCCCTTTCCTCTTTCTTGGACAACCTGGGAGAGTCACCTGTCTCCTCAGACAGCCTGCATTTGGCATCATCTTCTCATTGTCCGTCTCTTGTGTGTTGGCCAAAACCATCCTTGTTTCTCTTGCCTTCAAGGCCACCAAACCAGGATCTCGGATGAGGACATGGGTGGGAAAAAGACTGGCTGTTTCTATTGTCCTTCTCTGCTCTCTAGTCCAAGCTAGCATCTGCACTGTGTGGTTGTCCACCTCTCCCCCATTCCCAGAATTAGATGTTCACTCAGTCCCTGAAGAAATGGTTCTACAATGCAATGAAGGGTCAGTTGTTATGTTTTATTGTGTCTTGAGCTATATGGCCCTCCTTTCCTTTGCCAGCTTCATTGTGGCTTTCCAGGCTCGTAAATTACCTGACAGCTTTAACGAAGCCAAGTTCATCACCTTCAGCATGTTGGCCTTCTGCAGTGTGTGGATCTCCTTTGTGCCAACCTACTTGAGCACCAAGGGAAAAGCCATGGTGGCTGTGGAGATCTTCTCCATCTTGTCCTCCAGTGCTGTGCTCCTAGGATGCATCTTTTTCCCCAAGTGTTACATTATTGTGTTGAGGCCTGATTTAAACAACAGGGAACAGTTGATAAGAAGGCATGTTTAAATACCTTTTTATTTTTATTTTCTGTTTTTATACATAAGCTTTTAGGTTGGTAAGAGAAAGATTAAAAAATTGAAATAATTCTAAGTTTCTTTATCTTTCCTAAAAGGGGAAGCTTACCATCATGATTTACTTGTAGCTCTGAAATCTGGATTTATGGGAACTTAAGTTATTTTTCCCCCCAAGAACATCAAAACATGATTTTATTTTTTTAGTTAAATCAGGAGAAAAAGTGTCCACATACATTTTGAGATGACAGAATTATAAACACAAAATAAAACTGAAAAAGAAACCAAATACATACATGCTATACATGAGTCAGGCATACTAAAAAGCAGAGACATCACTCTGCCAACAAAAGTGCATAGAGTCAACGCTATGGTTTTCCCAGTTGCAATGTATGGCTATGAAAGTTGGACCATAAGGAAGGCTGAGTGCCAAAGAATGGAGGCCTTTGAACTCTGGTGCTGGAGAAGACTCATGCAAGACCCTTGGACTGCAATGTGATCAAACTGGTCAGTCCTAGAAGAGATCAATCCTGATTGCTCTTTAGAAGGCCAAAGATCCTGAAGATGAAACTCTTCAGGATCTTTGGCCACCTAATGAGAAGGAAGGACTCACTGGAGAAAAACCTAATGCTGGGAAAGATTGAAGGCAAAAGAAGAAGGGGACGACAGAGAACGAGGTGGCTGGATGGAGTCACTGAAGCAGTAGGCATGAGCTCAAATGGACTCCAGAGGATGATAGAGGACAGGAAGGTCTCAGTGGGGCCACGATGGGTCAGACATGACTTCGCAACAACAACAATATATGACCCAACAGTAATATATTTACAAAGGTTTTACATAAACTTTCTGCAGTCCATTGGGAACTGAGGCTATTTGCCAAACAAAAGCTTTTGGTTTCGTCTAAAATGGAAAATCCACTTTTCACAGTCATATTGTCATATTTATTTCATGGTATATACTCACATACATATGTAAATTTAATTTAATATTTGAGACCATTAAATCTTATCTCCCGAGATAATGTATATATTAGGATCATAATAGCTGTTGCAATTGTAAATACTATCATTCACACTTACAATGCCATCATTTACATATCCTGGGCTGTCCTAAGTAGAAAATGTTTTTTTCCTAAAGGAGAAAAACATTTGCAGCTACTAATGTGAAGTATAAATGCTGGTTTTCACTCAAATCTTCCATTTATCATCTATCTCCATTTAGTTAATGTTGAAATCTGGATTGCACATTGCATTAATTTAGCATGAAAGAAAGGGAAATTTTTTTGCCTTTGTTTTGCATAAATCAATCACCAAAGTCTTTGAGTCGATGTATAAAGTAAAGTTAAGGTTCCCCTCGCATGTATGTGCTAGTCGTTCCCAACTCTAGGGGGCGGTGCTCATCTCCATTTCAAAGCCGAAGATCCAGAGCTGTCCAAAGACATCTCTGTGGTCATGTGGCTGGCATAACTAAATGCCAAAGATGCACGGAACGCTGTTACTTTCCCACCAAAGGTGGTCGCTATTTTTCTACTTGCATTTTTTATGTGCTTTCAAACTGCTCGGTTGGCAGAAGCTGGGACAAATAACGGGAGCTCACCTTGTTACGCAGCACTATGGATTTGAACTGCTGAACTGCCGACCTTTCGATCGACAAGCTCAGCATGTTAGCCACTGAGCCACCGCATCCCCTGTCAATATATACTAAGCCATTGTTAAAGACTCAAATCAATTCCACTTCTACCACTGCTGGTCCTCTACTATCTAATTAATTACAGATTAACAGAGTTAGAAGGGACCTTGTAGGTCATCTAGTTTAAACCCCACCCACCCACCCAAGCAGGAGACCAACACCATGTCTGACAAATGGCATTTCAGTCTCTTCTTGAAAGCTTCCCGTGATGAAACTCCCACAACTTCCGAAGGCAACTTCTGTTCCATTGGTTGATTGCTCTCACTGTCAGAAAAGGGAGTCTGCAAATCCTTAAGGCCACTTGGAAGTTTATCTGTGCCCTCAAAGTCTCCTGAATGGTGCAAATGGATGTGGAAACATTTTGGAACTGCTGAAAGGACTGTTGTAAACAGGAGATAGTTGGTGTTGTATCCCCTCTCCTTCTGTTGAGAGAGGGCTGTTCACTCTGAGAAAGAGTGATAATCAGGGATGGTATTTTCTTACTTTCCCTACCAGTTCACAAATGTGAGCATCCTTCCATGCATATGCCAGGCCTCAGAAAGGTGTCTAAATTACAAATTAACGATGGCTACAGCATATAAAGAGAATTTGTATAAAATGTTTTATAGATGACACATGTCACCGGAAAGATTGGCAAAAATGTTCAAAGATAAATCAACTAGATGTTGGAAATGTCACCAGACATCAGGATCGTACTATCACATGTGGTGGTCATGTCCAGAAGTGAGAAATTGTCGGGCAGAAATTTGAAAATGACACAGCAACCTATTGATCTTAAACCGGAGCTGTTCTTGTTGGGTATCTTACCGGACAAATTTACTAAAGAAAATATATATTTGATTATACATGTAATAACGGCAACAAGAATGCTATTCGCACAAAATTGGAAAGCAGAAAAAATTCCTACCAAGGGAGAACTAATTAAGAAAATATTAAAAAGTGCAGAAATGAATACATTAATATTAGCAATTAGAGGGAAGGAAGAATCGGAGTATTACAACATATGGGGGCAATTTTATCAATGGATAGAGACTGAATATAAACAATAGACAATGTAAAAATAAGAAATATGGGAAGAATATTTTGTAATACATTAAATTTAAATATAAGAGGAAAGATAAATATGTACTAAAAAAATGATGCTAAATGTTGAATATGACACACACAAAAATTGTACCCAAATGTTACACTGATTGATTAATGATGAATTGTTTGTTTAAAAATAAAAATTCAAAAAAATTCAAAAAATCCCATGCCTAAATAGGATGGCATAGAGTCGAGGCAGGTGAGTGGGCCCACCCATGATTTCCACTACCAGTTCAGGCGAATCGGTCTGAACCAGCTGAATACTACCTCTTATGTTAATGAACAAGATGACTGCAAGGAGTGTAAATCTTTGCATTCCCCACCATTCAGTCAGAACTGAAGAAGCTTCTTGGATGAGAAACAAAACAACTTCAAGGAAAAAAAAACAAGGTCCAGTTGCCTCTTGAAAAAAAGCACCACAACTTATATCGACTCCTCCTTCTTCGCTATCTTTTTTATATCTACTTTGTATTAACAGATACGGCCACCAGTCTATTTCTATGCCCATGTCCCTAAGTTCTTGGCGGGATTTGAGTCTCCCATTTATATCTAAAATTTCTTTATATCTTATTATTTTTTGCGTAGTTACTGTGTTGGGGTTAGGGTTAGTCGATATAAAACCCAATCAATTAGACAAACTATTAGAAATCAAAGAGGGAAAACTAATTTCAAAGATTTACAAATATCTACTTGAGTTCGATTTAGCAGAAAACATAGTCAAAGGCCAAATGATAGCCTGGGCCAGGAATGTTGGAAGGAGTATAAAATTAGAAGAATGGGAAATGATTTGGAAAAACAATTGTAGAATAACTAAGGCAGTAACATTAAAAAAAATCACTACAAGATGTGGTGTAGGTGGCACCTGGCCCCAGCTAGATTAGCAAAAATGTATCCAAATTGTAACCCGACATGTTGGAAATGCAGACAATCACCGGGAACATTTTATCACCTTTGGTGGCTCTGTCCAAAAATAAAAAAATTCTGGATGAAAATTGGAAAATGGATAACAGAAATAACAGAAGAAAAGATAGACCTAAAACCTGAAATCTTTTTATTAGGCATATTCAAAAAAAGAAAGTAAAAAAGAAATAAAGTATATTACACTACACATAATTACGGCAGCAAGATTAACCTTAGCCCAATCTTGGAAACTAGAACAGTTGCCAACAGAAGAACAAATAATTCAAAAAATATATAGGTGTGCAGAAATGGATAGATTAACTTTAAAACTAAATAACAAGGAAGACTCACACTATTATCAAATATGGAATAGATGGTATGAATGGATTGATAGACAAGGGAAAAAAACACAGATGCCAAATACGTCAAGTAATTAAAGGTAACAAATTTACACCGTCAACAGCAAGTTAAGATTAATGTACATATAAGGTTATATGCTTAAATATCATAGATAGATAATTTTGTTTATTGATATTAGAATATAAGTAATATTGAATTGTATATTTCGTTTTTAGAGTTAAGAATGTTCTGTATTTCTTTTTTATCTGTTTATATTAAATAAAGTTGATTTTAAAATCAAAAAAGAAAAAAGAAAAAAAGAAAAAAAACACCACGACCTGGATGACTCAGAATTTCCATAAATACAGAAAAGGGGACACGAATGGCAGCTGTGTTCCTCTTTCCTGCGATTACCTAAATTATAATAATTACTACTTCTCAAAACAAAATCCAACAGCTTTACTGAAGATAAAAGAAAATCAGCTGATGTGTCATTTCAAACATGGTTATAAAACCCAGTTACCCCCCCACCCCCACCCCCGCCATTCACATCTGGGCTAACTGAGGAGAAGAGATAGGCAGATGTCTCTGACAGATGTCTCTGAGGAGAAGAGATGGCAGGCTTGGGACCCTGACAACAGATGTGGCTGTGGGTTGTTGTTGTTGTTGTTGTTTTAATTCCTTTCCATGCTATGTGACGTTCTCACCATTCAACGTGGTGCTTGCTTGAATTAAATATAGTCCTAGTGATGAGGTTCTTGATGGACATCTGATCATCTAATCTGCACCTAGATGATGATATTAGAAGTCTTGTCCTTTCTTTTATCTCATATAGAAAACAACATCAATGCAAGGGTCTGCTTCCCACCTGATTCCCTTTCCATCCCTCATGAATCGTACCAACCAGGTGACTTCCTCACAGGTGGGGTGACTTCTCAGATGTGGTACTTTTTTCATGAACTTTCTTTCCACAAGCAACCTTCCCAGGACCTGAGCTTCCAGTTTCCAATGTAAGAAACTCTCAGATCTGACTTTAGAGTATTTATTTTATTTTATTTATTTTTTTAAATAAAAATAAAGCATATATTTTATGACAGGTACAAGTGTAAACATAATTATAAATACATGAAAAGGATACGAATAAAAGAAAACATTAGGATAGGGATAGTAGGCACCCTGGTGTACTTATGCACACCCCTTACAGACCTCTTAGGAATAGGGTGAGGTCTACAGTAAACAGTCTTGGGTTAAAGTTATGAGGGTTTGGGGAAGAAACTACAGAGTCAGGTAGTGCATTCCAGATATTGACCACTCTGTTACTGAAGTCGTATTTTTAGCAGTCTAGTTTGGATCGGTTTACCATGAGTTTATATCTATTGTGTGCTCTTGTATTGTTTTGGTTGAAGCTGAAGTGTTCGTTGGCTGGTAGGACATTGTAGCAGATGATTTTATATACTATGCTTAGGTCAGACCAAATAAATATGAAGACCAAATAAATATGAATAATGATGAATATGAATGAAGTAGCTCCATTCTCGTTTCTATGAAAGAAGGTCTCACCAAGCTCAAGGTTGACTCAGCCTTCCATCCTTCTGAAGTGGGTAAAATGAGGACCCAAATGGTTGGGGGCCATATGCTGACTCTGTAAACTGCTTAGAGAGGGCTGTAAAGGACTGTGAAGTGGCATATAAGTCGAAGTGCTACTGCTATTGCTACTTGCCTTTTATGCATTTTTGTCCTTGTTCAAGAGACACTCGCAAGAGGTGTCATTCAAGATTAGCAGAGATGGAAAGAATCAATGTGACTTTTCACTGTGAGGTTGTAATGGGAGACCTGGCTTATTCGATTTTGACTGGGTGGGGAATAAGGTTATTCAAAGAAGTGCCATTTTTAACTGAGACTACTGCAAAAGAAAATGGGAATGTGCCTTTCCCTTAAGCTTCAAATGCCAACATCCTTTTATTCAGTGTGTCTACATTGTCACTGCCTCCACCCTCTGGAACAAACGTATTCTTACAATTTCTAAGGACAAATTAAAGGGGAAATGAGTAAATAAGTAAGCTAAATTCTCTCTTATGTTCTCTCCATTGATTCCTCTAAGACATTATAATTGGAGTAACTACTTCCAAAATAAATTTTATTTGGTTTGGTTCCAGTCACTGAATTCATCCAATAATTCTATTCTTCTTCCCAGGACTAAGGAGAAATATTGTAATAGTGAGAACAATTAGCAGGCTCATTTTGCAGAAGTTGTGGGTGCCAAATCATTGAACATTATCTGAAATGTTATAGGGTCTTCTGCTTGAGCAGGGTTTGCACTAGATGACTTTCAAGGTCCTTTCCAACTATTTTATTCTATTTTCTACTCTACTCTACTCTATTCTACTCTTCTCTACTCTTCTCTATTATTTCTATTCTATTCTATTCTATTCTATTCTATTCTATTCTATTCTATTCTATTCTATTCTATTCTATTCTATTCTATTCTATTCTATTCTATTCTATTCTATTCTACTTTACCCTACCCTACCCTACCCTACCCTACCCTACCCTACCCTACCCTACCCTACCCTACCCTACTCTACTCTACTCTACTCTACTCTATTATTTCTGTCCTGTTCTGTTCTGTTCTGTTCTGTTCTACTCTACTCTATTATTTCTATTCTATTCTATTCTATTCTATTCTGTTCTGTTCGTTCTGTTCTGTTCTGTTCTGTTCTGTTCTGTTCTGTTCTGTTCTGTTCTGTTCTGCTCTGCTCTGCTCTGCTCTGCTCTGCTCTGCTCTGCTCTATTATTTCTATTCTACTCTACTCTACTCTACTCTACTCTACTCTACTCTACTCTACTCTACTCTACTCTATTCTAATGTTATAGGGTCTCCTACTCAATCAGGGGATTCGACTAGAACACCTCCAAGTTCACTTCCAACTCTATCATTCTACAGTAGTGGCCAAAATTGTGGAAACCTTTTGGGAAAAGTGTATTTTTGAGGTTTGATGGCTAATAACACCACTTTTTTTGAAGTTTCAAGATAATCCTTTTCCACTGCTGGAATGGCCTGGGAATAGCCCAAACCTTCACCCAATTGAAAATCTATGGAGCCGATTCAAGAAACTTGTTAGTAAGAAGCGACCCGGCAATAAAATCCAGTTAAGAGAAGCAAATATTCAATCTTGGTTTCACATTATAACAGCTGCAGAACTAAAAGACTTGGTTCACTCCATGGGAAGATGTTGTAAGGCCACCATTCATACTTCGTTACCCAACAAAGTATTAACTGAGGTGATAATTTTTGTATATCTCATTTTTTTTTCTATCGGGATAATTTTTGTATATCTTGTTCTTTCTACGTGTTTCACTTTTCTTCTTTATACTGTAACTGCTATTCTAATAGCAAATCTTTCATAAAGGTTATTGCAATACATTCTTGATTAAATTATCTTTCTATCGATATATAATTTTATGGTACTACTCCAAAAAAAGTGGTGTTATTACCTAGTTTTAGAATATACACTTTTCCCAAAAGGTTTCTACAATTTTGGCCACTACTGTACATAACACCTCATTTTGCTTCTATTGATTTTTTTTTTCAAATTTTAGATTGCTTGTAGTAAGGAAAATTGATCCAGAGACTGATTTAAAGAAAAAGAGTTATATGGGATGTACAATCTGAACCTAACTGTCTTTCAGCATAGTGACAAAATTCTACCAACATGTCTTGGGCTTGGCATTTGCAGTAAATGAGATCAACCAAAATCCCCAGATCTTGCCCAATGTCACACTTGGATTCCACATCTATGATAGTTATTACGATGAGAAGATGACTTATCGGACCACACTGGACCTGCTCTTCAAATTTGATAGATTTGTCCCCAACTATGCATGCAACATTCAGAAAAGCCTCATGGCCATCATTGGCGGACTTGGCTCTGATATATCCTTCCACATGTCTGACATCTTAAGCCTTTATAAAATTCCACAGGTAAGATCTTTAAGTGCATTTTTTTTTGTCCCTTCTAGTTGTCTTGATTCCTGGTAACTGCCTAGGGAATAGAATAGAATAGAATAGAATAGAATAGAATAGAATAGAATAGAATAGAATAGAATAGAATGGAATGGAATGGAATGGAATGGAATGGAATGGAATGGAATGGAATGGAATGGAATGGAATGGAATGGAATAGAATAGAATAGAATAGAATAGAATAGAATAGAATAGAATAGAATAGAATAGAATAGAATAGAATAGAATAGAATAGAATAGAATAGAATAGAATAGAATTTTTATTGGCCAAGTGTGATTGGACACACAAGGAATTTGTCTTTGGTGCATACGCTCTCAGTGTATGTGAAAGAAAATATACGTTCATCAAGAATCATAAGGTACAACACTTAATGATAGTCATAGGGTCCAAATGAGCAATCAAATCATATTAGGAAACAGTCAAAATAAACTGTAAGGATACAAGCAACAAAGTTACAGTCATACAGTCCTAAGTGGAAGGAGATGGGTGATGGGAATGATGAGAAGATTAATAGTAGTGCAGACTTAGTAAATAGTTTGACAGTGTTGAGGGAATTATTTGTTTAGCAGAGTGATGGTATTTGGGAAAAAACTGTTGTTGTCTCTAGTTGTTCCGGTGTGTGATGCTCTATAGTGTCATTTTGAGGGCAGGAGTTGAAACAATTGATGTCCAAGATGCGAGGGGTCTGTAAATATTTTCACAGCCCTCTTTTTGATTCATGCAGTATACAGTTCCTCAATGGTAGGCAGGTTGGTAACCATTGTTTTTTCTACAGTTCTAATGATCCTCTAAAGTCTGTGTCTGTCTTGTTGGGTTGCAGAACCAAACCAGACAGTTCCAGAGGTGCAGATGACAGACTCAATAATTCCTCTGTAGAACTGTATCAGCAGCTCCTTGGGCAGTCCCTACAGTTTTCTTGCCAAGATTTCAGAAGCAGTTTGCCATTGCTTCTTTCCTAGAATTGAGAAACAGTGGCTTGACCAAAGTCAATGAGTTAGCTTCATGCCAATGAAGGACTAGAATTCACAGTCTCCTGGTTTGCAATCCAATGCCTTAACTGACTCTCACGCCACTATGAAATTTTTATTTATTTATTTATTAGTTAGATTTATATGCCACCCTTCTCTGGAGACTCAGGGCGGCTTACAATGCGTTAAGCAATAGCCTTCATACTTTTGTTTATACCTGCTTAGTAGGGCTTTCGGCTCCACCCCAAGCGATGTTCTTTTTTATACAAAGTCAGCTTATTGCCCCCACAATCCAGGTCCTCATTTCCCCTACCTCAAAAGGATGGAAGGCTGAGTCAACCTTGAGCCTGGTAAGATTTGAACTTGCAGTAATTGCAGGCAGGTGGCAACTAAGTGTTACTTTAACAGCACTTAGTCCACTGCGCCACCAGGCTCTTGGTATACTGATTTGATCATGAATTAAGATGGGGTAGATATGCATTTAATTCATTTCTGGAACAATTTATTTATTTTATTTTATTTATTTATTTTTATTTGTTTGTCAAACATGTACAAAATAACAAGTATAGGTATGAATGTAAACATGAACAAAGGAAGTAAATACAGATAAATGGGGCTAGTAAGACAGGGACGGTAGGCACGCTGGTGCGCTTATGCACGCCCCCTTTATGGACCTCTTAATAATGGGGTGAGGTCCATGGTAGACAGTTTGAGATTGAAGATGTTGAGGGTTTGAGGCTGTAACAACGGAGTCAGGTAGAGCATTCCAGACACTGTCTACTCAGTTGCTGAAGTTGTATTTTCTGCAATCAAGTTTAAAGTGGTTTACTCTGAATTTGTATCGATTGTTTGCCCATGTATTGCTGTGGTTCAAATTGAAGAAGTCTTTGACAGGCAAAATGTTGTAGCAGACAATTTTGTGTACTATGCTTAGTTCAGACCCCAAGCGGCACAGTTCCAAGCCCAAAATTTCAAACCTGGAGGCATAGGGAATTCAACTGTGAGTAATATTATTACTCAATAGTATAGTTTAGAAAAAAGGAAGAAAGATTTGACTGGCAACAAATGTTTGACTATTCAAAATGAAGCCAAGTTATTGTGGTTTAATGGATTTTGACAATTAAAGAACAGCAAAAATAAGCCAGAGGAAAGGATTTGAACAGAATTATTTGTTATTATCCTTTTTGTAGAAATTATTTCATTTCTCCGTAGACCAGAATTGTTTACTTTGAATGAAGAAAAGGCATTCAAATCATGATCTGAGGCTCCATGTTCTAAAAAGGCAGCCACAAAGACTGAGAGATGATCAAGTGAGGTACTAACACCACTCTATAAAACCTTAGTAAAACCACACCAGAGTAGTGGTGTGGTTAGTAAAACCACACCAGAGTAGTGGTGTGGTTAGTAAAACCACACCAGACGCAGAGTACTGCGTCCAGTTTTGTCACCACACTATAAAAATATGTTGAGACGCTAGAAAAAGTGCTGAGAAGAGCAATGAAGATGATGAGGGAACTGGAGACTAAAACACATGAAGAATCATTACAGGAACTGGGCATGGCTAGTCTAGTGAAGAGAAGGACCAGGGGAGACATGATAGCAGTCTTTCAATATTTGAGGGGCTGCCCCAGAGAGGAAGGGGTCGAGCTATTTTCTAAAGCACCTGAAGGCCAGACAAGGAATAATGGATGGAAACTGATCAACCTAGAAATAAGGAGAAATTTTCTGACAGTGAGAATAATCCATCAATGGCACAGAAGTTGCCTTTGAAGGTTGTGAGAGCTTCATCACTGGAAGCTTTCAAGAAGAGATTGGACTGCCATTTGTCAGAAATGGTATAGCATCTCCTGCCTGGGTGTGGGGTTGGACTAGATGACCTAAAAGGTCACTTCCACCTCTATTAATCTAAGCTAATCAAATATATCTGCCTTTCCTTTCAGCTCACATATGGTTCTTTCGCCTCTGAACAAAACAACCCAACACAGTTTCCTTCCTTTTATCGAATGGTCTCAAACGAAGCCCATCAGTATACAGGAATTGTCCAATTGCTGAAGCATTTTGGATGGACCTGGATTGGACTCATTGTCTTGAGAGACGAGAGTGGAAATCATTTCTTGAAGATCTTGGAACGTTTGTTTTTCCAGAATGGAATCTGTTCCGCTTTCACACAAAGAATCCCAAGCCAAAGTCGTTTGCCATCGTTAACCCAAATGAACGAAGTATCCTCGAGCACTTATCAATATGTCATGGACAACAGAGCCAACGTATTTGTTGTGTATGGAGAAACTCTTACAGTGATGTGGCTAAGTTCTCTAATGTTTCAGCCAGATTCTTTTCATCAGGAAAATGCATCCATTGGAAAGTTGTGGATTGTGACTGCACAAATTGATTTCACCATCATGGGCCTTGTCGCCAGCTGGGATTCGGAATTATTCCAAGGCACCATTTCTTTTGAGGTCCCTTCAAATGAACCACTCGGGTTTCAGACGTACCTTCAGAACCTAAAATGCTGCTCAGAACAAGAGGACAATTTCCTAAAGGATTTTTGGGAGCAAGCCTTTCACTGTACGTTTTCAAATTCCAAGGAATCAGTGGCGCACGATAAAGTATGCACTGGGGTTGAGAGGTTGGAGGTGCTTCCAGAAGCTGTTTTTGAAATGCAGATGAGTGGTTACAGCTACAGCATCTTTAATGCAGTCTATCTGTTGGCACATGCTTTACATGCCATGACTTCATTTAGGTCCCTTCAACGAGCATCAGTGAAAAGAAAGAGACTCGCAAGCCAAGATCTTCAACCTTGGCAGGTATTAAGGATCATGACGGCTCCGATGATTAGGACACTGGTTTATAGAATAGAATAACAGAGTTGGAAGGGACCTTGGAGGTCTTCTAGTCCAACCCCCAGCTGAGGCAGGAAACCTTATACCTACACTTTAAAAAAATATCCCTCAAAACTATTTTATTCTTCTAGATGGTGGCGGCTTCCCACAAGTTGGTCAACTAGGTGAACTATTCAGGGGTGGGATTCTACCATTTTGGATAGGTTCGGGGAACCAACAGCTTTGACGATTAGCTGGGAGTGAGACCGATCAAGCGGATAGGTCTCCCCGAGACCTATCCGCTTGCTCGCGCTATTTTCCTATCTTTCTCTCCTCCGCTGATTCACTCAGCAAAGCAGATTGCTGTGCCTCAGCTGTGTTTCTCCTCCGAAGAAACGCGGAACTGAATTTCTTTTTCAATCTGTGCACACACACACGAAGCGCGCGATCACCAAATTGGTTGTTAAACCAGGAGGACCCCGACCACTGAAATTGTAACTTGTGTCAGTTTTCCCACTGTGTTACATGTGATGTTTTAGCTGTTCTTTTTTTTTTCCCTGACAGCTTCACTGGTTCCTTCAAGGTATTTCCTTTAACAATTCAGCTGGAGAAAGAGTGGCTTTTAATGATAGAATGGAGGTTGCCACTGGTTTTGAGATCATGAAGATGGTCATATTCCCAAATAACTCCTTCACTAAAGTAAAAGTTGGGAGAATAGATTCCAAAGAAGAGCAAAGTTTCAGCTTTTATCAAGACAGAAAGAGCTGGCACAGGCTTTTCAACCAGGTGAATTCAATTTAAATCCATTGCTCCATTATCTGAAAAAGATGGTTTTTTTAAAAAAATTGATTTATATGCCGTCCTTCTCTGAAGACTCCCGGCGGCTTACAATGCATTAAGCAATGGCCTTCATACTTTTGCATATTTATACAAAGTCAGTTTATTGCCCTCACAAACTGGGTCTTCAGTTTACCTACCTTAGAAAGGATGGAAGGCTGAGTCAACCTTGAGCCTCGAACTTGCAATAATTGCAGACAGCTGAATGTTAATAACAGGCTATTAGCCTGTTGAGCTATCTGAGGCTCTATGTGATGGATTAGACATTTCTTCTGGTTTAGGAATTGGCCCTGTATGGGTAGTTACCATATTTTTCAGAGTATAAGACGCTCCAGATTATAAGACGCACCTATCTTTTTTGAGGAGGAAAACAAGAAAAAATTTTTTGACTCTGCCTCCCAACAATTTGCCTCGTTGCAGCAAACAGCCTGCTTTAGTTTCATTTTCATCACAGCCTGATTAACACAAGAAAAAAAATCAGCCTCCCAGCAATTTGCCTCTTTGCAGCAAACAGCAGAGGCCCCTCGTGGCAATAGGCAATGGCAATCCCTGCAGCCTGAAACAGCTGAGGATCAGGAGGCTGATCCAACTGACAATCAATTGCATGTGCTAATCAGGCTGCGCAGAAACCGGCTGTTTGCTATTTGCTGCTTGCTGCAAGGGTGGAGGCCAGTAGGTGGGCAGGGCTACATTCGGTGTATAAGACGCACCCAAATTTTCACCCTCTTTTGGGGGGGGGGAATTGTGTCTTATATTCTGAAAAATATATTCTGTTATATTTTGAAATGAAGAGCAATAGCAGTAGCAACAGCACTTAACACTTACATATCACTTCATAGTGCATTCAGCATTTTTTAAGCCATTTACAGAGTTGCCCCCAATGATCTGGCTCCTCATTTTACCAATCTCGAAAGGATGGATGGTTGAGTCAACCTTGAGCCTGTTAGGATTAATCTCCTGGCAGTGGGCAGAGTTAACCTGTTGTCAGAGTTCTGACGGATGCTCTTATGGAATCATGAGTATGATGAGTATGAATATATGATGAAGAAAAACAGTTTTTCTATCTTAAATTATTTTCACTTGTATGAAATTGATAAAAAAAAGTTTATAATTATTTACGAGAATATAAATTAGAGGAACAGGTAGGTTAAAGAAAACATGATAATCTGGGCGAAAACTTTTGGCTATAATATCAAATTAGACAAATGGGAAAAATTATGGACAATAAATTATAAATTAACAATGTCTGTACCGTATAAAGAAAATCTGTACAAAATGTTTTATAGGTGGCACCTTCCACTGGCAAGAATGTTCCCCGATACTTCCTCAACATGCTGGAAATGTAAACTGCATAAAGGAACCTATTATCACACGTGGTGGACCTGCCCAAAGGCAAAACAATACTGGCAAATGATTAGAACACAAATAGAACAAATTACACAACAAAGAATAGAAATGAGGCCAGAAACCTTTCTACTAGGCATAATAAATGGACAATATGAAAAGGAAATAAAATATTTAATCATTCATATAATAACAGCAGCACAAATAATTTTTGCACAAAATTGGAAGAGTAACGACATACCAACAGAAGATAGAGTAATTAGTAAAATCATGGAATGTTCAGAAATGGACAGACTCACAAAGGAATTACAAGATGAAGAGGAACATGACTACTATCTAGTATGGGAAAAATTGGTTGGAAGATAGAAAAGGAGGAAAAAGGGTTAGGAAGCAATTAGTGTGACCTAATATAGAAATAGGAACATAAACCATTAATGCAGGTTAACAGTGAATTACAAAGATAGATATAAGAGAAAGACCAAAACAAGGAGAAGTCAAAAGCACAAATAAGAACATACAGTAGATTACAGTTGCGACAACTTTGATAAGATATATATTTGAATTTTTGTTCACATGTTCTGTATGTCTTGTTGTTACTTGTTTAGTTCTGTTTGTATTTTTAAATAAATATTTTTTTTGTTTGGATAGGTTCTGCCCTTTTCTCTGTGTAGTGATCCTTGCCAGCCTGGATACCAAAAGAAAAAGAAAGAAGGGGAGAAATACTGCTGCTACGATTGTGCACCTTGCCCAGAAGGGGAGATTTCACACCAAATAGGTAGATAATATAATACAAAAAAATATTCCAGCACGCATTAATGCAAGCGAACATGTGCAAAATGGGTTACCCGTGTTTCCCCGAAAATACTCTACTCTATTCTACTCTACTCTACTCTACTCTACCCTCCCCTCCCCTCCCCTCCCCTCCCCTCCCCTCCCCTCAATTGGCGAATCAGGCGAACCTGATAGAAATTGATACCATTTATGAAACCTCTCTGCATTTTAATTGGCAAAGCATCTTTGCGTCCGCCAGATCCATACACTATTCATTCACTATCTTATCTTCTTGAGAAGCTCATGCCAGCTATCCCACCAGTCTTCCCCTTCTTCCCACTTCCTTCCTGTATTTGTTCTGTGATTTGAACCCCTGTCTATAATCAAATCATGGCAATGTACTTCTTACCTACGGCTCACTCACTTTCATATCCAGTCCAGATTAATTCAGTATTTCCTTTCATGTTTACCACACATTCTTCTCATTGTAACTAACTCATTCCCATCAGATGCTACTTCCTTTTATGTATCTTCTGACCTGAGCAACACTCATTTAAATGGAACAAAGCATATTGTCAGGGTTCCAAGTAAAAGCCCAGATGAAATCAAAAGGCCAGAGGCTTCCTCAAAATATAGATTTATTAGGCATGTCATAGCACATTGGCACAGATGGTGAAAAGCCGACTCTGAAGTTCCTTGGCATTCTCCCACCCAATTCAAAATCCAAAATTCTTCCCCCCATTACACACAAGCATCACATGCCCCAATCAGGTCCCAAATCTCCCAAATCTGGATGGTTCCCATCCATGTTCCTCCAGGAAAGGAGCAAGCATGAAAGCATGATGAAAGCATGGTGCTTTCTTCTTAGTTCCCAGAAGAAAGAATGTTATTTTGGCTACATATTCCCCCCAGCTATCTCTACTCCCCCCTCCCTTTCCCACAACTCTATCCAGCCTCACTGTAGCAACCCTGAAGACATTCCAAGATGGCTCCGGGGTTGACACATACACTCACTCAAAGCCATTTTCACTCCTTCTTTTCAATTGGTAACATCCCAGTTTGGGTAATGGAACATCTGCAAGAAAACAGCCAAAATTCAGAGAGGAACAAGGACCCTCTCAAACCTTCTTTTCAAAGGGAGAATATACTCTATAAACTCTAAAGGCACAAAATAAGAATTAATCCTATACTTGCTAAGAATAGAATAGAATAGAATAGAATAGAATAGAATAGAATAGAATAGAATAGAATAGAATAGAATAGAATAGAATAGAATAGAATAGAATAGAATAGAATAGAATAGAATAGAATAGAATAGGATTTTTTTATTGGCCTAGTGTGATTGGGCACACAAGGAATTTGTCTTGATGCATATGCTCTCAGTGTACATAAAAGAAAAGATACATTCATCAAGAATCATAAGGTACAACACTTAATGATAGTCATAGGGTACAAATAAGCAACCAGGAAACAATATCAATATAAATTGTAAGGATTTGGTTAAATACCGATAGCATACAACATTAAGACATAGGATAACACAACAATGTTCAACAGGCAGGGATTAGGATGAATAAAACATGGAAATGTCTCTTGGGCTACACATGGTTAATTTTTAAAATTTATTTTTTTCAATGTCCAGATATGGTTGACTGTTCCCCGTGCCCAGAAGATCAATATCCAAGCAAGAAGCAAGATCGATGTGTTTTCAAGACTTTAAACTTTCTGTCTCATAGAGAACCATTAGGGATGAGTTTAGCCCTGGTTGGGATTAGCCTATTTATAACTACAGCTTTTGTTCTTAGAACCTTTGTTAAGCACCAAGACACTCCCATTGTCAAAGCCAACAACCGGGAACTTACCTTTACACTCCTTCTGTCCCTTCTCCTTTGCTTTCTTTCACCTTCACTGTTTTTGGGGCAGCCTAACAAGACCACTTGCTTTCTTTGCCAAACTGCTTTTGGCATCGTCTTTGCCGTGGCCGTTTCCTGTGTGTTAGCTAAAACCATCACCGTAGTTGTAGCTTTCATGGCCACCAAACCAGGGTCCAACATGAGGAAATGGTTGGGGAGAAAACTGGCCGGTTCCATTGTTATTTCCTGCACTCTTGTTCAAGCAAGTATTTGCGCTTGGTGGATGGCAACCTCTCCTCCCTTCCCAAATCTGGATATGCACTCCCTCCCCAGTGAAATCATAGCAGAATGTAACGTGGGATCTGCTGTCATGTTCTATCTTGTCCTGGGCTACTTGGGATTTCTAGCCATCATTAGTTTTATGGTGGCTTTTTTTGCCAGGAAGTTGCCAGATGCTTTCAATGAAGCCAAGTTTATCACCTTCAGCATGCTGGTGTTTTGTAGTGTTTGGCTGACTTTTGTCCCTACTTATCTGAGCACGAAGGGGAAGTATATGGTGGCTGTGGAGATCTTCTCCATCCTAGCATCCAGTGGTGGATTGCTGTCTTGTATCTTTTTCCCCAAGTGCTACGTTATTCTGTTGAGACCTCAATTAAACAACAAGCAGCAGTTAAGAAAAGGCAATTAAGCAAAGTTTATGTCTTCTTTGTGTGTGGTAGGTATGGAAACATGTGTGTATTACAACTGGTAGTGAGTAATAAATTTCTGCCTAATTTAAATTGCAGCAGAACAAAATTTAGCTCCCTTCATGGAGACTGAATCATGTTGATCTGATAACAGCCTTGGTGGTGCAGCAGACTAAAGTGCTGTTAACTAGCACCAGCTGCCTGCAATTACTGCAAGTTTGAATCTCACCAGGCTCAAGGTTGACTCAGCCTTCCATTCTTTCGAGGTAGGTAAAATGAGGACCCGGATTGTGGGGGCAATAAGCTGACTTTGTATATATATATAAAAAAAGAACACTGCTTGGGGGGGAGGGGCAAAAGCCCTACTAAGCAGGTATATACAAAAGTATGAAGGCTATTGCTTAATGCATTGTAAGCCACCCTGAGACTCCGGAGAAGAACTGAAACGGGTTTGAAAGAACAATGCCCTATGATACAGATATATGTGCCTGCTTCAGCTTTAGATCCCTCCCTCCCTCCCTTCTTAATATTACAATTAGAACAACATGCAGCTACCTGGAATATAGATTTTAAGTATTTAGATTGGACCCTTTCAAAAGGAGAACAGAGAGCATAAGGACATCAAAAATGTTTTGCATGGAATGACATGCATGCTTTTTAAAAAAATAAAGCTTACTCTTAAAACAGAATTGGTCTTTTTAATTATATCATCATCATTGTTACACCTTTTTTATTGTTACATTGTTACATCACACCTAGTTCCTGGTTACCAGTTCTTAGTCACATACTCCCCCCGCACTTACGACGACAAGAAGCTCTCATTCGGGAGTATAGTAAGATCCTGTTAAATTCCTCTCTACTCATACATGGATACATTCCTGATCTCCTAAGATGCCGATTAAAGTCAAGAAATCCACCAAACTTGACAGCGTGTAAGTTGATAGCCAATCATCAGAACACTACACAAAAGTGGATGGAAGCGTGGAGTAGCTATTCCCCCCAAGATATCTCTGAACATATCAATCCTAATAGTATACCTCCAGGATTTAACCTACCCTGACACATATGGGTGACATATAACAGAATTAGAACAACTCATGGGGTGTGTGCTGACTCCTTGTATAAATGGGGAAAGATGCCTTCGGCACAATGTGATTGCGGGGCCCCTCGACAGACTATCCACCATATACTGAGGGAATGCTCTAACAGAAGGTATCCAGGAGATGCTAGGGACTTCCTCTGCATAACAACGGCAGCTACTGACTGGATCTCCAAACTCGACATTAAACTTTGAAACGTTATTTCTGTTTTTCTTTTAAGTTTTCTTACTGCTTTTTTATTGTTTTAATTGTTTTTAATCTGTAAAAATGAAGTGTTTTAATACTGTGTGTGACCAGCCACACGCTAAATAAATAAAATCATCATTGTATACATCTCCTTCATTACTATGTAAAGATAAAAGCCTTCTGAACTCAGGCTGACCCTATAACCATTGAAGATCTAATAAGACGGTTTAAAGTATTAGTTGGGTTGCAAAATAGAGTCCCAAAGATGCTTTTTCAGGAGTCAACTGGACTTTCTTCCCTTTTTCTTTGAAGATGTTTCACTTCTCATCCAAGTTTCTCATCCAAGAAGCTTCTTCAGCTCTGAGGCTTGGATTTCCCTTTCAAACACAAGATATTATTTTTGTTCTATGGCTTATTGAATTGTATTTATTTCTTTTGTCTTTAAAAATGGGCACCTAACATTAAAAACGGCATCAAAAAAGCACAACAAAGAATGTTCTTTCCGCCTAAACTCAGAAAGTTCAAACTACCCAAGGAGCTGTTGACATAGTTCTACAGAGGAATTATTGAATCTGTCATCTGAACCTCTATAACTGTCTGGTTTGGTTCTGCAACCCAACAAGAGAGACCCAGACTTCAGAGGATCATTAGAACTGCAAGAAAAATAATTACTACCAACCTGCCTTCCATTGAGGACCTGTATACTGCACGGATCAAAAAGAGGGCTGTGAAAATATTTACAGACCCCTCGCATCATGAACATAATTGGTTTCAACTCCTACCCTCAAAATGACGCTATAGAGCACTGCACACCAGAACAACTAGACACAAGGACAGTTTTTTCCCCGAACACCATCACTCTGCTAAACAAATAATTCCCTCAAAACTGTCAAACTAGTGATGAAGTCTGCATTGCTATTAATCTTCTCGTCGTTCCTATCACCCATCTCCTCCCACTTATGCCTGTATGGCTATAACCTTGTTTGCTGGTAACACCAAAAAATTGGTGTTATTAACTAGTTTTAGAAAAGACACTTTTCCCAAAAGGTTTCCACAATTATGGCCACTATTGTATATGTGTGTGCATGTACCTGCACACATACACACAGAGAGAGATGTTTAAAGGATAACTATGCATACAATATGTGTGAATACATACACACAGAGAGTGATGCATTTTTTAAGAGATAACTCTATATGTAAATATATTTGTGTGTCTGTGTTTTATTTTTCAAAATATGCACTTATTTACACTCACACATTTTTCATAGTATACATTCATTTACATTTACGGACCGCTCAGAATATCATTATTTTAGTCCTATTGTTTTAAATATATCTCTGAAATAGTGTTAATATATATATATAAATATAGCTCTAGTTGCTCATTTTCAGCAGCAGGAAAAAGCACACTGTGACTCTAGAGATATTAATAAAGTATGCGTGCATTTTGTCTGGGTTGACTTCTCTAAGCCACTCTCGTGTCCTCCAAGCAATTCAGTTTCTATGTCAGCAAATTCTAATTAAAGTTTAAATTATCTCAGCTGTGAAAAGAGCTGAGATGATTTGTGAGAAATTCTCATGGGAAATGCCACACTCAAAGGCCTGAAAGTGGTCTTAACAATGAGGCTGAGGAAATATCTAAAGCGAAATTGCAGAGTCATTATCCTGAAAAATAAACAATGGCATAATAAGATGTCTGTCGAATTGAGCATTAGTTATCCTACTGTGGCATGTTTATAGCCAGCAGATATGAACATTCATATTCCTACTTTCTGATTCAACGCAAGAATTAACACAAGCTCTACCAAGAGTGGCGTCAGCCAGCCAGCCAGACTGTCTGTGTTGTAATTACACACCAGAGTATCACTTAGTGATGTCTGTGAAGATTCTAAGTCATCCAGGTCACATTTATCCTGAAAGCGCTTTTTCAAAAGGCAGCTGGATTTTGTTTTTCCATGAGGAAAAATGTCTCCCTTGAAAAAGCATCTTTAGGATCACTTAATGATAGTGTTATTAGCGTTTGCAGAAGAACGGCTGAGGAAGAAAAGCTGAAATTACTCACTTGGTAGTTCTCCTAATCTCCCCCTTCTTCATATCTAACTTTTCCAATGAGGCAGTTAGTGAGCTGCAGTCCTCCTTCTGCTTTTTAAGAAATTATCCTCTCTGTGATTATATTGCAGGAAATTTGGTCCTGTGTTTTTGAAGCGTCAAAATTCAAACCAATACAAACACATTAAAACTATTTGGGATTTGATTCCTGGATCATTTAATGACAGTGTGTGAACCTTAAGCTGACAAATCCATACAGCTCCCCTTCATTCCATATTATGCAAAGATATATCAGCTTCTTTCTTTGTTAAAATAAAATTTGAAATACAATGAAAAATAAAGAAGATAATATGATAAGATAAAAGGCAAATCCCTAGCATTTAGCATTGCCTTTATTTTTTAAGATATCGCGTGAGTCCTCTATGAGCTCTCAGGCCAATGAGTGATAAAACTATTAATAATAACAATAATTTTTTTAAAAACTTATCCAGGCATTTGCTATGAGTTTTTTTTTTAAATTTGATTTATATGCCGCCCTTCTCTGGAGACTCAGGGCGGCTTACAATGCGTTAAGCAATAGCCTTCATATTTTTGTATATTTATACAAAGTCAGCTTATTGCCCCCACAAACTGGGTCCTCAATTTACCTACCTTAGAAAAGATGGAAGGCTGAGTCAACCTTGAGCTTGGTGAGATTCGAACTTACAGTAATTGCAGACAGCTGGAGTTAAATCACAACGCACAATGCATTAGTCTGCTGAGCTATCCAGGCTCTTCGCTGAGCTATTAGGAGTTAATACTACCTTGAATGTACAAATGATTCTGATTTTAAAGATCAGAAATTAGATTGCAATGGATATAGTTAGTTTCATGTGCAGGCTGAAATCATAAGATACATAAATCATAAATCTTGAGATGCATAAAAAGAACATTGGTTAAATTGGGACTCAGATTAAACAATTTACAGCAAAATTAACCGAACAACAGAATCATGGAATTGGAAGGGGCCTCGGAGGTCTTCTAGTCCAACCCCCCTGCTCAGCAGGAAACTTTATAGCCGTGAGGGCGAACCTATGGCATGGTGGCAAGGCCTGGGAAACAGTCTTTCCAAGGAATGTTTATCAACACAGACCTTATCTTGCTTGGAAAGCTGCCATGTAAATAGATTCCAAACGCAGTGCAAGGCAAAACTTGGCACAGAGCCTCTGAGAGTCACAGACAGATCTTCCCACTCTTCAAATGACCGACCAAATGAATTGTTTCCTGCAAAAGCCCACTCCCCATTCGCTCCTCTTTTGTTTCCTATGGGAGGGGCCAATCACCTCCAAGGTGTGGCTTTACTCCGCAATCGACCCTACTTTCTGAGTTGTTCTTATCTTCTGGCAGCTCTGCACATGCGCACACTGGGAACGGGCTCCAGCTGTTCCTCTGCCTCACTGTTGTCTAGTTCCCTCTCTGCCTCTGATGCAGAGCCCTTGTCTGAGCTTTCCTCATCCCCAGGTCTGCCCATGTTCCTCCCCAACCTCCTCACTGTTCGACTCTGCTTCCAGCTCCACTGGCCGCCTATGGGCCACAACAAATTTATTGATTATATTACATCAAATTGTTTTCAATTTGATGGAATATAATCAACTCCGGAATAGTTTGTCCACCGACCTCAGGACGGCCCCCGACCTCCTCTCCTTTCGCCGCGGACTGAAGACGTGGCTGTTCCAACAATTCTCTGATCGTGGGGTCGTATAGTTTTTATAATTTTAATGGTTGTTATTCTGGATTTTAATCTTATTTTAATTATATTTATTGTGATTTGTATTGGTGACTGTTTCATGTAAGCCGCCCTGAGTCCTCAGGGAGAATGGCGGCATATAAATCACAAAAACAAATAAATAAATAAATAAATAAATAAATAAATAAATAAATTAATAAATTAATTAATTTAGGAACTCCATAGATCAGTGGTGCCCGAATCTTTCTGGCTCCATGGACCGTCAACAACAGCAGCTGATCCATGGAGAGGAAGGAAGGAGAGGATGGTTTTGCACACAAAAAACTTAGATCCCACATATGCACAAATGAAGCTTTGCACACTTGCCTGCTACTTGTGCAACTGGTTCCCAACGGGCTGTTGACTGGTTACTGGTACACAGCACAGGGTTTTTTTGTTTTTTCAAAAAAAAAGTTCATTTTTTTTTAAACATAAAACATAAAATACATCTTTTTAGAGCAAGGGTCTGGTCCGGCATAAGATTAATACAATTATTCACATTCCCTCAATCCATTTTGTTCAAATTTTATCCATTTGCATCTTAAAAAAGAAAAAAGAAAAAAATCTTATTCTAAATATTTATCATTCTACTGTCTCACCCAAAATTCTAAACAATAAACACTGTTCTAAATCTTTATCATTTTAACAATCAATATTTCATATATATTCCTCAATCCTGAAACCCATTACCTCAAATCTATATTTTACTTTTCTTAAATGACATCTAATATCCATAACCTTGACAAAAAGTATTTTTTCTCCTCTCTTAAAATCATTTCATAAATAATCAACATTTCCTTCTATAGTTTATTACTTCCACAATACTTTATTTCATTTACTTCAAGTTTATTCTCATATTTTATAGAATTTAATTTTTAACTGGTTCATAGTTTAATTATCTATTTCCCAGCTGTGTTTTCCAATACTCCTGTCTGTATTTATTTAAACTGGTTCACAGTTTAGCTACTATTCTCCAGTAAAGTTTCTTCCACTTCCTCCTAAATTTATTTTTTAGCTAGTTCGTGTCTTAATTAGCTGCTTTCCAGCAATGCTTTCCTCCACTCCTTACCTTAATTATTTTAGCTAGTTCACAGTATAATTTTAACTGCACACCAACCTTCTCCTTAACTCCTCCTAAATCTATTATAAAACTGGTTCACAACTCAAGTAGTTGCCTTCCAGCAATGCTTTTATCCACTCCTACCCCTATTTTTAACTGGTTCACAACTTTATTTCAATTGATCCCCAAGTATAGTCTCCTCCACTCCTAACTTTTTATTTTTGGCTAGTTCACAGTTTTGCTTTAACTGCTACCCAGCGTATGCTCTCCTCCACTCCTAACTCAGTATTTTGGCTGGTTCACAGCTTTGCTTTAACTGTTTTCCAGTGCATGCTTTCCTCCACTCCTAACTCAGGGGTTGAAGACTTCTGCCATAGATAGATTTTTACCATGATGATGTATCTTTAATCTAAACTTTCAAGTTTCCTAATGGTGCATTCATGGTCAATGTAACTGAGTATGTCAGTCTTCCTGTTCATTGCCCTCTTTTTTCCTTCCCTCTTTCTCAGCATTAGGGCCTTTTCCAGAAAGCTGGGTTTTTATATGAGGTGTCCAAATAGAATAATTTGTACCTGGTCATTTGTGTTTCAAGTAAAAATACTGGATTGATTTGTTTCATTAGCCATCAGGGTTTTTATTTCTTGGCTGCCAAGGGAATTCTCAGGAATCTTCCCCAACAGCAAAGTTCAAGAGCATCAATACTCTTCTTTAAAATCCCACTTTAGCTTCTGCAAAGTCACAGGATATACCATGGCAAGCATGATTCTGATTTTTGTTGGTATAGACACTTCACAGCATTTTAATATCTTTTCCAAAGCCTTCCCCTGTACTAAGTACTATTCTGTGGCATATTTGGAACATAGAATTACAGAGTTGGAAGGAACCTTGAAGGCTGTCTATGCGCCCTCTGCTCAAGTAGGACAATACGATAATATATATTGAAATGTTTTAAATTATGGGCCAAATTTATTCAATTACATTTAAAATTATTTCAACTTTTGTGTACAAATGCTTTTACTCTGGCTGTTCACTGCCCTAAGTCCGAAAGGAGAAGGGCGGTATATAAAACTAATAAAAGATAAAGATAAAGATATATCAGATAAATGGCTGTCCTCTTGAAAGCCTCCAGTGATGGGGGACCTACAACTTCTGAAGGCAAGCCATTCCACTGGTTGTATTGTGGTTCCGTTGCCTGAGCCTGTGTCATCAGCAGGGGAGGACTCTGAGAGTGAGGGAGAGGAGTTGGCAAGGCCTCCTTCTCCAGGACTCTCCTCTCTGGCAATGCCTCTGGAGGACACCGAAGGGCAGGAGATAGGCCCAGAGCCAAGCTCGTCCCCGCAGCCACAGGAGGACATTGACGAGGGGAGTGAGTTTTGGTTGGATCCTCGCCAGCGTCGGAGAGACAGGAGAGCCCAGCAGAGGAAAAGGCGTGGTCGTGATTAGCTGGTGGACCACGCCTCCCAGACTATATAAGAGAGGGATTGCAGACGTATCTTTGTGACGAACAAAACAAAGATTCGTGGATCCCGGTTTTGAATCGGCCCTGCGTCTCAGCTTTGGTGGTGTGTATGTGACGGACCTTTTAATAAAGACGTTGGCAAGCAGCTGCGGATTGCTGCCGACCTTTGTTATCATCTTACTTGGTTGCCTGCCAGTTCATTAGCCTCTGGTTGTCTGAGGGGAGGTTATTTCTGGGCACGGGGCCAGAACATCTTGATTGTTTTCACTGTTTGGATATTTTCCTTAGTTTGAGATTGCTTCTGTCCATTGGTTTCTGTCTTGCCTTCTTGTGCTTTGGAAAATATTTATTTATTTATTTATTTATTTATTTATTTATTTATTTATTTATTTATTTATCTATCAAACTTTTATACCACCCTTCTCCCGAGGTACTCAGGGCGGTGTATAGCCAATAATAAAAAAACATCGATACAATTTAAAACGGATTCAATAGTTTGGCCAAATATTAAAAACCCCAAAACTAAAAAACCCATTAAAATTCCTCATACCGTCAGACCAGCTTGCTGAAATAATAGGGTCTTCAGGGCTCGGTGAAAGGTGTGAAGGTCAAGGATCCTACATATATCCGGGAGCAATTTGTTCCAAAGGGCAGAGAAGGCTCTCCCCCTGGGTGTTGCCAGTTGACATATTTTGACCGACGGCACCCTGAGGAGGCCCTCTCTGTGGGAGCCTACCGGCCGATGGGAAGCTATTGGTGGCAGTAGGCCGCTGAGAGATCTAATAGGACTAGGACAGAGGAGCACCCCCTGTTCCGAGCCCTCCAGAGATCATCAATCAATGCAACCAATGCTGTTTCCATACTGTAACTCCTCCTGAAGCCCGACTGGTACGGATCTAGATAGACAGCTTCATCCAGGTACTGGGGGAGCTGTTGCGCCACCACACTCTGAACAACCTTCGCCACAAAGCGAAGGTTGGAGACTGGACGATAGTTAGCTAATATAGCCGGGTCCAGGGAAGGCTTCTTGAGAAGGGGCCTCACCACTGCCTCTGAGTTTGAGATTGCTTCTGTCCATTGGTTTTTGTATTGCCTTCTTGTGACAAGACACTTTGGAAAATAGTTTGTCCCTCTCATCTTTATGGTAGCCCCTCAAATATTGGAATATTGCTACCCATGTTTCCCTGAAAATAAGACCCTGTCTTATATTTTTTGAACCCCGAAATAAGCGCTTGGCCTTATTTGGGGGGGGGTGTCTTATTATTATTTTTTATTTTTTAAAAAATTTGATTTATATGCCGCCCTTCTCCAGAGACTCAGGGCGGCTTACAATGCGTTAAGCAATAACCTTCATACTTTTGTATACTTATACAAAGTCAGCTTATTGCCCCCAACAAACTGGGTCCTCAATTTACCCACCTTAGAAAGGATGGAAGGCTGAGTCAACCTTGAGCCTGGCTAGAATTGAACTCGCAATAATTGCAGGCAGCTGGTTCTTAAATGCTGCCTTTGTAGGAGGCATTACCCCCCTACGCTACTCAGGCTCTTCCATTTTGGGGTGTGCGAAGCAAGATGGAGCTCCTCTTGCCATCTTACCTGATTTCCAGTTCTGCATTTAAATATTTTTGGGGAGGGCTTATTTTCAGGGGGAGGCTTATTTTAGCACATGCACTCAAAAGTCTGATTGGGCTTATTATCATGGGATGTCTTATTTTCGGGAAAACAGGATATCACATGTCCCCTGGTTCTTCTTTTCACTAGAATAGGGAACTCATTTCATCAGACATTTTCCAGGGAAATGGATTTCTGATCCATTGATAAAATTAAATCTTTGTCCTGATTTTTAGAATTGGAGCAATGTTGTAGCTTTAAACTTCCCAGTTCTATTTCTCCGCTATTTTCAAAACAGATTAAGCATCAGTCACTTATGATGTCACTCCAAAGAAGGAAAGTTGTTGATCAGACACATTAAGAAAACACTGCCACATTGCCAATGGTTCAATGGCAGTTACATCCCTTATGAATCACTGCAATCATTTTATTATTCTAACAGGCCACAATATCTGCACAGAAGGGAATAGAAAGTGAGAAGGATCCATATAAATACTTCAAGAGCAACATGGAGGAAGGAAGTCATAATGCTGACTCTGTGAGATTCATTTCCACAAAGTTCTCTTCCTTCTGTTTTATCTGCCAGACGTTCTCCTTGAAGATAGACTCAGACATTTCTTCCATACACAGAGAATCAAAAAATTGATCTTTCTGGTGCTTCAGATGCATAAAGCAGTTACTCTGAGCTGTCCTGGAAGTGATGCTTTCCCTATTCCACATGAATGGTATCAGCTTGGTGACCTCGTCATCGGTGGGATGATGTCTCACTTGATTTACCATTTCTATCAAACTCTATTCAAACAACACCCTTTTGTCAACCTTTATGATTCACCAATGTAAAGGTTTTCCTTTGAATTATCTGACCTTAGACTTACATTGCAAAGAATCATTTATATGACTGTTTGTGTAGGAAACGTAGAGTTTTTCATGTAAATGTAAGAATTCTTTGTGTTTTGAAAGCGGTGAGAGAAGAGGGAACTTTCATTGTGATTGTTTCATTAACGACATTCGATAAATCAAGCATATTTGATTGTGTGGAAATTATCCAAAAGAGGAATGCTAAAAACAATCAGCTGTGCCACGTTTCACAACCCAAAAATAAAAGTGCTTTTCCAAAAGGCAACTGGACATTATTGTTTTTTTTTCTTTGAAAATATTTCATTACTTATCCAAGAAGCTTCTTGTTCTGTCTCAGTTCTGGTTCAATTCTGGAAATTAAAAATATTTTCCAAGAAAAAAACCCCCAAGAAATTCCAGTTGCCTTTTGGAAAAGCACTTTTGGTCCTTTGCTGTGAAGGAGATCAATGAGGACACTCAGATCTTACCTAACATTATGACAAGGATAACTGAGAATCTCCATAGACTTAAATATGTGAAAATAGTTAAATCTATTGGCATTCTGTTTTACTAAATAGGTAAGGAATGATAGGATAAAGATGTTTTAATATTTCTATCTATTGCAGCAGATAGATAGATAGATAGATAGATAGATAGATAGATAGATAGATAGATAGATAGATAGATAGATATAGATATAGATATAGATATAGATATAGATATAGATATAGATATAGATATAGATATAGATATAGATATAGATATAGATATAGATGATATAGATATAGATAGATACAGATACAGATACAGATATAGATAGATATAGACATAGACATAGACATACATACTGTGTTTCCTTGAAAATAAGATCTAGATCTACAGATCTATAGATCTATTGCAGCAGATAGATAGATAGAATTTTTTATTGGCTAAGTGTGATTGGACACACAAGGAATTTGTCATTGGTGCATATGCTCTCAGTGTATATAAAAAGACAAGATATCAAGAATCATAAGGTACAACACTTAATGATAGTCATAGGGTACAAATAAGCAGTCAAATCATACTATAGTAAATCGTAAGTATACAGCAACAAGTTACAGTCGTAAGTGGAAGGCGATGGTGGTGGGAACAATGAGAAGATTAATAGTTCAGACTTAGTAAATAGTTTGACAGTGTTGAGGGAATTATTTGTTTAGTTGTTCTGGTGTGCAGTGCTCTATAGCGTCGTTTTGAAGGTAGGAGTTGAAACAATTTAAGTCCAGGATGCGAGGGGTCTGTAAATATTTTTACAGCCCTCTTTTTGACTCGTGCAGCATATAGGTCCTCAATGGAAGGCAGGTTGGTAGTAATTGTTTTTCCTGCAGTTCTAATAACCCTCTGAAGTCTGTGTCTGTCTTGTTGGGTTGCAGAACCAAACCGGACAGTTCTGGAGGTGCAGATGACAGACTCAATAATTCATCTGTAGAACTGTGTCAGCAGCTCCTTGGACAGTTTGAGCTTCCTGAGTTGGCGCAGAAAGAACATTCTTTATTGTGCTTTTTTGATGACGTTTTTGATGTTAGATGTCCATTTTAGGTCTTGAGATAGGATAGAACCTAGAAATTTGAAGGTCTCTATTGTTGCTACTGTGTTGTCTAGTATTGTAAAAGGTGGAAGTATAGTGTACACACAGCATGGATACTGGGAGAATTTAGAATTAAAAGCGCTCATGGAATATTTCTTCAGAACTGAAAAGATTCAGATGAAGAAGATGTATGGATTTAGAGGGAAGCTCACCCTTAATCTCTAATTCTTTCAAATTCAGTAAAGTTCCTAAAAAACTAAATCAACAGAGAAACCAAGTTAAACTGAACACTGAAGTTAAAACTTCAAAAATAAACATGGTATGCCTTATGATGAGTAACTTTCTCGAAAAATACAAAGGAAGAAAAAATGTGTGCAAAATATATTTGGATTGATCACAAAGTCATTTAACACTTCAGACAGAAACATTGTCAGTTACAAACAATACCATACCAAAATTATTTGGAAAATTATTAAATATTATTATTATTATTATTTTGAAAAAGGTGTGCTTAATCTATTTGCAGTGTAATGACCAAATTCTACCAACACATCCTTGCCTTGGTCTTTGCTGTGAAGGGGATCAATGAAGACCCTCAGATCTTACCTAACATCAGTCTTGGGTTCCACATCTATGACAGTTACCAGAATCCAAGGATGACCTATCGCACCACTCTGGACCTCCTTTTCAAATCTCAGGAATTTGTCCCTAACTACAAATGTGATAGCCAGAAGAACCTGATGGCCATCATTGGAGGATTAGGTTCTGATACATCATCTAATATAGCTGAAATTGCAGGTTTCTACAAGATTCCACAGGTCAGTATGGAGCAAAAAATTATATATCATGTTTTTATGGCATAATTACTGTGAATCAGATGTTAGACTTAAATTAAGATGTTCTGCCAATCTTAAAATATATTACTTAGCACTCTTTTCTGAAATTATAGTACCGCTCATAGAAGTACGTATCAGGGGTGGGATCCTACTGTTTGGACAACCGGTTTGCTGAGTGAGTGCTTCAATTCACTCTCACTCTCCGGTTCGCTCTTGGCATGAAGTGGGAACTACCGGTATGAACCGGTAGAATCCCACCACTGGTATGCATCCCAGGACATTCCATAAATAAAGAAAAAATCTGAATGTAGTACTTCCTGATCCTGTTCAAACAATTGAACTATTATAATGTGTTTGAAATAATTCCTTGATTTTTTTTTTTAAATTTGATTTATATGCCGCCCTTCTCCGGAGACTCAGGGTGGTTTACAATGCGTTAAGCAATAGCCTTCATACTTTTGTATATTTTATACAAAGTCAGCTTATTGCTCCCACAAACTGGATCCTCAATTTACCCACTTTAGAAAGGATGGAAGGCTGAGTCAACCTTGAGCCTGGCCAGGATTGAACTCGCAGAAATTGCAGGCAGCTGGATGTTAATTGCTGCCTTTAGTAGGAGGCATTAGTCCCCTACGCTACTCAGGCTCTTCCATTCTATCTTAAAATTCTTCCATTCCATTCTATCTCAAAATTCCATTCTAACCTAATATTTCAAAAGAAATAGAGGAAAAAACCCTTCTTTGGATATTTTTTTTACAGGAAAACTAGATCCAGAAAGATTGGATTTGAGCTAATGACTCAACAGAGTTATTCTGCTTTATTTTAGCTGACATATGGCTCATTAGCCCAAGAGGAGTTTCAGACCAGCAAGCACTCTTCACTTTATTTCATGGTCCCAAAAGAGGACCATCAATACATTGGAATTATCCAACTGCTTCATCATTTCAGATGGACATGGATTGGGATTTTTACTATAGATAACAACAATGGAGAACGTTTCTTACAGAAAATGCAGCCCATACTTTCACAAAATGGAATCTGTTCATCGTTCGTAGAAAGGCTTTCACAACTAGTCCACATAGAACAGGTTGATGAACTTTATCACATGGTCTCAGGTATTATCATTAAATTGAGGAATAGCAATACCACCACATTTCTTGTCTATGGAGAATCGCTGACAATTACGTATCTCAGGGCTATGATGTTTGTAACAAATCCTGAAAACAAGCAAACTGCATTATTTAGAAAGGTGTGGATCATGACTGCGCAGATTGATTTTGTGCTTTCCGGCTTTCAAGTCACGTGGGATCTCCAGATGTACCATGGGGCTCTTTCCTTCACGGTTCATTCAAGAGCAGTTGTAGGTTTCAAGGAGTTTCTTCAGACCATCAAGCCTCATTCAGACTACAGAGATGGGTTTCTGCAGGACGTTTGGGAACAAGCATTTGATTGTTCATTCTCAAAATCAGAATTACAAGAAATGCCCAATAGGCAGTGCCCAGTGGAAAAGAAACTGGAGGATCTTCCTGCACCTGTGTTTGAAATGGAAATGACTGGCCAAAGCTACAGTGTCTACAATGCTGTTTATGCTGTGGCTCATGCTTTGCAGGCTCTACTCATGTCGGGGTTCAATAAGAAAAAAACAATGATGGGTAAAAAAACTGACCTTCCACATCTGCACTCTTGGCAGGTATTCTCTCTGCATTGGACACGTCTTTTATTTCAATGAGCAATTTGATCTAGAATTACCAGTTGAACCTATAGCAGAAAGTCTTCATATTTTCTGGTTATGAAATCCAATTTGGTGTGAATGGAATGGAATGGAATGGAATCAAATGGAATGGAACAGAATGGAATGGAATGGAACAGAATGGAATGGAATGGAATGGAATGGAACGGAACGGAACGGAACGGAACGGAACGGAACGGAACGGAGTAGAGTAGAGTAGAGTGTAGAGTGTAGAGTGTAGAGTGTAGAGTGTAGAGTGTAGAGTGTAGAGTGTAGAATAGAATAGAATAGAATAGAATAGAATAGAATAGAATAGAATAGAATAGAATAGAATAGAATAGAATAGAATAGAATAGAATAGAATTCTTTATTGGTCAAGTGTGATTGGACACACAAGGAATTTATCTTAGGTGCATATGCTCTCAGTGTACATAAGGAGAATATTCATTGAGAATAAAAAGATACAACACTTAGTGATAGTCAAGGTTACTAATAAGCTATCAAATCATACTAGGAAACAAATAAAAACAATATAATTGAAAGATGCAAGCAACATGGTTAGAGTAATAAGTGGGAAAAGTAATAAGGTGGAACATATTAGTAAGGAAGAGAAGAATAATAGTAATACAGTATTAGTGAATCATTTGACAGTGTTGTGGGAATTAGTTGTGAAGCAGAGTGATGGCATTCAGGAAAAAACTGTCCTTGTGTCTAGTTGTTCTGGTGTGCAGAGCCCTATAGCGTCCTTTTGAGGGTAGGAGTTGAAACAATTTATGTCCAGGATGTGAGCGGTCTATAGCCCTCTTTTTGACTTATGCAGTATACAGGTGCTCAATGGAATGCAGGTTGGTAGCAATGGTTTTTTCTGAAGTTCTAATTATCCGTTGAAGTCGGAGTCTGTCTTGTTGGGTTCCAGAGCCAAACCAGACAGTTATAGAGGTGCAGATTGCATAATAATAGTAGAACTGAATCAACAGCTCTTTGGGCAGTTTGAGTTTTTGGAGTTGGCACAGAAAGAACATTCTTTGTTGTGCTTTTTTGATGATGTTTTTAATGTTAGGTGTCCATTATAAGTCTTGAGATATGATAGAACATAGAAACTTGAAGGACTCTACTGTTAATACTGTGGTGTTTAGTATTGTAAGAGGTGGTAGTATAGGAGGTTTTCTTCTAAAATCCACCTCCATTTCTACGGTTTTGAGTGTATTTAGTTCCCTATTGTTCTGGTTGCACTACAAGGCTAGTTGTTCAACCTCCCGTCTGTATGCAGATTCATCATTGTCTTGAATGAGACCAATGACTGTTGTATCATCTGCAAACTTCAGCATTTTAACAGAGGGATCATTTAAGATGCAGTCATTGGTGCATAGAGAGAAGAGAAGCGGAGAGAACACACAACCCTGGTGGGCTCCTGTGCTAATTGTGCAGGTATCTGATGTGATTTTGCCTAGCTTCACCTGCTGATCCCTGTCTGTTGGGAAGCTTATGATCCATTTACAAGCGTGGTTAGGTTCAGCTGGCTGATTTAGTTTAGTTAGAAGAATGTCTGGAATGATGGTACTGAATGCTGAGCTGAAGTCTACAAAGAGGACCCTCCAAAGACCTATGACCCTTGCATAGGTCTTTGGAGATTCCAGATGTTATAGAATGTAGTGCAGCGACATATTAACAGCATCATCTGTCAATCTATTTGCTCGGTAGGCAAATTGCAAGGGGTCTAACAGTGGATCAGTGCTGAAACTACATTTTCATCATTGACAGTAGTCAAGAAACCACTGTCTTGTTAAGTAATAGAGTTGTAAAGGGAATCTCACTTCCCCCTTGACTTTGCATGTCAAAAGGTGGCAAAGGTCACAAATTTGAAAAACGGACATAAGTCGGTGCCATTGCAGCTTCAAACAGTCACTAAAGAAGTTGTTGTAAATAGAGGACTACCTGCATTAGCCTTACAACTCTCTCTGTTTTTAAAATTCTCTTTCACATAGCTCCATCCATTTCTACATGGCATTTCTTTTAACAATTCGGCTGGAGAGAAAGTTTCCCTGAATGAAAAAGGGGAAGTAGTGGGTGGATTTGATATCATCAACCTCATCACATTTCCCAATCGGTCTTTTCAAAGAGTTAGAATCGGAAGAATAGATCCGAGTTCTCCAAAAGGCAAAGAATTATTGATTGATGAAGATTTGATTGTCTGGCACCCAGCTTTTAATCAGGCATGGACTCATTTAATGGACTATATCTTGAGCTACTATGATCCCAAATAGAGTCTCTTAAACCATATTGAGCAAAGCCTCTTTAGAAATCTATTTTCTATGTTTGTAAGAAACAAATGGCATACTTTGAACAAATATGGCCCAGGATCAAGCATTGATCAAATTGACAAAATGATCTTACAATGTAAAAGTCTGCTTTTCCTTTTGGTTGCAATTAACTTTCAAATTATGGACATTGCCTTATTTTTATAACATTGTCATCTCGCATATTTATTTACCCACCTTGCCTTTTTCAAAGAGGCCCTTTTCCTCGTCACTGTAATTTCAACAACTTTTAATGTATAATATAAATCCTGCTAGTTAATATACGCTAGCCCTTTGGAAAGTAAAGAATTCTTTACTCCAATAAAAGAGGACGATTAACAACTCATGAATGAAGGTGTCCCAGAATAATGTTAAAGAATCTACTCTGAGTCAGTCACCAGTCAACCTTTGAGCCCAGTGACAGTCCCAGATTGGATCCTGCAGGATTAATACATGTTTTTTTTTAAAAGAAATCTCCATTTGCAAGAATCTTTTATGTTTATCACTAGGTACTTCCAATTTCTCTCTGTAATGACCATTGCTCCCCTGGATACTGGAAGAAGGAGATTGAAGGAAAACAATTCTGTTGCTATGACTGTGTTCCATGTCCAGAAGGGAAGATTTCAAATCAAAAGGGTAGGTTAGACATTCCAGGAAGTTTTCATTAGGTTGATTTAAGCAAACAAAGAGGAGCAGTGGTTCAATAGCTTAATGACGCTAGAGAAGGTCATTGAGCTCCAACGGTTTGAGTCCTAGCACTGTGTGGTGTGGTGAGCTTCCGTTATTCATCTCAGCTTCTGGCGATCTAGCAGTTCGAAAGTATGTTATATGCAAGTAGATAAATTGGTACCCGGGAAACTGGGTACCTATTTATCTACTCTGGGAAACCTTGACTCTGATCGTTCAGCTTTGAGGCTAAAGTCGCAGCCTGGCCTTCTCCAATTCGAAGACGACACTTGTTCAGCAGGCTGTGGCAAAGAGGCAGTCCCATAACCAGCAAAATCTGGGGGCTGGGCAGGGGACAGGATGTATCTGCCCTCAGTGTGGAAGGGATTGCCATTCTCGAATTGGCCTTTTTAGTCACACTAGATGCTGTTTTAGGACCTCTTTCCAGAGCACGATACCATAGTCTCTTGAGACTGAAGAATGCCAATGTAATGAAATAGGTACCACTTCGGTGGAAGGCAAACTGACACTTCATGTGGACTGTTAGAATCCTGCTGGCATTGCACTTCCCAGTCCTGCTGGCAAAGCACCACCAGCTTTGGTGGTGGGACAGGGCCCCATATGATGCTGCAGCCAAAACCACTCAACTTTCTTTCTGACACAGAGCTAGCTCACTCCCTATGGTGCATTTTGGAAACATACCAGTGTGAACTAAACAGCTAGGAATCTTTGGCAGCCAAACTAACGGTTATATTAGCATTAATATAGTCTCCTGGCTAATGTAACATCACCATACACTAAATAATTAAGTGAATTTGTGAAAAGTAGAAAAATGTGGATTAGACAGCATCACCACCAGCTGGATTCGTAATTGGCTGACCAACTGCACTCAACATGTAGTCCTCAATGGAACTGCACCTACATGGATGGAAATATACAGTGGAGTACCCCAGGGCTCTGTTTTAGCCCCAGTGCTCTTCAACATCTTCATCAATGACTTGGATGAGGGGATAGATGGGGAACTCATCAAATTTGCAGATGACACCAAGCTGGCAGCAATAGCCAACACTGAAGAAGATAGGCTCAAGATACAGAAGGATCTTGACAGACTTGAACATGGGGCGCTATCTAACAGAATGAAATTCAACAGTGAAAAAAGTATAGTTCTACATTTAGGGAAGAAAAATGCACAAGTACCGTATATGTGGTACCTTGCTCAATGGTAGTAACTGTGAGAGGATCTTGGAGTCCTAGTGGACAACCATTTAGATATGAGCCAGGAGTGTGCAGCAGCTGCCAAAAAAGCCAACACAGTTCTGGGCTTCATAAACAGAGGGATAGAATCAAGATCATGTGAAGTGTTAATATCACTTTTTAATGCCTTGGTAAGGCCACACTTGGAATATTGCCTTCAGTTTTGGTCGCCATGATGTAAAAAAGATGTTGAGATTCCAGAAAGAATGCAAAGAAGAGCAACAAAGATGATTAGGGGACTGGAGGCTAAAATCTATGAAGAACAGTTGCAGGAACTGGGTATGTCTAGTTTAATGAAAAGAAGGACTAGGGGAGACATGATAGCAGTGTTCCAATATCTCAGGGGTTGCCACAAAGAAGAGGGAGTCAAGCTATTATCCAAAGCACCTGAGGGCAGAACAAGAAGCAATGGGTGGAAACTAATCAAGGAGAGAAACAACCTAGAACTAAGGAGAAATTTCCTGACAGTTAGAACCATTAATCAGTGGAACAACTTGCCTGCAGACATTGTGAATGCCCCAACACTGGAAATTTTTAAGAAGATGTTGGATAACCATTTGTCTGAAGTGGTGTATGGTTTACTGCCTAGGCAGGGGGTTATACTAGAAGACCTCCAAGGTCCCTTCCAACTCTGTTATTCTATATTCTATATTCTAATTTAAGCAAAAGGTAATACATTACCTTAGCATGAACATAACTAATACTTTTACACCTTCTTCATGTTGAATATTCATTTTTATAGCTGTGACTCACATTCTGTTGTTCAGGTTTCAAACTTTGTCAATACATTCTGTTACTTGAGACTTTTTTTTAAAATTAGATTTATATGCCGCCCTTCTCCGAAGACTCAGGGCAGCTTTACAATGCGTTAAGCAATAGCCTTCATACTTTTGTATATTTTATACCAAGTCAGCTTACACCCCACAAACTGGGTCCTCCATTTACCTACCTTAGTAAGGATGGAAGGCTGAGTCAACCTTGAGCCTGGTGAGATTCGAACTGGTGCATTTCAAAGAACAGTTGACCTTCCATTTCTGCTTGCTGTTATGCCAATCCTAAATTTCCCATTTGAGGAAAAATGGAATTTTCATAGGAACACAATCCATCTGGTAACCAGTGGAAAGAACTGCAAAGGAATAACAGCTGTCACCCATTCAGAAAGTAATTTGATTAATATGTCAAATGCCTTGATTTTCTTTCTAGATATGGAAGATTGCTTTGAATGTTCAGAAGATCGTTATCCAAATAAAGAAAAGAAAGGATGTATCCTGAAACAGCTGGTTTTTCTAACTTTTGAAGAAACCTTAGGAATTGGTTTAGCCTCAGCAGCTCTTTGTTTCTTCTTCTTGACTTCTTGGGTACTTGGAACTTTTATTAAACACAGAGATACCCCCATTGTAAGAGCCAATAACCGGTCCCTCACCTACACCCTCCTTGTCTCTCTTCTGATCTGTTTTCTCTCCTCTTTGCTCTTCCTCAGCCAACCTAACAAGGTGACCTGCCTTCTCCGACAGCCAACTTTTGGCATCACCTTCTCAGTGGCCATTTCTAGTGTACTGGCTAAAACCATCACCGTGGTTGTGGCTTTCATGGCCACTAAACCTGGTTCTCAGATGAGGAGATGGGTGGGGAAAAGATTGGCCTTTTCTATTGTCCTCTCCTGCTCTCTCTTACAAGTATGTATTTGTATTTTTTGGCTGTCAGCATCTCCCCCATTCCCTGAGTTGGACATGCACTCAGAGCTCCAAGAAATGATTTTACAGTGCAATGAGGGCTCAGCTTTCTTCTTCTACTGTGTCTTGGGCTACATGGGAATCTTGGCCATCGCCAGCTTTATTGTGGCTTTCCTTGCCCGTAAATTACCTGACAGCTTTAACGAAGCCAAGTTCATCACGTTCAGCATGTTGGCCTTTTGCAGTGTGTGGATCTCCTTCTTTCCAGCCTATCTGAGCACAAAAGGAAAAGCCATGGTAGCTGTGGAGGTCTTCTCCATCTTGTCCTCCAGTGCTTCATTATTGGGATGCATATTCTTGCCAAAGTGCTACATCGTTGTTTTCAGACCTGACCTCAATCACAGGGAGCAACTGATAAAGAGGAATTAACACTTGGTGTAATATTTCTGGCTTTGAGAAATTGCTCACGAAAAAAAGAAAAGAAAGAAGGATTGTTTCCTATCCATAGGATACATATAGAAATCCTTAATTCTGACAACAAAGGATTGATGGAGGATTATCCTAGCAAATAAGATTTATTATAGTTGCCGATTGCAAAAGAAATGCTCAGGATGCTGCATTTGCAATCATTCTCCAAGATTCTTTAATTAGACACCTTCTTTCTTTCAACACCCCAAGATTGAAAGACATTAAGAATTCAGTTGTCTTTTTAGAAGATTAGAGATATTGAATCTCAGCTGCATGAAATAGAAACCCAGGAATATCCATTAGAAATGGGGATATGGTTTTTCCAATTTTTAAAAAGAATTTAAACAAACATACATAAACACATCTTCAATTACACACAGTGTGTCAGCTGGTTACAAGTCCTTTGTGCATCTTCACCATATTCATAGCTTACAGTTTTCCTAAATTCTCATACTATCAATTTAATATATATCTATGTATTATTGTCCACATTAATCGTTTATTTAACTATAGCTATTCTTCCCTCATTTTATACAAAATATTCCAAAATTTGAGTTAATTTATATTATAACATTCATTTCATCATCCTAAATCGATCCAATAATAATACGTCTTTATATAATTCGACAATTCTTCTATTATAAAGATCTCCATCATATTTCATTTCCATATTTTTTATCTAACCATTGATAAAATAAATCCCATATCTTATAATATTGTTTAACTCCTTGTTCTCTGATTTCAAATGTCAATTTACTCATTTCATCACATTCCATTATTTTCTTAATAACTTCATCTTGAGTTGGTATTTTCTCATTTTTCCAATTTTTGCCAAACACAATTCTAGCCGCTGTTAATACATTCACAATCAGATATCTCAATCCTCTATTATATATTTCAGGTACAATCCCCAATAAAAAAATCTCTGGTTTAAAATCTATGTGTTTTTTTATCATTTTTTTCCAACGATGTATGGATTTTAGTCCAGTATTTTTTGGCTTCTGCACATGTCCACCACATATGGTAATATGAACCTGGTGTCTGATGACATTTCCAACATTTTTCAAATTTATTCTTGAACATTCTGGCTATTCTCGTTTGGGGTAGATGCCACCCGTAAAACATCTTATACACATTTTCTGTACATGCAGTTGACATTGTCATTTTGTAATTTTGTGACCACAATGTTTGCCATTTCTCTAAATCAACCCCATGTCCAAATTTTTTTCCCCAAGCAATCATTGTTTCTTTAACTTGTTCTTCTTCCAATTTAACCTCTAATAAATATCCATATAGTTTTTTAATTACGTTTTCATCAGTACCTGTTAAAATTATATCTAGATTACCCAAGTTATCATAAAAACCTTCTGTCTTAAAATCTTTATCGTATCTAGAATGTATTTGCAAATAGGAAAACCAATTCATCTTAATACCTTTTTCTTCTAATTCTTGCATAGATTTAAGTTCACCCTTTCCATTCAGTAATTCACTATATCTAACAATTTGTTCCTTTCTAATTGTTATTGGATATAAGAATGCTTCAATAGTTGATAACCAACGCATTTCCTGAGTGCTGGTTCTTTTGTTGTTGATTATCCCAAAGATGATTTTTCAAAAGGCAACCGGACCTTTCTTGGATTTTCCTTGAAGACGTTTCGCTTCTCATCCAAGAAACTTCTTCAGTTCTGACTCTGACCAAGAACGGAAGAAGCTTCTAGGATGAGAAGTAAAATACCTTCGAACAAAAGCAAAGAAAGCCTTCTCAGAAGTCACTTTTGGGACAATCAACAACAAAAGAACCAGCACTCAGGAAATACGTTGCAAACAATAATTTCATAAGGTAGCAATGAAAATTTCAGAGAAGACATTCAAGTGTCCTCGTGTGACAACATACATGAAGATAAGGATTCAATGGAGGGACACACAACCTACTGAAACAGAGCCATGGAAATTATGACAGTCACACTCAGCAACCACCATTTTTCTATTCTTTGAGTATCAGTTCAATATCTCCTACTCTGGTGGCTTTGGATTTCCCTGCTCAAAAAAGATTACTTCATTCACTCATGAGTGAAATATTTGACTCGAGAGCCAGATTGGTCTAGTGATTTATGCACCAGGTTAGAAAGCGGGAGGTTATGAGTTCAAGCCTCACCTTAGCCATGAAAGCCTACTGGGTAACTTTGAGCCAGTCACTCTCTCTCTCAGCCCAACCCACCTTTCTGCTTTTGTGGGGAAAATAGGAATCACAGAATAACAGAGTTGGAAGAGACCTTGGAGGTATTCTAGTGCCATTCCCTGCTCAAGCACAATATCCCATACCATTTCAGACAAACGGTTATCTAATCTCTTCTTAAAAATCTCCAGTGATGGAGCACTCAGAACTTCTGGAGGCAGGTCATCCCACTTATTAATTATTTTCACTATCAGGAAATTTTTCCTTAGTTCTAGGTTGGTTCTCTCCTTGATTATTTTCCATCTATTGCTTTGTGACCCATCTTCAAATGCTTTGGAGAGAAGGTTGACCCAGGGGTGAGCTGCTGAGGTTTCGCAGGGGTTCAGGAGAACCTTTAGCTAAGATTCTGCACAATTCCTCAAATCCCACTCCTAGCTGGCCCTGCCCTGCCCACCCCACCCCTCTCATGAGTCCCCATGCAGCCCATTTTGGATGCAGGTAAGTGCAGGGCACGCACGGAGGCTCAGGGAGGGCGAAAAATGGGCCCACCGGAAATTCGGGAAAGCCAGAAATGGTCCCTCCATCATGGTGCAGGAGACGGACTAGGCCATGCTCAACATGGCCATGCCCACCCAGCAACCTGGCCCAGAACCCCTTGCTAAAGATTTTGAAACTCACCCCTCGGTTCACTCCCTCTTCTTTATGGCAACTCCTTAGAAATTGGAAAACTGCAATCATATATGTCCTGTCCTATCCTATCCTATCCTATCCTATTCTATCCAATCCTATCCCATCCCATCCCATCCCATCCCATCCCATCCCATCCCATCCCATCCCATCCCATCCCATCCCATCCCATCCCATCCCATCCCATCCCATCCTATCCTATCCTATCCTATCCCATATCATATCTATCATACGCTAAATAGGAGGAGGAAGGTATGTTAGACATCATCTCTGCCTTGAGTTATATGTCAAAATATTACAACTCAGGACACCAAATAAGTAAATAAATAAAGTTTTGTAGAGGTAGATTATTAAGATGAAGCCGATGGCTAGTGCTCTTTCCAAATATCATCATAAATGTTATTATTGTTCATTCTTCAACGTTCTTTGAATGACATTGTGGATAAAACCTCCAAAGAAAGTATTGCCTTATTCTTCAGACCTTAAAATAGTAACAAAAATATTTCCTCTTCTCTACTGAACAATTCTATTCATTTTATATGGAAAATGGGAACTCTGCCCCACTGTAAGGAATGAATATGAATTTCAACCCTTGAGGCTATTTTCAATTGCCAATATCCCTTTGATTAATTTTATTAGCATTTGCTCATTTAAACCAAGTTGAACCATCAGTTGAACTCCTTATTCTCTCACAAAAACAAAATAATTATCTCCTACAGGAATCGCTGCATTTTTTTTAAGCTAGGCCAAAACATCAAGGACTGTGCATAAAGGTATTTAAATTCAGCAACAATTAAGGTATCTGTTTGGTTATAAAGTAACTCTTGAACCCCAGATAGTTTGGCTCAAAGGGATAATAATGGCTCCTTCAGATTCATTGCTACCAGCTCCCTCCCTTTTTTCTTCTTTTCCAGAACATCTGTTCAATCCTAGTGATAGTCAGTATAAAACTTGTACACACAAGGAACTTAAATAGAAATTGGTTTAGGATTAGGTGCATTGTCAGATATCAATCTTGGTTCAATCACTGAATGAACCACTGAAATACAAACTTCCTTATGGACAGGAGACACAAATTTTTTTACTATGACAAATGTCCGAAGATGTTGTTCCTTCTGTTGCTCTTGGTGCAGAAAGCAGTTACTCTGAGCTGCCCTGCGAGTGATGCTTTCCTCATTCCCCATGAATGGTACCAGCCTGGTGACCTCATCGTGGCTGGGATGGTGTCTCAGTTAATTCAGAACTTTTTTGGAATTGAATTTAAAAAGCAGCCACCTCTAAAACGTTATGATTTACCACTGTAAGGATTTCTTTTTCTTTCCATTCATTTTCTAAACTTAGCCAAACTCCCAAAATAGCTTACATAACTAATAGCTCTTTGAGAATAAATGCGTGTTTTTTTTTAAAAAAATATTAACTTACTCTTTCTTCCTTATCTTTCAAAATTATCTGATTCTGGGAAAACAAATCATTTTCATTGTATTAAGATCTTAATCATGAAATGTCTGAAAATATTCTGCAGGAAGCCTCTTGGAGAACATTTAGGAAGTATAATTATCTGGTCTATGCAGTCACTCCTTGCATAACTTACATAGATTAAAAGAGTGATACTTGCTAGCTGAAATCTATTTTATGCCAGACTGATAGAAATACATGTCATAGCTTGAAAAAAATAATCACAACTTTGTTCTATACATATTCGTTGAAAATCATGGAAATGCTATATGCGGTTGAAAGCTATACAAATTATTGAGTGTTTTACAAAGACTCTCATCGTCTCACTTACAACAGTGACAGAAGTGGTTGTTACTCATATATCAATGCTTTCACCATCAAAGAATTGTCAACTTATTTTGTTCCATTGGGGCGTTTAACCTATTTGCAGTGTAATAACCAAATTTTACCAGCATGCCCTCGCCTTGGCCTTTGCTGTGAAGGAGATCAATGAGGACTCCCAGCTCTTACCTAACATCACTCTCGGGTTCCACATCTGTGACAGTTACTACAATGCAAGGATGACCTATCGCACCACCCTGGACCTGCTTTTCAAATCCCAGGAATTTCTCCCAAACTACAAATGTGATAGCCAGAAGAATCTCATGGCCATCATTGGGGGACTAAGTCCTGATACATCATCTTTTATGGCAGAAAGTGTACATGTCTACAAAATTCCACAGGTAGTTTGGGATGGAGTAAGAGAGAAAAGTCTTTTGCTATTGATAGTAGATACTAGTTGCTTGCAATACCTTTCTCCAGGAATTTAATTAAATACACTTTTTATCACTCCTCATCAGTTTTTTGCACAACTCAATAGACTGGCTCCAGGTAATCCAATTAAATCAAAATCTTTTATTACAATCATACATGTGTTATGACAGCCAACTAGCAATAGGTCACAGCTCTATTTACTTAAATTTGCTTGGTATATGATAAAAGTAGTTGAGTGTAAATCTCAACTGTTTTTCTTAGCAGTTGTTGACCGACGGTGCTATAGGGTTAGTTAGTATTTTTGCCATGTCTTTCTGCAGGACTTCAATTTTTGCTCTCCCTTCTGTAATTGTTCCCACAACTCCATGTGTTGGCTCAAAATAATCAATCAAGAGAATCTAAATCTTTCATTACAATCATAGATTGGAAAATTTAAATGTTATACCACAAATTACAGTACAAAACTAATCTTATTTGAGAGGGTAACCTGTTGTTTTTGAATGATCACTATTTGTGGTGAAATCTGGAACTGTCTGAAGAAGAGGATAGAAAAGGCTGGCTATCACATAGAACACATAATAATAGAGTTGGAAGGGATCTTTGAGCAGGAGACCTTGTACCATTTCAGAAAAATCACTGTCCAGTCTCTTTTTGAAAGTCTCCAGTGATGGAGCACCCACAACATTTGAAGTCAAGTTGTTCCATTGGTTGATTGCTTTAATTGTTAGGACATTGCTCCTTAGTTCTAGGTTTCTTCTTTCCTTGGTTAGTTTCCATCCAGTGTTTCTCATGTTGCCTTTGATGCTTTGGAAAGTAGTTTGACCCCCTCATCTTTGTAGGAGACCCTCAAATATTGGAACACTGCTATCATGCCCCATGGGTTTAGGGAGGATCTTCTTTCAGCCACTTCCTGAAATCAAAGCTTATCAGCATTTTCACTGTTGTCCTCAACTCAGCTCCAGATTCCATCAAGCTACCCGACAATGTGTGACAACTCTCCTTGGTATGTCTTGGTTGGGTCTGATAGTAATAATTGAATTTAAAACTCAACTGATTTGCATGGAAATTATTGAAGGATTGAGGCTGTGTGGTACTTTTGGGGATATCCATAATAATTATAGTAAATGAAGAGATGATTAACTCTTTCTATTCCTCTGGAATCTCTAGTCTTCCATTTATAAGTATTTTATTTCATCTGCTACAAATAAGAGAAGAAGGTAGTCCAGTAAGTCTACCTCTTAAGAATCCTTTCCTTTGGCTGAGAAGAGTTCACAAGCTCAGATATTTAGCAAGTTTCCAGATGTTCTCAGGGGATGAACATACTGGAACTCTGTATTAGGAAACTGAGTGTGGTTGTAATCTAGTTAAATTTCAGATAAGAAAATATTTCATCATAGGGTTTTAGTTGCTTCTCTTTTTCATCAGAATTATCATGAACTACATAGAATTGGACAAATGTTCATGATTAAGTTTCTAACAAGCAATCTTCATATTTTTCCCATGATTTTCATGAATAACGGTATTTCTGTTTTTTGTTTGTTTAGTTGACTTATGGTTCCTTTGCCCAAGAAGACTTTCAAATTAGTGAGTTATTTCCACTTTATTACATGGTCCCAAAAGAGGAGCATCAGTACGCTGGACTTATTCAACTTCTTCTCCATTTTGGATGGACGTGGATTGGAGTCTTTGCTTTTGAAAATAAGGAAGAACGTTTTTTTCAGAAAGTGCAGTCATTGCTTTCACAGAATGGGATCTGTTTAGCTTTCGCACAAAAAATTCCACAATATCTCAACTTGGAAGACAAGCCCACATTGTCTAATTCAATCTCAATTATTTTTGATAAACTGAAAGATCGAAGAGTGAATGTTTTTCTTCTCCACGGAGAATCCATCACAATAGTGTGGCTCAGAACTATCATGTTTCTACGTGATCCTGAAAATAATGAGAGTGCATCATTTAGGAAGGTTTGGATCCTGATGAATCCTATTGATTTCATCCTGATGGGATTTCAAAGGAGTTGGGATCTCCAGATGTTCCATGGGGCTCTTTCCTTTACTGTCCATACAAGAGATATTCAAGGCTTTAAAGAATTTCTTCAAGTCATCAAACCTTCAACCCAGAAAGACAAATTTCTCCAAGAGGTTTGGGAGCAATTGTTCGATTGTTCCTTTTCAAATACAGAATTATCTTCAACAATCACTGAAACCTGTAGTGGAGAAAAGAATTTGGAGAATCTACCTACACCTCTGTTTGAATTTCAGATGACTGGTGAAAGCTACAGTATCTACAATGCTGTTTATGCTGTGGCACATTCCTTGCATGAGGCAGTGAGATCAAAATCCCAAACAAGAGGGATTCAAAGGGTTGAATTTCCAAATCTGCTTCCTTGGCAGGTAATCTTTCCATGCCACACCTATCTTGTATTTCAATGATTATCCACAATCATCCAAAATCTAATATAGCTTATTTACCCTCATCCATGGCTCCAAATCAATAGAGGGACTGAGGCAACAAAGCTGTTAGTTTTATAAAGTAAGAGAATGAACATAAGACTAAAACATAAAGTTTTCTAAACCCCAAATTTGAAGTCTGGTGGCATTAGGTATTTTATTGCGAGTAGAGGAATGGAGGAAAATATCCCTGGACTCTCTCAATTGTATTTATGTCCAATACACAGTGTAGGTTCCAGACAGTTGAGCTGTATTCGAGAATTGGTCTAGCAAATGTTTTGTATGATCTAGTTAGTAGTACAATATTACCAAAGAAGAAGCTACGCAAGATTAGGTTAACAACTCTTAACGCCTTTTTGGCAACATTACAGTGTTACAATGTTACAGTGGGCTGTGGCACATAAATTTTTAGAGATGGGTACTCCAAGGTCCTAACAAAATGAGGGTCGTCTACAAGGTCGTGTCCATCCAGCTTATATTTTATAATCCGATTTTATTTATTTTTTGCTGATGTAAAAGAGAGAGCATTTGTTGGTTGAGATTTGAAGTGGCCACACATCTCAACCAACACATAGTCAAAGTCTTTTTGAAGGGTAGCAGCGTTGCAAGTGATGTTGGATAGTTTTACATCATCAGCGAAGAGTTACTTTTGACATGATCTAATAAGATCTAATATGTTTTAATAAGATTTCATATGAATATTTAATATGATTTAATATGTTTTAATATGAATATTTAATATGATTTCATATGTTCAATTCCCACTGGCTCAAGGTTGACTCAGCCTTCCATCCTTCTGAGGTTGGTAAAATGAATAGCCAGATATGGGCAGTATGCTGACTCTGTAAACTGCTTAGAGAGGGTAGTAAAGCACTGTGAAGCTGTATATAAATCTAAGTTTCAGTTTCAGTTTTATTGCATTTATATACCGCCCTTCTCCCTGAGGGGACTCAGGGCGTTTTACAGCCATATTAAAACAATCACATATAAAAATTAAAACTAATAAAATAATTAAACTATTTGGCCGTAAAATTTAAAACCCCTAAAAACCCCTATTAAAATTAACACAAATTTATGTCAGAGCGGCTTGATGAAGTAGTAGGGTCTTCAGGGCTCATCGGAAGGCATGGAGGTCAGGAATCTTTTTTTATATCCGGGGGTAGTTCATTCCATAGGGCTGGGGCTCCCACAGAGAATGCTCTCCCCCTGGGGCCGCCCGTCATCATTGTCTGGCAGACGGCACTCTGAGGAGGCCCTCTCTGTGAGAGCATATCGGGTGGTGGGAGGTATTCATTGGCAGAAGGCAGTCCTGTAAATATCCCAGTCCTAAGCCATGGAGCGCTTTGAACATGGTAACTAACACCTTGAAACGCACCCGAAAGACCACCGGAAGCCAGTGCAGCTCGTGGAAGAGGGGAGTTACCCGGGAGCGACGAGTCGCTCCCATAACCACTCGCGCGGCCGCATTCTGGACCAGCTGAAGTCTCCGGGTGCTCCTCAAGGGGAGAGCATGAGTGACTGTGCATAGGGCATCCCGATCCAGAAAGGGACGCAACTGGGCAATAAGGCGGACCTTAAAAAAAGCCCCCCTGGCCACGGACATCATATGATCATCTAAAGAGAGCTGTGCATCTAGGAGGACACCCAAGTTGCGAGCCCACTCTGAGGGGGGCAAGATCTCATCCCCAATAGCCAGTGATGGCACCAACTGGCTATATCAGGGCGCCGGCAGCCACAGCCACTCTGTCTTGGAGGGATTGAGTCTGAGCCTGTTCCTCCCCATCCAGATCTGTATGGCTTCCAGGCAGCAGGACATCACAGCAAGGGCATCATTGGGGTGATCCGGGGTAGAAATGTACAACTGCATGCTAAGTGCTATTGCTATCTAAAATTATTCTCAACCAGTTCTCTAATCTCCTTGGCTCATGAACATTTAAAAGTAGGGATGCAGAGCAGTGGTGGGTTCAAAAATATTTTATTACCGGTTCTGTGGTCATGGCTTATTTGGTGGTCATGGTTTTATGGTCATGTGACTGAGTGGGCTTGGCTTGGCAGTCATGTGACTAAGTGTTGTGGCCTGCCAGAGGCCTGCGCGGATCATGGCTGATCCCGATGATGAGGAGGCTGATGTGGTGTCGTGCCAGCAGCCTGCACAGCCGGTGCTTACATCGGACAGCGAGGAGGCTGAAGAGGATATAGTACCAGAGGCAGAGACTCAGCCTCTGAGTCTTCAGAACCTCCAGAGGCTTCTTCAAGTGGAGATAGCGAAGTGGAGAAGCCTCTCCTCAATGCACGAGCACGCAGGGCTGTCAAAAGGCAGGAGTGGATACTCAGGAGGAGGAGGTCCCCTTGAGAGTAAGGCTTGAGGATAATTGGCCGCTCCCTTAGCCTGGTTGGTGGGAATCTGACATTCTGAGGCCAACGAGCCACATACTGAAGAGCAGAAGGGGGTAATGCCACAAAAATACCTCCTGCTGCTTGTGAGTGCTTTGCTTAGGAGGAAGAGGAACATGGTGGGAGGAGGCTTGTCGAGTGTCAGAGGGGTGGTGAGCATTTCGCATCTCCTAAGGGGGATTGAGCCTCCCCACTCACATCTTTGCCTGAAGGCATCGCTCGCAGTTGCTTCCTGCATTTCAGGAGTTCCGTGCTCTTCCTGCTGCTGCTTGGCATCCTCGATGCACAGAGGTTTTGTTCGCTACCTGTGAGATCTGGGCGGCAAGCAGCCAAGCAAGCAAGACAATAATCTGCCAGCTGCCTCTAATCTGCAGTTTACTTGTGAGCAGCATTGGCCTTTCTCCCTAACTCTCCCGGCCAATGGTGCTCATGAGTAAACTGCAGCTAGGAATTTTAAATATGGCCAAGAATGAACATTAGTGTGGTAGCTGCTGGCTGGAGCTACTAAACAGGTGGCCAAACTAAGTGCCTGAAGGAGTCTATCCCATCACTGGGAGTCCAGGCGACTTGGCGATTGGCGAGCAGCTGGGCTCCTCGAGAGACAGAGTTTGCAGGGTGCTAATCTACCACTGGCTACAACACAATGTTCATTCTCATCCGTATTTGAGATTCCTAGCCCAGCCTACAAAAAGTACCAGCAGAAAAAGCTGCTGCCGTTGTTGCCATGTTCCTCACACAGGCGCATCCCATTCGACTTGCAAGGTAATGGGATGCGTGTACGCGAACAACATGGCGGTGACCAACATGGTGACTGGGGCGGGCGACCGGGTGACCGGTTCAGGGGCGTGGCCAGGCAACAATTTCTACCGGTTCTGCGACCTTGGCCCAATTTTTGCTAACGGTTCGTGCAAACCGGTGCGAACCGGTAGCAACTCATTATTGATGCAGAGGATTCTCTCTCTCTCTCTCTCAATGTTCAAGAGGAATGGACCAAATGTCACTCTTTATCAGCTCTTGCACCCATCCTTTAAAACAAATCTATTTGAAAGAATCCCTCCCTTCCCCTCTCTCCCTCTCCCTCCCTCCCTCCCTCTCTCATTCTCTCTCTCTCTCCCTCTTCCTCCCTCCTTCCCTCGCTCTATCTCATTCTCTCTCTTTCTCTCTCTCTCTCAAAAGAATTGAGTATCAGATGATAAAATCTGGCTAAAGGAAATTTGCCAGGACTCATGATGTTAAATACATTTCTACTAACAAAGAACAAAAAATGTTTAGATATGGTCCAAGTTTGATTCTCTAGTTGTTTAAATAGTGAATATAAATCATATCTGAATCAAGTTGTGTAATGTCAATGCCTCATTTTGACTTTGATTTATTAACTGCTGTTTTCATTTTTCCCCTGGAAGTAATATTAAATTAATATTAGAACAGTGTCTTTCTCTAAAATATATATTATTTATATTCTAAGGGTTGTTAGAGCAACCCCCAAAGGGCAGGGGTCCCCACAGAGAAGGTTCTCCCCCTGGGGGTTGCCAGTTGACATATTTTGACCGACGGCACCCTGAGGAGGCCCTCTCTGTGGGAGCCTACTGGCCGACGGGAAGCTATTGGTGGCAGTAGGCCGCTGAGAGATCTAATAGGACTAGGACAGAGGAGCACCCCCTGTTCCGAGCCCTCCAGAGATCATCAATCAATGCAACCAATGCCGTTTCCATACTGTAACCCCTCCTGAAGCCTGACTGGTATGGATCTAGATAGACAGCTTCATCCAGGTACTGGGGGAGCTGTTGCGCCACCACACTCTCAACAACCTTTGCCACAAAGCGAAGGTTGGAGACTGGACAATAGTTAGCTAATATAGCCAGGTCCAGGGAAGGCTTCTTGAGAAGGGGCCTCACCACTGCCTCTGAGTTTGAGATTGCTTCTGTCCATTGGTTTTTGTCTTGCCTTCTTGTGCTTTGGAAAATAATTTGTCCCTCTCATCTTTATGGTAGCCCCTCAAATATTGGAATATTGTTACCCATGTTTCCCTGAAAATAAGACCCTGTCTTATATGTTTTGAACCCCGAAATAAGTGCTTGGCCTTATTTGGGGGGGGGGGGTTCTTATTATTTTTTTTATTTTTTAAAAAAATTTGATTTATATGCCGCCCTTCTCCAGAGACTCAGGGCGGCTTACAATGCGTTAAGCAATAGCCTTCATACTTTTGTATATTTATACAAAGTCAGCTTATTGCCCCCAACAAACTGGGTCCTCAATTTACCCACCTTAGAAAGGATGGAAGGCTGAGTCAACCTTGAGCCTGGCTAGAATTGAACTCGCAGTAATTGCAGGCAGCTGGTTCTTAAATGCTGCCTTTGTAGGAGGCATTACCCCCCTACGCTACTCAGGCTCTTCCATTTTGGGGTGCGTGAAGCAAGATGGAGCTCCTCTTGCCATCTTACCTGATTTCCAGTTCTGCATTTAAATATTTTTGGGGAGGGCTTATTTTCAGGGGAGGCTTATTTTAGCACATGCACTCAAAAGTCTGATTGGGCTTATTATCATGGGATGTCTTATTTTCGGGAAAACAGGGTATCACCTCTCCCCTGGTTCTTCTTTTCACTAGATTAGGGAACTCATTTCATCAAACATTTTCCAGGGAAATGGATTTCTGATCCATTGATAAAATTAAATCTTTGTCCTGATTTTTAGAATTGGAGCAATGTTGTAGCTTTAAACTTCTAATAGAAAGTTCTATTTCTCCACTATTTTCAAAACAGATTAAGCATCAGTCACTTATGATGTCACTCCAAAGAAGGAAAGTTGTTGATCAGACACATTAAGAAAACACTGCCACATTGCCAATGGTGCACAACTGCCAATGGGCAGTTACATCCCTTATGAATCACTGCAATCATTTTATTATTCTAACAGGCCACAATATCTGCACAGAAGGGAATAGAAAGTGAGAAAGGATCCATATAAATACTTCAAGAGCAACATGGAGGAAGGAAGTCATAATGCTGACTCTGTGAGATTCATTTCCACAAAGTTCTCTTCCTTCTGTTTTATCTGCCAGACGTTCTCCTTGAAGATAGACTCAGACATTTCTTCCATACACAGAGAATCAAAAAATTGATCCTTCTGGTGCTTCAGATGCATAAAGCAGTTACTCTGAGCTGTCCTGGAAGTGATGCTTTCCCTATTCCACACGAGTGGTATCAGCTTGGTGACCTCGTCATCGGTGGGATGATGTCTCACTTGATTTACCATTTCTATCAAACTCTATTCAAACAACACCCTTTTGTCAACCTTTATGATTCACCAATGTAAAGGTTTTCCTTTGAATCATCTGACTTTAGACTTACATTGCAAAGAATCATTTACATGACTGTTTGTGTAGGAAACGTAGAGTTTTTCATGTAAATGTAAGAATTCTTTGTGTTTTGAAAGCGGTGAGAGAAGAGGGAACTTTCATTGTGATTGTTTCATTAACGACATTCGATAAATCAATAATTTTTGATTATGTGGAAATTATCCAAAAGAGGAATGCTAAAAACAATCAGCTGTGCCACGTTTCACAACCCAAAAATAAAAGTGTTTTTCCAAAAGGCAACTGGACATTATTGTTTTTTTTTCCTTTGAAAATATTTCATTACTTATCCAAGAAACTTCTTGTTCTGTCTCAGTTCTGGTTCAATTCTGGAAATTAAAAATATTTTCCAAGAAAAAAAACCCCAAGAAATTCCAGTTGCCTTTTGGAAAAGCACTTTTGGTCCTTTGCTATGAAGGAGATCAATGAAGACCCTCAGATTTTACCTAACATCATGACAAGGATAACTGAGAATCTCCATAGACTTAAATATGTGAAAATAGTTAAATCTATTGGCATTCTGTTTTACAAAATAGGTAAGGAATGATAGGATAAAGATGTTTTAATATTTCTATCTATTGCAGCAGATAGATAGATGATAGATAGATAGATAGATAGATAGATAGATAGATAGATAGATAGATAGAGATAGAGATAGAGATAGAGATAGAGATAGAGATAGAGATAGAGATAGAGATAGAGATACAGATGCAGATAGATACAGATACAGATACAGATACAGATACAGATACAGATACAGATATAGATAGATATAGACATAGACATACATACTGTGTTTCCTTGAAAATAAGATCTAGATCTATAGATCTATAGATCTATCGCAGCAGATAGATAGATAGAATTTTTTATTGGCCAAGTGTGATTGGACACACAAGGAATTTGTCATTGGTGCATATGCTCTCAGTGTACATAAAAAGACAAGATACATTCGTCAAGAATCATAAGGTACAACACTTAATGATAGTCATAGGGTACAAATAAGCAGTCAAATCATACTATAGTAAATCGTAAGTATACAGCAACAAGTTACAGTCGTAAGTGGAAGGAGATGGTGGTGGAACGATGAGAAGATTAATAGTGCAGACTTAGTAAATAGTTTGACAGTGTTGAGGGAATTATTTGTTTAGCAGAGTGATGAACTGTCCTTGTGTCTAGTTGTTCTGGTGTGCAGTGCTCTATAGCGTCGTTTTGAAGGTAGGAGTTGAAACAATTTAAGTCCAGGATGCGAGGGGTCTGTAAATATTTTTACAGCCCTCTTTTTGACTAGTGCAGCATACAGGTCCTCAATGGAAGGCAGGTTGGTAGTAATTGTTTTTCCTGCAGTTCTAATAACCCTCTGAAGTCCGTGTCTGTCTTGTTGGGTTGCAGAACCAAAACGGACAGTTCTGGAGGTACAGATGACAGACTCAATAATTCATCTGTAGAACTGTGTCAGCAGCTCCTTGGACAGTTTGAGCTTCCTGAGTTGGCGCAGAAAGAACATTCTTTGTTGTGCTTTTTTGATGACGTTTTTGATGTTAGCTGTCCATTTTAGGTCTTGAGATAGGATAGAACCTAGAAATTTGAAGGTCTCTACTGTTGCTACTGTGTTGTGTAGTATTGTAAAAGGTGGAAGTATAGTGTACACACAGCATGGATATTGGGAGAATTTCGAATTAAGAGCGCTCATGGAATATTTCTTCAGAACTGAAAAGATTCAGATGAAAAAGATGTATGGATTTAGAGGGAAGCTCACCCTTAATCTCTAATTCTTTCAAATTCAGTAAAGTTCCTAGAAAACTAAATCAACAGAGAAACCAAGTTAAACTGAACACACTGAAGTTAAAACTTCAAAAATTAACATGGTATGCCTTATGATGAGTAACTTTCTCGAAAAATACAAAGGAAGAAAAAATGTGTGCAAAAATATATTTGGATTGATTACAAAATTATTTAACACTTCAGACAGAAACATTGTCAGTTACAAACAATACCATACCAAAATTATTTGGAAAATTATTAAATATTATTATTATTATTATTTTGAAAAAGGTGTGCTTAATCTATTTGTAGTGTAATGACCAAATTCTACCAACACATCCTTGCCTTGGTCTTTGCTGTGAAGGGGATCAATGAAGACCCTCAGATCTTACCTAACATCAGTCTTGGGTTCCACATCTATGACAATTACCAGAATCCAAGGATGACCTATCGCACTACTCTGGACCTCCTTTTCAAATCTCAGGAATTTGTCCCTAACTACAAATGTGATAGCCAGAAGAACCTGATGGCCATCATTGGAGGATTAGGTTCTGATACATCATCTAATATAGCTGAAGTTGCAGGTTTCTACAAGATTCCACAGGTCAGTATGGAGCAAAAAATTATATATCATGTTTTTATGGCATAATTACTGCGAATCAGATGTTAGACTTAAATTAAGATGTTCTGCCAATCTTAAAATATATTACTTAGCACTCTTTTCTGAAATTATAGTACCGCTCATAGAAGTATGTATCAGGGGTGGGATCCTACTGTTTGGACAACCGGTTTGGTGAGTGAGTGCTTCGGTTCACTCTCACTCTCCGGTTCGCTCTTGGCATGAAGTGGGAACTACCGGTATGAACCGGTAGAATCCCACCACTGGTATGCATCCCAGGACATTCCATAAATAAAGAAAAAATCTGAATGTAGTACTTCCTGATCCTGTTCAAACAATTGAACTATTATAATGTGTTTGAAATAATTCCTTGATTTTTTTTTATTTGATTTATATGCCGCCCTTCTCCGGAGACTCAGGGTGGTTTTACAATGCGTTAAGCAATAGCCTTCATACTTTTGTATATTTTATACAAAGTCAGCTTATTGCTCACACAAACTGGATCCTCAATTTACCCACCTTAGAAAGGATGGAAGGCTGAGTCAACCTTGAGCCTGGCCAGGATTGAACTCACAGAAATTGCAGGCAGCTGGATGTTAATTGCTGCCTTTGTAGGAGGCATTAGCCCCCTACACTACTCAGGCTCTTCCATTCTATCTTAAAATTCTTCCATTCCATTCTATCTTAAAATTCCATTCTATCTTAATATTTCAAAAGAAATAGAGGGAAAAAAATCCTTTTTTAGATATTTTTTTACAGGAAAACTAGATCCAGAAAGATTGGATTTGAGCTAATGACTCAACAGAGTTATTCTGCTTTATTTTAGCTGACATATGGCTCATTAGCCCAAGAGGAGTTTCAGACCAGCAAGCACTCTTCACTTTATTTCATGGTCCCAAAAGAGGACCATCAATACATTGGAATTATCCAACTGCTTCATCATTTCAGATGGACATGGATTGGGATTTTTACTATAGATAACAACAATGGAGAACGCTTCTTACAGAAAATGCAGCCCATACTTTCACAAAATGGAATCTGTTCATCGTTTGTAGAAAGGCTTTCACAACTAGTCCACATGGAACAGGTTGTTGAACTTTATCACATGGTCTCAGGTATTATCATTAAATTGAGGAGTAGCAATACCACTACATTTCTTGTCTATGGAGAATCGCTGACAATTACGTATCTCAGGGCTATGATGTTTGCAACAAATCCTGAAAACAAGCAAACTGCATTATTTAGAAGGGTGTGGATCATGACTGCACAGATTGATTTTGTGCTCTCCGGCTTTCAAGTCACGTGGGATCTCCAGATGTACCATGGGGCTCTTTCCTTCACGGTTCATTCAACAGCAGTTGTAGGTTTTAAGAAGTTTCTTCAGACCATCAAGCCTCATTCAGACAACAGAGATGGGTTTCTGCAGGACGTTTGGGAACAAGCATTTGATTGTTCATTCTCAAAATCAGAATTACAAGAAATGCCCAATAGGCAGTGCCCAGTGGAAAAGAAACTGGAGGATCTTCCTGCACCTGTGTTTGAAATGGAAATGACTGGCCAAAGCTACAGTGTCTACAATGCTGTTTATGCTGTGGCTCATGCTTTGCAGGCTCTACTCATGTCGGGGTTAAATAAGAAAAAAACAATGATGGGTAAAAAAACTGACCTTCCACATCTGCACTCTTGGCAGGTATTCTCTCTGCATTGGACACGTCTTTTATTTCAATGAGCAATTTGATCTAGAATTACCAGTTGAACCTATAGCAGAAAGTCTTCATATTTTCTGGTTATGAAATCCAATTTGGTGTGAATGGAATGGAATGGAATGGAATCAAATGGAATGGAACAGAATGGAATGGAATGGAATGGAATGGAATGGAATGGAATGGAATGGAATGGAACGGAACGGAATGGAACGGAGTAGAGTGTAGAGTGTAGAGTGTAGAGTGTAGAGTGTAGAGTGTAGAGTGTAGAGTGTAGAGTGTAGAGTGTAGAGTGTAGAGTGTAGAATAGAATAGAATAGAATAGAATAGAATAGAATAGAATAGAATAGAATAGAATAGAATAGAATAGAATAGAATAGAATAGAATAGAATAGAATAGAATAGAATAGAATAGAATTCTTTATTGGTCAAGTGTGATTGGACACACAAGGAATTTATCTTAGGTGCATATGCTCTCAGTGTACATAAGGAGAATATTCATTGAGAATAAAAAGATACAACACTTAGTGATAGTCAAGATTACTAATAAGCTATCAAATCATACTAGGAAACAAATAAAAACAATATAATTGAAAGATGCAAGCAACATGGTTAGAGTAATAAGTAGGAAAAGTAATAAGGTGGAACATATTAGTAAGGAAGAGAAGAATAATAGTAATACAGTATTAGTGAATCATTTGACAGTGTTGTGGGAATTAGTTGTGAAGCAGTGTGATGGCATTGAGGAAAAAACTGTCCTTGTGTCTAGTTGTTCTGGTGCGCAGAGCCCTATAGCGTCCTTTTGAGGGCAGGAGTTGAAACAATTTATGTCCAGGATGTGAGGGGTCTGTAGATATTTTCACAGCCCTCTTTTTGACTCATGCAGTATACAGGTCCTCCATGGAATGCAGGTTGGTAGCAATGGTTTTTTCTGAAGTTCTAATTATCCGTTGAAGTCGGTATCTGTCTTGTTGGGTTGCAGAGCCAAACCAGACAGTTATAGAGGTGCAGATTGCATAATAATAGTAGAACTGAATCAACAGCTCTTTGGGCAGTTTGAGTTTTTGGAGTTGGCACAGAAAGAACATTCTTTGTTGTGCTTTTTTGATGATGTTTTTAATGTTAGGTGTCCATTATAAGTCTTGAGATATGATAGAACCTAGAAACTTGAAGGACTCTACTGTTAATACTGTGGTGTTTAGTATTGTAAGAGGTGGTAGTATAGGAGGTTTTCTTCTAAAATCCACCTCCATTTCTACGGTTTTGAGTGTATTTAGTTCCCGATCGTTCTGGTTGCACTACAAGGCTAGTTGTTCAACCTCCCGTCTGTATGCAGATTCATCATTGTCTTGAATGAGACCAATGACTGTTGTATCGTCTGCAAACTTCAGTATTTTAACAGAGGGATCATTGCAGTCATTAGTGCATAGAGAGAAGAGAAGCGGAGAGAACACACAGCCCTGGTGGGCTCCTGTGCTAATTGTGCAGGTATCTGATGTGATTTTGCCTAGCTTCACCTGCTGATCCCTGTCTGTTGGGAAGCTTAGGATCCATTTACAAGCGTGGTTAGGTTCAGCTGGCTGATTTAGTTTAGTTAGAAGAATGTCTGGAATGATGGTACTGAATGCTGAGCTGATGATCTGTCCCCCTCTACAGATACCCACAAAAACACAGCCAGTCGAGGGTTAAAGAAGCACTTGGCACACACCCCAGATCTTATCTCTAACTTTGTAGCGATATGCACACCGTCTGCCAAGTGCTTTAATAGTACACAGAAAGAAAATCACAGCAAATATTCAGCAAAGTCTCTGATTAGCTTCAGCTTTTAGCTCCAATGACTACCCGATTGAGTATTTGTTCGTCACAGAGATCATTTACCACCACCCTGTCTTATATAGTCTCTGGGTGTGGTCCAGTGACTCATTGGTCCTGTGACTCAAGTCCAGTGACTCAGGTCTATTCCCTCATACGTCTCCTCAGCTGCTGTAAGCGCTTATCTCGCCTTCTTTGCCGTGCGTCCAGGAATGACGTCTCTCCCTCACTCTCATCTGAGACACCTGTTTCCCCACTACTTTGCTCTCTGTCAGCTGGCACCTGAGACGGTGCCAGAGGGGGGGGGGGCTGGGAGATCTGGCTGGCTCCTCTTCCTCATGCTCAGAGCTTCCTTCCTCCAATGGGATAGGCTCAGAGGACGGGGCCACAACAGCTGAAGTCTACAAAGAGGACCCTCCAAAGACCTATGACTCTTGCACAGGTCTTTTGGAGATTCCAGATGTTATAGAATGTAGTGCAGAGACATGTTAACAGCATCATCTGTCAATCTATTTGCTCGGTAGGCAAATTGCAAGGGGTCTAACAGTGGATCAGTGCTGAAACTACATTTTCATCATTGACAGTACATTTTCATCATTGACAGTAGTCAAGAAACCACTGTCTTGTTAAGTAATAGAGTTGTAAAGGGAATCTCACTTCCCCCTTGACTTTGCATGTCAAAAGGTGGCAAAGGTCACAAATTTGAAAAACGGACATAAGCCGGTGCCATTGCAGCTTCAGTCACTAAAGAAGTTGTTGTAAATAGAGGACTACCTGCATTAGCCTTACAACTCTCTCTGTTTTTAAAATTCTCTTTCACATAGCTCCATCCATTTCTACACGGCATTTCTTTTAACAATTCGGCTGGAGAGAAAGTTTCCCTGAATGAAAAAGGGGAAGTAGTGGGTGGATTTGATATCATCAACCTCATCACATTTCCCAATCGGTCTTTTCAAAGAGTTAGAATCGGAAGAATAGATCCGAGTTCTCCAAAAGGCAAAGAATTATTGATTGATGAAGATTTGATTGTCTGGCACCCAGCTTTTAATCAGGCATGGATTCATTTAATGGGCTATATCTTGAGCTATTATGATCCCAAACAGAGGCCTTGGACTCTTAAACCATATTGAGCAAAGCCTCTTTAGAAATCTATTTTCTATGTTTGTAAGAAACAAATGGCATACTTTGAACAAATATGGCCCAGGATCAAGCATTGATCAAATTGACAAAATGATCTTACAATGTAAAAGTCTGCTTTTCCTTTTGGTTGCAATTAACTTTCAAATTATGGACATTGCCTTATTTTTATAACATTGTCATCTCGCATATTTATTTACCCACCTTGCCTTTTTCAAAGAGGCCCTTTTCCTCGTCACTGTAATTTCAACAACTTTTAATGTATAATATAAATCCTGCTGGTTAATGTACGCTAGCCCTTTGGGAAGTAAAGAATTCTTTACTCCAATAAAAGAGGATGATTAACAACTCATGAATGAAGGTGTCCCATAATAATGTTAAAGAATCTACTCTGAGTCAGTCACCAGTCAACCTTTGAGCCCAGTGACAGTCCCAGATTGGATCCTGCAGGATTAATACATGGTTTTTTTAAAAAGAAATCTCCATTTGCAAGAATCTTTTATGTTTATCACCAGGTACTTCCAATTTCTCTGTGTAATGACCATTGCTCCCCTGGATACTGGAAGAAGGAGATTGAAGGAAAACAATTCTGTTGCTATGACTGTGTTCCATGTTCAGAAGGGAAGATTTCAAATCAAAAGGGTAGGTTAGACATTCCAGGAAGTTTTCATTAGGTTGATTTAAGCAAACGAAGAGGAGCAGTGGTTCAATAGCTTAATGACGCTACAAAAGGTCATTGAGCTCCAACGGTTTGAGTCCTAACACTGTGTGGTGTGGTGAACTTCCGTTACTCATCTCAGCTTCTGGCAATCTAGCAGTTCGAAAGTATGTTATATGCAAGTAGATAAATTGGTACCTGGGAAACTGGGTACCTATTTATCTACTCTGGGAAACCTTGACTCTGATCGTTCAGCTTTGAGGCTAAAGTCGCAGCCTGGCCTTCTCCAATTCGAAGACAACACTTGTTCGGCAGGCTGTGGCAAAGAGGCAGTCCCGTAACCAGCAAAATCTGGGGGCTGGGCAGGGGACAGGATGTATCTGCCCTCAGTGTGGAAGGGATTGCCACTCTCGAATTGGCCTTTTTAGTCACACTAGATGCTGTTTTAGGACCTCTTTCCAGAGCACGATACCATAGTCTCTTGAGACTGAAGAATGCCAATGTAATGAAATAGGTACCACTTCGGTGGGAAGACAAACTGACACTTCATGTGGACTGTTAGAATCCTGCTGGCATTGCACTTCCCAGTCCTGCTGGCAAAGCACCACCAGCTTTGGTGGTGGGACAGGGCCCCATATGATGCTGCAGCCAAAACCACTCAACTTTCTTTCTGATGCAGAGCTAGCTAACTCCCTATGGTGCATTTTGGAAACATACCAGTGTGAAGTAAACAGCTAGGAATCTTTGGCAGCCAAACTAATGGTTATATTAGCACTAATATAGTCTCCTGGCTAATGTAACATCACCGTACACTAAATAATTAAGTGAATTTGTGAAAAGTAGAAAAATGTGGATTAGACAGCATCACCACCAGCTGGATTCGTAATTGGCTGACCAACTGCACTCAACATGTAGTCCTCAATGGAACTGCACCTACATGGAGGGAAATATACAGTGGAGTACCCCAGGGCTCTGTTTTAGCCCCAGTGCTCTTCAACATCTTCAATGACTTGGATGAGGGGATAGATGGGGAACTCATCAAATTTGCAGATGACACCTAGCTGGCAGCAATAGCCAACACTGAAGAAGATAGGCTCAAGATACAGAAGGATCTTGACAGACTTGAACATTGGGCGCTATCTAACAAAATGAAATTCAACAGTGAAAAAAGTAAGGTTCTACATTTAGGGAAGAAAAACTAAATGCACAGGTACCATACATGTGGTACCTTGCTCAATGGTAGTAACTGTGAGAGGGATCTTGGAGTCCTAGTGGACAACCATTTAGATATGATCCAGGAGTGTGCAGCAGCTCCCAAAAAAGCCAACACAGTTCTGGGCTTCATAAACAGAGAGATAGAATCAAGATCACGTGAAGTGTTAATAGCACTTTGTAATGCCTCAGTAAGGTCACACTTGGAATATTGCATTCAGTTTTGATCACCACGATGTAAAAAAGATGTTGAGACTCCAGAAAGAGTGCAAAGAAGAGCAACAAAGATGATTAGGGGACTGGAAGCTAAAATCTATGAAGAACGGTTGCAGGAACTGGGTATGTCTAGTTTAATGAAAAGAAGGACTAGGGGAGACATGATAGCAGTGTTCCAATATCTCAGGGGTTGCCACAAAGAAGAGGGAGTCAAACTATTCTCCAAAGCACCTTAGGGCAGAACAAGAAGCAATGGGTGGAAACTAATCAAGGAGAGAAGCAATTTAGAACTAAGGAGAAATTTCCTGACAGTTAGAACCATTAATCAGTGGAACAACTTGCCTGCAGAAGTTGTGAATGCTCCAACACTGGAAGTTTTTAAGAAGATGTTGGATAACCCTTTGTCTGAAGTGGTGTATGGTTTACTGCCTAGGCAGGGGGTTATACTAGAAGACCTCCAAGGTCCCTTCCAACTCTGTTATTCTATATTCTATATTCTAATTTAAGCGAAAGGTAATACATTACCTTAGCATGAATATAACTAGTACTTTTACACCTTCTTTAAGTTGAATATTCATTTTTATAGCTGTGACTCACATTCTGTTGTTCAGGTTTCAAACTTCGTCAATACATTCTGTTACTTGAGGCTTTTTTTAAAAATTAGATTTATATGCCGCCCTTCTCCGAAGACTCAGGGCAGCTTTACAATGCGTTAAGCAATAGCCTTCATACTTTTGTATATTTTATACCAAGTCAGCTTACACCCCACAAACTGGGTCCTCTATTTACCTACCTTAGTAAGGATGGAAGGCTGAGTCAACCTTGAGCCTGGTGAGATTCGAACTGGTGCATTTCAAAGAACAGTTGACCTTCCATTTCTGCTTGCTGTTATGCCAATCCTAAATTTCCCATTTGAGGAAAAATGGAATTTTCATAGGAACACGATCCATCTGGTAACCAGTGGAAAGAACTGCAAAGGAATAACAGCTGTCACCCATTCAGAAAGTAATTTGATTAATATGTCAAATTCCTTGATTTTCTTTCTAGATATGGAAGATTGCTTTGAATGTTCAGAAGATCGTTATCCAAATAAAGAAAAGAATAGATGTAACCTGAAACTGCTGGTTTTTCTAACTTTTGAAGAAACCTTAGGAATTGGTTTAGCCTCAGCAGCTCTTTGTTTCTTCTTCTTGACTTCTTGGGTACTTGGAACTTTTATTAAACACAGAGATACTCCCATTGTAAGAGCCAACAACCGGTCCCTCACCTACACCCTCCTTGTCTCTCTTCTGATCTGTTTTCTCTCCTCTTTGCTCTTCCTCAGCCAACCTAACAAGGTGACCTGCCTTCTCCGACAACCAACTTTTGGCATCACCTTCTCAGTGGCTATTTCTAGTGTACTGGCTAAAACCATCACCGTGGTTGTGGCTTTCATGGCCACTAAACCTGGTTCTCAGATGAGGAAGTGGGTGGGGAAAAGATTAGCCTTTGCTGTTGTCCTTTCATGCTCTCTATTACAAGTATGTATTTGTATTCTTTGGCTGTCAGCATCTCCCCCATTCCCTGAGTTGGACGTGCATTCAGAGCTCCAAGAAATGATTTTACAGTGCAACGAGGGCTCAGCTTTCTTCTTCTACTGTGTCTTGGGCTACATGGGTATCTTGGCCATTGCCAGCTTTATTGTGGCTTTCCTTGCCCGTAAATTACCTGACAGCTTTAATGAAGCCAAGTTCATCACCTTCAGCATGTTGGCCTTCTGCAGTGTGTGGATCTCCTTCTTTCCAGCCTATCTGAGCACAAAAGGGAAAGCCATGGTAGCTGTGGAGGTCTTCTCCATCTTGTCCTCCAGTGCTGCATTACTGGGATGCATATTCTTGCCAAAGTGCTACATCATTGTTTTCAGACCTGACCTCAACCACAGGGAGCAACTGATAAAGAGGAATTAACACTTGGTGTAATATTTCTTGCTTTGAGAAATTGCTCACGAAAAAAAGAAAAGAAAGAAGGATTGTTTCCTATCCATAGGATACATATAGAAATCCTTAATTCTGACAACAAAGGATTGATGGAGGATTATCCTAGCAAATAAGATTTATTATAGTTGCCGATTGCAAAAGAAATGCTCAGGATGCTGCATTTGCAATCATTCTCCAAGATTCTTTAATTAGACACCTTCCTTCTTTCAACACCCCAAGATTGAAAGACATTAAGAATTCAGTTTTCTTTTTAGAAGATTAGATATATTGAATCTCAGCTGCATGAAATAGAAACCCAGGAATATCCATTAGAAATGGGGATATGGTTTTTCCAATTTTTTAAAAGAATTTAAACAAACATACATAAACACATCTTCAATTACACACAGTGTGTCAGCTGGTTACAAGCCCTTTGTGCATCTTCCCCATATTCATAGCTTACAGTTTTCCTAAATTCTCATTTTATCAATTTAATATATATCTATGTATTATTGTCCTCATTAATCATTTATTTAACTGTAACTATTCTTCCCTCATTTTATACAAAATATTCTAAAATTTGAGTTAATTTATATTATAACATTCATTTCATCATCCTAAATCGATCCAATAATAATACGTCTTTATATAATTCGACAATTCTTCTATTATAAAGATCTCCATCATATTTCATTTCCATATTTTTTATCTAACCATTGATAAAATAAATCCCATATCTTATAATATTGTTTAATTTCTTGTTCTCTGATTTCAAATGTCAATTTACTCATTTCATCACATTCCATTATTTTCTTAATAACTTCATCTTGCGTTGGTATTTTCTCATTTTTCCAATTTTTAGCAATTTAACAATTCTAGCCGCTGTTAATACATTCACAATCAGATATCTCAATCCTCTATTATATATTTCAGGTACAATCCCCAATAAAAAAAATCTCTGGTTTAAAATCTATGTATTTTTTTATCATTTTTTCCAACCATGTATGGATTTTAGTCCAGTATCTTTTGGCTTCTGCACACGTCCATCACATATGGTAATATGAACCTGGTGTCTGATGACATTTTCAATATTTTTCAGATTTATTCTTGAACATTCTGGCTATTTTCGTTGGGGGTAGATGCCACCTGTAAAACATCTTATACGCATTTTCTTTACATGCAGTTGACATTGTCATTTTGTAATTTTGCGACCACAATGTTTGCCATTTCTCTAAATCAACCCCATGTCCGAATTTTTTTCCCCAAGCAATCATTGTTTCTTTAACTTGTTCTTCTTCCAATTTAACCTCTAATAAATATCCATATAGTTTTTTAATTACGTTTTCATCAGTACCTGTTAAAATTATATCTAGATTATTCAAGTTATCATAAAAATCTTCTGTCTTAAAATCTTTATCGTATCTAGAATGTATTTGCAAATAGGAAAAGCAATTCATCTTAATACCTTTTTCTTCTAATTCTTGCATAGATTTAAGTTCACCCTTTCCATTCAGTAATTCACTATCTCTAACAATTTGTTCCTTTCTAATTGTTATTGGATATAAGAATGCTTCAATAGTTGATAACCAACGCATTTCCTGAGTGCTGGTTCTTTTGTTGTTGATTATCCCAAAGATGATTTTTCAAAAGGCAACTGGACCTTTCTTGGATTTTTCTTGAAGACGTTTCGCTTCTCATCCAAGAAACTTCTTCAGTTCTGACTCTGACCAAGAACGGAAGAAGCTTCTAGGATGAGAAGTAAAATACCTTCGAACAAAAGCAAAGAAAGCCTTCTCAGAAGTCACTTTTGGGACAATCAACAACAAAAGAACCAGCACTCAGAAAATACATTGCAAACAATAATTTCATAAGGTAGCAATGAAAATTTCAGAGAAGACATTCAAGTGTCCTCGTGTGACAACATACATGAAGATAAGGATTCAATGGAGGGACACACAACCTACTGAAACAGAGCCATGGAAATTATGACAGTCACACCCAGCAGCCACCATTTTTGTATTCTTTGAGTATCAGTTCAATATCTCCTACTCTGGTGGCTTTGGATTTCCCTGCTCAAAAAAGATTACTTCATTCACTCATGAGTGAAATATTTGACTCGAGAGCCAGATTCAGATATGAGAGTCAGTTTGGTCTAGTGATTTATGCACCAGGTTAGAAAGCGGGAGGTTATGAGTTCAAGCCTCACCTTAGCCATGAAAGCCTACTGGGTAACTTTGAGCCAGTCACTCTCTCTCTCAGCCCAACCCACCTTTCTGCTTTTGTGGGGAAAATAGGAATCACAGAATAACAGAGTTGGAAGGGACCTTGGAGGTATTCTAGTGCCATCCCCTGCTCATGCACAATATCCCATACCATTTCAGACAAACAGCTATCTAATCTCTTCTTAAAATTCTCCAGTGATGGAGCACTCAGAACTTCTGGAGGCAGGTCATCCCACTTATTAATTATTTTCGCTATCAGGAAATTTTTCCTTAGTTCTAGGTTGGTTCTCTCCTTGATTATTTTCCATCTATTGCTTTGTGTCCCACCTTCAAGTGCTTTGGGGAGAAGGTTGACCCAGGGTGGGTCAACTGGGGGTTCGCAGGGGTTCTGGAGAATCTCTAGGTAAGATTCTGTGTAATTTGGAGACCCCCAAATCCCACTCCTAGCTGGCCCGCCCACCCCACCCCTCTCATGAGTCCCCATGCAGCCCATTTTGGATGCAGGTAAGTGCAGGGCACACACGGAGGCTCGGGGAGAGCGAAAAATGGGCCCACCGGAAATTCGGGAAAGCCAGAAATGGTCCCTCCGTCATGGTGCAGGAGACGGACTAGGCCATGCTCACCATGGCCATGCCCACCCAGCAACCTGGCCCAGAACCCCTTGCTAAAGATTTTGAAACTCACCCCTCGGTTCACCCCCTCTTCTTTATGGCAACTCCTTAAAAATTGGAAAACTGCAATCATATATGTCCTGTCCTATCCTATTCTATCCAATCCTATCCTATCCTATCCCATCCCATCCCATCCCATCCCATCCCATATCATATCTATCATACGCTAAATAGGAGGAGGAAGGTATGTTAGACATCATCTCTGCCTTGAGATATATGTCAAAATATTACAACTCAGGACACCAAATAAGTAAATAAATAAAGTTTTGTAGAGGTAGATTATTAAGATGAAGCCGATGGCTAATGCTCTTTCCAAATATCATCATAAATGTTATTATTGTTCATTCTTCAACACTCTTTGAATGAAAATGAGGATAAAACCTCCAAAGAAAGTATTGCCTTATTCTTCAGACCTTAAAATAGTAACAAAAATATATCCTATTCTCTAGTGAACAATTCTATTCATTTTATATGGAAAATGGGAACTCTGCCCCGCTGTAAGGAATGAATATGAATTTCAACACTTGAGGCTATTTTCAATTGCCAATGTCCCTTTGATTAATTTTATTAGCATTTGCTCATTTAAACCAAGTTGAACCATCAGTTGAACTCCTTATTCTCTCACAAAAACAAAATAATTATCTCCTACAGGAATCGCTGTATTTTTTATTTATTTTTTTAGCTAGGCCAAAACATCAAGGACTGTGCATCGAGGTATTTAAATTCAGCAACAATTAAGGTATCTGTTTGGTTATAACCCCAGATAGTTTGGCTCAAAGGGATAATAATGGCTCCTTCAGATTCATTGCTACAAGTTTCTTTCCTCCTTTCTTCTTTTCCAGAACATTTGTTCAATCCTAGTGACAGTCAGTATAAAACTTGCACACACAAGGAACTTAAATAGAAATTGATGGGATTTTGGATTAGGTGCATTGTCAGATATCAATCTTGGCTCAATCACTGAATGAACCACTGAAATACAAACTTCCTTATGGACAGGAGACACAAATTTTTTTACTATGACAAATGTCTGAAGATGTTGTTCCTTCTGTTGCTCTTGGTGCAAAAAGCAGTTACTCTGAGCTGCCCTGCGAGTGATGCTTTCCTGATTCCCCATGAATGGTACCAGCCTGGTGACCTCATCGTGGCTGGGATGGTGTCTCAGATAATTCAGAACTTTTTTGGAATTGAATTTAAAAAGCAGCCACCTCTAAAACGTTATGATTTACCACTGTAAGGATTTCTTTTTCTTTCCATTCATTTTCTAAACTTAACCAAACTCCCAAAATAGCTAACATAACTAATAGCTCTTTGAGAATAAATGTGTGGTTTTTTTAAAAAAATATTAACTTACTCTTGCTTCCTTATCTTTCAAAATTATCTGATTCTGGGAAAACAAATCATTTTCATTGTATTAAGATCTTAGTCATGAAATGTCTGAAAATATTCTGCAGGAAGCCTCTTGGAGAACATTTAGGGAGTATAATTATCTGGTCTATGCAGTCACTCCTTGCATAACTTACATAGATTAAAAGAGTGATACTTGCTAGCTGAAATCTATTTTGTGCCAGACTGATAGAAATACATGTCATAGCTTGAAAAAAATAATCACAACTATATACATATTTGTTGAAAATCATGGAAATGCTATAAGCGGTTGAAAGCTATACAAATTATTGAGTGTTTTACAAAGACTCTCATCGTCTCACTTACAACAGTGACAGAAGTGGTTGTTACTCATATATCAATGCTTTCACCATCAAAGAATTGTCAACTTATTTTGATCAATGGGGGTGTTTAAACTATTTGCAGTGTAATAACCAAATTCTATCAGCATGCCCTCGCCTTGGCCTTTGCTGTGAAGGAGATCAATGAGGACTCCCAGCTCTTACCTAACATCACTCTCGGGTTCCACATCTGTGACAGTTACTACAATGCAAGGATGACCTATCGCACCACCCTGGACCTGCTTTTCAAATCCCAGGAATTTCTCCCTAACTACAAATGTGATAGCCAGAAGAATCTCATGGCCATCATTGGGGGACTAAGTCCTGATACATCATCTTTTATGGCAGAAAGTGTACATGTCTACAAAATTCCACAGGTAGTTTGGGATGGAGTAAGAGAGAAAAGTCTTTTGCTATTGATAGTAGATACTAGTTGCTTGCTATACCTTTCTCCAGGAATTTAATTAAATACACTTTTTATCACTCCTCATCAGTTTTTTGCACAACTCAATAGACTGGCTCAAGGTAATCTAATTAAATCAAAATCTTTTATTACAATCATTCATGTGTTATGACGGCCAACTAGCAATAGGTCACAGCTCTATTTACTTAAATTTGCTTGGTATATGATAAAAGTAGTTGAGTGTAAAACTCAACTGGTTTTCTTAGCAGTTGTTGACCGATGGTGCTATAGGGTTTCTTAGTATTTTGCCATGTCTTTCTGCAGAACTTCAATTTTTGCTCTCCCTTCTGTAATTCTTCCCACAACTCCATATGTTGGCTCAAAATAATCAGTCAAGAGAATCTAAATCTTTCATTGCAGTCATAGATTGGAAAATTTAAATTTAAACCACAAATTACAGTACAAAACTAATCTTATTTGAGAGGGTAACCTGTTGTTTTTGAATGATCACTATTTGTGGTGAAATCTGGAACTGTCTAAAGAGGGGGATAGACATTTATTAGAAATAGAAAATAGAAAAAAAAATTCTGTTTTTTGTTTGTTTAGTTGACTTATGGTTCCTTTGCCCGAGAAGACTTTCAAATTAGTGAGTTATTTCCACTTTATTACATGGTCCCAAAAGAGGAGCATCAGTACACTGGACTTATTCAACTTCTTCTCCATTTTGGATGGACATGGATTGGAGTCTTTGCTTTTGAAAATAAGGAAGAACGTTTTTTTCAGAAAGTGCAGTCATTGCTTTCACAGAATGGGATCTGTTTAGCTTTCGCACAAAAAATTCCACAATATCTCAACTTGGAAGACAAGCCCACGTTGTCCAATTCAATCTCAATTATTTTTGATAAACTGAAAGATCGAAGAGTGAATGTTTTTCTTCTCCACGGAGAATCCATCACAATAGTGTGGCTCAGAACTATCATGTTTCTACGTGATCCTGAAAATAATGAGAGTGCATCATTTAGGAAGGTTTGGATCCTGATGAATCCTATTGATTTCATCCTGATGGGATTTCAAAGGAGTTGGGATCTCCAGATGTTCCATGGGGCTCTTTCCTTTACTGTCCATACAAGAGATATTCAAGGCTTTAAAGAATTTCTTCAAGTCATCAAACCTTCAACCCAGAAAGACAAATTTCTCCAAGAGGTTTGGGAGCAATTGTTCGATTGTTCCTTTTCAAATACAGAATTATCTTCAACAATCACTGAAACCTGTAGTGGAGAAGAGAATTTGGAGAATCTACCTACACCTCTGTTTGAATTTCAGATGACTGGTGAAAGCTACAGTATCTACAATGCTGTTTATGCTGTGGCACATTCCTTGCATGAGGCAGCGAGATCAAAATCCCAAACAAGAGGGATTCAAAGGGTTGAATTTCCAAATCTGCTTCCTTGGCAGGTAATTGTTCCATGCCACACCTATCTTGTATTTCAATGATTATCCACAATCATCCAAAATCTAATATAGCTTATTTACCCTCATCTATGGCTCCAAATCAATAGAGGGACTGAGGCAACAAAGCTATTAGTTTTATAAAGTAAGAGAATGAACATAAGCCTAAAACATAAAGTTTTCTAAACCCCAAATTTGAAGTCTGGTGGCATTAGGTTTTTTATTGCGAGTAGAGGAATGGAGGAAAATATCTCTGGACTCTCTCAATTGTATTTATGTCCAATACACAGTGTAGGTTCCAGACAGTTGAGCTGTATTCGAGAATTGGTCTAGCAAATGTTTTGTATGATCTAATTAGTAGTACAATATTACCAAAGAAGAAGCTACGCAAGATTAGGTTAACAACTCTTAACGCCTTTTTGGCAACATTACAGTGTTACAATGTTACAGTGGGCTGTGGCACATAAATTTTTAGAGATGAGTACTCCAAGGTCCTAACAAAATGAGGGTCGTCTACAAGGTTGTGTCCATCCAGCTTATATTTTATAATCCGATTTTTTTTTTTGCCGATGTAAAAGAGAGAGCATTTGTTGGTTGAGATTTGAAGTGGCCACACATCTCAACCAACACATAGTCAAAGTCTTTTTGAAGGGTAGCAGCGTTGCAAGTGATGTTGGATGGTTTTACATCATCAGCGAAGAGAACACAGTTACTTTTGACATGATCTAATAAGATCTAATATGTTTTAATAAGATTTCATATGAATATTTAATATGATTTAATATGTTTTAATATGAATATTTAATATGATTTCATATGTTCAATTCCCACTGGCTCAAGGTTGACTCAGCCTTCCATCCTTCTGAGGTTGGTAAAATGAATAGCCAGATATGGGCAGTATGCTGACTCTGTAAACTGCTTAGAGAGGGTAGTAAAGCACTGTGAAGCTGTATATAAATCTAAGTTTCAGTTTCAGTTTTATTGCATTTATATACCGCCCTTCTCCCTGAGGGGACTCAGGGCGTTTTACAGCCATATTAAAACAATCACATATAAAAATTAAAACTAATAAAATAATTAAACTATTTGGCCGTAAAATTTAAAACCCCTAAAAACCCCTATTAAAATTAACACAAATTTATGTCAGAGCGGCTTGATGAAGTAGTAGGGTCTTCAGGGCTCATCGGAAGGCATGGAGGTCAGGAATCTTTTTTATATCCGGGGGTAGTTCATTCCATAGGGCTGGGGCTCCCACAGAGAATGCTCTCCCCCTGGGGCCGCCCGTCATCATTGTCTGGCAGACGGCACTCTGAGGAGGCCCTCTCTGTGAGAGCATATCGGGTGGTGGGAGGTATTCATTGGCAGAAGGCAGTCCTGTAAATATCCCAGTCCTAAGCCATGGAGCGCTTTGAACATGGTAACTAACACCTTGAAATGCACCCGAAAGACCACCGGAAGCCAGTGCAGCTCGTGGAAGAGGGGAGTTACCCGGGAGCGACGAGTCGCTCCCATAACCACTTGCGCGGCCGCATTCTGGACCAGCTGAAGTCTCCGGGTGCTCCTCAAGGGGAGAGCATGAGTGACTGTGCGTAGGGCATCCCGATCCAGAAAGGGACGCAACTGGGCAATAAGGCGGACCTTAAAAAAAGCCCCCCTGGCCACGGACATCATATGATCATCTAAAGAGAGCTGTGCATCTAGGAGGACACCCAAGTTGCGAGCCCACTCTGAGGGGGACAAGATCTCATCCCCAATAGCCAGTGATGGCACCAACTGGCTATATCGGGGCGCCGGCAGCCACAGCCACTCTGTCTTGGAGGGATTGAGTCTGAGCCTGTTCCTCCCCATCCAGATCTGTATGGCTTCCAGGCAGCAGGACATCACAGCAAGGGCATCATTGGGGTGATCCGGGGTAGAAATGTACAACTGCATGCTAAGTGCTATTGCTATCTAAAATTATTCTCAACCAGTTCTCTAATCTCCTTGGCTCATGAACATTTAAAAGTAGGGATGCAGAGCAGTGGTGGGTTCAAAAATATTTTATTACCGGTTCTGTGGTCATGGCTTATTTGGTGGTCATGGTTTTATGGTCATGTGACTGAGTGGGCTTGGCTTGGCAGTCATGTGACTAAGTGTTGTGGCCTGCCAGAGGCCTGCGCGGATCATGGCTGATCCCAATGATGAGGAGGCTGATGTGGTGTCGTGCCAGCAGCCTGCACAGCCGGTGCTTACATCGGACAGCGAGGAGGCTGAAGAGGATATAGTACCAGAGGCAGAGACTCAGCCTCTGAGTCTTCAGAACCTCCAGAGGCTTCTTCAAGTGGAGATAGCGAAGTGGAGAAGCCTCTCCTCAATGCACGAGCACGCAGGGCTGTCAAAAGGCAGGAGTGGATACTCAGGAGGAGGAGGTCCCCTTGAGAGTAAGGCTTGAGGATAATTGGCCGCTCCCTTAGCCTGGTTGGTGGGAATCTGACATTCTGAGGCCAACGAGCCACATACTGAAGAGCAGAAGGGGGTAATGCCACAAAAATACCTCCTGCTGCTTGTGAGTGCTTTGCTTAGGAGGAAGAGGAACATGGTGGGAGGAGGCTTGTCGAGTGTCAGAGGGGTGGTGAGCATTTCGCATCTCCTAAGGGGGATTGAGCCTCCCCACTCACATCTTTGCCTGAAGGCATCGCTCGCAGTTGCTTCCTGCATTTCAGGAGTTCCGTGCTCTTCCTGCTGCTGCTTGGCATCCTCGATGCACAGAGGTTTTGTTCGCTACCTGTGAGATCTGGGCGGCAAGCAGCCAAGCAAGCAAGACAATAATCTGCCAGCTGCCTCTAATCTGCAGTTTACTTGTGAGCAACATTGGCCTTTCTCCCTAACTCTCCCGGCCAATGGTGCTCATGAGTAAACTGCAGCTAGGAATTTTAAATATGGCCAAGAATGAACATTAGTGTGGTAGCTGCTGGCTGGAGCTACTAAACAGGTGGCCAAACTAAGTGCCCGAAGGAGTCTATCCCATCACTGGGAGTCCAGGCGACTTGGCGATTGGCGAGCAGCTGGGCTCCTCGAGAGACAGAGTTTGCAGGGTGCTAATCTACCACTGGCTACAACACAATGTTCATTCTCATCCGTATTTGAGATTCCTAGCCCAGCCTCCAAAAAGTACCAGCAGAAAAAGCTGCTGCCGTTGTTGCCATGTTCCTCACACAGGCGCATCCCATTCGACTTGCAAGGTAATGGGATGCGTGTACGCGAACAACATGGCGGTGACCAACATGGTGACTGGGGCGGGCGACCGGGTGACCGGTTCAGGGGCGTGGCCAGCCAACAATTTCTACCGGTTCTGCGACCTTGGCCCAATTTTTGCTAACGGTTTGTGCAAACCGGTGCGAACCGGTAGCAACTCATTATTGATGCAGAGGATTCTCTCTCTCTCTCTCTCAATGTTCAAGAGGAATGGACCAAATGTCACTCTTTATCAGCTCTTGCACCCATCCTTTAAAACAAATCTATTTGAAAGAATCCCTCCCTCCCCCTCTCTCCCTCTCCCTCCCTCCCTCCCTCTCTCATTCTCTCTCTCTCTCCCTCTTCCTCCCTCCTTCCCTCGCTCTATCTCATTCTCTCTCTCTCTCTCTCTCTCTCAAAAGAATTGAGTATCAGATGATAAAATCTGGCTAAAGGAAATTTGCCAGGACTCATGATGTTAAATACATTTCTACTAACAAAGAACAAAAAATGTTTAGATATGGTCCAAGTTTGATTCTCTAGTTGTTTAAATAGTGAATATAAATCATATCTGAATCAAGTTGTGTAATGTCAATGCCTCATTTTGACTTTGATTTATTAACTGCTGTTTTCATTTTTCCCCTGGAAGTAATATTAAATTAATATTAGAACAGTGTCTTTCTCTAAAATATATATTATTTATATTCTAAGGGTTGTTAGAGCAATGGGAAGTGAAAGTTAAATATACTGGCCACTTTTTCATTAGTATCCTTCCAACTCACTCCCCCTCCCTCCCTCCCTCCCTCTCTTTCATTCTCTTTCAAGTAGCTCCATTCATTTCTTCGAGGCATTTCTTTTAACAATTCAGCTGGGGAGAGAGTGTTCCTGAATGAGAAAGGGGAAGCAACAGGTGGATTTGACATCACCAACTTGATCACTTTTCCAAATAGATCTTTTCAGAGAATTAGAGTTGGAAAGATGGATCCTCATATTCCCAACGTGAAGGAATTAATCATTGATGAAGAGCTAATTGTGTGGCACCCAGCTTTTAATCAGGTGTGGACTCATTTAATCAGCTCTTCCTCAGTCCATTATGATCCAATCTTGAACACAGTCTCTTTAGAAATCTAATTTGTGATTTTTGAAATGGTAGAATCTGTAGAAATATTGTCAATAATCAAGCTTTCATCAAATTGACAAAATGACATTACAATTTAAAAGATAGGTATTCACATTTGGGTTGCATTGCCATTTGAAATCATAAGATGCTGTTTCCATAATATTGTACTTACATATATTTCTTCCTGCCATTCTGCAAACACACCCTTTGCACATCCTTATAATGTCAACATTTTAGTGGATAGTATAAATATGTGATGGCTCACTGGTTAAAGACATTGATCTTGTCAGTTGGAAGGATGATAGCCCAGGTTTGAGACCTGCGTGTCATGCAATAGGGTGAGTTCCCATTCCTTCCTCAGCTTCTTCTCATCTAGGAATTCCAAAGCATGGTAATGAGAGTAGATTCATAGGTACCACTTTGGTGGGAAGTAACAATGTTCCTTGTGTCTTTGGCATATAGCCATGCTGGCTACATGACCATGGAAAATATCTTCGGAGAATGCTGGATCCCTTGGCCAGGAAATGGAGATGAGCACTGTGCCCTAGAGTTGGACATAGGGAAACTTCTACCTTATAATACACCTGCACAAACCTTTGAGGAAATCAAATATTCTTCCTGCTAACCTAAATGAGAACATTATAAACTGCTTTAAAAGTTCCCTTTGCAAAAATCTTTTATGTTTACTACCAGGTTATTCCATTTTCTCAGTGTAATGACCATTGCTCCCCTGGATACTGGAAGAAAGGGTTGGAAGGAGAGCAGTTCTGTTGCTACAACTGTGTTCCTTGCCCAGAAGGGAAGATTTCAAATGAAAAGGGTAAGTTAGACATTCCAGCAACTTTCATTGGATAGACTTAAGCAAACGATAATACACTGCTTTCGTGTAGCAAATAGTTTTGTCAGTTCTTCAAGGTGAATATTCATTTCTATACTTGTGAATCACATTCTGTGGTTCTGAATGTAAAGTTTTCCCTTAAGAGTTAAACTCTTATATTCTCCCTCCCCTCCCTCAGATTTCTTCTTTGTGTTTTGGAAAAATAGGAGAAGACAAAATGCTCTAAATTGTAATAAATTTGAAAATGTTTCAAAAATATGGAATTATTAAAACTTGCCTTTCCTTTGCTTTCAGATATGGATGACTGTTTTGAATGTTCAGAAGACCATTATCCAAATAAAGAAAAGAGAGGCTGTATCTTGAAATTAGTGGTCTTTCTAACTTTTGAAGAAACTTTAGGAATTGGTTTATCCTCAGCAGCTCTTGTTTTCTTCTTCCTGACATCTTGGGTACTTGGAACTTTTATTAAGCACAGGGATACTCCCATTGTCAAAGCCAACAATCGGTCCCTCACCTACACCTTCCTTGCCTCTCTTCTGCTCTGTTTTGTCTCCTCTTTGTTCTTCCTCAGCCAACCTAGCAAGCTGACCTGCCTTCTCCGGCAACCAACTTTTGGCATCACCTTCTCAGTGGCCATTTCTAGTGTATTGGCCAAAACCTTCACTGTAGTTGTAGCTTTCATGGCTACTAAACCAGGATCTCAGATGAGGAAGTGGGTGGGGAAAAGATTGGCTCTTTCTATTGTCCTTTCATGCTCCCTCTTACAAGTATGTATTTGTATACTTTGGTTGTCAACATCTCCCCCATTCCCTGAGTTGGACAAGCACTCATTGCACCAAGAAATAATTCTACAGTGCAATGAGGGGTCAGCTGTCTTCTTCTACTGTGTCTTAGGCTACATGGGTATCTTGGCCATCGCCAGCTTTATTGTAGCTTTTCTCGCCCGTAAATTACCTGATAGCTTTAATGAAGCCAAGTTCATCACCTTCAGCATGTTGGCCTTTTGCAGTGTGTGGATCTCCTTCTTTCCAGCCTATCTGAGCACAAAAGGAAAAGCCATGGTAGCTGTGGAGGTCTTCTCCATCTTGGCCTCCAGTGTTTCTTTACTGGGATGCATATTCCTGCCAAAGTGCTACATCATTGTTTTCCGTCCTGACCTCAACCACAGGGAGCAACTGATAAAGAGGATTTAGAAAATCATGTAATATTTCTGGCTTTGAGAAATTGCTGACAAAAAAAGAGAGAAGGATTGTTTGCTATTCATAGGAGACATATGGAAGTCATTTCTTCTGACAACAGAGTAGGGGTGAAATCCACCAGGTTCTGACAGGTCCTGGAGAACCAATAGTGGAAATTTTGACTAGTTCAGAGAACTGGCAAATACCACTGGCTGGCCCCAGAGTGGGGTGGGAATGGAGATTTTGCAGTATCCTTCCCCTACCACGCACACCAAGCCACACCCACCAAGCCACATCCACAGAACTGGTAGTAAAAAAAAATTTGGATTTCACCACTGCAACAGATGATTGATGGAGGATTATCCTGACAACTACAATTTATTATAGTTGCCAATTGTAAAAGAAATGCCCATGCTGCTGCATTTGCAATCATTCTCCAAGATTCTTTAATTAAACCTTTTCTGCCTTTCAACACCCCAAGAGAGCAAGACATTGAGAATCCAGTTGCTGTGTTAGAAGATTAGAGATATTGAATCAAACCCTGTTCAATGTTCTCAGTTTACTTATTTATTGATGTAGAAAACTTACATAGCTGCCTACTTTCTCACAGCGACTCTAGTCAGCTTACAAGCAATAAAACACAACATAGAAAATAATAATAAAAAAACCCACTATATTCCCCTCAGGCAACAACACACAGTCAAATACACCATTTAATGGGCTCCATCTCACTCTAGGTTCCCTAGGCCTCCTGGCATAACCAGGCCTTCACGGCCTGACGTAAGAGTGTCAAAGTAGGGGCCAGTCTCATTTTTGAAGGAATGGGATTTCAGAGGATTGGAGCCACCACGGAGAAGGCCCTTCTTCTCTGTCCCACCAGATGTACCTCCTTAAGGGACATTTTAGTCTTTAGTCTTTATTTGATTTCTATACCGCCCTAATCCCGAAGGACTCAGGGGGTGAACAGCCACATGATAAAATACATAAATACAAAATTTAAAAAACAGAATAAAACTGAATTAAACAATTTGGCCAGATAAATTTAAAACACCCCAATCATTTAAAACAAATTAAAATTTACATATTAAAAGAGAAAGAGGGAAAAGATTAGGCCAGGCCCGCCTGGTGGAATAAAAAGGTCTTGAGAGCGCGGTGAAAGGTATGCAAATCCAAGATCCTCCGTATCTTTGGGGGGAGCTCATTCCAGATAATAGGTGCCCCTACAGAGAAGGCTCTCCCCCTAGGGGCCGCCAGTCAACATTGTTTGGCCGACAGAACCCAGAGGAGCCAGTCTCTGTGAGAGCGTACCGGCCGGTGGGAGGCTGTTGGTGGTAGTAGGCGGTCCCGTAAATAACCAGGTACTAAGCCATGGAGCGCTCTAAAGGTGGTAACCAAGACCTTGAAGCGCACGCAGAAGACCACCGGGAGCCAGCGCAGCTCGTGCAGGAGAGGTGTTACATGGGAACGCCATGTCGCTCCCATCACCACCCGCGCGGCCGCACTCTGTGCCAGCTGGAGCCTCCGGGTGCTCCTCAAGGGGAGCCACATGTAGAGAGCGTTGCAATAGTCCAGGCAGGAAGTGACGAGGGCATGAGTGACTGTGCGTAAGAAGTCCCAATCCAGAAAGGAACGCAACTGGCAAATCGGTCAAACCTGATGAAAGATCCTCCCGGTCACAGCCGTCAAATGCTCATGGTTTTTCTATTGTCTATTTATAAATGACTTCATAAAGTCATAAATATAGTAAAAAGGGAATTGCATTTTATGAAGATGTATTTAACACGGTATCAGGGGGACATCCTTTTTGGATAGGTGTGGGGTCTTTGTAATGTGAATGTTATAGAGTTTCTATGTCCAGTCCAGTTGCCTTTTGAAAAATCACCTTTCAGACAACCAACAATAAAGGAACCAGCACTCAGGAAATATATTGCAGACTATAATTTGCTAAGGTAGCAGTGAAAGTTTCAGAGAAGATATTCAGGTATCCTTGTGTGACAGCAGACGTGAAGATCATGCTTCCCTGAAGAACACACAACGTACTGAAACAGGGCCATGGAAATTATGACAGTCACACCCAGCAACCATCATTTTTCTTTTCTTTGAGTATCAGTTCAAATCAGTACTCTGGTTGGTGGCGTTGAACTTCCCTGTTCAAAAAAGATTACTCCATTCACTCATAAGTGAAATATTTGACTTGAGAGCCAGATTCAGATATGAGAGTCCATTTGGTCTAGTGATTTATGCACCAGGTTAGAAAGTGGAAGGTTATGAGTCCAAGCCTCACCTTAGCCACTGGGTAACTTTGAGCCAGTCACTCTCTCTCAGCCCAACCCACCTTCTTGCTGTTGTGAGGAAAATAGGAAGCACAGAATAACAGAGTTGGAAGGGACCTTGGAGTTATTCTAGTGCCATCGACTGCTCAAGCACAAAATCCCATACCATTTCAGACAAAATGTTGTCCAATCTCTTCTTAAAAACCTCGAGTGATGGAGCACTCAGAACTGGTGGCAAATCATCCCACTTATTAATTATTTTCACTCTCAGGATATTTTTTCTTAGTTCTAGATAGGCTCTCTCCTTGATTATTTTTCCATCTATTGCTTTGTGTTCTGCCTCCAAATGCTTTGGAGAATAAGTTGACCCTTCCTCTTCTATGTGGCAACTTCTTAGATATTGGAAAACTCCTATCATGTCTATCCTATCCTATCCTATCCTATCCTATCCTATCCTATCCTATCCATCCTATCCTATCCTATCCTATCCTATCCTATCCTATCCTATCCTATCCTATCCCATCCCATCCCATCCCATCCCATCCCATCCCATCCCATCCCATCCCATCCCATCCTATCCTATCCTATCCTACCCTATCCTATCCTGATATCTATCATATCATATCATATCATATCATATCATGTCATGTCATGTCATCATATCATATCATATCATATCATATCATATCATATCATATCATATACCATACTATATCATATATATCATATGATATAATAGAAGGGGAAAGGTCTGTTAGATATCTTCTCTGCCTTGAGTTATTTTTAAAAATAATACAACTCAGGACACAAATAAATAAATATAGCTAAAGATTTAGAGGGGTAATTTATTAAACTGGCTAAATGCTAAATGGCTAATGCTACTTTCCAAATATCAGCATAAATGTTGTTATCATTTCATTCCTCAACATTCTTTGAATGATAATGGGGATAAAACCTCCAAAGAAATTATTGGCTTATTCGTCAGACCTTAAAATGTAAAAACTGTTTCCTCTTCCCTACTGAACAATTCTATTCATCTTATATGGAAAATGGGCACTCTGCTCCCTTGTAAGGAATGAACATGAATTTCAACACTTAAGGCTATTTTTGATTGCCAATGTCCCTTAGATGACTCTTTTTACCATTTGCTCCTTTGAAAAAAAAAAGATGAACTGCAAGTTGAACTCACAAAAAACAAAATAATTATCTCCTACCAGAATAGCAATATTTTTTTTTTTTAGCTAGGCCAAAACATCAAGGACTGTGCATAAAGATATTTAACTTCAGCAATAATTAAGGTTATCAATTTGGTTCTATAGTAACTCATGAACCCCAAGGAGTTTGGCACAAAGGAATAATTATGGCTCCTTCAGATTCATTGCTACAAGTTTCCTTCCTCCTTTCTTCTTTTCCAGAACATCTGTTCAATCCTAGTGATAGTCGGTATAAAATCCTCACTTACATGGAACATCAAATAGAAAATGATCGGATTTCTAATTAGGTGCATTGTCAGATATCAGCCTTGGCTATTAATCATTGAATGAACCACTGAAATACAAACTTCCTTATGGACAGGAGACACAAATATTTTCACTATGACAAATGTCTGAAGATATTGTTCCTTCTGATGCTCTTGGTGCAGAAAGCAGTTACTCTGAGCTGCCCTGCGACTGATGCTTTCCCAATTCCCCATGAGTGGTACCAGTCTGGTGACCTCATCGTGGCTGGGATGGTGTCTCAGATAATTCAGAACGCTTTGGAAACTGAATATAAAAAGCAGCCACCTCTAAAACGTTATGATTTACCACTGTAAGGATTTCTTTTTCTTTGCATTCTTTTTCTGAATTTAGCCAGACTCCCAAAATAGCTTACATAACAAATCACTCTTTGAGAATAAATGCATGTTTTTTAAAAAAATATATATATAAACTTACTCTTGCTTCCTTGTCTTTCGAAATTATCTGATTCTGGGAAAACAAATCATTTTCATTGTATTAAGATCTTAACCATGAAATGTCTGAAACTATTCTCCAGGAAGTCTTTTGGAGAACATTTAGGGAGTATAATTATCTGGTCTATGCAGTCACTCCTTGCATAACTTACATAGATTAAAAGAGTGATACTTGGTAGCTGAAATCTATTTTGTGCCAAACTGATAGAAATCCATGTCATTGCTTGAAAAAAATAATCACAACTTTATTCTATACATATTTGTTGCAAATCATGGAAAAGCTATATGTGATTGAAAACTATACAAATTATTGAGTGTTTTACAAAGACTCTCATCGTCTCACTTACAACAGTGACAGAAGTGGTTGTTACTCATATATCAATGCTTTCACCATAAAAGAATTGTCAACTTATTTTGATCAATGGGGGTGTTTAAACTATTTGCAGTGTAATAACCAAATTCTATCAGCATGCCCTCGCCCTGGCCTTTGCAGTGAAGGAGATCAATGAGGACTCCCAGATCTTACCTAACATCACTCTCGGGTTCCACATCTGTGACAGTTACTACAATGCAAGGATGACCTATCGCACCACCCTGGACCTGCTTTTTAAATCCCAGAAATTTCTGCCTAACTACAAATGTCATAGTGAGAAGAATCTCATGGCTATCATTGGGGGACTAAGTCCTGATACATCATCTTTTATGGCAGAAAGTGTACATGTCTACAAAATTCCACAGGTAGATTGGGGTGGAGTAAGAGAGAAAAGTCTTTTGTAATTGACAGTAGATGCTAGTTGCTTGCCATACATTTCTCCAGGAATTCAATTAAATACACTTTTTTATCATCCCTCATCTATTTTTCCCACAGCTCAATAGACTGACTCAAGGTAATCCAATTAAATCAAAATCTTTCATTACAATCATGCATGTGTTTTGACTTCTATGCAGCAATAGGTTACAACTCTTCTTACTACAATTTGCTTGGTGTAAGATAAAAGTATGTTAGTGTAAAACTCAGCTGTTTTTCTTAGCAATTGTTGACCGATTGGTGCTATAGGGGTAGTTGGTATTTTGCTATTCCTTTCTGCAGATTTCAATTTTATTCTCTTTGCTCTTCCTTCTGCAATTGTTCCCACAACTCAATATGTTGGCTCAAAATAATCGGTCAAGAGAATCTAAATCTTTTATTACAATCATAGAGTGGACAATTTAAATTTAAATCACAAATTACAGTACAAAACTAATCTTATTTGACCTGTTGTTTTGGATTGACCACTATCTGTGGTGAAAGCTGGAATGGTGTGAAGTGGAGGATAGAATACGCTGGCTACCACAAAGAATAATAGATTTGGAAATGGATTTTTGAGTCCAACCCTATACCTTTAGAGATAAATCATTGTCCAGTCCCTTTTTGAAAGCCTCCAGTGATGGATCTGAAGTTAAGTTCGTCCATTGGTTGATTGTTTTTATAGTTAGGACATTTCTCCGTAGTTCTAGGTTTCTTCTTTCCTTGGTTAGTTTCCATCCGGTGTTTCTCATGTTGCCTTCTAATGCTTTAGAAAGTAGTTTGACCCCCTCATATTTGTAGGAGCCTCTTAAATATTGGAACACTGCTATCATGTCTCATGGATTTAGGGAGGATCTCCTTCCAGCCACTTCCTGAAATCAAAGCTATCAGCATTTTCACTGATGCCCTCAACTCAGTTCCAGATGCCTTCAAGCTACCCAACAGTAGATGACAAATCCCCTTTATATGTCTTGGTTGGGTATGATAGTAAAAATTGAATTTAACACTCAACTGATGTGCATGGAAATGGTTGAAGGATTGAGGCTGTGTAGTACTTTTGGAGATCTCCATAATAATTGTAGTAAATGAAGAGTTGATTAACTCTTTCTATTACTCCGGAATCCCATGGGCATAATCTTCCATATATAAATATTTTTTTTATCTGCTACAAATAAGGCAAGAAGGTAATGCATTAAGTCTAGCTCTTCAGAATCCTTTCCTTAGACTGCGAAGAGCTCACAAGCTCAGATATTTAGCAAGTTTCCAGATGTTCTAAGGGAATGAAGATACTGGAACTCTGTATTAGGAAACTGAGTATGGTTGTAATCTAGTTACATTTCAGATAAGAAAATATTTCATAAAGGAATTTTAGTTTCTTCTCTTTTTCATCAGAATTTTCATAATCTACATAGAATTGGACAAATGTTTATGATTAAATTTCTAACAAGCAGTCTTCATATTTTCCCCATGATTTTCATGAATAACGATATTTCTCTTTTTCGTTTGTTTAGTTGACTTATGGTTCCTTTGCCCAAGAAGACTTTCAGATTACTAAGTTATTTCCACTTTATTACATGGTCCCAAAAGAGGAGCATCAGTACGCTGGACTTGTACAACTTCTTCTCCATTTTGGATGGACGTGGATTGGAGTCTTTGCTTTTGAAAATAAGGAAGAACGTTTTTTTCAGAAAGTGCAGCCATTGCTCTCACAGAACAGGGTCTGTTTAGCTTTTGCACAAAAAATTCCACAATATCTCAACTTGGAGGATATGCCCACATTGTCTAATTCAATCTCAATTATTTCTGATAAACTGAAAGATCAAAAAGTGAATGTTTTTCTTCTCCACGGAGAATCCATCACAATAGTGTGGCTCAGAACTATCATGTTTCTACATGATCCTGATAATAAAGAGAGTGCATCATTTAGGAAGGTTTGGATCCTGATGAATCCTATTGATTTGATTCTGCTGGGATTTCAAAGGAGTTGGGATCTCCAGTTGTTCCATGGGGCTCTTTCCTTTGCTGTGCATTCAAGAGACATTCAAGGCTTTAAAGAATTTCTTCAAGTCATCAAACCTTCAATCCACAAAGACAAATTTCTCCAAGAGGTTTGGGAGCAATTGTTCGATTGTTCCTTTTCAAATACAGATTTATCTTCAACGATGAATGAAACCTGTACTGGAGAAGAGAATTTGGAGAATCTACCTGCACCTCTGTTTGAATTTCAGATGACTGGTGAAAGCTACAGTATCTACAATGCTGTTCATGCAGTGGCACATTCTTTGCATGAGGCAGTGAGATCAAAATCCCAAACAAGAGAGATTCAAAGGGTTGGATTTCTACATCTACTTCCTTGGCAGGTAATTTTTTCATGCCACACCTATCCTGTTTTTCAATGATTATCCACAATCATCCACAATCTAATATAACTTATTTACCCTGGTTTATCGCTACAACTCAATAGAGAAACTGATGCAACAAAGCTATTAGTTTTATAAAATAAGAGGATAAACATAAATCATGTCTTTTCTACTTTCAGTATAGTCAATGGGATTTAATGTATGTCTCAATTTTCATTGTATGTATAACTTCTCACCTCCACATAGAATTGGCCTGCCTTGTGAATTTATCCAACTGATTTATGAGGAGAATTCAATTGCATTGTGTCTGAAGGCAGTCTTTCTTTTTGTGACCCCCCCACCCACCCACCACAAATTTTCTGCAATGTAGACATTTCACTTTTCTTATTAGCTTTTCAATGATTCTCAGCAGAGCCATGGTGGCACAGTGGTTAGAAAGCAGTACTGCAAGCTCCTTATTCTGGCTGTTGGTTGCCAGTAGTTTGGCAGTTTGATGCCCACTGGCTCAAGGTTTGTCTCAATCTTCCATCTTTCTGAGATCCAGATTGTTGGGGGCAAATGCTGTAAAATGCTTAGAGAGGGCTGTAAAGCACTGTGAAGCAATCTATAAGACTAAGTGCTATTGCTATCCAGAATTCTATTTCTCTTTGGCTTATTTCAGGGTTCAAAATAATATAAGACAGGGTCTTATTTTCAAGGAAACACAGTATGTATGTGGATATGTATATCTACATAGATCTAGATTTATCTATCTATCTATCTATCTATCTATCTATCTATCTATCTATCTATCTATCTATCTATCTATCTATCTATCTTTGTCACAATCTCTCTCTCTCTCTCTCTCTCTCTCTCTCTCTCTCTCTCTCTCTCTCTATCTCTATCTCTATACCTATACCTATACCTATACCTATACCAATCGATCTGTCTATCGATCTATCTATCTATCTATCTATCTATCTATCTATCTATCTATCTATCTATCTATCTATCTATCTATTGATCTATCTATCCATCTATCTATGTTTTCTTTCCTTTTCATAGGCTTTATGTGTATTTCTCTTTAGCCAGTTTCTTCCTACGTAAACCAAGATTTTTATGCAGCGCTAGTTCAGTGAAATCACAATCCACTCGTTTCTAGATTATTATTTTTTTCTGGCAGCCAGCAGACCCTCTGCTGCCCATTGAGAGACTAAGATAAATCTATTTTGGGCTTATAAGCCTTCAACAATTAGTCACACCCTCATCCCATGTATCCTCCCTGTAAAGGTACAGTATTTGTTTGTCTAGTTGTTTAGATAGTGAATATAAATCATGTCTGAACCAAGTTGTGTAATGGCAATACCTTGTTTTGATTTTGATTTGTTAACTGCTGTTGTTGTTGTATTTTTTTCCCTGGAAGTAACATTAAATTAATACTAGAACAGATCTGTGTCTTTCTCTGATATATAGATTATCTGTATTCTAAGTGTACTTATTTGATACTTGTTAGAACAACGGAAAGAATGAATAAGTGAAATTTAAATATACTGGCCACTTTTTCATTATTATCCTTTAAACTCCCTCTCCCTCTCCCTTTCCTCTCCTCCATCTCTCTCTCTCTCTCTCTCTCTCTCTCTCTCTCTCTATCTCTATCTCTATCTCTATACCTATACCTATACCTATACCAATCGATCTGTCTATCGATCTATCTATCTATCTATCTATCTATCTATCTATCTATCTATCTATCTATCTATCTATCTATCTATCTATCTATTGATCTATCTATCCATCTATCTATGTTTTCTTTCCTTTTCATAGGCTTTATGTGTATTTCTCTTTAGCCAGTTTCTTCCTACGTAAACCAAGATTTTTATGCAGCGCTAGTTCAGTGAAATCACAATCCACTCGTTTCTAGATTATTATTTTTTTCTGGCAGCCAGCAGACCCTCTGCTGCCCATTGAGAGACTAAGATAAATCTATTTTGGGCTTATAAGCCTTCATCAATTAGTCACACCCTCATCCCATGTATCCTCCCTGTAAAGGTACAGTATTTGTTTGTCTAGTTGTTTAGATAGTGAATATAAATCATGTCTGAACCAAGTTGTGTAATGGCAATACCTTGTTTTGATTTTGATTTGTTAACTGCTGTTGTTGTTGTATTTTTTTCCCTGGAAGTAACATTAAATTAATACTAGAACAGATCTGTGTCTTTCTCTGATATATAGATTATCTGTATTCTAAGTGTACTTATTTGATACTTGTTAGAACAACGGAAAGAATGAATAAGTGAAATTTAAATATACTGGCCACTTTTTCATTATTATCCTTTAAACTCCCTCTCCCTCTCCCTTTCCTCTCCTCCATCTCTCTCTCTCTCTCTCTCTCTCTCTCTCTCCCTCCCTCCCTCCCTCCCCCCCTCTCTCTCTTTCATTCTCTTTCAAGTAGCTCCATTCATTTCTTCAAGGCATTTATTTCAACAATTCAGCTGGGGAGAGAGTGTTCCTGAATGAGAAAGGGGAAGCAACAGGTGGATTCGACATCATCAACTTGATCACTTTTCCAAACAGATCTTTTCAGAGAATTAGAGTTGGAAAGATGGATTCGCATATTCCCAACGCGAAGGAATTAATCATTGATGAAGAGCTGATTGTGTGGCAACCTGCTTTTAACCAGGTGTGGACTCATTTGATGAACTCTTCCTTGATCCATTATGATCCAATATTGAACACAGTCTCTTTACAAATCTAATGTGTGATTTTTGAAAAGCTATCTTCTGTAAAAACATTGCCGATGATCAAGCTTTCATCAAATTGACAAAATGAGGTTACAATTTAAAAGACAGGTATTCATATTTGAATTGCATTTCCATTTGAAATCACAGGAGTCACACGGTTTCCATAATACTGTAATCATATATATTTCTTTATTCACCCTGCCATTCTCCAAAGACGCCTTTTGCACATCCTTATAATGTCAACATTTTAGTGGATAGTATAAATATGCAATGGTTCAGTGTTAAAGACACTGAAAAATTTGTGACATGAGCGCCATGCAATAGTTTGAGCTCCCATTCCTGCCTCAGCTCCCACCTACCTAGGAATTGAAAAGTAGATTAATAGGTAGCACTTTGGTGGGAAGGTAACAATGTTCCTTGTGCCTTTGGATTATAGCCGTGCTGGCCACATGACCATGGAAAATATCTTCGGACAATGTTGGGTCCCTTGGCCAAAAAAGAGAGATGAGCACTGTGCCCAAGAGTCAGATGTAACTGGAGAGGGAAACCTTTATAATACACCTTTAGGAATTCAAATATTCTTCCCGCTTCCATAAATGAGAACATTATAAACTGCTTAAAGTTTTTCCTTTGCAAAATCTTTTATGTTTACTACCAGGTTATTCCATTTTCTCAGTGTAATGACCATTGCTCCCCTGGATACTGGAAGAAAGGGTTGGAAGGAGAGCAGTTCTGTTGCTACAACTGTGTTCCTTGCCCAGAAGGGAAGATTTCAAATGAAAAGGGTAAGTTAGACATTCCTGCAACTTTCATTGGATAGACTTAAGCAAACAATAATACACTGCTTTCGTGTAGCAAATAGTTTTGTCAGTTCTTCAAGGTGAATATTCATTTCTATACTCTTGAATCACATTCTGTGGTTCTGAATGTAAAGTTTTTTTCATAAGAGCTAAACTTTTATATCCCCCCTCAGATTTCTTCATTGTGTTTTAGAAAAATAGAAAAAGTCAAAATGCTCAAAATTGTAATAAATTTGAAAATGTTTGAAAAATGTGGAATTATTAAAACTTGCCTTGACTTTGTTTTCAGATACGGAGGACTGTTTTGAATGTTCAGAAGATCATTATCCAAATAAAGAAAAGAGAGGCTGTATCTTGAAATTAGTGGTCTTTCTAACTTTTGAAGAAACTTTAGGAATTGGTTTATCCTCAGCAGCTCTTGTTTTCTTCTTCCTGACATCTTGGGTACTTGGAACTTTTATTAAGCACAGGGATACTCCCATTGTCAAAGCCAATAACCGGTCCCTTACGTATACCCTGCTTATCTCTCTTCTGATCTGTTTTCTCTCCTCGTTGTTCTTCCTCAGCCAACCTAGCAAGCTGACCTGCCTTCTCCGGCAACCAACTTTTGGCATCACCTTCTCAGTGGCCATTTCTAGCATACTGGCCAAAACCATCACAGTGGTTGTGGCTTTCTTGGCCACTAAACCAGGTTCTCAGATGAGGAGATGGGTGGGGAAAAGATTGGCTTTTTCTATTGTCCTTTCATGCTCCCTCTTACAAGTATGTATTTGTATACTTTGGTTGTCAACATCTCCCCCATTCCCTGAGTTGGACAAGCACTCATTGCACCAAGAAATAATTCTACACTGCAATGAGGGCTCAGCTTTCTTCTTCTACTCTGTCTTGGGCTACATGGGTACCTTGGCCATTGCCAGTTTTATTGTAGCTTTTCTTGCCCGTAAATTACCTGACAGCTTTAATGAAGCCAAGTTCATCACCTTCAGCATGTTGGCCTTCTGTAGTGTGTGGATCTCCTTCTTTCCAGCTCATCTGAGCACAAAAGGAAAAGCCATGGTAGCTGTGGAGGTCTTCTCCATCTTGTCCTCCAGCACTGCATTACTGGGATGCATATTCTTGCCAAAGTGCTACATCATTGTTTTAAGACCTGACCTCAACCACAGGGAGCAACTGATAAAGAGGAATTAGCACATCATGTAATATTTCTGCCTTTGAGAAATTACTGACAAGAAAAAAAAAGAGAGAGAAGGATTGATTGCTATCTATAGGAGACATATAGAAATTCTAAATTCTGACAACAGATGATTGATGGAGGAGTATCCCAAAACACTAAGATTTGTTATATTTGCCAATTTGAACAGAAATGCTCTTGCTGCTGCATTATCAATCATTGTCGAAGATTCTTTAATTAAACATTTTTCTATCCTTCAACACCCCAAGATAGCAAGACATTGAGAATTTGGTTGTCTTGTTAGACGATTAGAGATACTGAATCAAATCATGTCCAATATTTGCAGTTTTCTTATTTATTTATGTAGAAAATTTGTACCGCCTACTTGCTCACAGTGAATCTAAGCAACTTATTGTCAATAAAACACACCTTAGAAGATAAGAAAAAAACTATATCCCCCTCTGGCAACAACACACAGTCAAATAAGTCTGTAGATAGTCTCAGTCATCCATGTCATGGTTTTCCCAAAGGTGTTTTTTCATGAGGCAACTGGGCTTCCTTCCTTCCTTCCTTCCTTCCTTCCTTCCTTCCTTCCTTCCTTCCTTCCTTCCTTCCTTCCTTCCTTCCTTCCTTCCTTCCTTCCTTCCTTCCTTCCTTCCTTCCTTCCTTCCTTCCTTCTTTTGAAAACGTCTTCCAAGGAAAAAACAAGAAAGCCCAGTTGCCTCCCGAAAAAGCACCTTTGGGGCAGTGGTGAAAACTGAACTGGTTTACTTCCAGTTCGCTGCCTGTGCATGCGCATTGGGCCCCAAAGGTGTGCTGTGTGCATGCATGCTCAGTGCTCATCATTCAACAAATGTGTGTGTGTGTGTGTGTGTGTGTGTGTGTGCCAAAAGGAGGCATGGGGTAAGTAGAAAAGTGCACAGGGAGCTGTGATCAGCACGGAATCTTCAGAGCCTTTTTTTTTTTTTACTTTTCCTTTTTATTTGGCCAAATAGGTTGTAAAAAAAGCTTTTAAAAGTTAAAAAAAAAGTCTCTTTTTTTTTACTTTTCTAAAGCATTTTTAATACTGATTCTAGAGAACCGGTAGTTAAAAAATGCTAATAAAGTAAATTAAAAAAAAAACCCTTCCAACGATTGTGCGTCACTCCTCTCATCTTTGGAACTTTTTTTTAAAATATTTTTTACTAGCAGTTCGGGCAAACCGGACCGAACCGGGAACATTTTACCCATGCTTTGGGGCAACCATGACCTGGATGACTGAGAATCTCTACAAACTTTTAGCAATTTGGGATGAACACCATTTGGAAGGTGTGAGAGTAGGAATGGATTTCCACGGGGAAAATAATGCAGACTAGAGGAACCATTTGCACTATTCAGGGGACCCTGAGGACACAGATAAACCTCCAAGTGCTTCAACAACCCTTTAAAAGGATGCAAAAAAGCATCTTCGGCACAATCAAATAAGCCACTTGATGAGCTCCATCCCATTCTGGGTTCCTTAGGCCTGCTGGCAAAACCAGGCCTTCAGGGCTTTACAGAAGAGGGTCAAAGTGGGGGGACAGTCTAATTTCTGAATGGACGATGTTCCAGAGGGTGGAAGCCCCCATGGAGAAGGTCCTTCTTCTGGGTCCCTCCAGCTTCTGCCAACCTAGCAGTTCGAAAGCATGTAAAAAATGCAAGTAGAAAAATAGGGACCACCTTTGGTGGGAAGGTAACAGCGTTCTGTGTGCCTTTAGGGTTTAGTCATGCCGGCCATATGACTATGGAGACATTTTCAGACAGCGCTGGCTCTTCGGCTTTGAAACGGAGATGAGCACCGCCCCCTAGAGTCAGGAATGACTAGCACATATGTGCGAGGGGAACCTTTACCTTTACCTTTAAGACCACAATTGGAATACTGCATCCAGTTTTGGTCACCACAACAGCAATAGCATTTAGAGTTATATACCGCTTCACGGTGCTTTACAGTCCTCTCTAAGTGGTTTACAGAGTCAGCATATTGCCCCCAACAGTTTGGGTCCTCATTGAATTTGGCAATTCAAATCTCACCACCTTCTGAGGTGGGTAAAATGAGGACCCAAATTGTTGGAGGCAATATCCCGACTCTGTAAACCACTTAGAGAGGGCTGTAAATCACTGTAAAGTGGTATATAAGTCTAAGTGCTATTGCTATTGCTATTGCCATTCTACTCAACTCTACTCTAATCTATTCTTTAAAAAAAAACAATTTAAGATGCAGCAAGCATCCTTAGAATTGACAAACAAGATCCTGACAGTTTCAGAGAAGACATCCAGATGTCTTCATACGACACTATACATGAAGCAAGGATTCATTGGTAGAACACACAACCTACTGAAACGGAGCCATGAAAATTCTGACAGCCACACTCAGTAGCAACATATTTTTTTATCTTTGTGTATCAATAATTCTTATTGTGGTTTGTGGTTCTCTAACTTAACTTACTTATATTGGCCTGTGTTCATTTAAAAAATAATTAAACCATCAGCCACTTATTCCCTCATGAAAAATAAAAGTTGTTTTTTTTCTTTTTTCTTTTAATCCTTTGTAATCCTTTGCATTGGGGTAGAATCAGGGCAACTGAATGGAACCGAGAGTTTACTGGCCAGATGCCCTTCCTGATGCCTACATGGAACTCCCAGCAGATATTATCTCTTTGGACCCAGAGAGAGAAACATCTGCCACTACCTAGGATCAAACTTGCAGCCTCCTGATCGTGGGGCAATAGCTCCACTTGTAGGCCACCATAGTGCTCCATAAAAAAAATAAAAATAAAACAAGCTAGAGAAATCATTATAATTTTTTTTAGCTAGGCTAAAATATCAAAGGCTTTGCATAAAGGCATTTAAATTCAACAATAATTAAGGTGTCTGTTTGGTTATTAATTAACTTTGAACCACAGGGAGATTGGCACCAGGGATAATAATGATCCTGTCTGATACATTGCTTCAAGTTCCTTACTGCCTTTCTCCTTTGCCAGTATATATATATATATATATTCCAATCCTTGTGATATCCAAGATATAAATTGGCCCCCACATGGCTCTTTAAATAGAAATCAATGGATTAAGGGCATTCTCTGATAATGGATTAAACCACGGATAAATGCATTTGGGTAAATGCATCCTATAGATATTATAGAACACACAAATATTTTCACCATCCGAAGAGCATGATGAAGTTATTCCTTCTGATGTTTCTGATGCACAGAGTAGCTACTTTGAACTGTCCTGCAAGTGAAGCTTTCCCTGTTCCACATGAGTGGTACCAGCCTGGTGAGCTTGTCATTGGTGGGGTGGTGTCTCACATTTTTTACCACTTTTATGAAATTGAATTTAAGGAACACCCTTCTCTAAAACCTTATGACTTACCAGTGTAAGGATTTTTATTCTTCTCATGTTTTTTCTTCTCTTATCAGTAAAAGCTTTTTAGAATAAATGCAGGGGTTTGTATGTATATAAATATACTAAGCCTTCTTTGTCTTTCAAATGTATTGTATTGTGGGGAGAAGAAATCATTTTGTTTACATTATGTTAAAGTCCTTCTCATGAAAGGCATGGAAGTTTGGTGCAAGATATCTACTGAAGGATATTTAATGAGCTTGATGTAATTTTAAAAAAATGTTCTGCATGATCGCTCCTCACAAAACATACATACAGAAAGCGATGCTTGCTGAAGATGTTCTTATTCTACTTTGTGCCAAAATTGTTAGAACAGCCTTTCTAAAATACTCAATAATTTCCACAGAGTTCAATTTTATATTTGACATGGTGGTTTTCATGATTAGCAGCAATTATATACTACAATCCTGGCAAATAGATGGGGAAGAAATGGAGTTAGTGACAGATTTTATTTTCCTGGGCTCCAAGGTCACTGCAAATGGCAACTGCAGCCAAGAAGTTAAAAGACACTTGCTCCTGGGGAGGAAGACTATGGCAAATCTAGACATGCTTTTTTCTAAAAAGCAGAGGCATCACCCTGCCAACAAAAGTGTGTATAGTCAAGGCTATGGTTTTTCCAGTTGCAATGTATGGCTGTGAAAGGTGGACCATAAGAAAGGCTGAGTGCCAAAGAATTGAGACCTTTGAACTCTGGTGTTGGAGAAGACTCCTGCGAGTCCCTTGGATCAAACCGGTCAGTCCTAAAGGAGATCAACCCTGACTGCTCTTTAGAAGGCCAGATCCTGAAGATGTAACTCAAATACTTTGGCCACTTAATGAGAAGTAAGGACTCACTGGAGAAGAGCCTAATGCTGGAAAAGATTGAGGGCAAAAGAAGAAGGGGATGACAGAGAACGAGGTGGCTGGATGGAGTCACTGAAGCAGTCGGTATGAAATTAAATGGACTCCAGAGGATGGAAGAGGACAGGAAGGCCTGGAGGAACATTGTCCATGGAGTCGAGATGGGTCGGACATGACTTCGCAACTAACAACAACAGCAATATACTGCAAGAAATAAAAGCAGTGACCATTTTTAAGTTAACAACTATAATTCTATTCCTATTTCCAAGAGAGATTGTTGGTTATTCATATAGAAATGATGCAACCTTACAAGAATTGCAGAATTGTTTTTTCAATGGGTTAATTTATTTGCAGCATCATAACCAAATTCTATCAACACGTCCTTGCTGTGGCCTTTGCTGTGAAGGAGATCAATGAAGACTCCCAGATCTTACCTAACGTCACTCTTGGGTTCCACATCTACGACAGTTATTACAATCCAAGGATGACCTATCGCACCACTCTGGACCTGCTCTTCAAATCCCAGGAATTTGTCCCTAACTACAAATGTGGTAGCCAGAAGAATCTCATGGCCATCATTGGAGGATTGGATGCTCCTACTTCATCCTACATGATGCAAACTATAAATATCTTCAAAATTCCACAGGTAATTTTTGCAGGAGACTGAAAAAGAGCATTTGGCTTCATTTGTAATGAATATCAGAGATCAGGTTTTTTGTTGCTGTGCCTTTCTGCAGAACTTCAATTAAAAAGGGCCTTGTGGCTCAGCGCACTAAAGCCTTGTGATTAATATCAGCTGTCTGCAATTACTGTAAGTTCAAATCTCACCAGGCTCAAGGTTGACTCAGCCTTCCATCCTTTCTAAGGTAGGTAAAATGAGGACCCAGTTTGTGGGGGTGATAAGCTGATTTTGTATAAATATATAAAAGTATGAAGGCTATTGCTTAACGCATTGTAAGACGCCCTGAGTCTCTGGAGAAGGGCAGCATATAAATTTTTTTTTAAAAAAAAATCCACTTTTTTTTCTCCCTTCTGCAATTTCCCCCACAATCCAATAGGCTGGCTCAAAGTAATCCAACAGGAAAATCAAAATCTTTGATTTGATAGATTAGAAAATATTTCATATTTACATACATACATACATAAATATTTCATATTTACATACATACATACATACATACATACATACATACATACATACATTCTTCATTATATAATGATATTTTAAGATTATTTCTTAATTTTTGTTTCCTTAGGTAGTATTCCCTTCCTGCCTTTCTTTTTTTCCTTTTTCCTTTTTTTCTTTTCTCTAGCCAGTCATACCATTATTGCCAAATTAAATAGTATTCTGTGTCTTCCTTTTCTTGTATTTCTTTAGTAAGCCTGTCCATCTCCGCACATTCCATTACCTTTTGTATTATTTTCTCCTCATTTGGCATATCTTCCAATTTCCACATTTGTGCAAATATGATTCTTGCAGCTGTCAAAATATGAATTATCAAATGTTGTATTTCTTTTTTATAGTCATTCGTCAATATCCCTAATAAGTATGTTTCTTGTCTTAGTGACACTCTCTGGGTGGTGACTTCTTCCAGCTGTTTTTGAATTATTTTCCTTTTTTTTTTTTTTTTTTGATTTGGGCATGACCACCACATGTGGTAGTAGGTTCCCTTATGTGATCTACATTTCCAACAGTCCTGTGTGTTGTTTAGGAACATCCTTGCCAAACGTGCAGGGGGAAGGTGCCACCTATAAAGCATTTTGTATGTATTTTCTTTGTAGGGTACAGACATTGTCAGTTTGGTATTTACTTTCCACATTTTTCCCAATTTCTCAAGTTCAGTATTGTATCCGAAATTTTTGGCCCATGTAATCATATTCTCTTTCACCACTTCTTCCTCTAATTTGTATTTTAATAGGTAGTTATAAATTTTGGTTATTAATTTATCGTCTAATCCCAATAAAATGTTATCCAATTCGTTCTGTTCTTTTTGGATTCCAAATTTTTTCATATCCGTTTTATATTTTGATTTTATTTGTAAATACGGCCACCAATCCATGTCTGTACCCTGTTCTCACAATTCCTCTCTTGTCTTTATTTCTCCTTCGTTATTTAACAGTTCATTGTATGTTCTCATCTTATCTATGTCCATTGTGTTTGGATAGAATTGGGCTTCCATAATTGAGAGCCACCTTGGGATTTTGTCATAGGGGTTTCTCCTTATTTCTGTCCAAGTTCTTGCCAATGCTTTTGGGCACTTTGTAGGATATTGTTAATCCTCTTATATAAGCTTTTGTGATGTCCCATAAAATCTGCAATGATGTTTGTTCTCTCTTGTTTATTTGGAAAAATATATCCATCTCTTTCTTTATCATTTCTGTGTATTCCTTGTCATTAATCATCTCTCTGTCCATCATCCATCTTCTTTGTTTTTGGTGGCCTTTCCAAACTATTTATTATAGGGTTATGGTCTTCCCATACATACGATGAAATTTTGATTTATGTCCTTTCTTAACTCTGTGTTCATCCAGACCATATCTATCCTGGACCAGGATTGGTGGGGGTTCGAATAAAAAGTGTATTGTTTCTTGGTTTTGTTCAATTCTCTCCATGTATCTTGCAATTGTAATTCTTGGCCCATATCTTTAAAGGTATCTGGAAGTATCTATATCTATAAAGGTATCTATAAGGGCTAGGCAGATCAGCTGAGGAGTAGGGAGAAAATACAGTAGTTCAGCAATTCATTACTCTGTTCTTATTCCTATTCGATATAATATTTATATATCAGATTATAAAATTAGTAAATCACACTTTATATTCTAAAGAATTAATTATCAAGGATTTTTGAATAAAGTCTAAGGTCATCCACCAGCTTATTTTACAATTATTTAAGATTACTATAAAAGTTACAATTTCTAATATCTGTATAATAAATGTATATAATTCTAAACTAAACAATTTCATATAATCAATATATTTCTATGGAAATCTATCAACTTATTCCAAAAGAGGGGAAAAATAGAAAAAAATAATATTAGACCAAATAGTTAGTATATACTACAATATCTCTAATTGTTAAACAATACCAATACCTACATCTAAAGTCTATAATTAACTATCTAATAATAACAGTATATATAGTTTACAATATTTCTTGTTGTTCTATTTTTCCTTAAACAAAATTGAATAAATTCTGGATTTAAATATATAAAATAAGTAAAGGGAGCTAATTACATATATTTTAAATACATAATAAGTTAAATTTGTCCACTATATCATATTTGAACAAATAGATTTTACTTCCGTGTTCTTCCTTCTTCGTTCTTCAATCTGTCTTCTATCACTTCTATTTTAGCATTTCTAAAGAGGTTTGTTTTAAATAAGTCTGTTCCTTCCAATTCTTTAGTGAAAAAAAAGTCTCTCGTCTGTCTCTTTTCTTTTCTTGGTTGATTGATTGATCTTCATTGATTCTTTAACTTGTTCTTCTTCCAGTTTTACCTCTAACAAAGATCCACATAGCTTTTTAATTACATGATCATCAGAGCCCATTAAAATCTTATCTAAGTTAGTCAAAACATAATAAATACCTTCTTGTTTGAGATCTTCTTCATATCTGGAACGTATTTGCATATGTGAAAACCAATCTATCTTACATCCCTGATCTTCCAAATCTTGCTTTAATTTAAGTTCACCCGTTTCACCAATCAATTCACTATATCTAACAATTTGTTCCCTTTTAAAAATTACCGAATATGAAAAATCTAAATTGTAGATACCCAGACTAGAATCTTCAAATAATAATGTTTTTTAACCTTCTCCCAATTCAACAATAATGCTTCTCGTATCTGATGTCTTCTAAAGTATCCTTGTATTTTTGTTCCTTTATATCATAAAAAAGCATGCCAGCCCATCAACAAATCATGATCCCTTCTTTCATTTCTTTTCCTTTAGTTGACTTATGGCACTTTTGCACATGAAGAGTTTTACAGTACCAAATTATCTTCACTTTACTGCATGGTCCCAAATGAGGACTATCAGTACACTGGAGTTATACAACTTTTCCTCCATTTTGGATGGACGTGGATTGGACTCTTTGCTTTTGAAACTAAGGGAGAACGTTTTTTGCAGAAAATACAGTCATTGTTTTCACAGAACGGGATCTGTTTAGCTTTCACACAAAAAATTCCGCAACATATCCACCTGGAAGATTTCCCAGAATTGTTAGATTCAGTTTCAATTATTTCGAATAAATTGATGGATCAAAAAGCAAATGTTTTTCTTGTCTATGGAGAATCCTTCACAATACTGTGGCTCAGAACTGTCATGTTTATATGTGATCCTGAAAATAAAGAGAGTGCATTGTTTAGGAAGGTGTGGATCCTAATGAATCCGATTGATTTCATCTTGACGGGAACTCATAGGAGTTGGGATCTTCAAGTGTACCATGGGGCTCTTTCTTTTACGGTGCATTCAAGAGAAGTTCGAGGCTTCAAAGAATTTCTTCAAGTCCTCAAACCTTCAACCCAGAAAGATGGATTTCTTCAAGAAGTTTGGCAACAATTGTTTGACTGTCTGTTTCCAAAGGCAGACTTACCTTCGTTGACCAGTGAAACATGTAGCGGAGAAGAGAATTTGGAGAATCTGCCTGCTCCTCTGTTTGAGTTGCAGATGATCGGCCAAAGCTACAGTATCTACAATGCTGTTTATGCAGTGGCACATTCTTTGCACGAGGCAGTGAGATCAAGACCCAAATGGACAAAAATTCAAAGGGCCGAATTTCCAGATCTGCAGCCTTGGCAGGTAATCTCCCTGTGCCATACCTATGTTTTGTCTTAGCAAATAGTCATTCTCAACCACAATCTGATATGACTTGTTTGCCCTGCCCTATGGCTACATATCAATAAAGATCCTAAAGCAGTGATGGGTAACCTTTTCCAGACCAAGTACCAAAAGAGTGTGCATGAACCCCCAAAATGCAATGTGTGCGTGGCCCCAATGCATTCGCCCTGCCCCTTGTGCATGTGCATATCCCTGCATGTGCCCCCACTCACACTTGCATGGATGACAGTACTCACGTACCCCCACCCCCAAGAATGCACATGTGCTCCCTGTATGTTCCCTGCCCCTGCCCCTACAATCCCCCCTGTGCATGCACGACAGAGACCCATAGACCATCTGGCCAGTGGAAGGCACACACATATGCGCGACAGAGCTGAACTGGAGTGACAGCTCATGCCACTTCCTGCACTTGTGCCATAGGTTGACCATCATGGTCCTAAAGCAACCACATTCTTTGTGTAAGAAATCACTCCATATTATAAAATAAAAGAGTTTTCAAAGTAATACTGCTTTTGCAATTTTTTGCAATCCTTATCAATGGGATTTGTGCATCTACCATCATTCCATTAACCACCGTTTCTTCTTGCCCGACTTATAAATTCATCCTGGTTCCAAGAATTCAACAGAGAAGCATCTCACAACAAATGTTTCTTAAATTGGAACATTTCACTTTTTAATTAGTTTTTTTGAAGACAGGTTTGTGAGCCTGGGGACGTAGAGTTTATGACAGTTTCTTCTGTTGTAATAGGTAAAGGTAAAGGTTCCCCTCGCATATATGTGCTAGTTGTTCCCGACTATAGGGAGCAGTGCTCATCTCTGTTTCTAAGCTGAAGAGCCGGCACTATCAGAAGACGTCTCCATGATCATGTGGTTGGCATGACTCAATGTCAAAGGCGCACGGAACGCTGTTACCATCCCACCAAAGGCGGTCCCTATTTTCCTACTTGCATTTCTTTATGTGCTTTCGAACTGCTAGGTTGGCAGAAGCTGGGACAAATAACGGCACTACACAGCACTAGGGATTCGAACCACTGAAGTGCCAACTTTCGATTGTGAGCTCAGCATCTCAGCCACTGAGCCACCGTGTCCCTTTCTATGTAGTAGAAGTGCATTATTTCCATCAAATGATGTTGGTTTTTAGATTTGTGGTAAATTACCAGAAGAATTGCTGAGTTTGCTGGCTTTAAAGTGCTTAGGATAAATAATTAATGGAGTGAGTTCCATTAATTATTTAGAGAGAGAGAGAGAGAGAGAGAGAGAGAGAGAGAGAGAGAGAGAGAGAGAGAGAGAGAGAGAAACTTTAATCAATTCCCGATGTATTGTTTCCTTTTTAACTCTTTCTTTATGCTTCTCCTTCAAATAGCTCCATGAGATTCTTCAACAGGTTTCTTTTAACAACTCAGCTGGAGAAAGAATCTTCTTTAAAGACAGAAGAGAAGGTCCAGGTGACTTTGACATCATCAACATGATCACTTTCCCAAACAGATCCTTTCAGAGAGTGAAAGTTGGAAAGTTACACCCCAATGCTCCAAAAGGAAAAGAAGTTATCATTGAGAACACAATTGTTTGGCACCCTGGTTTTAATCAGGTATGACTAGCAAGAGCACTTAGACTTACTGTATTTTTCGGAGTATAAGACACACCTTAGTTTTTGGGGAGGAAAATAAGAAAAAAGCTGATTGACGGAATATCCCCAATCAGCTGTTCCCAGAGGTGATTTTTATCAATAGATTTGTTGGTTGTGAACTCTGTGCCTTGACTTTTTTTTTTTTGCTTTTTTTTCCTGCCTCTGAAAGCCTCCAAAACAGAGCTTCAGAAAAAAAGCCTCTGAAGCTCTGTTTGGAGGCTTTTCTGAAGCTCTGTTTGGAGGCTCTTTTTCTGAAGCTTTTTTCAGCCTCTGAAACCTCCATTTGAGAATCTGGGCGGGGCTACATTTGGAGTGTAAGACACACCTAGATTTTCGCCTTCTTCTTTTAGGGAAAAAGGTGCATCTTATACTCCAAAAAATACGGTATGTATCACTTCAAAATCAGTGGTGGGTTTCTACTGGTTCACCCCAATTCAGGCGAACTGGTAGCGGCGGCGGCAGGAGGCTCCGTCCAGCCGCCTGGACGTCATCACAGACACTCTGCGCATGCACAAAAGGTTCTGCACATGTGCAGAACTTTCATGCACGAGCGAAGTGAACCCCCCCCACAGGTGCTCCAGGTTCCGAACCACTAGCGAAGGTAAGAGGAACCCACTAGTGTTCATAGTGCTTTATAGGACTCTCTAAGTGGTTTGCACAGTCAGCATATTGCTCCCAACAATCTGGGTTTTCATTTTACTGCCCCCAGAAGGATGGAAGGATGGAGCTTTGAACTGGTGAGGATTGAATTCCTGGTAATGGGCAGAGTTAGCTTGCAATACTGCATTCTAACTACTGCACCACCATGGTGAATCTTGTTCACATACAAAGGAACACATTCCCTCTGTAAAATGTTAGCAATGTTAAGGGTCATTCGCATAATCCAATGTAGATCATTTCCATAGTTAAACGGGATTCTTTCAAATCAGTGGCTATGTTTATATCTGTAGGTTCTTCCTGTTTCTTTGTGTAATGACCACTGTTCCCTTGGATACTGGAAGAGAGGGGCTGAAGACAGTCAGTTCTGTTGCTATGACTGTGTTCCATGCCCAGAAGGAAAGATTTCTAATCAAACTGGTAGGTTATCAGTTTTATCATACATATTTTTCTTCAACACGTTATTTCTTAAATTAAATATAAAACAGGCAGGCAGGCAGATCTTAAGGTAAAAGTAAAGGTTCCCCTCGCACATATGTGCTAGTCATTCCTGACCCTGGGGGATGATGCTCATCTCTGTTTCAAAGCCAAAGAGCCAGCGCTGCAAAGACGTCTCCATGGTCATGTGGCTGGCATGACTAAATGCCAAAGGCGCATGGAATGCTATTACCTTCTCACCAAAAGTGGTCCCTATTTTGTACTTGCATGCTTTTGAACAGCTAGGTTGGCAGAAGCTGGGACAAGTAAAGAGAGCTCACCCCATTATGCAAGCTCACCATCATCACAAAAACCTTATTTTGTATTAGAGTGGAAGTTGCTTTTGTTCACACTTGCATTCCCCTTTGCATCAACCTTCTAGTCCCTATGTTTTCTGTGCTCATGCAACAGTAACACTTATTGTGAACACCAATGGTCATCTGTTGTCTTAATGAACTTTGGATGCTAGGTGGGCGTAGGAATTTTCCATGTCAACAACCAACCCCTCCGGCAGCTGAATCAGATGAGGAGGCAGTGTGGGAGTCGGAGCCAGCATCAAGGCAATCTTAGAGCTATGAGGGAGAAGTCAGAGATAGAGACAGAGGTGGGGCCTGGGCCGGCCATCAGCCCTCAGATGGAGAGTCAACAACCCCCAGGTCTGGAGGTGGCTGATGAGGAAGAGGAGGAACAGCTGGGTCCAGTGCCTGACACGTAGATGCACAGAAGGCAGAGGAGAGAAGAGCAGTGGGAATCTATGGGCCAGTCCTTGGGATGGAAAAGCCACCTCTGCTAGTTAAGCCCCACCCTAGCTCTGGAGATAAAAGGCAGGGTTAGGGGATGAATAGGTGTGGCAGACAACTTTGTATCTCCCCTTTGGTCAGCTACTGATAGCCTGACTTCTGAATCCTGTCTGGAACTGATCAGAATTGTTCCTTTGAATCTGCTGAGAGTTGGGTGCGCTTTCTGAGTGTGTGTGCCTCTGCAGAGTAGACTTTCCAATGGTGGAAAAAGACATGGGTGAAGTATTTGATCCTTTCAAGAAAAAAGACCACTAGGCCTGTTGTGAACCAGCTGAGGCAATCCATCTGAGTGTTTGCTGCCCCTGTGATATGCTCCGCATTGAGGGAAAGCAAATGCTTTTCCACCCACCTCCCCAGGAGCTCTGCTTCCGTCATGAAGCTCCTGGAATGAGTGCCTCTTTGACGGTTTATGTGGGCCTTGGCCATGATGTTGTCCATAAGAATGAGAACGTGTTGGCCTTGTACTGAGGTCTTGAAGTGGTGAAGGGCAAGTGTGCTGCCCGAAGCTCCAGCCAATTGATGTTGTTGTCAGGTCCGCTGGGGTCCAGCTGCCCTGAGCCATGGGGCCCTGAAGATGAGTCCCCAGCCAAAGAGGCTGGCATCTGATGTTATCATGATGTGACTTGGCTCCTAGAAGAGACAGCCCTTGTCCAGTGCTGGAGACATCCACTACTTGAGGGAGAGCAATACCTCTGGGGAAACACATACCTTGGTCTGAGAGCTGCTGTTGCATGACTGTTGGTATGGGAGCAAGAACAAGTGAAGGGTTCTTGCGTGCAGCCGAGCCCAAGGCACTATCTGTTTGAATCTAGCTGCATGGGCCTAATTGAGAAACCCCTTGATCTGTTCTTTTGGGCTGAATTAATGCATGATTTGTGGCAGGGTTGAAATGCTTCCAGTTTTCCCCGGTTTGGGCAAACCGGTAATGATAAAAACTATCAGTTCCGGCAAACCAGAAGTTAAGAAAAAAAATAGCTACCAGTTCGGTTGAACCCATAGTTAAAAAAAGCTACAGGTTCCTCCGAATCTGTATCTCCGACAATCAGCTTTGCCACGCGGTTTAGCTTTGCTAGAAAGCAGGAAATCCTGCTTTCTAGCAAAGCTAAATCACGCAGCACAGCTGATCCCCTCCCAGCTTCCCAAACCTCCTTTAGGTGTGTACTGTGCATGTGTGTGTGCAGCACACATTTGGGACGCGCTGTGCATGTGCGTGTGCAGCATATTCTTGGTGCGCAGCGCCCATGCACGGCCGGCGAACCAGTAGCAAAACTGTTCAGATTTCACCACTGATTTGTGGAAAAATCAGCTCCTCTTTAAAAGACAGTATAGAAGTCGGCACAATCGAGTTAAATTTCAACTTAAACTCTAAGTAAATGGTGGCATAAAGCTGAAGAAACAACAATCTGGGTTCTGTAATCTGATAAAGGTCAGTTCTGTAACGAATGCAACATTTCTTTTCCACACCATCTGCCATTTTCCAAGTTTTAACTTCCATGAAAATATGTGAAAGCAAAGGAGTTTCAGTAGACAAAAGAAGTCTTGTGAATGGATCAGCTATTCCATCATCCAAGGCACACCGGCTGGGTTTTTGGAAATCAACTCATGTTCCTCTCATAGGTAACAAAAGATTCCTAAAGTCAGGATAAAACACAGGGAACTGATAATATCCCTTTATCAGAAAGGAAAAAATAAGAACTCAGGCTAAGTTTTTCAAAACTATGAAATGGATAGGTGATAAATTCAGTGGTTTTTATTTCCAGATATGGATGACTGTTTTGAATGTTTAGAAGATCATTTTCCAAATAAAGGGAAAAAAGGATGTATCCTGAAATTGCTGGTGTTTCTAAATTTCAAAGAACCCTTAGGAATTAGCTTGGTCTCCACAGCTCTTTGTTTCTTCTTCTTGACATCTTGGATACTTGGAACATTTATGAAGCACCGGGAGACTCCCATTGTCAAAGCCAACAACCGGTCCCTCACCTACACCCTCCTTGTCTCTCTTTTGTTCTGTTTTCTCTCCTCTTTGCTTTTCCTCAGCCGCCCTGGCGAAGCGACCTGCCTTCTCCGACAATCAACTTTTGGCATCACTTTCTCAGTGGCCATTTCTAGTGTCCTGGCCAAAACCATCACAGTTGTTGTGGCTTTCATGGCCACTAAACCAGGATCTCAGATGAGGAGATGGGTGGGGAAAAGATTGGCTTTTTCTATTGTCCTTTCCTGCTCTCTCTTACAACTGTGTGTTTGTATACTTTGGTTGTCAACATCACCTCCATTCCCTGAGTTGGACATGCACTCAGAGCTCCAAGAAATGATTTTACAGTGCAATGAGGGGTCAGCTTTCTTCTTCTACTGTGTCCTGGGCTACATGGGTATCTTGGCCATCGCCAGCTTTATTGTGGCTTTTCTTGCCCGTAAATTACCTGACAGCTTTAACGAAGCCAAGTTCATTACCTTCAGCATGCTGGCCTTTTGCAGTGTGTGGATCTCCTTCTTTCCAGCCTATCTGAGCACAAAAGGCAAAGCCATGGTAGCTGTGGAGGTCTTCTCCATCTTGTCCTCCAGCGCTGCATTACTGGGATGCATATTCCTGTCCAAATGCTACATCATCATTTTCCGGCCTGACCTCAACCACAGAGAGCAACTCATAAGGAGGAATTAGCACATCATGTGTTCTTTCTGGCTATGGAAAATGATTAATGAAGAAGAGTAGAGAGCCTGCTATCTACAGGAAATTATAGACATAATTGTTTCTATCAATCAAGATTTTATATACCAGTAGGATTGGGTTTATTATTAAAACATATTGTTCCTTTGAATGCATCAAGCTAACAAGATTTTGAGCATCTATCTCTTTATATTCTTAAGAGATTTGAGCCATTTACTTTAAAGATATCTAAAAGTTTGCAGCTTCCAGTTCCTGGTTTTTATAGCTTCATTTTCTAAACCACTGTATAAATATGGGGGAAAGCTAATGAATAAACATATAGATATGTATTTAATACATTATCATAGGGTATCCGTTTTGAATTGATTGGTCTTCTTTGAAATGTAAAAGTTAGAATTTTTTGGGGGGACATTTAACATACGTTTAACTGTGTTTTTGAAAAAGCTTTTACGAAGGGTCAAAACCATTCATTCGTCATCCACAAATGTCTTTCTACTGTACTTAATCATCCAATTTTAATAAAGTTGCAATTTAGAGGCATTATAAAAAACATAGTCTTCCATCTAACACATCCCAATAAAAGCACATGCTGGCCGTTGGCCATAATAATTTTGGATTTAATTTGGTTTGTTTTGGGTGTGTCTTCCACTACTATTTTGGACGAGACCCTTTCCATTAAAAAGGTAAAGGTAAAGGTTCCCCTTGCACATATGTGCTAGTTGTTCCCAACTCTAGGGGGCAGTGCTCATCTCTGTTTCAAAGCCAAAGAGCCAGCACTGTCCGAAGACGTCTCTATGGTTATGTGGCGGGCATGACTAAATGCCAAAGCTGCACAGAGTGCTGTTACCTTCCTACCAAAGGTGGTCCCTATTTTTCTACTTGCATTTTTGACATGCTTTCGAACTGCTAGGTTGGCAGAAGCTGGGACAAGTAATGGTAGCTCACCCCATGACATGGAACTAGGGATTCGAACCGCTGAACTGTGGACCTTTTGATTGACAAGCTCAGTGTCTTAGCCGCTGAGCCATTGCTGAGCTTGTGGATACCACAGAGCCCTTTCCATTATGTAATGTCTAATAAAGTACCACACCAGGCTAGAAAGCAGGAGACCATGAGTTCAAGTCCGAGTTTGCTAGCATTATTAAAGGTAAAGATAAAGATTCCCTTCACGCATATATGCTAGTCGTTCTTGAATCTAGGGACTGGTGCTCATCTCTATTTCAAAGCCAAAGAGCCAGCACTGTCTGAAAATGTCTCCGGGTCATGTGGCCAGCATGACTCAACACCAAAGGTGCACGGAACGCTGTTACGTTCCCACCAAAGGTGGTCCCTATTTTTTTACTTGCATTTTTTAGATACTTTCAAACTGCTAGGTTGGCAGAAGCTGGGACAAGTAACGGGAGCTCACTCTGTTACGCAGCACTAGGGATTTGAACCGCTGAACTGCCGGACTTTCGGTTGACAAGCTCAGCATTTTAGCCACTGAGACACCACATCCCTTTACCTCACATTATGTTACAACAAACAGGCAGAATTCACCTTTTGCATTTCACAAGTTACTTAGCTAGGCTACTTGGAATATTTTATCTTTGTACGTAGCACATTATGGAGCTCAGCTCTCCAGGGAATCAAAAGCTGAGTTAGGTTACACTCTGTACGTGCTCTAATCCTTTCCTAAGGAATGAATGTGAATTTGAACAACGAAGCCTATTTTTATCGTCCTTCTCCTTTATTTTTTATTTTTATTGGCATCTTCTCCGTATTAAACCACCAGATACTTATTATCTCACCAATCACAAAATAATTGCTTCCTACGGGAATCATGATATTTTCTTACTTGGGCCAAAGTTGCTGAGAAAAAGCTTGTTTAAATTCAGCAACAATCAAGATGCAAACATCTGTTTGCTTATGAAGTATCTCTTGACCCATAGGGAGATGGGCATAAAAGGGGAAATGGATCAGTTGGATTCATTGCTATAAGGTCCTTTCTACGTGTCCCATCTGCTAGCCAAGATATGAATATGCACTCACATGGATTGTCAAATAGATAGTGATGGATTTTTTGTCATTAGGTGAACTCTCAGCTATAAACCTTAGCTCAATCATTGGACAAACTTTGGATTACTTTCTTTCCTATGGATTTGATAAAAAGAGATGGACATTTTCACCATAACTAAAGAGTCAAAATGTTGTTCCTTCTGATATTTTGGGGGCACAAACAGTTTACGCTGAGCTGCCCTGCAAGTGATGCTTTCCTTGTTCCGCATGAGTGGTACCAACTTGGCGACTTTATCATCGGGGGGATGATGTCTCAGTTTTTCTACCATTTTAATGAAATTGACTGTAAGGAACACCCGTCTCTCATACCGTATGATTTACCAATGTAAGGATTTTTCTTTCTTCTTCTTCTTCTTCCCATGAATCTTATAATCTTAACCACAATCCCCAGAAATTGGTTATAGGAGTGAAAGCATTTTGAGAGTAAATAAAGCATTTTGTATAAAATCTATGGCTTCTCTGTGTTTCAGATATATCTGGTTTCTGGCTACTTTGTGTTTCAAATGTAGTTTTTCTGCAGTCTACAAAGAGAGTTGCAGAGAAAAGCAACAAAGATAATTAAGGGGCTGGAGGTTAAAACATATTGTTATTCTGGTTGTGAGGGAAGACATTATTTTCTTTACATTATGTTACTACTATTCATCATGAAATGCATGAAGATGTTTTTGAAGCACATTTAGTAATAATAATAATAATAATAATAATAATAATAATAATAATAATAATAATAATAATAATAATAATAATAATAATAATAATAATAATAATAATAATAATAATAATAATAATAATAATATCATTCACTGGAAATTGTGCCAGAAGTTTGGATTTGAGTACAGCAAAAACCACTGGGAACATCAGGTTGAGAAAGTTCTAGAGAATGAGAAACTCAAGAAGTTGTGGGACTTTAGGATTCAGACTGACAGGCACTTGGTCCACAACACACCTGACATAACGGTAGTTGAAGAGAAAAAAGTATGGTTCGTTGACATTGCAATATCTGGTGATGCACGGATTGAAGATAAGCAGCAAGAAAAAATCACAAAGTGATTTTTCGACTAGCAAATCGAAGTTGAGCGACTATGGAAAAAGAAATCATGTGTTGTTCCGATTGTAATTGGAGCCCTTGGAGCAATACCCAAAGGGCTACCCCACTATTTAGAAATTCTAAATTTACCGGACTTGAACATTTTGACTCTACAAAAAACCACCTTACTCAGAACAGCTTACATCCTCCGACGATATCTTAACAGTTCCTAGGTCCTTGGTTAGGACTCGAGCTGCTGAGCTATTAACCAGCCTCAAAGACTGTGAATCTCACTACAAATTTACTACTACTACTACTACTACTACTACTACTACTACTACTAATAATAATAATAATAATACACTGCTCAAACAACTAAAGGGAATACAAAACTACTGTATGTAATGAACAAAGTATTTAATAAGGCTATTTCATTCATTCAGATCTCAGATGTCTTCTGCTTGTCTTTTATTTTTCTTAGCAGTGTATATTCTATTTTGTGGTAAATTAATAGAAATAAATGTGGTAGCTTGCCTTTTATTTAATACAATATATCATTGTTGAAGGTCATGCAAGCACTGTTTGAAAAGTATATTTCAACTCTATACAAAGTATTGAATATTTAAGAAAGGCTATTCTATTCCTACTTCCAATAAAGATAGAAATGTTTGTTAATCATATAAAATGATACCGCCTTACAAAAAATGTCAATGTCCTATTTCAACTGGGGTATTTAAATCATTTGCAGTGTAATAACCAAATTCTACCAGCACGTCCTTGCCTTGGCTTTTGCTGTGAAGGAGATCAATGAGGACTCCCAGATCTTACCTAACATCACTCTTGGGTTCCACATCTGTGACAGTTACTACAATCCAAGGATGACCTATCGCACCACTCTGGACCTGCTTTTCAAATCCCAGGAATTTGTCCCTAATTACAAATGTGATAGCCAGAAGAATCTCATGGCCATCATTGGAGGATTGGATGCTCCTACTTCATCCTACATGATGCAAACTATAAATATCTTCAAGATTCCACAGGTAATTTTTGCAGGAGACTGAAAGAGAAACTTTGACTTCCTTTTTAAATGAATGTCAGAGATAATTATTTTGCAAGACTTCCAATTTGCTCTTCCTTCTGCAATTTCCGTGGTGGTGCAGTGGTTAGAATGCTTATTGCAGGCTAATTCTGCTGACTGCCAGGGGTTCAATCCTCACCGGCTCAAGGTTAACGCAGCCTTCCATCTTTCCAAGGTTGGTCAAATGAGGATCCAGATTATTTGGGAGCATTATACTGACTCTGTAAATCACTTTGTGACTTACACATGTTTGGGTGTGATGTAATCACCACCCAAACATTAAGTGCTTAACTCGTTCTGTTGTGTCTCAGTTTGTGCCTGATAATAATTCGGAAATGGTTGAAGGATTGGGGCTATGAGATACTTTTGGAGATCACTATAATAATTGCAGTAAAAGAGGATATGCTTCACTCTTTCTTTTCTTTGAAAATCCTATGCAGTCTTTCATTCTTAAGTATTTTACTCTTATGAACTGCAGAATTGGGCAGAATATTATCCAATAAGTCTAGCTCTTAATCATTTGTAGGCTGGATAGAGTTCACATACTGGGGTAGTGAGAAGATTTCCAGCTGTTCATAAGGATGTGCTTTCTGAACCTCTTCCTTTGATTCTAATCAATAATAATTTCTCTTCCCTTCCCTTCCTTTCCCTTCTCTTCCCTTCCCTTCCCTTCCCTTCCCTTCCCTTCCCTTCCCTTCCCTTCCCTTCCCTTCCCTTTCCTTTCCTTTCCTTTCCTTTCCTTTCCTTTCCCTTCCCTTCCCTTCCCTTCCCTTCCCTTCCCTTTCCTTTCCCAGAGGATCATTGGTTGTCCTCTCCCTTCTTCGGAAGAGCTTTATAGCTCCCACTGCCTTAAGAACGTTCAAAACATTCTTAAAGATCCATCTCATCCTGGGCACCATTTTTTTTGAACTATTACCATCTGGCTGCTGGTACAGGATAATAAAAACACAGACAAATAGGCTGGAAAAACAGCTTCTATCTCAGGGCAGTAACTATATTGAATTCTACTGTATTAACAATATTAACGCAATATCAGTTTTCAATTCAATTGTATAGACTGTGAAGGATGTGTGTTTGTGTTTTATTTTTATAGTTATAATGTACACTGAAGATGGCATTTAATTTTGTTGTATGAGGTGCAATGACAATAAAGTAAGGTACACTAAGTAAACTTTCCTTTTCTTCTGTTATCTTCCCTTCCCTTCCCTTCCTTTCCTTTCTCTTCCCTTCCCTTCCCTTCCCTTCCATTTCTTTTCTTTCCTCCCTCCCTCCCTCCCTCCCTCCCTCCCTCCCTTCCTTTCTTTTTTTCTTCCTTTCTTTTTCTTCCTTCCTTTCTTCCTTTTCTTTTAGTTGACCTATGGCTCTTTTGCCCAAGAAGAATTCCAGTCTACTAAGTTATCTTCACTTTATTGCATGGTCCCAAATGAGGACTATCAATACATGGGAGTTATACAACTTTTCCTCCATTTTGGATGGACATGGATCGGAGTCTTTACTCTTGAAACTAAGGGAGAAAGTTTTTTGCAGAAAATGCAGCTGTTGCTTTTACAGAACGGGATCTGTGTGGCTTTCATACAAAAACTTCCAGAACGTATCAACTTGGAAGACTTCCCGGAATTATTTGTTTCAATCACAATCACTTCTAATAAATTGATAGATCAGAAAGCAAGCGTTTCTCTTGTTTATGGAGACTCATTCACAATAGTGTGGCTCAGAACTGTCATGGTTCTACACGATCCTGAAAATAAAGAGAGCGCATTGTTTAGGAAGGTTTGGATCCTGATGAATCCGATTGATTTCATATTGACAGGATTTCAAAGGGGCTGGGATCTCCAGTTGTTCCATGGGGCTCTTTCCTTTACTGTGCATTCAAGAGAAGTTCCAGGCTTCACAGAGTTTCTTCAAGGCATCAAACCTTCAACCCACAAAGATGGATTTCTTCAAGAGGTTTGGCAACAATTATTTGACTGTATGTTTTCAAAGGCAAACCTACCTTCAACTCTCAGTGGAACTTGTAATGGGGAAGAGAATTTGGAGAATCTGCCTGCTCCTCTGTTTGAGTTGCAGATGACCGGCCAAAGCTACAGTATCTACAATGCTGTTTATGCAGTGGCACATTCTTTGCATGAGGCAGTGAGATCAAGAACCCAAGGCAGAGAGATTCAAAGGGTTGAATTTCTGGATCTGCATCCTTGGCAGGTAATTGTTCTGTGCCATAGCTATCTTGTATTTCAGTCATCATAGCTTATTTACCCTCTCCTATGGCCACCCATAGAGAGGGAACAAAGCTATTATTTATTTATTTATTTATTACATGTATTTATATGCCGCCCTTCTCCAGAAGGACTCAGGATGGCGAACACAAGTCAAGAAACATGTACAATAAAATATTAGTGTCAGAGGTCACTCTATGTTCTAAAACAACAGAGGATAGACGTAAATAATGGCTTTGTCAATTTCAGCCTAGTCAATGGAATTGATGTATCAGTGTTCATTCCATAAATAACTGTTTCATCTACACATTGAATTGGCCTGTCCTGTAAATTTATCCAGCTTGGTTCCACAAAGGATCAAGCTAGTCTAGTGAAGAGAAGAGAAGGGAAGGGAAGGACCAGGGGAGGCATGATAGCAGAGTTCCAATATATAGGGTGCTACCACAGAGAGGAGGGGGTCAAGCTATTTTCCAAAGGCCAGAGAAGGAATAATGGATGGAAACTGATCAAGGAGAGATTCAGCCTGGAAATATGGAGAATTTTTCTGATAGTGAGAACAATCAACCCATGGAGCAGAAATTGCCTTCGGAAGTTGTGGGAGCTTCATCACTGGAGGCATTCAATCATTCAAGAAGAGACTGGATTGCCATTTGTCAGAAATGGGGTGGGGTGGGGTGGGAGGTTGGACTAGATGACCTACAAGGTCCCTTTCAACTCTGTTAATTTGTAAAAATAAAGGACTCAATCCCATTGTGTCTGAAGGCAGGCTATCTTTTTTTTATGCCCCTCCCCCCCAAAAAAAAAGCTTTTCTGAAATGTGAACATTTCACTTTTATTAGCTTTTTGCAATTATTCAAGACAGGATTGTTAGATGGGACACCTAGGACTTATCATATTATCTTTGGTAATAGAGGTGTATTATATTTCTATAAGGGGCATGGTAGCTCAGTGGCTAAGATGGCTGAGCTTGCCGATCGAAAGGTCGGCAGTTCAGCAGTTCAAATCCCTAGTACTGAGTAATGGGGTGAGCTCCCGTTCCTTGTCCCAGCTTCTGCCAACCTAGCAGTTTGAAAGCACGTAAAAAAAAACATGCAAGTAGTAAAATAGGGACCACCTTTGGTGCGAAGGGAACAGCGTTCCATGTGCCTTTGGCATTTAGTCATGCTGGCCACATGACGACAGAGACGTGTTTCGGACAGCGTTGGCTCTTCGGCTTTGAAACAGAGATGAACACTGCCCCCTAGAATCGGGAACGACTAGCACATATGTACTAGGGGAACCTTTACCTTTAATGTGAGATATTTCTATGAAGTGATGTTGACTTCCAGATTTATGATAAAGTACCAGGAGAAATGCTGAGGTTCTTTGGCTTTAAAGGACTTGTCATCATTAATTAATAAAACAAAAGTGAGTTCTATATCTCAGTTATTAATCATTTTTTGTGGGTGGACATTTCCTTCTTCAGACCAGGAAATATTGTTTGATTTCCTGGTAATAGAAATTTTTAATTTTTTTTTATTCATGATGCATTGTTTTCTTTTTGACTCCCTTTTTTCTATCCTCCTTCAAGTAGCTCCACAAATTTCTTCAAGAGATTTCTTTTAACAACTCAGCTGGAGAAAGAATCTTCTTTAAAGACAGAAGAGAAGGTCCAGGTGGCTTTGACATCATCAACATTATAACTTTCCCAAACAGATCCTTTCAGAGAGTTAAAGTTGGAAAGTTACACCCCAATGCTCCAAAAGGAAAAGAAGTTATCATTGAGAACACAATCCTCTGGCACCCTGGTTTTAACCAGGTATGAAAACGTGTTCGTGGACAAAGGAAAACATCCCTCATAAAATGTTCTCATGAAGTTTTATTATAGGTCATCATCTTTTTCAAACATAATTAGGCCCTGAATTACTGCAATGGTCTAGAGAAAATGTGCAGATGATGATGATGGTAGATAGATAGATGATAGATAGATAGATAGATAGATAGATAGATAGATAGATAGATAGATAGATAGATAGATAGATAGATAGATAGATGGTGGATAGATGGATAGATAGATAGATAGATGGTGGATAGATGGATAGATGGATAGATAGATAGATAGATAGATAGATAGATAGATAGATAGATAGATAGATAGATAGATAGATAGATAGATGATAGATAGATAGATGGTGGATAGATGATAGATAGATAGATAGATAGATAGATAGAATAGAATAGAATAGAATAGAATAGAATAGAATAGAATAGAATAGAATAGAATAGAATAGAATAGAATAGAATAGAATAACAGAGTTGGAAGGGACCTTGGAGGTCTTCTAGTCCAACCCCCTGCCTAGGCAGGAAACCCTATACCACTTCAGACAAATGATTATCCAACATCTTCTTAAAAACTTGCAGTGTTGCAGCATTTCCAACTTCTGGAGGCAAGTTGTTCCACTGATTAATTGTTCTAACTGTCAGACAGACAGACCGACGGACGGACGGATGGGAGAGAAAGAGAGAGGGAATGGAAGACAGGGTAGGGAGAAGAAAGGCTAAAGGGAATATATTCTGCTGATATATTTATATATTTTTCATGCCTACAAATATTTCATCTCCCCCCAATTTTTTTCACCTTTGTATTATATAGGCTTAAATGAATGCAATTCTTGCAATTGTATTTGCATTGTTACTAGCTGCGCTAATTTTCGAGAGTGAATATTCATAATCTATTAACATAGATCAAAATCTGTTGTCTATAAATAAAAGATATCTATGAGTTATTGTACACTGTGTCAGAGAGAGAAAGAAAAAAGAATGACGGACAGAAGGAAGGAAGTAGGAAGGAAGGAAGGAAAGAAGGAAGGAAGGAAGGAAGGAAGGAAGGACGGACGGAAGGAAGGAAGGAAGGAAGGAAGGAAGGAAGGAAGGAAGGAAGGAAGGAAGGAAGGAAGGAAGAAGGAAGGAAATCACTATATTTTATTTCACCAGGTGACCTTTCGTTTATATTAGAAATACCATATTTTTCAGAGTATAAGATGCACCAGACTATAAAACGCACCTACATTTTGTGGTGAGGAAAGCAAGAAAAAGAAATCTGCCTCTGCCTCCCAGCAATTTTGCCTCGTTGCAGCAAACAGCAAACAGCCTTCTTTATTTTCATTTTCAGCATAGCTGAAAAAAAACCCTGCTCCAGCAATTTACCTCCTTGCAGCAAGCGGCAGAGCCCTGCGCAAAACAGCTGAGAGTCGGGAGGCTGATCCAATCAACTTGTGCTAATTAGGCTGTGTCGAAGCTGAAACGAGCTGTTCCTTCTTGCTGCTTGCTGCAAGGAGGTAACTGCTGGAAGGTAGAGTCCAAAGGGTGGGGGCCAGTGGGTGGGTGGGGCTACATTCGGTGTATAAGGTGCACCTAAATTTTCACCCTTTTAAGGGGGAAAAAGGTGTGTTTTATACTCCGAAAAATACGGTAGTTGTTATTATTCAGAGTTTCAATCTTGTCTGCTTGCTGTTCTTGTCCCTATGATTTCAGGAATTTCTACAACCCCTCCCCAAATACTAATAATGTCAAAGGCCATTCATTATAATCCAATTTAGATAATTTTTTTTATTTATTTATATGCCGCCCTTCTCCGGAGACTCAGGGCGGCTTACAATGCGTTAAGCAATAGCCTTCATACTTTTGTATATTTATACAAAGTCAGCTTATTGCCCCCACAAACTGGGTCCTCAATTTACCCACCTTAGAAAGGATGGAAGGCTGAGTCAACCTTGAGCCTGGCTAGGATTGAACTCACAGAAATTACAGGCAGCTGATGTTAATTGCTGCCTTTAGTAGGAGGCATTAGCCCCCTACGCTACACAGGCTCACAATTTCCATTGTCTAATCTATATTCTTTCATAACTATGTCTATGTCCCTAGGTTCTGCCTGTTTCCCTCTGTAATGATGCCTGCTCCCCAGGTTACTGGAAGAAAAGGGCTGAAGGGAAAGCGTTCTGTTGTTATGATTGTGTTCCGTGCCCAGAAGCCAAGATTTCAAATCAAGCTGGTATTTTCACAATATTTGGGGGGTATTACATCATTAATTTTTCATTAATTAGCCATTTATTATATAAGCTTCAAAGAAATGTAATGTCCGGGATGTGTATTTGTATAATTAAAAGTTTTACCAATTTTTAATGGGGAATATTTTTAGCTGATTAGCTAAATAATATTTTTAGCTGATAATAGTAATAATGTCTATTTGTGATACCCAGGTATCACATTATTCACACGTTGAGATGTATAAATAATATAAAATAAAAAACTTGGGAGGAGTAGGAAAAATGCATTTTCATAGAAACATGATCCAACTGGTAACTTGTGGAAGGAACTCAAAGTAGAATAACAGTTGGCAACCAGCCAAATTATGGCAAGGAGCTGTGGTGATGCAGGGGTTAGAATGAAGTATTGCAGGCTAACTCTGCTCATTGCCAGGAGTTCGATCCTGACTGAATCAAGTTGCCTTAACCTTTCCATCATTCTAAATAAAAAACCCCAGATGGTTGGCAGGCAATATGCTGACTCATCAAACAGTTTAGAAAGGGCTGTAACAGTTTAGAAAGGGCTGTAAAGCACTGTGAAGTGATATATAACTCTAAGTGCTATTGCTGTAAAGTGAAACACAATCTGCTGATGCAAAAGTATGAATTCATGCCTGTCAAATAGTGTGATCTTTGTCATTTTGACTGGAATGGTATGATTGAGAGTTGGCCTTATTAGCAAGCTTTCTAACGAACTACACTCATTCTGTATACTGAATTTCATGCTCATGCATGTTTTGCAAAACCTGTCAATCATCCCAGCTTGGTCCATTAGAAAAGAAAGAGATCCACACACAGCAAAAGACTCTTAGGCTATCGCTATGGAATACATAAATGAAAAATGTCTTGACTTTTCTTCCAGATATGGATGATTGTTTTGAATGTTCACAAGATCATTATCCAAATAAAGAAAAGAAAGCATGCATCCTGAAACCGGTCGTCTTTCTAAGCTATGAAGAAACTTTAGGACATTCTTTAGCCTCAACTTCTGTTTGTTTCTTCTTCTTGACAGCTTGGGTACTTGGAACATTTATTAAGCATAGGAATACTCCCATTGTGAAAGCCAATAACCGGTCCCTCACCTACACCCTGCTTGTCTCTCTTCTGCTCTGTTTTCTCTCCTCTTTGCTCTTCCTCAGCCAACCTGGTGAAGTGACCTGCCTTCTCCGACAACCAACTTTTGGCATCACCTTCTCAGTGGCCATTTCTAGTGTACTGGCCAAAACCATCACTGTGGTTGTGGCTTTCATGGCCGCTAAACCAGGATCTCAGATGAGAAAATTGGTGGGGAAAAGATTGGCTTTTTGGACTGTCTTTTCCTGTTCTCTCTGCCAAGTGTGTATTTGTATTCTTTGGTTGTCAACATCTCCCCCATTCCCTGAGTTGGATATGCACTCAGAGCTCCAGGAAATGATTTTACAATGCAATGAGGGGTCAGCTTTCTTCTTCTACTGTGTCTTGGGCTACATGGGTATCTTGGCCATCGCCAGCTTTATTGTGGCTTTTCTTGCCCGTAAATTACCAGACAGCTTTAATGAAGCCAAGTTCATCACCTTCAGCATGTTGGCCTTTTGCTGTGTGTGGATCTCTTTTTTCCCATCCTATCTGAGCACAAAAGGCAAAGCCATGATAGCTGTGGAGGTCTTCTCCATCTTGTCCTCCAGCGCTGCATTACTGGGATGCATATTCTTGCCAAAATGCTACATCATTGTTTTGAGGCCTGACCTCAACCATAGGGAGCAACTCATAAAGCGAAATTAGTACCCCACGTGTTCTTTCTTGCTAGGAAAAATTGTGGACAAATTAAAGAGTAGAACATCTGATTGCTGCCTAGAATAAACCTATAGAAGTAGTTATTTCTTTCAAAAGAGAATTTATGGAGGATTATTATGTTTACTATTATGCAAATAAATGGGGAAGAAATGGAGATAGTGACAGATTTTATTTTCCTGGGCTCCAAGATCACCACAGATGGAGACTGCAGTCAAGAAATTAAAAGATGATTGCTCCTGGGGCGGAAAGCTATGGCAAATATAGATAGCTTACTAAAAAGCAGAGACATCACCCTGCCAACAAAGGTGTGTATAGTCAAGGCTATGGTTTTCCCAGTTGCAATATGTGGCTGTGAAAGTTGGACCATAAGAAAGGCTGAGCACCAAAAAAATTGAGGCCTTTGAACTATGGTGCTGGAGAAGACTCCTGTGAATCCCTTTGACTCCAAGGCAATCAAACCGGTCAGTTCTAGAGGAGATCAATCCTGACTGCTCTTTAGAAGGACAGATCCTGAAGATGAAACGCAAATACTTTGGCCACCTAATGAGAAGGAAGGACTCACTGGAGAAGAGCCTAATGCTGGGAAATATTGAGGGCAAAAGAAGAAGGGGACAGTAGAGAGTGAGGTGGCTGGATGGAGTCACTGAAGCAGTCGGCGGGAGATTAAATGGACTCCAAAGGATGGTAGAGGCCAGGAAGGCCTGGAGGAACATTGTCCATGGGGTCACGATGGGATGGACATGCCTTCGCTACTAACAACAACAACAAATTATGTTTACTGAGATTTATTATGGGTATCCATTCCAAAAGAAATGTTTGGGCTGCTACATTTTCAACCATTCATTTAACCTAACACTCTCTTATTTTGAATGCATTGTATAAAATTGTGAGTTTCTATCTCTTTTTATTCCAAGGGATTTAAAATAAACATGTATTTAACACAATATCATAAGGTATCAGTTTTGGATTGGTTAGGTTTGTTTGAAATTTAGTATTTCTGGATTTTTAAAAATATCTGTACATATAACGTTGCTTTAAAACGTTTTTGTGCTGACTCTCTATCCATCTGACTCTCTATCCATCCAACTATTTCTATTGCAATTTATCATCATATTATTAACTTAATAATACCAAAAATTTAGTGAAACAAAATGTATTCTTCCTGCCACCTCATCATTTATTCAAGGCGTATCCTGTCTTATTACCATAATCAAGAATGATTTGATCTGATAAATGAGAAGTATGCATTTTACAAGCGGACATGTGCACGTGACACCCAGAAAAATATGGCATACTTCACTTATATCCTCCAAGGAAGGATTAAAGGCAAATGAGGTCCAGGCGGAAGAAAAACATCATGGCTTCAAAATCTAAGAGACTAGTTGTTTTTTTTTAAAAAAATATACTTTATTAAGTTTATATACATACATAAAATAACATTTCTATTAACATCGGATATGCAGTGCTTATATATGCATGCTCCTGGAAGCACGAAGCCGAGAACACCAGCCTGAAGATGACAAATGAGACTTCGTCGAAACGTCGCCAAGATACTTCCAATTCTACGCGGGAGAAGACCCGAATAACCAAAGACCTACATACAAACACCCGCGAAAACCTCAGAATATATATATATATATATATATATATATATATATATATATATATATATATATATATATGTATATATATATATGTATATATGTATACACACACACACACACACACACACACACACACACTATGTACCTGGTGTCACTTATGCTGTTTGTTATTGTTTATTTAACGCACCTTTTACTCCTGTTTTGATTTTATCGTTCATCCATTCGTACCACCTTTCCCACACAGTATAATAATCAGAGTTTTCATCATTATTTATTTCATGAGTTAATTTACCCATCTCTGGGCACTCTAGTATTTTCCTAAATGTAAGTTCTTCTGGTGGCAGGGCTTTCTCTTTCCAGTATTGGGCATAGGCCAACCTAGCAGCTGTAGTTATGTATATTATTAAGTGGGTCTTTTTCTTTCCATATCTCTTCTATACTATTCCCAGGAGAAATAATTCCGGTGTCAATTCTACCTCTTCTCTAGTTACTTCTTGTAACCATCTCCAAATTCTATTCCAATATTTTTTCGCTTCAGGGCATGTCCACCACATGTGAAAAAAGGTACCCTTTTTGCTCCACTTGCTCCACTCGGTCTCCATTGATAACCAAGGGCTGGATATCTGATCTATTCCTTCTGTAGTCCACTATAGGCTCCTTGATCTTATTGGTGATAAGGACCAAATTATTTTCCCCACACTATGGAAGCAACCGGTCCACCTCATCTCATCAATAGCCAGACTCTCTCTCACACACACACCCCGGAGATGAGTTCCACCACTGTTATATCTACAAGTTGATGTAATGTGGTTTTGTTTAGTTTAAAGACTGAATGGGCTATTCGGTCTTCACAGTTGTCTTAAAGCAAGTAAAAAAAATCTGGTGTCCTTTAAGTTTTGTTTCTGGAAAATATGAATGATGTGGCAGAGAGGAATTGTTCCAGATAAATACCCCAAATGGCATTTAGGTTCTACATGAATGACAAATAAATGAATAGGTTATCCCAGATTTTATTTTTCATTCCAAATTCAAATAAATCTGCCGCAATATTTGTATGAATAACTGAATACCTTTAAGTGGGTTGGTTCAAATGATAATTGATCAATTAGGCATGCTGCCCTATATATGTATGTATGTATGTATGTATGTATGTATGTATGCATGCATGTATGTTTGTATATGGCTCTCTCTCTCTGTGTGTGTCTATGTGTCTTTGTGTGTGTGTGTGTGTGTTCCAGCATAACTCTGGAATGCCTCGAGCAATTTCAACCAAATTTGGTACACAGATGACTTACTCTCTGGAAAAAATATTGTGGGTGTGAGACACCCCTAACACCCTTTGGGGTGTGTGTTCTATTGAGATACAGCCTGTTGTGCCTTAGAATGGCTTCTACTGTGCAGCACAGTGGAGTTGCCATGGTAACGACTTCACAGTACTCCACAAGGGGGCTTTCTCCGGTAAGGGGGAAACTCCAAGATTATAAATTATGTTTGGTCCAGACATTTTCAACCAGGCTTTGATTATTCTTGAGGACAAATCTATGGCCATGATCAATAAAACATTACTGCAACTCGGCCTGCCTGCACCACTACGAGACCGACACGACGTACTTCATGCAGATTACATACGAGAAAAGAACTACAACGTTGAACAGCTTAGTGCACATATCACGGACAAGAAGTGACTTCTAAATCAAGATCAGAAAAAAAACATACCAAATGATCATGGATCAGCTAGCAAAACGACAAGGTGGTATCAGTTTACTTAACACTTCTGGGGTACAGGAAAAACATTTTTAACTAATTTAATTATCGCCAAAATCAGGGCTCAGGGTGAAGTTGCTCTTCCTGTCTAATACAGGATTGGGATAAATAAATACCCAGGCAATACCGGGTTATCAGCTAGTTTCATATACAATCAGAAACAATCTTATTTTAGTATACAAAGGTAGGTCATTGTTTTATGGTAATAAAAGACTTCTCATCTTTTACTTCTTATCAGCTGTTCTTTGGTGTTCAATTCAGACTTTAGAAGAATGATGTAGCATTTGGGGGAAAAGATACAACCCAGTACCCCAGCACTGGAAGCTAAGATGGAGAAGATCTCCACAGCTACCATATACTTTCCTTTGATGCTCAAATACGTTGGAATAAAAGACAACCAAACACTGCAAAACATCAGCATGCTAAAAGTGATAAATTTGGCTTCATTGAAAGTATCTGGCAACTTCCTGGCAAGGAAAGCCACCGTAAAGCTGATAAGGGATAGGAAACCCATATAACCCAAGACAAGATAAAACATATTGGTGTTTCCTTCATTACATTCTACTACAATTTCCCCTGGGACTGAGTGCATATCTAAATTTGGGAATGGAGGTGTGGTTGCCACCCATACAATACAAATAACTGCTTGAACCAGAGAGCAGGAAATGACAATAGAGTTGGATAGTCTTTTCCCCATGTACGTTCTCATCTTGGATCCTGGCTTGGTGGCCATAAATGCTACCACCACCGTGATAGTCTTGGCCAATAAAGAAGAAACTGCGACGGAGAAGATGATGCCAAAAACAGATTGTCGGAGAAAACAAGTTGCTTTCCTTGGTTGTCCAATAAAGAGCAAAGAAGACAAGAAGCAAACAAGAAGGGAGATAAGGAGAAGGTAGGTGAGATCTCGGTTGTTGGCTTTGACAATAGGTGTATCTCGGTGCTTAATGAATGTTCCCAACACCAACACTGTGATCAAAGAAAAGGAAACAGCCATTGACATTAAACCAATTCCTAAAGGTTCATCATAAGAAAGAAAGCTTATCGTTTTGGGGATGCATCCATCCTTATTCTTGGTAGCATACTGATCTTCTGGACATTTGATACAATCAATCATATCTGAAAAAGAAAAGGGTGATTTGAGATCGACTTTCTACTAGTGGATTACAATAACAGTTTGTTAATAGAAAGTTTTGAAACTTTAATCTTGTTTTGTTTTCTAAATAGATGTTGTATTTCTAGATATACAATATCTAGAAGCTTTCTATATATTGTATAAAGGAGAAACATCTCTGTTCAACAATGGAAGGATCTATCTATAGATGTTATGGGTTCTCCATTGTGGAAGGTTTTTAAAAAGCGATTGCACAAGCTCCTTTCAAATTTGTTTCATTGTTTGCATTGCACATTCCAGAGGGTTGGATTAGAGCAACATTATGGCCCCATCCAGCGCCACAATTTTCTAAATCTAAGATTCTATCATTAAATGTGAATTAATACATGTATTAGTTGAGTTATCTGCAGAGATACACATAAAGCAGAGCTGGTATTCAGCTGGTTTGGACCAGTTCACGTGAATCGGTAATAGAAATCATGGGTGGACCCACCCCCGCCTACTCACTCCGGCTCTATGCCATCCTATTTAGGCATGTATTTATTTATTTATTTATTTATTTACTTATTTATTTATTTATTTTTGTGATTTATATGCCGCCATTCTCCCTGAGGACTCAGGGCGGCTTACATAAAACAGTCACCAATACAAATCACAATAAATATAATTAAAATAAGATTAAAATCCACAATAACAACCATTAAAATTATAAAAACTATACAACCCCACGATCAGAGAATTGGTGGAACAGCCATGTCTTCAGTCCGCGGCAAAAGGAGAGGAGGTTGGGGGCCGTCCAGAGGTCGGTGGGCAAACTATTCCAGAGGGTCAGGGCTCTGACAGAGAAAGCCCTCCCCCTGGGGACTGCCAGCTGACATTCTTTGGCTGACAGCACCTGGAGGACACCCGCTCTGTGGGCGCGCACCGGACGATGAGAAGAAGGCAAGAGGTGGTCCTGTAAGTACCCCGGGTCTATGCCATGTAGGGCTTTATAGGTAAGCACCAGCACTTTGAAACGAACTCGGAGAACAACCGGTAGCCAGTGCAGCCCGCGCAGGAGAGGTGTAACACGGGAGTAACGAGGAGCTCCCGTAACTACCCATGCAGCCGCATTCTGAACTAACTAGAGTCTCCAGATGCATCCCAAGGGCAGCCAAGGGATTTGTGTGAGCAAAGCGCATGCACAGAAGGCCAGGTGCAAATGCATGAGGCAGGTGCATGCATGAACCGGGCACATGCATGCATAAAACGATTGTGTGCACACGGGGTAAACCGGTAGTAACGTAATGTGAAACCCATTGCTGGCATAAAGTATGGGAGAGTGAGATTTTTTTTTATTTATTTAGTTTTCTTTTTCTTTCTTCCTTTTGATTTTATATTAGGTAGAAAGGTCTAGGGCAGGGGTCCTCAAACTACAGCCTGCTGGCTGGATATGGTCTGCTGAAGGCATTAATCCAGCCCACGCGGGACCACAAGGCTGCTCCGCCCACATCGCCACACCTACCTACTGGCCCCCACCCATCTTCTGGAGGCCGAAGAGGCCAAAACCGGATCTGTTTTTGGGCAGCAGAACAGTATTCCCCAGCCTCCAGAGAGAAAAAAAGAGTGGGGAGGGAGGGAGGGAGGGAGAGAGAGAGAGAGAGAAAGAGAAACACACACACACACACACACACACACACACAAATGGAAGTCCTTCACACATATCCCAAGGCAGCCACATCCTTTCACTGACCTACTTTCCACCCCCAGGAGCATAACAAATTAAACTGTAATTTGTGTGTATTGTTTAATGGACTGCTAAATTGACCATGCCCACCCAGTCAAATGACCACCTAGCCACGCCCATCCAGTCACATGACCACCTAGCCACATCCGCCCAGTCACATGACCACCTAGCCATGCCCATCCAGTCACATGACCACCTAGCCATCCCCATCCAGTCACATGACCACCTAGCCACACCCACCCTGTCTGCCCCCTGCCCAACAGTCTGAGGGTCTTTGAACTGACTCCCTGCTTAAAAAGTTTGAGGACCCCTGGTCTAGGGGATCTCATGAATGCAAGAACAAGGGGAGAGTTGCTACTTCTTTATCTGAAATAATGCTGCAGGTAGTGCTGTGGAATATAATGCACTGCCTACCCTTCAACTTTGAGATCTTCCCTTCTGGGCACGGTGAACAGTCATAACAGCAGAATTTTTCCTTCTCTCTTTTTTTCTTCTGGTAACCTGGAAGGCAAGACTCAGTGCATACGGAAACAGGTTGTACCTGCCACATAGGGAAAAAAGCAGCAACAGGTTTTAGGAGAAACAAACCAAGAAAATATGCCACATTTGATTTCTATGCCACCCTTCTCCAGAGACTCAGGGCAGCTTACAATGCGTTAAGCAATAGCCTTCATACTTTTGTATATTTATACAAAGTCAGCTTATTGCCCCCACAAACTGGGTCCTCATTTCACCTACCTTAGAAAGGATGGAAGGCTGAGTCAACTTTGAGCCTGGTGAGATTCGAACTTGCAATAATTGCAGACAGCTGAATGTTAATAACAGGCTTTTAGTCTGTTGAGCTATCCAGGGTCTACCCCAGGAGCCTGGGGAGAGCAAAAAACCAGCTTTTTCCTCTCACCAGGCTCCAGAGCCTTTCTAGGAGCCTGGGGAGGGCAAAAATGGGGAGGGCAAAAATTCCCCACTCCCCTGGAGGCTCTCTGGAGGCCAGAAACAATGTGTTTCCTGACTTCTGGTGGGCCCAGAAGGCCTGAAAATCAGCTGGCTGGCACAGGCATGCATGCCAGAGCTGAGCTCACGTGCCCACCGATATGGCTCCGCGTGCCACCTGTGGCACCCGTGCCATAGGTTTGCCATCACGGGTATAGGGTCTCCCACTTGAGGAGGGTCCTGGACTAGACAACCTCCAAGATCCCTTTTAGCTCTATTCTGACTGATTGATAGTTTCAGACTCAACTCAATGGTACCTACCTAATTTTTATGGAAAGAAATTGTCACACATGATGAGGTCTGATCTGTCCCCCTCTACAGATACCCTCAAAAACACAGCCAGTCGAGGGTTAAAAAAGCACTTGGCACATACCCCAGTTCTTATCTCTAACTTGGCAGCAATATGCACACCGTCTGCCAAGTGCTTTAATAGTACACAGAAAGAAAATCACAACAAATATTCAGCAAAGTCTCTGATCAGCTTCAGCTTTTAGCTCCAATGACTATCCGATTGAGTATTTGTTCGTCACAGAGATCATTAACTACCCTCCTGTCTTATATAGTCTCTGGGTGTGGTCCAGTGACTCATTGGTCCTGTGACTCAAGTCCAGTGACTCAGGTCTATTCCCTCATACGTTTCCTCAGCTGCTGTAAGCGCTTATCTCGCCTTCTTTGCCGTGCGTCCAGGAATGACGTCTCTCCCTCACTCTCATCTGAGACACCTGTTTCCCCACTACTTTGCTCTCTTTCAGCTGGCACCTGAGACGGTGCCAGAGGGGGGGGGGCTGGGAGATCTGGCTGGCTCCTCTTCCTCATGCTCAGAGCTTCCTTCCTCCAATGGGATAGGCTCAGAGGACGGGGCCACAACAGAGGTCAGCCCATTCAGAAAAAAGCAAATATTTAGTTACAGGTCTGAAGATAAATAAATAAATAAAAAACTTTCTGAAAATGAATCCTACCTGATTATAACGCTGGGGCCACACAATTTTCGAGTCATCAAAATTGAGTTTTTTCCCTTCAGGATCCACTGTTCCAATCTGCACTTTAGCAAAGGAGTTGTTTGAGAAGGCGATTAAGTTTATGATATCAAATCCACTGTCCATCTCCTTTTTTCCATTGAAGTACACTGTTTCTCCAGCAGAATTGTTAAACGCAATAGATTGAAGAACTGGGTGGAGCTACATCCAATATCCAGAGGGACACACAAAGGAAGGAAAACAATGCACTGAAAATTCAACCGGAATTGTTTCCAAGCGCAACTCCTTCCTGTTCCTCAGTGTGTGAATCTTCAATCTACAATGTGCAATTTCTCAAGAGACCCAACAAACCAACAACCATGCTAGACAGACAGATCATTTTTTTTAAAAAAAATTAATTTATATGCCACCCTTCTCCAGAGACTCAGGGCAGCTTACAATGAGTTAAGCAATAGCCTTCATACTTTTGTATATACCTGCTTAGTAGGGCTTTTGCCCCCTCTCCCAGCAGTGTTCTTTTTTATACAAAGTCAGCTTATTGCCCCCACAATCCAGGTCCTCATTTTACCTACCTTGAAAGGATGGAAGGCTGAGTCAACCTTGAACCTGGTGAGATTCGAACTTGCAGTAATTGCAGGCAGCTGGTGTCACTTTAATACCACTTTAAGCTGCTGCGCCACCAAGGCTTTTTAAAGAGATGATAGAAATAGGTAGGCACTGTGATGACCCAAGGTGTGGCACGGAGGCAACACAGCCAGAGAACCAGTATGAGTCCCTTTATTGGCACAAACTTTGCTCCCAACATCCCATTTACTCTCCGGCCTGGAGAAAAACTCTCCTACAAACCTGCAGCAGCTTCTGGCTGCAGATGCTCCAGTCCAAATGCTGTAAGCAGAATGACTGCAATCAAACTCTCCAGCAGGGCAAGATAAGGAGTCCCAGAAGCGAGGAATAATTCCAGCAAGACAAGGGGCAAGACAAGGGGCCTGGTGGCTCAGCAGACTAATGCAGACTAATGCATTCTGATTAACACCAGCTGTCTGCAATTACTGTAAATTCGAATCTTGCCGGGCTCAAGGTTGACTCAGCTTTCCATCCTTTCTAAAGTAGGTAAATTGAGGACCCAGTTTGTGGGGGCAATAAGCTGACTTTGTATAAATATACAAAAGAATGAAGCTATTGCTCAATGCATTGTAAGCCGCCCTAAGTCTCCGGAGAAGGGTGGCATATAAATCAAATTAAAAAAAAAAATAAGTGCACAGAAGCACAGCACTAATTCAGTCAGGAGGAATGCCAGGAATGCAGACCACAATTCTCAACTCTAGATGAATTCAGTATTTGTTCCTGACAAACGCCCCTCCCAACTGCCTCTCCTTTAAACTCCATCCCCAGGTGTGCCTTGTGAAGGGAATCGGGGCCCTTTCCTTTCTTGTAAATCATGCAACCTACGTTGCTCTCTTCTGCGTTCTTCCCTGCGCACCAGTGGTGAAATCCAAAGATTTTTACTACCAATTCTGTGGGCATGACTTGGTGGGCTTGATGTGGCTTGGTGGGTGTGGCTTGGTGGGTGTGGCAGGGGAAGTATACTGCAAAATTTCCATTTCCATTTCCACCCCACTCCAGGGGAAGGATACTGCAAAATCCCCATTCCCTCCCCACTCCCGTGGAAAGTATATTGCAAAATCTCCATTCCCACCCCACTCTGGGGCAGCCAGAGATGGTATTTGCCAGTTTTCTAAACTACTCAAAATTTCTGCTACCAGTTCTCCAAACTGTTCAAAATTTCCGCTACCAGTTCTCCAGAACCTGTCAGAACCTGCTGGATTTCACCCCTGCTGTGCACCCTAGGATGAGGAGGGGGTGGGCCTTGGTCTTCATCTGAAACCCCTCTCCCTTGTTCTACCTCTCCCCTGTTTTGTCTAGCCTGACTTTGCCCTTCCCTAGTTCCGTCCATATCCAATGGAGCCACTCTCCTGCTCTCTCTCAGCTGTTCATCTTCTGTCTCAGATTCACACTCCAATGGGGCCATGACAGGCACAAAGACAGATCAGTTGATAATGATATTTGGTATCTGGGTTAACCTTATTGGTTAAAGATGCAGAGAATGGTTAAGGATGCAGAAAATGATGAGAGGACATAAATCACAAGTATAAAAGGACTGTAGTTTGGTTTTGTAATCATGTTTTTTTTTTAGAGGTTTACACTACTTCAGGCTTCCATGCACTAGACCATCGGTGTCAAACCCGCGGTGTCACATTGCTGTCACGTGATGTATCATGACTTTTTTCCCTTCACAGAGCTGGAGTGGACATGGTTGGATGCATCTAGCCCGTAGGCTGCCAGTTTGATACCCCTGCCCTAGACAATAGCCTATTTTCCACACTCAAGTAAACAAGAAATGAAAAGTGCAGCTACAAGGTTCCCGACAACTAGTTATCTACATTTGTTCTCTCCAAAAGGAAATACAGCTATGAATTAATTAGTAAACAATAAGATCGCTCATATGGGTTGACCTTAGATCACTGTAAAGTTATTTGCACACATGGGCACTTCATTTTGAACTTTGCAGTGTGGAAAAACAGTAACAAGAGAGCAAGTGTAGTAATATCAACCTATTAGATCTCCATACTAGAGTTCTTTTTACAGCATCCAAATGCTTTTTTAAGAAAATTAAGCATTTCCCACCACACACCATAAGTCAGGAGTGTCAATCTCTCAGCCCATGGGCCAGATGCGTTGCACGCTGGTTTAGCGAAGGGGGGAAAAGTCACAATACGATGTGTCACGCATGAGTTTGACATCCCTGCCATAAGTCATGTTTTACATATTAAGGAAAAAGAAACTTATGGTTGTTTTTCAGTGCATCTTACAGAACAAGGGTGTCAAACTCAAGGCCCAAGGGCCAGATCTAGCCCATGCAGTGCTTATTTATTTATTGTATTTATTTATTTATTATTTCAATTTATAAACCGCTCTTCTCCTTGCGGACTCAGGGCGGTGAACAGCCAGAATAAAACATGGTACACAAAAGTTAAAAACAATTTAAAAATTATTAAATATTATTTGGCCAAGAATTAAAACAACCCAATTTAAAATCAAATTCAAATTTAAAAATGGAGGATGGGATCAGGCTAGCCCAGCTAGATGGAATAAATGGATTTTAAGGGCCCGACGAAAGGTCCGGAGATCTGGAATCCTGCGTATCTCCGGGGGTAGGTCATTCCAGAGGGCGGGCGCTGCCACAGAGAAGGCTCTCCCCCTGGGGGTCACCAGCTGACACTGTCTGGCTGACGGCACCCAGAGGAGGCCCTCTCTGTGCGAGCGTACTGGCCGGTGGGAGGCTATTGGCGGCAGAAGGCGGTCCTGTAAGCCCGCTTAGACCTGGCTTATGTGGCTGCCATTGGAAACAGTGAAGGATTAGCCCATGGTGCCTCTATCAGCAAAAATGGAGCTCTGTCTTTGATGGCAGAGGGTTGCAGGAGGCCATTAGAGCCAAAACCAGAGCTCACAAGGGCTGTGTGCAGGCCTCTCGACCTCCATTTTTGCTGGCAAATGGTTGCAGGAGGCCCTCCCAAGCTCCATTTTCCCCGGCAGAGGGTTGCAGGAAGTTGTCGCAGCTGAAAACAGAGCTCGGGAGTCCATTTTTGCTGGCAGAATGCTCGGCCCACTACAGGCGTCCCTGATATGAATGACATTGAGCCGATCACATACCACCCCCCCAAGGTCAAACTGCAACCCTGATACAGTCCTCAATGAAATTGAGTTTGACACCCCTACTACAGAATAGCAGAATTACAGGGTTGGAAGGAACCTTGAAGATCTTTTAGTCCACCTCTCTCCTCAAGCAGAAGACCCTATACTATTCCAGACAAGTATCTGTCAAGTCTCTTCTTAAAAGCTTCCAAGTGGTGGAGCACCCACAACATCTAAAGCCAAGCCGTTCCACTTGTTCTATCAGGAAATTTCTCCTTCGTTCTAGGTTGGATCTGTCCTTGATTAGTTTCCATCCGTTGCTACTCGTCTTGCCTCCTGGTGCTTTGGAGAATAGGTTGGCCCCCTCTTCCCTGTGGTAGACCCTTTGATATTGGAAGACTGCTTATCATATCACCCCCTAGTCCTCCTTTTCATTAAACGAGATATACCCAATTCCTGCCATTCTGATTCAGTAGACAATTCTGATTCAGTAAAACTGAGTTTGTCAAAGCATTTGGGTTCCTAACAGCAAAAAAAAAAAAAAGTTGGGTGGGGATGGACACTGCTATTGTGCCACTTCTAGTCTTTCTTTTCACTGGACTAGACATACAATTCAGGGAAGGTATTCACCTACCTTCACTACCAGTTCGCAAATGTGAGTGCACACACCACCTCTGCGTATATGCAGGACCTTATGCACATGTACAGAGTGTCAAAAATGGGATGTGATGATGTCCGGGTGGGTAGATGGAGCCTCCCAAAGCTGCCGCTACCAATTTGCCCGAACCGGATAGAACCGGCTGAATAGCACCACTGATACAATTGTATTCACTCACGAAAGAGATAAGATAGATGATGCCTCAGTCTATACTCATCTTTTTTATGATGGAATGAGAGCCCCTCAGACATTACCTGCCAAGGCTGAAGGCTTTGAAGTTTGGTTTTTTTCATACCGCTCTTGGATCTGAGTTTGGACCTAAATAACTCCATGGAATGCAAAGAATGTGCGATGGCATAGACCGCATTGTAGATGCTATAGCTGTGCCCGGTCATGCGGATTTCAAACAGAGTTCCGGGAAGTTTCTTCAACCTCTCTTCCCAAGAACATACTTCTGTGGCCTCCGTTGATATCTTTGGACATTGAAATGAACAGTCCAAAGTGTGATTCAAAAAGAGCTTCAGAAAATCATTTCTTCCAGTCTGACATGGGTCTAGGGCCAGAAGAAATTTCTGGAACTTGGGCAGTTGGCGGGAGTGAATAGCAAAAGCAATAGCTCCTTGAAATACTTGCAAATCGGAGCCCATCTGAAGTCTGGTCATTGCAAAATCAATCTGGGCAGTCATAATCCATACCCTTTGAAAGAATACATCTGAACTATTACCCTGAGTTGCTTGAAGCATAAAATTGCTCAACAACATAATGGACAAGGTATCTCCATAAACAACCATTGCATTCACCTTGAGGTTAGTCATCGGTAGGTAAATATTCCAGACATTCTGATTAATGGTTGGGAGATCATTCAACTCTGCTTTGGGGATTTTTGTGGTGAATGCCGAACAGATCCCATTTTGGGAAAGCAGAGGTTCGAACACCTGCATGAAATGTTCTCCACTGTCATTGTCAACGATGAAGAACCCAATCCATGTCCAACCAAAATGGTGAAGGAGACGTATGATTGCCATATACTGACTGGCTTCATTTGGAACCATTCGGTATAGAGTTGGGTGCTGGGTAATGTAGCTCTTCTCCGGAGCAAATGAGCCGTAACTAAGCTGGAAGGAAGTGATAAATAAATCGACATGCAAGCTTTTTGTGCAATTGTCAGAGTAAAAAAAAATATATCTCAGTCTGCATAAACCCAAAGATAAACATCTATTTTCCTTCTGCTTGAATGTTTCTGCATGGTTTTATATGTGTGTGTGTGTGTGTGTGTGTGTGTGTGTGTGTGTGTGTGTAGGTCTTTGGTTATTCGGGTCTTCTCCCGCGTAGAATTGGAAGTAACTTGGCGACGTTTCGATGAAGTCTCATTCGTCATCTTCAGGCTGGTGTTCTCGGCTTCGTGCTTCCAGGAGCAATGTGCTCCCACCCAATCAGCTCACACCCCCACTACCAGTTAAAAGGAAGGGTCAGCTGCAATCTCACATTGCTCCTGGAAGCACGAAGCCGAGAACACCAGCCTGAAGATGACGAATGAGACTTCGTCGAAACGTCACCAAGATATATATATAGTTTTTTATTTTTTTATTTTTCAAAATAAAAGCATTCCATCCTTCCTTAAACAGTGTGTCAGCAGGGTACAAATATCTCTGTGCAACAATGTTTAGCATTTAGAAATAGAAATAGAATAACAGAGTTGGAAGGGAACTTGGGGGTCTTCTAGTCCAATCCCCTACACAACATCCTACACAATTAACAACATCGTTCACATTAATATTAATTCTCTAATCTTAAAATTATTATTGAGTCTGTCATTTGCATCTCTATAACTGGTTTGGTTCTGCAACCCAACAAGACAGACACAGACTTCAGAGGATAATTAGAACTGCAGAAAAAAACAATGGCTACCAACCTGCCTTCCATTGAGGACCTGTATACTGCATGAATCAAAAAGAGGGCTGTGAAAATACTTACAGACCCTCGCATCCTGGACATAAACTGTTTCAACTTCTACCCTCAAAACGATGCTATAGAGCACTGCACACCAGAACAACTTGACACAAGAACAGTTTTTTCCTGAATGCCATCACTCTGCTAAACAAATAATTCCCTTAACACTGTCAAACTATTCATCAAATCTGTATTACTACTATTAATCTTCTCATCGTTCCTATCACCCATCTCCTTCCAATTATGACTCCATGACTGTAACTTTGTTGCTTGTATCCTTACGATTTATATTGACTGTTTCCTAATATGATTTTACTGCTTATTTGTACCCTAAGTGTTGTACCTTATGATTCTTGATAAATGTATGCTTTCCTTTATGTACGCTGAGAGCGTATGCACCAAAGACAAATTCCTTGTGTGTCCAATCACACTTGGCCAATAAAAAATCCAATCCTATCCTACCTATCCTATCCTATCCTATCCTATCCTATCCTATCCTATCCTATCCTATCCTATCCTATCCTATCCTATTGAACATTATAAGCCTATTCATTTTTCCTCTTAACATGTCTTCTAGTAAGAATACAATAATGATAACATTAAGCATAATTATCCTCATCATCATAATACATAAATTTGAATCATCATCAATATATAAATTTGAATAAACTGAAAAAAACTAACAATTATAATCGTATTTATATCTCTATTTTAACATATTTTCTATTCTTCTTTAATCTCCTCCTTTTATTTCCAGTTTCCCTTTTTATTCTCTAACCATTGATAAAATAATTCCCATATCATATAATATTCAGTTGGTTCTTAATCCTTAATTGCTAGTGTTAATCTGTTCATGTCTGCACAGTCTAATATTTTCCTAATCACTGTCTCATCAATAGAAATCTCTTCACTTTTCCAATGTTGTACAAATACAACTCTAGCTGCAATTTGAACATGGTTAATTAAATAGGTGTTCTCTTTATTATAATTTTCAGATAAGATGCCCAGCAAAAATATTTCTGGTTTTAGCTCAATGCCTTGCTTTATTATCTTTTCCAACCATGTCTTTATTTTCATCCAATATTTTTTTCGCTTCTACATATGTCCACCACATATGATAGTAAGATCCAGGTATCTGGTGGCACTTCAAACATTTAGCTGACTTATCCTTAAACATCTTTGCCAACCTCGCTACTGCAAGGTGCCATCTACAAAGTATCTTACACTAGTTCTCTTCATTTGCAGTCGACATTGTTAATTTATAATTCCTATCCCACAGTTTCTGCCACTTATCTAATTCTATCGTGTAACCAAAATTTCTTGCAAGTTATGATTTCCTGCAACAAGTATCTTGCAAAGAGGTATAAAGATAAAGGTTCCCCTTGCACATATGTGCTAGTCATTCCCGATTCTAAGGGGCGGTGCTCATCTCCATTTCAAAGCCAAAGAGCCAGTGCTGTCCGAAGACATCTCCGTGGTCATGTGGCCGGCATGACTCAATGCCAAAGGCGCATGGAACGCTGTTACCTTCCTACCAAAGGTGGTCTCTATTTTTCTACTTGCATTTTTTAAAAAAAATTAATTTATACTTATTATTTATTTATTTATTTATTTATTTTATTAGATTTATAAACCGCCCTACTCCTGGGGGACTCAGGGCGGTGTACAGCCATGAATAAAACATTTAAATACAAAAGTTTAAAATAGAATAAAACGAATTAAATAATTTGGCTGAAAATTAAAACCCCAATAATTTAAAACAAATTGAAATTCATAATTAAAAAGGAGAAAATAACTTAGGTCAGGCCGGCTTGTTGGAATAAATAGGTCTTGAGCGCGTGACGGAAGGTGCGCAGGTCCGGGATCCTCCGTATATCCGGGGGGAGCTCGTTCCAGATGGTAGGTGCTCCCACAGAGAAGGCTCTCCCCCTGGGGGCCGCCAGCCGGCATTGTTTGGCCGACGGCACCCAGAGGAGCCCCTCTCTATGGGACCGTACAGGCCGGTGGGAGGCTATTGGTGGTAGCAGGCGGTCCCGTAAATATGCTTTCCTTCTCCAGCGACTCAGGGCGGCTTACAATGCGTTAAGCAATAGCCTTCATACTTTTGTATATACCAGCTTAGTAGAGCTTTCGGGCCTCCCCAAGCGGTGTTCTTTTTTATACAAAGTCAGCTTAATGCCCCCACAATCCGGGTCCTCATTTTACTTACCTTGAAAGGATGGAAGGCTGAGTCAACCTTGAGCCTGGTGAGATTCGAACTTGCAGTAATTGCAGGCAGCTGGTGTCACTTTAGCACCACTTAAGCTGCTGCGCCACCCAGGCTCTTTTTTTTTATGTGCTTTCGAACTGCTAGGTTGGCAGAAGCTGGGACAGGGAACAGAAGCTCACCCCATTACGCAGCACTAGGGATTCGAACCACCAAACTGCTGACCTTTCGTTCGACAAACTCAGTGACTTAGTCACTGAGCCACTGCGCCCCTACAAGGAGGTATACTCGTGGTAATTCATTGGAAAAAGTCAGAGAAGAGCAACTAAGATGATTAAAGGCCTGGAAGGTAAAACATATGAAGAACAGTTGCCGGATTTGGGTATGGCTAGTCTAGAGAAAAGAAGAACTAGGGGAGACAGAATAGCAGCCTTCCGATATCTGAGGGGCTGCCACAAAGAAAAGGGGGTACAATTATTCTCAAAAGCACCAGAGGGCAGGACAAGAAACAACGGATAGAAACTAATCAAGGAGAGAAGCAACGTAGAACTAAGGAGAAACTGCCTATCAGTGAGGACAATTAACCAGTGGAATAGCTCGCCATCAGAAGTTGTGGGTGCTTCATCACTGGAGATTTTTAAGAAGAGACTGGACAGCCAGTTGTCTGAAATGGTGTAGGATCTCCTGCTTGAGTAAGGAGTTGAGCTAGAAGACCTCCAAGATCCCTTGCAGCTTTTTTTATGACACAATTTTAGTATTAGGCTCCTATCCCTATCCCCCCGTTTTGGGGAAACATCCCTGTCCATCTATAACCCTTACGCACAGTCACTCATGCCCTCACCACTTCCCGTCTGGACTACTGTAATGTTCTCTACATGGGGCTCCCCTTGAGGTGCACGCGGAGGCTCCAACTGGTCCAGAATGCGGCCAACATGGGAGCAACATGGCGCTTACATGTAACACCTCTCCTTTGTGAGCTGCACTGGCTCCTGGTGGTCTTCCGAGTGCACTTCAAGGTGTTGGTGCTCCATGGCTTAGGACCTGGTTACCTACGACACCACCTTCTGCAACCGATAACCTCCCACCAACCAGCATGCTCCCACAAGGTGGGCCTCCTCAGGTTGCCATCACTAAAGCAATGTCAACTAGTGGATCCCAGAGAAAGAGCCTTTTCTGTGGGGGCACCTACGCTTTGGAACAGGTTACCCCCAGGGATACGAATGATCCCAGTTCTTCGTACTTTCTGTCGTGCATGTAAGACCTTTCTGTTTCACCAAGCCGATCTGGCATAAATCACTTCTAATTGTTTTAAATCTTTATGCTAAAGATTCTTAACTGATGAGGCAAACTGGCTTAATTATCTTATATTCACATTTTATTTGTATGTTATTTTAACTGTTCACTGTCCTGAGTCCTTCGGGAGAAGGGCGGTATAAAAATCAAATAAATAAATAAATAAATAAATAAATAAATAAATAAATAAATAAATAAATAAATAAATAAATAAATAAAATCCATTTCTGAACTGCAAAATTCCTCTTTCTGAACTGCAAAATCAAAGTAAGAAGAAAAACTATCATAACTTATACAGCAGTGGCCAAAATTGTGGATATCTTTTGGGAAAAGTGTATTTTCTAAAACTAGCTAATAACACCACTTTGTTTTGGAGTAGTACCATAAAATTATATATCAATTGAAAGATTTTTTTTTTTAAATTTGATTTATATGCTGCCCTTCTTCGAAGACTCAGGGCGGATTACAATGCTTTAAGCAATAGCCTTCATACTTTTGTATATTTTATACAAAGTCAGCTTATTGCCCCCACAAACTGGGTCCTCAATTTATCTAGCTTAGAAAGGACGGAAGGCTGAGTCAACCTTGAGCCTGGTGAGATTCAAACTTACAGTAATTGCAGACAGCTGGTGTTAATCACAATGCTTTAGTTTTGCTGAGCCACCAGGCCCCTTAATTTAATCAAGAATGTAATGCAATAACTTTTATGAAGGATTGGCTATTAGAATAGCAGTTACGGCATAAAGAACAAAAGTGAAATGAGATATACAAAAATTATCATGTCACTTAATCCTTAGTTGAGTAACCTTTAGCATGAATTACGGCCTTACAACATCTTCCCATGGAGTGAACGAAGTCTTTGAGTTCTGCAGCTGTTATTATGTCAAACCAAGATTGAAGGATTGCTTCTATTAACTGGGTTTTATTGCTGGGTCGCTTCTGACTAACAAGTTTCTTTAGTTGGCTCCATAGATTTTCAATTGGGTTAAGGTCTGGGCTATTCCCAGGCCATTACAGCAGTGGAATATAATTATTCTGAAACTCGAAGGAAGGAAGGAAGGAAGGAAGGAAGGAAGGAAGGAAGGAAGGAAGGAAGGAAGGAAGGAAGGAAGGAAGGAAGGCAGGCAGGCAGGCAGGCAGGCAGGCAGGCAGGCAGAAAGAAAGAAAGAAAGAAAGAAAGAAAGAAAGAAAGAAAGAAAGAAAGAAAGAAAGAAAGAAAGAAAGAAAGAAAGAAAGAAAGAAAGAAAGAAAGAAAGAAAGAAAGAAAGAAAGAAAGAAAGAAAGAAAGAAAGAAAGAAAGAAAGAAAGAAAGAAAGAAAGAAAGAAAGAAAGAAAGAAAGAAAGAAAGAAAGAGATGTTATTAACCATCAGACCTCAAAAATATACTTTTCCCAAAAGGTTTCCACAATTTTGGCCACAACTGTACACCTCTCCATTATTCCATGAGCAGATCTTACCTGTGGAAACTTATAAAGACTTAAAAGTTTCGCCATATTGAATGAGACGGTGGAACCAAGTCCTCCAATAACCGCGATCAGCTTTTTCCCAGAACCACATTCATAGTTAGGTATAACTTGGTTCATTTTGAAAAGAAGGTCCAGAGTACTCCGATAGGTCTTCATTGCATCACTGTAGCTGTCACAGATATGGAACCCAAGTGTGATATTGGGTAAGATCTTGGCATCCTCGTTGATTTCATTTATGGCAAACGCCAAGGCCAGGATGTGTTGGTAGAACTTGGTCACCATGCTGCCAATAAAGTGACAAGCTCATTGACTGGCAGATGCCACAAAGCAAATTGTCCCAGCATAGACTAACACCGAAAGAAAAAAAAATGCTACGGTACTGAATAAAATTCATTGCAAGCAACAATCATGGTTTTTCACCACTGATGGAAAGAGGGAATAACGGAATAACAGAATGACAGAGTTGAAAAGGATTTTGGAGATCTTCTAGCACAACGTCCTTCTCAGGCAGAAAACACTGTAGGTTCAGGATAAGCTTTGGCAAAACAACTGTGGTTCAAACTTACTGTAGATAACATCACAAGTCAAACACAACTTTTAATCATTAAACCAGATAAGGGACTCATCTGAAGACCTTCTCACTTAGAATAACAGAGTTGGAAGGGACCTTGAGAGTCTTCTACTCCAATGTTCTACTCAGGCAAAAACAACCATTTCAGACAAATGGTTATCCAACCCCTTCTTTACAAACTCCCAGTGTTGGAGTATTCTCAACTTCTGAAGGCAAGTTGTTCCACTGATTAATTGTTCTTACTGTCAGGATATTTCTCCTTAGTTCTAGGTTGCTTCTCTCCTTGATCAGTTTCCACCCATTGCTTCTTGTCCTGCCCTCAGGTGCTTTGGAGAATAGATTGACTCCCCTCTTCTTTAGGGCAGCCACACTTTTATTGGAAGTCTGCTATCATGTTACCCCTAATCCTTGTCTTCCTTAAACTAGCAAGTACTTTACAGATAACCCACGAAGAGATTGGGGATAGAGATGGAGGGAGAAATTCCCAAGAGAAAAGAGAAGACACTTGATCGTGTATTTAGGAAAAGGGGAACACAGGTTTTGGAAATAAAGGGAAGGGTCATCTGGAACATACATTTGATACAATTTGTTTGTCTGCTCAGAATTAGAAATAGAACGTGTAGCCTGCTCGGTCCCATGTAATCTACACCTGCCATCCTGAATCAAAGTAATATTCCTTTCCTTCTTCTTTGCAAAGCTTTTTTCAGAAGAAAATACCACTTTCTCCAATTTCTACCTCAACTGGATGGAAAAATTAAGGAGGGAGGGAGGGAGGGAGGGAGGGAGGATGGACGGAGGGAAGGAAGGAAGGAAGGAAGGAAGGAAGGAAGGAAGGAAAGAAAGAAAGAAAGAAGAAGGAAGGAGGGAAGGAAGGAAGGAGGGAGGGAGAGAGGGAGGGAGGGAGGGAGGGAGGGAGGAAGGAAGGAGGGAGGGAGGAAGGAGTGAGTGAGTGAGGGAGGGAGGGAGGGAGGGAGGAAGGAAGGAAGGAAGGAAGGAAGGAAGGAAGGAAGGAAGGAAGGAAATTTAGAAAAGTATCTATTTAATCTAAGGCATTTTAAGTACTTGGCTCACAAAAATCTAGGGAATCAATATTTAAACATGTTTTTGTTGACCGTTGAGGTTAATCAGTTGCCATTAGCTGATTTCTGCCTTGTTCTTTGACCTTAATTATAATATAGGCATAGCCAGATACATCATGAGAATGATTCATATAAAACAACTTATAGAATGACTTATAGAATATATAAAACCCTGGACAGGGAAATCTTTCAAACATTTCTGCAAGGAATGAATGATCCTCGTTTAAATCTCCAATGCAAGCCACCAAATTTAGGGGCCGGGGGGGTGGGGGGAATGCTCAAATGTTAGCAAAGAAAGATAGATAGAAGAACAGATTAAAAACTCTAGCGCATACCTCTAGTGCACCAAAATATTCTTCAACAGAAGGCATGATGATTTGAAAAGATTTCAAACGTTTCAGCCTTTTCCAGTGTCTCTTTCCAAAACATTTAGTAAAAGCAGTGGCCACGGTTATATTTTTCTTTTAAAAGAATAATGATTCAAAGGTGGACTATGAACAAATGCTACCTTCCCACTTTTATTTATTTTTAATTACTCGCCTTCATGTTGTTTTGCACTTTTGCTGGCTAGATGGACACATTAGGTAGTTGTCCAATATTATGTAAAAAAAATATTCTCCCTGGCTTTCTTCCTAGGTTTGATTGAGGGGAATTGGTCCAAAATCACCCAGCGAGCTTCATACCTAAGGCAGTACTAGAACTCACAATCCCTCAGTTTCTAACCCAGTGCCGTAATCACTGCATCATTCTGATTCTTATATTTCCCTCTAACCTATTAGCGAACTTGTAGCTTCAGGGTAAGCATTGACAAAACGACTGTGGTTCAAACTTACTGTAGACAACATCACAAGTCGAACACAACTTCTAGTCATTAAAACAGATAAGGGACTCATCTGAAGACCTTCTCACTCAGAATAACAGAGTTGGAAGGGACCTTGAGAGTCTTCTACTCCAATGCTCTACTCAAGAAAAAGCAACCATTTCAGATAAATGGTTATCCAATCTCTTCTTTACAAACTTCCAGTGTTGGAGCATTCACAACTTCTGGAGATAAGTCTTTTCCACTGATTAATTGTTCTAATTGTCAGGAAATTTCTCCTTAGTTCTAGGTTGCTTCTCTCCTCGATTAGTTTCCACTCGTTGCTTCTTATTCTGACTTCAAAGGTGTCTTTGGAGAATAGACTGACTCCCTCTTCCCTGTGGTAGACCCTTCGATATTGGAAGGCTGCTTATCATATCACCCCCTAGTCCTCCTTTTCATTAAAATAGATATACCCAATTCCTGCCATTCTGATTCAGTAGACTATTCTGATTCAGTAAAACTGAGTTTGTCAAAACATTTGGGTTCCTAAGAGCAAAAAAAAAAAAAAAAAAGTTGGGGGGGAGGGGAATGAAATCCTTACATGGGAAAATCATCCTCGAACTCTTCTCTAGGATGCTTATCGAAGGAAAGTGGATAGGAAATATAAAGGATCTGTGATGACATCCCACCAACGAGGACATCTCCCGGTTGCTGCCACTCATGTCGAACAGGGAGAGGATCATTTTTGGAGCATGTCTCTGCCGCAAATTTGCACACCGTGGGCGTAAAAAGAAAGAAAACCAGGACTAGCATCACCGTCGGGTGTCAGAGGTCCCGCTGTGACACACACCTCCCCCCTTACAGATGCATGATTGCTATTAATGCCATTAAGCATCGAATGGAAGGATTGGGAACAAAAGTGCTCTGGATAAAATGATGAAGAGTCCTGTTTTCCTTCCACACCTGCCCTGAATGGAAACCTCAAATCAGTTAATTAAAGACTCATGGCTTTTTAAAAAATGCTTTTTCTGGTAGCTATTGGGAAGCAATTGGAGGTTGTCATGAGAGTCTGATAATTGCATAGAAACAATTGTTTCTGGTTTCGGGGGTGGTGGGGAGACATGGTTAAGTCAGATGATTTTCTCATCGGCTCGTAATTCCATAGGGAAATTTGACTCCGGAGCAATAATCTGACAAAAGCAAAAGGGAATATGGCCTCGGTTGTAAACAAACACTCGAAAACTTTCTGTGTCGTATGTGATGCTCCATTATTATCTTTCTCCTCCAAGGCAAATTCATATAAAGATATTGGTCAAATGGAGGAAGATCATTATTTCAACTCTTGTTTGGATCTCTATGGAAATGACATGGGGGAACGGAGACCGGGTTTCAGTATTCCCGTGTTTGTCCCGACTGCTACTATCAGATAGAGCTGTGCAACTTTTCAAATCCAGAGGAAAAAAAAAATAGTTTTGTGGAGTGCATGGGTAACTTCATCGTCCCTTCAAGCCAAACAAATATTCTCCAGAATTGCACTGTAGCTGCAGAATGCAAGCATTTGTTGGGACCAAAATCTAATTAACAGTAGTGGCCAAAATTGTGGAAATCCTTTTGAGAAAAGCATATTTTTGAGGTTTGATGGCTAATAACACCACTTTTTTTTTTTTTTTTTTGGAGTTTCAAGAGAATCCTATTCCACTGCTGGAATGGCCTGGGAATAGCCCAGACTTTAACCCAATTGAAAATCTATGGAACCAATTAAAGAAACTTTTTAGTCAGAAGCGACCCAGCAATAAAACCCATTTAATAGAGGGTGGGGGGGGGAATCAGCTGTGCTGTGCAATTGAGATGAGCTACAAAGCAGGAAATAAAGGACAAGATAGACCGAGGGAGGGTGGGCGGGGCCATGTTTCTTCAAGGCCTTTCGTTCAACAATTCACTTGGGGAAATTGTGTCCATCAACCCTCATGGAGAAGTGCTTTCTGGATCTTACAAATTTTGTCATTTTTCCAAATCACTCTTACCATAAAGTCAAAATTGTAAAAAGGGATCCCGAAGCCCTTGAAGGAAATGAATTTGTGATTCGTGAACATTTAATTGTTTGGCCCAAATATTTCAAGCAGTTGCACTGTTTTATGTTTACATGTTTGATGACAAGCAGCTTTATGTTTATAAGTGACAGTTTTCCTGCTAAATACCTGCATGTCATAAGCATTTGAATTAAAATTCAATATTACCATATTGAAATCAAATCTGATGTTTTTTAATTTTTATTTGGTGTGCATTGGAAGAGGGGTAGTCTTATACGGTGAGTATAGCCCAAGCCCGATATTTTAACAGGAAAAGTAGGGGGTCGTCTTATAAACACAGTCGTCTTATATGCCAGAAAATACGGTAATTAAATGAAAGCGGGGGAAAGAATTGGTTTCCAATCTTCTGAAATGACAGTTTCAAATACATTTAAGTTGCAAGGATAATATAATATTAAAATTGACGAACATGCTGAATGAAGGGACTTGATGTTATGGCAATTGTAGCACCTGGGGGCGGTGTCACATGATGAAGATTCAGGTGCTTGCTAGCTTTCCTACCCTTAACCACAGGGGCACATCCCCGTCCCACATTTTTGGCACTTCCATCTGGCTTCATTGCACCAACTGACATTCAGTATTTTACAGAATAACAAAGTTGAAAAGGACCTTGGAGGTCTTCTAATTCAACCTCTTCCTTAAGCAGGAGACCCTATACCCATGACGGCAAATCTATGGCACACGCGCCACAGGTGGCATGCGGAGCCATATCGGTGGGCACACGAGCTTAGCTCTGGCATGCATGTACACACCAATTTCGGGCCTTTGGGGCCCACCGGAAGTCAGGAATAAGGCTGTTTCCAGCCTCCGAAAGGCTTCCGGGGGGCAGGGGGAAAGCCCACTTTTGTCCTCCCTAGCCTCCTAGAAAGGCTCTTTAGCCTGGGGAGAGTGGAAAACGGGCCTTCTGGTGGGACTAGAAGATGGCAAATGGGCCTTTTCTGGCCTCCAGAGGGCCTTCAGTGGGGTGGGGAAGGCCGTTTTCACCCTCCCCAGCCTCCTAGAAAGGGTTTGGAGCCTGGGGAGAGCAAAAAATGGTCCTACCTTGCCATCACATGCCAAAAGTGGGGGGAGCATGGGGGGGTTGCACGTGCATGCACGGGGAGGTTGCATAGAATTGTGGGTGTGGGCACACACATGAGTGACCCTCCTGCACTCCCCCCACTTTTGGCACACGATGGTGCTTTGGAAAATAGTTTGCCCTTCTCATCTTTGTGTTAACTCCTCAAATATTGGAACACTGCTATCATGTCACCCTCTAGTCCTCCTTTTCCTGGAGATAACCCAATTCTTGCAACCTTAGCCTCCAGCCTCCTAATCATCCTTGTTGATCTTTTCTGCATTCTTTACAGAGTTTCTACATCTTTTTTATAACATAGTGACCAAAACTGGATGCAGTATTCCAAGTGTGGTCTTACTAAGGTTTTAGAAAGTGGTAGTAATACTTCATATGATCTTGATTCTATCTCACTGTTAAAACAATGTAGGATTGTATTTGGGGTGGGCTGCTGGGGGTTCGCAATGGTTCGTGAGAAACTCTAGCTAAGATTCTGTGCAGTTTGGAGAAAACCCAAATCCCACTCCTGGCTGTTGTGGCCCACCAGCGGCCTGCATGGATCATCCCAATGATGAGGAGGCTGGTGTGGTGTCGTGCCAGCAGCCTGTGCAGGCGGCGCTCACTTCGGACAGTGAGGAGGCTGAAGAGGATGTGGTACCAGAGGCAGAGACTCAGCCAGGGCCTTCAGAACCTCCAGAGGCTCCTTCAACTGGAGAGAACGAAGTGGAGGAGCCTCTTCTCAATGCTCGAGCACACAGGGCTGCCAAAAGGCAGGAGTGGCTACTCAGGAGGAGGAGGTCTTCTTGAGAGTAGGGCTTGAGGCTAATTGGCCACTCCCTTAGCTTATTTAAGTCAAATGCCATTAGTAAGTTTCTTGCTAGAAACAACTTGTAATTATAATCAGAGCATTTTTGGAAAAGTCTTATTGTATCTTGCTTTCTGGGCTGGTTGCCAACTTTTGCCAGACTTTGGTTTATTCTTGCAACTTAATAAATTTGATAAGGACCCTTGGTGTGTGTCTATATCCTTGGGAATCGGGAGTAGGGGCAGAACACTGGCTGGCTCCACCCACCCCATCCCGGCCCTCCCAGGAGTCCCAACGCAGCCTGTTTTGGATGCAGGTAAGTGCACGACATGTATAGAGGCTTGGTAAGGGTGAAAAATGAGCCTAGCAGAAGTTTGGGAAGGGCCACTGGAGCCTGGGGAGGCCATGAGATATACAAAAATTATCACCATGTCATCTCATACGTAGTTGGGTAACCTTTAGCATGAATTAAGGCCTTACAACCTCTTCCCATGGATTGAACCAAGTCTGCAGCTGTTATAATGTGAAACCAAGATTGAATGATGGCTTCTATTAACTGGGTTTTATTGCTGGGTCGCTTCTGACTAATAAGTTTTTTTAATCGGTTCCATAGATTTTCAATTGGATTAAGGTCTGGGCTATTCCCAGGCCATTCCAGCACTGGAATAGGATTCTCTTGAAACTCAAAAAAGAAAAAAAAAGTGGTGTTATTAACCATCAGACCTCAAAAATACACTTTTCTCAAAAGGGTTTTCACAATTTTGGCCACTATTGTAAATCAAATTTTGGTCCCAACAGATGCTTTTTTTTAATTTTCTCTGGATTTGAAAAATTGCACAGCTCTATCTGATAATAACAGTCAGGACAAACACGGGAATACTCAAACCCGGTCTGCGTTCCCCCATGTCATTTCCATAGAGAGCCAAACAAGAGTTGAAATAATGATCTTCCTCCATTTGACCAATATCTTTATATGAATTTGCCTTGGAGGAGAAAGATAATAATGGAGCATCACATACGACACAGAAGATTTTCATCTGTTTGTTTACAACCGAGGCCATATTCCCTTTTGCTTTTGTCAGATTATTGCTCGGAGTCAAATTTCCCTATGGAATTGCGAGCCGATGTAAAAATCATATGACTTACTCAGGCCTCCCACCACCACCCCCGAAACCAGAAACGATTATTTCTATGCAATTATCAGACTCTCACAATTCACCCAACCTCCAATTGCTTCCCAATAGCTACCAGAAAAAGCATTTTAAAAAAAGCCATGAGTCTTTAATTAACTCATTTGAGGTTTCCATTCAGGGCAGGTGTGGAAGGAAAACAGGACTCTTCATCATTTTATCCAGAGCACTTTTGTTCCCAATCCTTCCATTCGATGCTAATGGCATTAATAGCAATCATGCATCTGTAAGGGGGGAGGTGTGTGTCACAGTGGGACCTCTGACACCCGACGGTGATGCTAGTCTTGGTTTTCTTTCTTTTTACGCCCACGGTGTGCAAATTTGCGGCAGAGACATGCTCCAAAAACGATCCTCTCCCTGTTCGACATGAGTGGCAGGAACCAGGAGACGTTCTCGTTGGTGGAATGTCATCACAGATCATTTATATTTCCTATCCACTTTCCTTCGATAAGCATCCTAGAGAAGAGTTGGAGGCTGATTTTCCCATGTAAGGATTTTTTCACCCAACTTTTTTTTTGCTGTTAGGAACCCAAAGGCTTTGACAAACTCAGTTTTACTGAATCAGAATGGTCTACTAAATCAGAATTTTCCACTGAATCAGAATGGCACGAATTGGGTATATCTAGTTTAATGAAAATGAGGACTAGGGGGTGATATGATAAGGAGTCTTCCAATATCGAAGGGTCTACCACAGGGAAGAGGGGGTCAACCTATTCTCCAAAGACACCTTTGAAGACAGAATAAGAAGCAATGAGTGGAAACTAATCGAGGAGAGAAGCAACCTAGAACTAAGGAGAAATTTCCTGACAGTTAGAACAATTAATCTACCACAAGCTACCACATTTATTTCTATTAGTTTACCACAAAATAGAATACAGTACGTATTCTATTACAATACAATATGTTACATACAGTTGTTTTGTGTTCCCTTTAGTTGTTTGAGCAGTGTATAAACTACTGTATGTAAAGAACAAAGTATTTAATAAGGCTATTTCATTCATTCAGATCTCGAATGTCTTCTGCTTGTGTTCCCTTTATTTTTTTGAGCAGTATATGACCGGCAAATATTACTCATTTCATGCATATGTTATGTGAGGGAGTGACCATTTACGTGTATTTGTTTGGTTGTTTATTCAATTTTATCATAAAATTAATTTAAAATTAATAACATAAATTTAAGGAAATAAATTTAGGAGCAGCTATACAGAGAATCATTAAAACTGCCCGAAATATCATCGGACACCAGCTTCCAGCCCTGGATGACATCTTCGCATCTCGCTATTTGAGGAAATTGCAAAACATTCTCAGAGACTCTTCCCATCCTGCTTACAATCTTTTTGGACTGTTGCCTTCTGGCAGAGATTACAGAACAATTAAAACTCAGACCACACATTTTCTGAATAGTTTCTTTTTAATCCCAGAGCTATAATTGCACTCAACAATGAACTAAAGGCCACCATCAGTGAGCTGTTGGATAACATTATTTGGTTTGTTGTGTGGATGTTTGGATGGTTTAGCGGTGGGGAATTTGTGATGGGTGGGAGTGTGTTCGGGGATTGTTATGTGTGTTGGGTCTGGTCTTTGGATGTTAAGTGAATTTCGTTGTATGGGTATACTGTGTATACAAATACAATGACAATAAAGTTGTTGTTGTTGTTGTTGTTGTTGTTGTTATTATTATTATTATTATTATTATTATTATTATTATTATTATTATTATTATTATTATTTTAACTAAATGTTCTTCAAAAACATCTTCATGCATTTCATGATGAATACTAGTAACATAATGTAAAGAAAATAATGTCTTCCCTCACAACCAGAATAACAATATGTTTTAACCTCCAGCCCCTTAATTATCTTTGTTGCTTTTCTCTGCAACTCTCTTTGTAGACTGCAGAAAAGCTACATTTGAAACACAAAGTAGCCAGAAACCAGATATATCTGAAACACAGAGCAGCCATAGATTTTATACAAAATTCTTTATTTTCTCTCAAAATGCTTTCACTCCTATAAGCAATTTCTGGGGATTGTGGTTAAGATTATAAGATTCATGGGAAGACGAAGAAGAAAGAAAAATCCTTACATTGGTAAATCATACGGTATGAGAGACGGGTGTTCCTTAAAGTCAATTTCATTAAAATGGTAGAAAAACTGAGACATCATCCCCCCGATGATAAAGTCGCCAAGTTGGTACCACTCATGTGGAACAAGGAAAGCATCACTTGCAGGGCAGCACAGGGTAATCTGTTAGTGCCCCCAAAATATCAGAAGGAACAACATTTTGTCTCTTTAGTTATGGTGAAAATGTCCATCTCTTTTTATCAAATGCATAGGAAAGAAAGTAATCCAACGTTCGTCCAATGATTGAGCTAAGGTTTATATCTGAGAGTTCACCTAATGACAAAAATCTATCACTATCTATTTGACAATCCATGACAATCCATATCTTGGCTAGTACCAGGATATGAATAGACATTCTGGCAGACGGGACATGTAGAAAGGACCCTATAGCAATGAATCCAACTCATCCATTTCCCCTTTTATGCCCATCTCCCTATGGGTCAAGAGATACTTCATAAGCAAACAGATGTTTGCATCTTGATTGTTGCTGAATTTAAACACACTTTTTCTCAGCAAGTCTGGGCCTAAGTAAGAAAATATCATGATTCCCGTAGGAAGCCATTATTTTGTGATTGGTGAGATAATAAGTGTCTGGAGCTTTAATATGGAGAAGATGCCAATAAAAATAAAAAATAAAGGAGACGGACGATAAAAATAGGCTTCGTTCATCAAATTCACGTTCATTCCTTATGAAAGGTTAGAGCACGTACAGAGTGTAACCTAACTCAGCTTTTGATTCCCTGCAGAGCTGAGCTCCATAATACGCTACGTGCAAAGATAAAATCTTCCAAGTAGCCTAGGCAAATAACTTGTTGTGAAATGCAAAAGGTGAATTCTGCCTGTTTGCTGTAACATAATGTGAGATAAATGGATGTGGTGGCTCAGTGGCTAAGATGCTGAGCTTGTCGATCGAAAGGTCGGCAGTTCAGCGGTTCGAATCCCGAGTGCCACGTAACAGGGTGAACTCCCGTTCCTTGTCCCAGCTTCTGCCACCCTAGCAGTTCAAAAGTATCTAAAAAATGCAAGTAGAAAAATAGGGACCAGCTTTGGTGGGAAGGTAACAGCGTTCCGTGCGCCTTTGGCATTGAGTCCTGCTGGCCACATGACCACGGAGATGTCTTCAGACAGCGCTGGCTCTTTGGCTTTGAAATGGAGATGAGCACTGCCCTCTAGAGTCAGAAATGACTAGCACATAGGTGTGAGGGGAACCTTTACCTTTACCTTTAATGTGATATAATAATGCCAACAAACTCAGCTACATGGCAGAAAATGTATTCTTTTCCCTTTCTGAGGTGCATTGTTCTTAAGCGCTGAGAAAATCATGAAAACAATGGATAGAAATTATGTTTCTAATGCTGTGACAATCTGTGCTAGCTGTGTAAACTATAAGAAGTTCAAGCAAAAAGTGGGTTTTTTTTTTTTTGCACTCCTGCTTTTTCTCTCTCTGCCTGCTCTTTTTAAGGCAAGAGATTAAAAATGCCCAGCTTTGATCTTGATCAATAACAAAGCTGATTATCAATTGCTTCATCTTCAGAGTTTCATTGGATCAATAGAGATTCTGAGCTGTACAAAACCCAAGCACTTAAAATGGAGCAGGACTCCCATTTACCATGTAAAATGAACAGATTCATTTAACAGAGAAGACGAAACTTTTTTTTACCTATTAAGGAATGACAGTAAAACCAGATAGACATTTGGATGAGGAGTTCATCCATGTTTCCAGGCAGAGAGTGCTAATGTGAATCAACAGCTATACTGACATCATGGAATTAACATACACACCATTAATAGAAACAGACGCACATTTTATTATTTTTTTAAAAATAATTCAGGACATAGAACATATCAAACAACCTTCATCTTCCTATTTCCCCTCCAAATAACAACCTGTGAGGTGAGTTGGGCTGAGATAAAGTGGGACTGTCCTAAAGTCACCCAGTTGGCTTTCATGGCTAAACTGGGACTTGAACTCATGTTTTCTAGCCTGGTGTGGTATTTTATTAGACATTGCATAATGGAAAGGGCTCAGTGGGATCCACAAGCTCAGCAATGGCTCAGTGGCTAAGACACTGAGCTTGTCGATCGAAAGGTCCACAGTTCAGCGGTTTGAAACCCTAGTTCCACATAATGGGGTGAGCTCTCATTACTTGTCCCAGCTTCTATCAACCTAGCAGTTCGAAAGCACATCAAAAATGCAAATAGAAAAATAGGGACCACCTTTGGTGGGAAGGTAGCAGCACTCTGTGCAGCTTTGGCATTTAGTCATGCCCACCACATGACCACAGAGACGTCTTCGGACAGTGCGGGCTCTTTGGCTTTGAAACAGAGATGAGCACCGCCCCCTAGAGTTGGGAATGACTAGCACATATATGTGAGAGGAATCTTTACCTTTACCTTTTTAATGGAAAGGGTCTTGTCCAAAAGAGTAGTGGAAGACACACCCAAAACAAACCAAATTAATACCAAAATTATTATGGCCAATGGCCAGCATATGCTTTTATTGGGATGTATTAGATGGAAGACTATGTTTTATATAATGCCTCTAAATTGCAACAATATTAAAATTGGATGATTAAGTACAGTAGAAAGACATTGGTGAGTGGTGAATGAATGGCTTTGACCCTTCGTGAAAGGTTTTTCAAAAACACAGTTAAACGTATGTTAAATGTTGAAAAAAAAATTCTAACTTTTACATTTCAAAGAAGACCAATCAATTCAAAACAGATACCTTACAATAATGTGTTAAATACACATCTATAAAATATTCATTAGCTTTCCCCCATATTTATACAGTGATTAGAAAGTGAAGGTATAAAAACCATGAGCTGGAAGCTGCAAACCTTTAGAGATCCTTAAAGTAAATGGCTCAAATCTCCTAAGAATATAAAGAGATAGATGCTCAAAATCTTGTTAGCTTGATGCATTCAAAGGAAAAAAGGGTTAGGTTAAACAATTTTGGAGAATATCTTATGAGTACTTCATTTGGAATAGGCAACAATATGTTTTAATAATAAACCCAATCCTACTGGTATATAAAATCTTGTTTGATAGAAATAATTATGTCTATAATTTCCTGTAGATAGCAGGCTCTCTACTCTTTTTCATTGATCATTTTCCATAGCCAGAAAGAACACATGATGTGCTAATTCCTCCTTATGAGTTGCTCTCTGTGGTTGAGGTCAGGCCGGAAAATAATGATGTAGCATTTGGGCAGGAATATGCATCCCAGTAATGCAGTGCTGGAGGACAAGATGGAGAAGACCTCCACCGCTACCATGGCTTTTCCTTTTGTGCTCAGGTAGGCTGGAAAGAAGGAGATCCACACACTGCAAAAGGCCAACATGCTGAAGGTGATGAACTTGGCTTCGTTAAAGCTGTCAGGTAATTTACGGGCAAGGAAAGCCACAATAAAGCTGGCGATAGCCAATATACCCATGTAGCCCAAGACACAGTAGAAGAAGAAAGCTGACCCCTCATTGCACTGTAAAATCATTTCTTGGAGCTCTGAGTGCATATCCAACTCAGGGAATGGAGGTGATGTTGACAACCAAAGTATACAAACACACAGTTGTAAGAGAGAGCAGGAAAGGACAATAGAAAAAGCCAATCTTTTCCCCACCCATCTCCTCATCTGAGATCCTGGTTTAGTGGCCATGAAAGCCACAACAACTGTGATGGTTTTGGCCAGGACACTAGAAATGGCCACTGAGAAAGTGATGCCAAAAGTTGATTGTCGGAGAAGGCAGGTCGCTTCGCCAGGGCGGCTGAGGAAAAGCAAAGAGGAGAGAAAACAGAACAAAAGAGAGACAAGGAGGGTGTAGGTGAGGGACCTGTTGTTGGCTTTGACAATGGGAGTCTCCCGGTGCTTCATAAATGTTCCAAGTATCCAAGATGTCAAGAAGAAGAAACAAAGAGCTGTGGAGACCAAGCTAATTCCTAAGGGTTCTTCAAAATTTAGAAAGACCAGCAGTTTCAGGATACATCCTTTTTTCCCTTTATTTGGAAAATGATCTTCTGAACATTCAAAACAGTCATCCATATCTGGAAATAAAAACCACTGAATTTATCACCTATCCATTTCATAGTTTTGAAAAACTTAGCCTGAGTTCTTATTTTTTCCTTTCTGATAAAGGGATATTATCAGTTCCTTGTGTTTTATCCTGACTTTAGGAATCTTTTGTTATCTATGAGAGGAACATGAGTTGATTTCCAAAAACTCACCCGGAGAAATCATCCAAGGCACCCGGTGCCTTGGATGATGGAATAGCTGATCCATTCACAAGACTTCTTTTGTCTATTGAAACTCTTTTGCTTTCATATATTCTCAGGTTTTCATGGAAGTTAAAACTTGGAAAATGCAGATCGTGTGGAAAAGAAATGTTGCATTCGTTACAGAACTGACCTTTATCAGATTACAGAACCCAGATTGTTGTTTCTTCAGCTTTACGCCACCATTTGCTTAAAGTTTAAGTTGAAATTTAACTCGATTGTGCCAACTTCTGTACTGTCCTTTAAAGAGGAGCTTATTTGCCCACAAATAAGTGGTGAAATCTGAACCAGTTTGCTACTGGTTCGCCAGCCGTGCATGGGCGCTGCGCACCAAACATGCACAGCGCGTGTCAAATGTGTGCTGCACACACATGCACAGTACACACCTAAAGGAGGCTTGGGAAGCTGGGGGGGGATCAGCTGTGCTGTGTGATTTAGCTTTGCTAGAAAGCAGAAAGCTGATCATCGGAGATACCGGTTCGGAGGAACCTATAGCTTTTTTTAACTACTGGTTCGACCGAACTGGTAGCTATTTTTTTCTTAACTTCTGATTCACCTGAACTGATAGTTTTCATCATTACCGGTTTGCCCAAACGGGGGCAAACCAGTAGCATTTCATCCCTGCCACAAATCATACATTAACTCAGCCCAAAAGAACAGATCAAGGGATTTATCAATTAAGCCCATGCACCTAGATTCAAACAGATAGTGCCTTGGGCTCGGTTTCACGCAAGAACACGCAAGAACCCATACCAACAGCCAGGCAACAGCAGCTCTCAGACCAAGGTATGTGTTTCCCCAGAGGTGTTGCTCTCCCTCAACTGGTGGATGTCTCCAGCGCTGGAAAAGGGCTGTCTCTTCCAGGAGCCAAGTCACATCATGATAACATCAGATGCCAGCCTCTTTGGCTGGGGGCTCATCTTCAGGGCCTCATGGCTCAGGGCAGCTGGACCCCAATGAACCTGGCCACAGCATCAATTGGCTGGAGCTTTGGGCAGCACATCTTGCCCTTCACCACTTCAAGACCTCAGTACAAGGCCAATGTCAGAGCTCCAAGCTGCATTCACTCTAGTGCTGACATAAGAAGGAGAAGAAAGGCATCTGGAAAGAGATGTTTTGACTTTTCACCTACTTATTTTCCCTGGAGATAATATCCCCTAGGAGATGAGATGGGAGGGGGGAATTCCTTTAAGCTGAAGTAGTAGATTAGGGAAAGAGTGACTTGGAAGATGGCCAATGAGACCAGAGGAGTGGAGACAGGAAGGGAGGAGTTGGCGCCGGGAAGTCAGTGCAGACTGCGATGAGTTGGAGTTAAATGAGAGGTTTTTTTTCATCAAAGACTTTGTTTGAAATGCAATTTATTTGAGACGACCTCAAAACCTGACAGCCAACACATTCTCATTCTTACGGACAACATCACAACCAAGGCACACATAAACCATCAAAGAGGCACTCATTCCAGGAGCGTCATGATGGAAGCGGAGCTCCTGGGGAGGTGGGTGGAAAAGCATTTGCTTTCCCTCAACGCGGAGCATATCGCTGGGGCAGCAAACGCTCAGGCGGATTGCCTCAGCTGGTCCACAACAGGCCTAGTGGTCTTTTTTCTTGATAAGGATCAAATATTTCACCCATGTCTTTTTCCACCATTGGAAAGTCTACTCTGCTGGTCATATAATAGGTTGGACATCTCCCACTCATAAACTGGCTAGATCAGACATGGCTTAGCTGGACTTATTAGTAGGTTGAGGCCCAATACATAATCCAGGAATCAACATCTCAACACCCTATGTTCTGACTTGGCTCCCAAACATGACAAACCATCTGTGGTTAACTAAACGTTCCTTTATTAGGAGCGCCAGCAGCTCTGGAAAAAAGTTTCTCTTTTTCTCACACACAGCAGGCTAACAAGTCTTTCAGTGCCTGTGATGAGGTCACTAGGATTCGCTGCGATAGAAGAGTGATGAAAATTTTCAGGGACGACTCTCACTCTGGTCATCACTTCTTTACCCTCCTACTTTCAGGAAGCAGAGCCAGCCGCACAAACAGGCTGAAGAACAGTTTTTATCCTTGGGCTGTCAGACTCCTGAATGAGAAATAACATCATAACTACATAGTATGATGGACTGAAGGGCAGGTGCAATGTGTAACATATTCACACTGGTGCAATAGGACTGCGTGTTTTGTTAATATGATTTATTGGGGTTAGGGACTTTCTATCTTCACTGTGAGTTGTATTGGGTTGGGGAAGTGCATTTTAGGGAGCTCGACCAATCTCATTGTACCTATGTTGTGCACTGGCATTAAAGATTTGAATTGAACTATGGAAAGTGAAGCTCACCCCCTTTCCCCCTGAAATGGCTCCACACACCAGGAGTATCTTTCTCTCTATAGTCACACAAGAAGTCCTGGAAGGTGCAGAGGCACACACACTCAGAAAGCACACCCAACTCTCAGCAGATTCAAAGGAACAATTCTGATCAGTTCCAGACAGGATTCAGAAGTCAGGCTATCAGTAGCTGATCAAAGGGGAGATACATAGTTGTCTGCCACATTTATTCATCCCCAAACCCTGCCTTTTATCTCCAGAGCCAGGATGGGGCTTAGCTAGCAGAATTGGCTTTTCCACCCCAAGGACTGGCCCATAGATTCCCACTGCTCTCCTCTCCTCTGCCTTCTGTGCATCTACGTATCAGGCACTGGACCCAGCTGTTCCTCCTCTTCCTCATCAGCCACCTCCAGACCTGGGGCTGTTGACTCTCCATCTGAGGGCTGACGGACGGCCCAGGCCCCACCTCTGTCTCTATCTCTGACAGCTCCACTCCCTCTTCTCCCCCAGAGCTCTAAGATTGCCTTGATGCTGGCTCCCACACTGCCTCCTCATCTGATTCAGCTGCTGGAGGGGTTGGTGGTTGACATGGAAAATTCCTACGCCCACCTAGCATCCAAAGTTCATTAAGATGACCATCGGTGTTCACAATATGTGTTACTGTTTCATGAGCACAGAAAACATAGGAACTAGAAGATTGATGCAAAGGGGAATGCAAGTGTGAACAAAAGCAACTTCCACTCTAATACAAAATAAGGTTTTTGTGATGATGGTGAACTTGCATAATGGGGTGAGCTCCCTTTACTTGTCCCAGCTTCTGCCAACCTAACTGTTCAAAAGCATGCGAGTACAAAATAGGGACCACCTTTGGTGAGAAGGTAATAGCATTCCATGCGCCTTTGGCATTTAGACATGCCAGCCACATGACCACGGAGACATTTTAGGGCAGCGCTGGCTCTTCGGCTTTGAAACAGAGATGAGCATCATCCCCTAGGGTCAGGAATGACTAGCACATATGTGCGAGGGGAACCTTTACTTTTACCTTAAGATCTGCCTGCCTGCCTGTTTTATATTTAATTTAAGAAATAACAACGTGTTGAAGAAAAATATGTATGGCAAAACTGATAACCTACCAGTTTGATTAGAAATCTTTCCTTCTGGACATGGAACACAGTCATAGCAACAGAACTGACTGCCTTCAGCCCCTCTCTTCCAGTATCCAAGGGAACAGTGATCATTACACAAAGAAACAGGAAGAACCTACAGATATAAACATAGCCACTGATTTGAAAGAATCCCATTTAGACTATGGAAATGATCTACATTGGATTATGCGAATGACCCTTAACATTGCTAACATTTTACAGAGGGAATGTGTTCCTTTGTATGTGAACAAGATTCACCATGGTGGTGCTGTGGTTAGAATGCAGTATTGCAGGCTAACTCTGCCCATTGCCAGGAGTTCAATCCTCACCAGCTCAAAGCTCCATCCTTTCATCCTTCCGGGGGCAGTAAAATGAAAACCCAGATTGTTGGGAGCAATATGCTGACTGTGTAAACCACTTAGAGAGTGCTATAAAGCACTATGAACACTACTGGGTTCCTCTTACCTTCGCTATTGGTTCGGAACCGGGAGCACCTGTGGGGGGTGGGGTTCACTTTGCTCGTGCATGAAAGTTCTGCACATGTGCAGAACCTTTTGTGCATGCGCAGAGTGTCTGTGATGACGTCCAGGTGGGTAGATGGAGCCTCCTGCCCCCCGCCGCTACCAGTTCGCCTGAATTGGGGCGAACCGGTAGAAACCCACCACTGATTATGAAGTGATACATACCGTATTTTTTGGAGTATAAGATGCATCTTTTTCCCTAAAAGAAGAGGGTGAAAATCTAGGTGGGTCTTATACTCCGAATGTAGCCCCGCCCAGATTCTCAAATGGAGGTTTCAGAGGCTGAAAAAAGCATCAGAAAAAGAGCCTCCAAACAGAGCTTCAGAAAAGCCTCCAAACAGAGCTTCAGAAAAAGAGCCTCCAAACAGAGCTTCAGAGGCTTTTTTTCTGAAGCTCTGTTTCAGAGGCTTTCAGAGGCAGAAAAAAAAAGCAAAAAAAAAAGTCAAGGCACAGAGTTCACAACCAACAAACCTGTTGATAAAATTCACCTCTGGGAACAGCTGATTGGGGGTATTCCATCAATCAGCTTTTTTCTTATTTTCCTCCCCAAAAACTAAGGTGTGTCTTATACTCGGGTGCCTCTTATACTCCAAAAAAATACAGTAAGTCTAAGTGCTATTGCTAGTCATACCTGATTAAAACCAGGATGCCAAACAATTGTGTTCTCAATGACAACTTCTTTTCCTTTTGGAGCATTGGGGTGTAACTTTCCAACTTTCACTCTCTGAAAGGATCTGTTTGGGAAAGTGATCATGTTGATGATGTCAAAGCCACCTGGACCTTCTCTTCTGTCTTTAAAGAAGATTTGTTCTCCAGCTGAGTTGTTAAAAGAAACCTGTTGAAGAAACTCATGGAGCTATTTGAAGGAGAAGCATAAAGAAAAAGTTAAAAAGGAAACAATACATCGGGAATTGATTAAAGTTTCTCTCTCTCTCTCTCTCTCTCTCTCTCTCTCTCTCTCTCTCTCTCTCTCTCTCTCTCTCTCTCTCTCTCTCTCTCTCTCTCTCTCTCTCTCTCTCTCTCTCTCTCTCTCTCTCTCTCTCTCTCTCTCTCTCTCTCTCTTCCTTCCAAGGAAACCAAACAACATTCCTTGGCTTCAGATACAGAAGGAGAAAATCCCAACACACCAAATACAATCAATAACTGAGATATGGAACTCACTCCATTAATTATTTATCGTAAGCACTTTAAAGCCAGAAAACTCAGCAATTCTTCTGGTAATTTACCACAAATCTAAAAACCAGCATCATTTGATGGAAATAATGCACTTCTACTACATAGAAAGGGACACGGTGACTCAGTGGCTGAGATGCTGAGCTCACAATTGAAAGGTTGGCAGTTCAGTGGTTCGAATCCCTAGTGCTGTGTAACGGGGTGAGTTCCTGTTACTTGTCCCAGCTTCTGCCAACCTAGCAATTCGAAAGCACATTAAAAAATGCAAGTAGGAAAATAGGGACCGCCTTTGGTGAGATGGTAACAGCGTTCCATGCACCTTTGACGTTGAGTCATGCTGACCACATGACCATGGAGACGTCTTCTGATAGTGCCGGCTCTTCGGCTTAGAAACGGAGATGAGCACCGCCCCCTAGAATCAGGAACAACTAGCACATATGTGCGAGGGGAACCTTTACCTTTACCTATTACAACGGAAGAAACTGTCATAAACTCTACGTCCCCAGGCTCACAAACCTGTCTTCAAAAAAACTAATTAAAAAATGAAATGTTCCCATTTAAGAAACATTTGTTGTTGTGCCAAGAAAAAAAATTCAACAGATGCTTCTCTGTTGAATTCTTGGAACCAGGATGAATTTATAAGTCGGGCAAGAAGAAACGGTGGTTAATGGAATGATGATAGATGCACAAATCCCACTGATGAGGATTGCAAAAAATTACAAAAGCAGTATTACTTTGAAAACTCTTTTATTTTATAATATGGAGTGATTTCTTACACAAAGAATGTGGTTGCTTTAGGACCGTGATGGTGAACCTATGGCACACGTGCCAGAAGTGGCATGAGCTGTCACTCCAGTTCAGCTCTGTTGTGCATATGTGCGTGCCTTCCACTAGCCAACTGGTCTACAGGTCTCTATCGTGCATGCACAGGGGGGCATGTAGGGGGCTGTGCATGCATGTCCAGGGGCAGGGGACATACAGGGAGCACATGTGCATTCTTGGGGGTGGGGTTATGTGAGTAGTGTCATGCATGCAAGTGTGAGTGAGGGAATATGTGGGGATGTGTGAATGCACAAGGGGCAGGGCGAATGCATCAGGGCCACACACACAGTGCATTTTGGGGGTTCATGCACACCCTTTTGGTACTTGGTCTGGAAAAGGTTACCCATCACTGCTTTAAGATCTCTACTGATATGTGGCCATAGGGCAGAGCAAACAAGTCATATCCAATTGTGGTTGAGAATGACTATTTGCTAAGACAAAACATAGGTATGGCACAGGAAGATTACCTGCCAAGGGTGCAGATCTGGAAATTCGGCCCCTTTGACTTTTTGTCCAATTGGGTCTTGATCTCACTGCCTCATGCAAAGAATGTGCCACTGCATAAACAGCATTGTAGATACTATAGCTTTGGCCGGTCATTTGAAATTCAAAAAATGGTGTAGGCAGATCCTCCAAATTCTCTTCCCCACTACAAGTTCCACTGATAGTTAAAGGGAAATCTGTGTTTGAAAATATACAGTCAAACAATTGTTGCCAAACTTCTTGAAGAAATCCATCTTTCTGGGTTGAAGGTTTGAGGACTTGAAGAAATTCTTTGAAGCCTCGAACTTCTCTTGAATGCACCGTAAAGGAAAGAGCCCCATGGTACACCTGGAGATCCCAACTCCTTTGAGTTCCCGTCAGGATGAAATCAATCGGATTCATCAGGATCCAAACGTTCCTAAACAATGCACTCTCTTTATTTTCAGGATCACGTAGAAACATGACAGTTCGGAGCCACACTATTGTGAAGGATTCTCCGTAGACAAGAAAAACATTCGCTTTTCGATCCATCAATTTATTCGAAATAATTGAAATTGAATCAAACAATTCTGGGAAATCTTCCAGGTGGATATGTTGTGGAATTTTTTGTGTGAAAGCTAAACAGATCCCGTTCTGTGAAAACAAAGGCTGCATTTTCTGCAAGAAACGCTCTCCCTTAGTTTCAAAAGCAAAGAGTCCAATCCACATCCATCCAAAATGGAGGAAAAGTTGTATAACTCCGGTGTACTGATAGTCCTCATTTGGGACCATGCAGTAAAGTGAAGATAATTTGGTACTGTAAAACTCTTCATGTGCAAAAGAGCCATAAGTCAACTAAAGGAAAAGAAATGAAAGAAGGGATGAAAGAAAGAGGGAAAAAAGGGAGGGAGGGAAGGAGGGACAGAGGGAGGGAGTGAGGAAAGGAAAGGAAAGGAAAGGAAAGGAAAGGAAAGGAAAGGAAAGGAAGGGAAGGGAAGGGAAGGGAAGGGAAGGGAAGGGAAGGGAAGGAAAGGAAAGGAAAGGAAAGGAAAGGAAAGGAAAGGAAAGGAAAGGAAAGGAAAGGAAAGGAAAGGAAAGGAAAGGAAAGGAAAGGAAAATTATTATTTATGATAATCAGTGGGAAAAGATTGCAAAATGACTCCTGGATGGAAACTGAACAATTGAAAATTTCTCAAACTCTAGGTACATTCTGAAAGTTTTGATGAACAATGCCACAATAAAATCCCAAGGTAAAATATTTTCTCATTTCATGAAGATAACGGGACTACAAACAAAATTTGTAGTGTAAAGTTATAGATATGCTGGATACCTGCATGTGAACTCTTCCTAGCTTAGAAAAAATTAAAAAAAAAAGAGCTAGATTTATTGCATTACCTCTTGCCTTTCTCTGCCCCAAGGAGGATAAAATACTTTATGCAAGAAAAACTATGCCCATGACATTCTGGAGGAATAGAGAAGGTTAATCATTTACTGCAATTAGTATTATCTCCAAAAGTAACACATACTTCTAATCCTTCAACAATGTTCAGGCAAATCAGTTAAGTTTTATATTGTTATACTTATCAGGCACCAACCCAAACATAGCAAAGACAGTTGTCTCACATATTGTTGGGTGGCAAACTGGAATCTGGAACTGAGTTGAGGGCAGCAATGAAAATGCTGGCTACCTATAAATTGAGGATGGGCAGGAAGTAGCTGGAAGGAGATCCTCCCTAAAACTTTGCAGAGCTTATGTAGTCAGCAATCTGTGGCTCTGGAGCCGCATGTGGCTCTTTCACCCCTCTGCTACGGCTCCCTGTCACTCAAAATATGTGTCACAACCCCCAATGTGCGACCTCCACCGGCACGCGATTTATGGAGCTTCTCAACCCCGGGTAGGCCAACCATGGATAAATCCAAGAAATCAAAAAGTTTCAGAAGAAAACAGAATGTTTAATCCAACTACATATGCGAGTTTTGTGGCTGCCCAAGAAATCGTCAGGCACGGGAAAGGTTTTGTGGCTCCCGGTGTTTTCTTTTCTGTGGGAAACAGGTCCAAATGGCTCTTTGAGTGTTTAAGGTTGCCGACCCCTGTTGTAGTGTATGCTAGGCAGCCATTTCACTCCTTCTCTCAACACAGCTTCAGATTTCGCCACCGGTAAGTGATCCACCCAAAAGATCAGAAGACCCTCTCAAATAAGATTAATTTTGTACTGTAATTTGGGATTTAAATTTTACTTTTCTAATCTATCAAATCAAAGAGTTTGATTTTCCTGTTGGATTACTTTGAGCCAGCCTATTGGATTGTGGGGGAAATTGCAGAAGGGAGAAAAGAAAGTGGATTTAATTGACGTTCTGCAGAAAGGCACAGCAACAAAACCCTGATCTCTGATATTCATTATAAATGAAGTCAAATGCTCTTTTTCAGCCACCTGCCAAAATTACCTGTGGAATCTTGAAGCGATTTATAGTTTCTGCCATAAAGGATGAGGTAGGAGCACCCAATCCTCCAATGATGGCCATGAGATTCTTCTGGCTATCACATTTGTAGTTAGGGACAAATTCCTGGGATTTGAAGAGCAGGTCCAGAGTGGTGCGATAGGTCATCCTTGGATTGTAGTAACTGTCATAGATGTGGAACCCAAGAGTGACATTAGGTAAGATGTGGGAGTCTTCATTGATCTCCTTCACAGCAAAGGCCAAGGCAAGGACATGTTGATAGAATTTGGTTATGACTCTGCAAATAAATTAAATAACCCACTGAAAAAGCAATTCTGCAATTCTTGTAAGGTTGCATCATTTCTACGTGAATAACCAACAATCACTCTTGGAAGTAGGAAGTAGTCTTTCTAAAATACTCAATAATTTCCACAGAGTTCAATTTTATATTTGACATGGTGGTTTTTATGATTAGCAGCAATTATATACTAAATCGTGGCAAATAGATGGGGAACAAATGGAGGTAGTGACAGATTTTATTTTCCTGGGCTCCAAGATCACTGCAAATGGGGACTGCAGCCAAGAAGTTAAAAGAAGCTTGCTCCTGGGGAGGAAGACTATGGTAAATCTAGACATGCTTTTTTCTAAAAAGCAGAGACATCACCCTGCCAACAAAGTGTATATAGTCAAGGCTATGGTTTTCCCACTTGCAATGTATGGCTGTGAAAGTTGGACCATAAGAAAGACTGAGCGCCAAAGAATTGAGGCCTTTGAACTCTGGTGCTGGAGAAGACTCCTGCAAGTCCCTTGCAAGGCGATCAAACCAGTCAGTCCTAGAGGAGATCAACCCTGACTGCTCTTTGGAAGGCCAGATCCTGAAGATGAAACTCAAATATTTTGGCCACTTAATGAGAAGTAAGGACTCACTGGAGAAGAACCTAAGTCTGGGAAAGATTGAGGGCAAAAGAAGAAGGGGATGACAGAGGACGAGGTGGCTGGATGGAGTCACTGAAGCAGTCAGTGTAAAATTAAATCGACTCCAGAGGATGGTGGAGGACAGGAAGGCCTGGAGGAACATTTTACATGGGATCGGACATGACTTTGCAACTAACAACAACAGCAATATACTGCAAGAAATAAAAGCAGTGACCATTTTTAAGTTAACAAGTACAATTCTAACAATTTTGGCACAAAGTAGAATAGGAACATCTTCAGCAAGTATCACATACTGTATGTATGTTTTGTGAGGGGTGATCATGCACAGCATTTTTTAAAATTACCTCAAGCTCGTTAAATGTCCTTCAGTAGATACCTTGCACCAAACTTCCATGCTTTTCATGAGCAGGACTTTAACATAATGTAAACAAAATGATTTCTTCTCCCCACAATACAATACATTTGAAAGACAAAGAAGGCTTAGTATATTTATATACATACAAACCCCTGCATTTATTCTAAAAAGCTTTTACTGATATAAGTAATTTGAGGGGGGGGGGACCTGGCTAAGAGAAGAAAAAACATGAGAAGAATAAAAATCCTTACAGAGGTAAGTCATAAGGTTTTAGAGAAGGGTGTTCCTTAAATTCAATTTCATAAAAGTGGTAAAAAATGTGAGACACCACCCCACCAATGACAAGCTCACCAGGCTGGTACCACTCATGTGGAACAGGGAAAGCTTCACTTGCAGGGCAGGTCAAAGTAGCTACTCTGTGCATCAGGAACATCAGAAGGAATAACTTCATCATGCTCTTCGGATGGTGAAAATATTTGTGTGTTCTATAATATCTATAGGATGCATATACCCCAAAGGTTCCTCCATGGTTTAATCCATTATCTGAGAATGCCCTTAATCCATTGATTTCTATTTAAAGAGCCATGTGGAGGCCAATTTATTTCTTGGATATCACAAGGATTGGAATATGTATATATTCTTACAAAGGAAAAAGGCAGTAAGGAACTTGAAGCAATGTATCAGACAGGATCATTATTATCCCTGGTGCCAATCTCCCTGTGGTTTAAAGTTAATTAATAATCAAACAGGCACCTTAATTATTGTTGAATTTAAATGCCTTTATGCAAAGCCTTTAATGTTTTAGACTAGCTAAAAAAATTATAGTGATTTCTCTAGCTTATTGTTTTATTATTTTTATGGAGCACCATGGTGGCCTACAAGTGGAGCTTTTGCCCCACAATCAGGAGGCTGCAAGTTTGATCCTAGGTAGCAGCAGATGTTTCTCCCTCTGGGTCCAAAGAGAAAATATCTGCTGTGAGTTCTATGTAGGCATCAGGAAGGGCATCTGGCCAGTAAACTCTCAGTTCCATTCAATCGCCCTGATTCCACCCCAATGGAATTATAAGGGATTATACCCCAAGGGATTATAAGGTATTAAAAGAAAAATCAACTTTCATTTTTCATGAGGGAATAAGTTTTAATTATTTTTTAAATGAACACAGGCCAATATTAGTAATCTAAGTTAGGGAACCACAAACCACAATAGGAAATATTAAACGGATACACAAAGAAGATAAAAAAAATATGTTGACACTGAGTGTGGCTGTCAGAATTTCCATGGCTCTGTTTCAGTAGGTTGTGTGTTCTACCAATGAATCCTTGCTTCATGTATAGTGTCGTATGAAGACATCTGGATGTCTTCTCTGAAACTGTCAGGATCTTGTTTGTCAATTCTAAGGATGCTTGCTGCATCTTAAATTGTTTTTTTTTTAAAGAATAGATTAGAGTAGAGTTGAGTAGAATGGCAATAGCAATAGCACTTAGACTTATATACCGCTTTACAGTGATTTACAGCCCTCTCTAAGTGGTTTACAGAGTCAGGATATTGCCTCCAACAATTTGGGTCCTCATTTTACCCACCTTGGAAGGTGGTGAGATTTGAATTGCCAAATTCAATGAGGAACCAAACTGTTGGGGGCAATATGCTGACTCTGTAAACCGCTTAGAGAGGACTGTAAAGCACCGTGAAGCGGTATATAACTCTAAATGCTATTGCTATTGTGGTGACCAAAACTGGATGCAGTATTCCAATTGAAGACTTAAAGGTAAAGGTAAAGGTTCCTCTCACATGTATGTACCAGTTGTTCCCGACTCTAGGGGGTGGTGCTCATCTCTGTTTCAAAGCCGAAGAGCCAGCGCTGTCTGAAAACGGTCTCCATGGTCATGTGGCCGGCATGACTAAACCCCAAAGGCGCACGGAACACTGTTACCTTCCCACCAAAGGTGGTCCCTATTTTTCTACTTGCATTTTTTACATGCTTTCGAACTGCTAGGTTGGCAGAAGCTGGGACAAGAAACGAGAGCTCACCCCATTACATGGCTCTAGGGATTTGAACTGCTTAACTGCCGTCCTTTCAATTGACAAGCTCAGCATCTTAGCCACTGAGCCACCACATCCCATTGTGGCCTTACCAAGGCATTATAAAGTGGTATTAACACTTCAGATAATCTTGATTCTATCCCTCTGTTAATGCATATTTCAGATTTAATCATATTCTCATTTGCAGCAGAAAATGTCAGGTATTTACTTAATGCATTTGCAGATGACAAAATCAGGCATATACAATAATAATCCTGTTGTAATTTTCTTCCTTAAAAGAAACTACTTTTAGGCTTAGTTTAACATAACATAATTTAAGCTTAACATCTAGCAAACTCCCCAAAGAGTAGTGCAGTAGCCTAAAGGTTGAATTCTCACTTCACAATCAGGAGGCTGTGAGTTCAATCCTAGGTAGAGGCAGATATTTCTCTCACTAGGCACAATGAGAATATATGTTCACCTGATGCGTCAGTTGTGCCCCTTTCTGGATCGGGATGCCCTACGCACGGTCACTCACACCCTCATCATGTTCTGTCTGGATTACTGTAACACTCTCTACATGGGGCTCTCCTTGAAGAGCACTCAGAGGCTCCAACTGGTCTAGAATGCAGCCGCACGGGTGATTATGGGTGCGACTAGGAGCACACATGTGGCACCTCTCCTGCGAGAGTTGCACTGGCTCCCAGTGGTCTTCCTGGTGTGGTTCAAGATCTTGGTTACCATCTTTAAAGCGCTCGATGGCTTATGACCCAGATATCTACGGGACCTCCTTCTGCCACCAATAGCCTCCCAACGACCAACGCGCTCCCACAGAGAGGGGCTCCTCAGGGTGCCGTCAGCCAAACAATGTAGGCTGGCGACCCCTAGGGGGAGAGCCTTCTCTGTGGGGGCACCCACTCTCTGGAATACACTACCCCCTGGGATACGTATGATTCCCGATCTCCGTACCTTCCGCAGGGCCCTAAAGACCCTGCTATTTCAACAGGTTGCCCTGGCTGAATAAGAACTTAGATGGGATTTTTAATTGGGGGGTTTTAAATGGATTAGGCCAATTGTTTAATTCTTTTAATTGGTTTTAATTTTTGTATGACTTGGTGTTTTATCATGGCTGTACACTGCAGTGAGTCCTTCGGGAGAAGGGTGGTATACAAATCTAATAAACCTGAAACCTAAACCATATCAGCTGAAAAAAAATCCTCATTTTACTGTGTCTGTCTATCATCTCTCTCTCTCTCTCTCTCTCTCTCTCTCCCTCCCTCCCTCCCTCCCTCCCTCCCTCCCTCTCTCTCTCTCTCTCTCTCTCTCTCTCTCTCTCTCTCTCTCTCATCTATTTATCATCTGCAATAGAACGTTCACAATATTGTCGTCATATATTTTCATCTTTCTGGTCCCTCCCTATAAAAGGCAGGGCTGCAGGTTTATTTCCAGATTTCACCTTTGCCTTTCATGGGAAATGTCACAGATTGTCTTTAACAACTTCTAATATGATACGTATTAATTTATTCATCCATTTTATACTGCTGTTTGTCTACTTTGGGCAGCATGCAAAAACTCCAGAAGAACAATATATAAAGATCATGAAGATTAGTTAAATCCATTACCATATTTTCCCCAAAATAAGACCTTTTCTTATATTTCTTTAACCCCGAAATAAGTGCTTGGCCTTATTTTTGGGGAGGTCTTATTATTTTGGGGCATGGGGAGCCAAACGGGGCTCTTCTTGCCATCTTACTTGATTTCCAGCACTGTCCCTAACCAGAGGAAATGGCGGTGACCGGCTGTGCATGCGTTTACATATTTTCAGGGAGGGCTTATTTTGGGGGAGGGCTTATTTTCGAGGAAGGCTTATTTTCTTAGGCTATGACTTAGGCCCGGGGTACCTAACCGATCATCTGCGGCCAGCAACAGCTCCCCATCGCCCAGTACATTCCCACAGAGAGGGCCTTCTTGGAGTGCGGTCGGCCAGGCAGTGTCGACTGGCGACTCCCAGAGAAGGGGCTTTCTCTGTGGGTGCACCAACTCTATGGAATCAACTCCCCCTTGAGCTCCGGGTGGCCCCTGACCTGCGCTCTTTCCGTCATGATCTTAAGACGTGTTTATTTCACCAGGCCAGATGGAACTGAAGGGTTTTTAAGGGGAATTTTAATAGTTTTAACATTTAAATCTTGATTTTTGCTTGTAAAAATTTATTCCTGTAAGCCACCCTGAGTCCTTGTCAGAGAAAGGGCAGCATACAAGCTCAATAAATAAATAAATAAATAAATTTCGGGGGGGTATTTATTGGGGGGCTTATTTTAATGCATTTGTTCAAAAGCCTGACTGGGCTTATTATCCAGGGAGGTCTTATTTTCAGGGAAACATGGTATATAATAATGATTTTAAAGAATTAAAAACTATAAAAGCTGAACTAAAAGAGCAGTAAATCAAATCATTCTTTATGATGGTAATTGACTAGCATTTACATAAAGCAATTGACTAGCACATAGTAATAAAGTATGTGGAGAAGGAAGAATACATTTTTTTTCACTATTTTTTTCACATAATTAACTTTTTTTGTAATTTTTTTTCCAACACAAACATAAATCCCCCCCCCCCAAGAGCGAAGTCTTGGTCCAGTCACAAATGGATATACTAGTTTAACAAATGAAGACAGTTATTTTAAACATAAATTCCAACATCTTAATTTAAATCTTTCTATTATCTCATCATACATCTTAATTTCCTACTAAAACAAAGCTCATTTTTATATTCAATTATAAATTCAATTATAAATCAAAATTCAAGACCGCTCTGTCTAAATTTTTCTCCATTGCTCCTTTTAACATCAATGTTGAACACAAAAACAATCTAATCTATTAATCTATATATTTACCTTACAATTTTATCACCACGAATCTTAATTTCCAAATGTATACAAGTCAATTTTTATTTCAATTTATTAATCAAAATTTATTTCTATTTTTCTCGTTTTCTAGACCCAATTCATCCTATCTTTTAATCTTAAACTTTTAGACATCTCAAAGTTTTTCATTTCATTTTAATTATCACCCAACATTTTCTTTTTCATCCCTTATTAATAATTATTCTTCAGTGTATTGTCCTCATTCTCCTCCATCACTCCACCTATTGTTTGGCTGATTTCCAGCATAACATATTTTGGCTGAGTTTTCAGCATATTCTCCTCCATAACTATTTTTTCACATTTTTAAAATCTGATAAAAGCTTACAGTGGAAATGGAATGATGGATACAAAGTGAATAGTTATGACCAGGTATTAAACATTTTTAAAAATACATTTATATTTCAGAAACACTATGATTTTCACATTTCAAAAAATCCTAACCAATCCAAAACTGATATCACATGATACTGTTTTAAATACATGCTCATAAAATGTGATTAACCTTTTACTACATTTATCAAGTGATTTTAAGAATTGAAAATACAAAAACCACATGAGTAGCAGTTGCAAACTTTGGACATCTTTTGAGTTAATATTTCTAGTTATTCTAAGATTAACCAAGAAAGTTACACGCTCATAGCCTTGTTTCCATTGGAACATACTGAAAGTGATGAACTTGGCTTCATTAAAACTGTCGGGTAATTTACGGGCAAGAAAAGCCACAATAAAGCTGGCAATGGCCAAGATACCCATGTAGCCCAAGACACAATAGAAGAAGAAAGCCGACCCCTCAATGCACTGTAAAATCATTTCTTGGAGCTCTGAATGCATGTCCAACTCAGGGAATGGGGGAGATGTCAACAGCCAAAGAATACAAATACATACTTGTAAGAGAGAGCAAGAAAGGACAATAGAAAAGGCTAATCTTTTCCCCACCCACTTCCTCATCTGAGATCCTGGTTTAGTGGCCATGAAAGCAACAACTATTGTGATGGTTTTGGCCAGGACACTAGAAATGGCCACTGAGAAAGTGATGCCAAACATTGATTGTTGGAGAAGGCAGGTCACTTTGCCAGGTTTGCTGAGGAAGAGCAAAGAGGAGAGAAACCAGAGCAGAAGAGAAACAAGAAAGAGATAGCTGAGGGACCGGTTGTTGGCTTTTTTTTTTTAATTGAAAAAGTTTTACAATACAATTTTATCATTCCCCCCCATTTCCCCCTTCCCACCCACCCACCCCTTCCCTTCCCTTCCCTCCCCTCCCTTCCCTCCCTTGGCTTCCCTCACAGAAAAAAAAAATATTGTTCTTATATGTCTATCAATATTAAACAAAAGTATAGGTGAAATCCAAATAACATATCTTAAATTTTAACATTAAACGCTAACAATTCTTTATATAAAGTAAAATTATTCTATCAAATATATGCTAACAGTAAAACATGGATATAAACTTATCAAATATTTTTAACATTAAAATTTTTCTAGATAACAATATAGTAGATATATATAAAATAAGATCCTTCTATCAAATATATGCTGAACTAATGATTTAAACGTATCAAATATTTTTAACATTAAAACTTTTCTACATATCAATATAGTAAATAAAACAATTCTTTATATAGAGTAAAATTATTCTATCAAATATATGCTGACAGTAAAACATGTATATAAACTTATCAAATATTTTTAACATTAAAATTTTTCTAGATAACAATATAGTAGATATATATAAAATAAGATCCTTCTATCAAATATATGCTGTACTAATGATTTAAACATATCAAATATTTTTAACATTAAAACTTTTCTACATATCAATATAGTAAATATAGTAAAACTAATTATCAGTCAAATACTAATTGATACTTCTTAGTTTGATATTTATTCTGCAAGATCGCATGCTACAGCTGATCACAGCTCCCTGCACACTTTTCTACTTACCCCATGCCTCCTTTTGGCCTGCACTCAGTACTCACCACGCACATTTGGTGCGTGGTGAGTACTGAGCATGTGTGCGCGCAGCATACCTTTGGGGCACAATGCGCATGCGCAGCCAGCAAACTGCCCCAAAGGTGCTTTTTCAGGAGGCAACTGGGCTTTCTTGTTTTTTCTTTGGAAGACGTTTTCAAAAGAAAAAAGGAAGAAAGAAAGAAAGTCCAGTTGCCTCATGAAAAAACACCTTTGGGAAAACCATGACATGGATGACTGAGACTATCTACAGACTTATTTGACTGTGTGCTGTTGCCAGAAGGGGATATAGTTTTTTCTTATCTTCTATGTTGCGTTTTATTGACGATAAGTTGCTTAGATTCACTGTGAGCAAGTAGGCTGTATAAATTTTCTAGATAAATAAATAAGGAAACTGCAAATATTGGACATGATTTGATTCAGTATCTCTAATCTTCTAACAAGACAATCAAATTCTCAATGTCTTGCTATCTTGCGGTGTTGAAGGATAGAAAATGTTTAATTAAAGAATCTTCGACAATGATTGCAAATGCAGCAGCATGAGCATTTCTGTTCAAATTGGCAACTATAATAAATCTTAGTGTTTCGGGATACTCCTCCATCAATCATCCGTTGTCAGAATTTAGGACTTCTATATGTCTCCTATGGATAGCAAACAATCCTTCTCTCTTTCTTTTTTTTTTTTTTTTTTTTTTTGTCAGCAATTTCTCAAAGGCAGAAATATTACATGATGTGCTAATTCCTCTTTATCAGTTGCTCCCTGTGGTTGAGGTCAGGTCTTAAAACAATGATGTAGCACTTTGGCAAGAATATGCATCCCAATAATGCAGCACTGGAGGACAAGATAGAGAAGACCTCCACAGCTACCATGGCTTTTCCTTTTGTGCTCAGATAGGCTGGAAAGAAGGAGATCCACACACTGCAAAAGGCCAACATGCTGAAGGTGATGAACTTGGCTTCATTAAAACTGTCAGGTAATTTACGTGCAAGGAAAGCCACAATAAAGCTGGCGATGGCCAAGATACCCATGTAGCCCAAGACACAGTAGAAAAAGAAAGTTGATCCCTCATTGCACTGTAAAATCATTTTCTGGAGCTCTGAGTGCATATCCAACTCAGGGAATGGAGGTGATGTTGACAGCCAAAGAATGCAAATACATACTTGGACAATAGAACAGGAAAGAACAGCAGAAAAAGCCAATCTTTTTCCCACCCATCTCCTCATCTGAGATCCAGGTTTAGTGGCCATGAAAGCCACAACCACTGTCATGGTTTTGGCCAGGACACTAGAAATGGCCACTGAGAAGGTGATGCCAAAAGTTGGTTGCCGGAGAAGGCAGGTCAGCTTGCTAGGTTGGCTGAGGAAGAACAAAGAGGAGAGGAAACAGAACAAAAGAGAGACAAGGATGGTGTAGGTGAGGGACCGATTGTTGGCTTTGACAATGGGAGTGTCCCTGTGCTTCATAAATGTTCCAAGTACCCAAGATGTCAAGAAGAAGAAACAAAGAGCTGCTAAGGATAAACCAATTCCTAAAGTTTCTTCAAAAGTTAGAAAGACCAGCAATTTCAAGATACAGCCTTTCTTTTCTTTATTTGGATAATGATCTTCTGAACATTCAAAACAGTCATCCATATCTGAAAGAAAAGGAAAGGCAAGTGTTTATGCATTTTATATTTTTGAAACATTTTCAAATTTCTTAAAATTTAGAGCATTTTGACTTTTTCTATTTTTCAAAAAACACAAAGAAGAAATCTGAGGGAGGATGTAAGAGTTTAGCTCTTATGGGAAAACTTTATATTTGGAACAAAAGATTGTGATTCACAAGTATAGAAACAAATATTCACCTTGAATAACTCACAAAACTATTTGTTTACACGAAAGTAGTGTATTATCATTTGTTTAAGTCTATCCAATGAAAATTTGCTGGAATGTCTAACCTACCCTTTTCATTTGAAATCTTCCCTTCTGGGCAACGAACACAGTTGTAGCAACAGAATTTCTTTCCTTCCAATCCTTTCTTCCAGTATCCAGGGTAGCAAGGGTCATTACACTGAGAAAATGGAATAACCTGGTGATAAACGTAAATGATTTTGTAAAGGGAAATTTTTAAGCAGGTTATAATGTTCTCATTTATGGTAGTGAGAAGAATATTTGAATTCCTGACTTCTGGCTGATATCATAGCAATATCGGACATGAGAAGTGGGTCTCCGAACTCCCACACCAAGTTCTCCACATTAAAGGGCTCTGAAAGCCACCCAGGAGGGGTAGTGAATAAAAGAGGGGCACCCTGCAGGTCACAGAGAGTCGCAATCTATCCTGCTGAAAGCGCCATCTACTGACAAAGGAAAACATACCATATTCTACAACCTTGGGAAAATTTTTGATTAGAAAAATAAACATTTATTTGGAAAACTTTGGTGATATTTACTGTTCTATACTTATCTACCTTATGACTATGGGCAGTGCAATGGTGAGAACAAGGGAAATACCTAAGTAAAGCAATTTTTGAATGTTAAGATATAGGATTAAACTTATAAAGGGAACATAAGAGATATTTGGAGAGCTCCCTGGACTACCTGAACATCTGAATGAATAACCCTGGGATATAAAAGAACTGTGACTAAAGTCTTCTTTGAGGAGCAACATTAGGCATGAATATATGGTTGTTGAACTATTGAGGAAAAGTGGACCTTATTAAAATAAGATGAGATGCTCCATATGGGGGAAATGAGTGGAAGTTCAAAGGAAATATTGTTGATGTTCGAAAGCATTAAGGGCTCTATGACAAAGACCTTCAGGGAGATAAGCAATTTAATGCAAAGCATAGATGGGAAAATAGAAAAGAGTCTACAAGGGATAATGAATAAAGACCAAGATGCCCAGGAGAAGAAGGAGACAATAGAAAGAATGGAGGAAAAGACAGAACAGATAAATCAACAAGCAAAACAAGAAGAGAAGATAATAAAGACTATAATGATGAATGAAACAAATCAGGGGAAAAGTATTTTAAGAGATTTAAAAATGGAATGAGAAGATACCATTGAAAAAGAGATAGGAGTTTGGGCAAATACCCTGGAGGCTTGGCAGCATAAGCGGATAGAGATGGAGGAATATAGAAAGAGTAAACAGAAACAGTCGAAACAGTAAAAATGCAGAGGTAGTTAGAGACAAAGATGCAAGAGAGGAGTATGGGAGGTATGTCAAAAAACAAATAAGAATTGAAATATTAAAATGGGCAAGAGATGGATAGAAAGGAGAGGGGTTTCTTTGTTCCCCCCTTCTTTCTTTAATATAAAGGGGCCTGATTAAAAGTTATTTATTTATTTATTTATTTATTTATTTATTTATTTATTGGTTCGACATGCCGCCCTTCTCCGAAGACTCAGGGCGTCTTACAATGCGTTAAGCAATCACCTTCATACTTTTGTATATACCTACTTAGTAGGGCTTTTGGCTGACCCTAAGCAGTGTTCTTTTTTATACAAAATCAGCTTATTGCCTCCACAATCTGGGTCCTCATTTTACCTACCTCAGAAGGATGGAAGGCTGAGTCAATCTTGAGCCTGGTGAGATTTGAACTCATAGAAATTGCAGGCAGTTGGCAGCTAAGTGCTACTTTAACAGCACTTTAATCCACTGCTCCACCAAGGCTCTTTTTCTTCTTATACTTCTTATAATAGAAGCAGAAGTAGAAATAAAGATACATGTGTTGTAAAATTAATAAATGGACAGAAGATTAGAGGTTGAAAGATGGATTTAATATGTATGTATAAATAATATGGTGATTGTTGTCAAGATGGAGTAAGGGGATTAGATTTTAATACAATATGTGAACTATGCTAGGATTAGTAAGGTTGGCCTGATTAAATAGAATAAATTAAAGAATTAAATGGAAAGATTAGAAGTTGAAAGAGAGTATTATTATGCATGCTTAAACAGTGTTGTAGTTGGCATTAGAATGATACATTGAAATATTGAATAATTTCATAATGAAGGTTTATATCTTAAAACAAATAGGAGTATTAATACTGAGTCCACACCTGGTTAAAAGCTGGGTGCCACACAATCAGCTCTTCATCAATGATTAATTGCTTCGTATTGGGAATATGAGGACCCATCTTTCCAACTCTAACTCTCTGAAAGGATCCGTTTGGAAAAGTGATCAAGTTGGTGATGTCGAAACCACCTGTTGCTTCCCCTTTCTCATTCAGGAACACTCTGTCCCCAGCTGAATTGTTAAAAGAAAGGCCTTGAAGAAATGTATGGAGCTACTTGAAAGAGAATGGAAGAGAGAGAGGGGGAGAGAGGGAGGGAGGGAGAGAGGGAGGGAGGGAGGGAGGGAGAGAGAGAGAGAGAGAGAGAGAGAGAGAGAGAGAGAGAGAGAGAGAGAGAGAGAGAGAGAGAGAGAGATGGAAGGATAATAATGAAGTGGCCAATATATTAAACTTTTACTTACTCATTTTCCCCATTGCTCTAACCAATATCAAATAAGTACATTTAGAATATAGTTAATCTATATTTCAGAGAAAGACACAGGTCTGTTCTAGTATTACTTTAATGTTACTTCCAGGGGAAGCAGGACGGATACAACACCAGCTATCTCCAATCTACAACAGCGTCCTTTCAACAGTTCCAAGAACAAAGCACACCCATTTGTACCATACAGGTAACCATGATGACTCAAATAAACATCCAGGTGACCTTTACAACTCACTAAAAGAATGCAAATGACCACTTGTCTGCAAGGAGTATAAATCTTTCCAATCCCCACCATTCAATCAGAGCTGAAGAAGTTTCTTGGATGAGAAGTGAAATATCTTCAAACAAAATCCAGAAAGTCCAGTTGCCTCTTGAAAAAGCACCTTTGGGACACTTATACCACTTCACTGTGCTTTACGGTAATAAATAAATAACTTTATTGTCACTGTACATGTATAACAGTATACTACTACAATGAAATTCACTTAACACCCAAAGACCAGGTCCAACACACATAACAATCCCCAAACATACTCCCACCCATCGCAATTCCCCACCCCTAAACCACCCAAACATCCACACAACAGACCAAGTAATACTGTCCAACAGCTCAGTGATGGTGGCCCTTTAGTTCATTGTTGAGTGCAATTATAGCTGTGGGATAAAAACTATTCAGAAAATGTGTGGTCCAAATTTTAATTGTTCTGTATCTTCCATCAGAAGGCAACAGTCCAAAAAGATTGTAATCAGGATGGGAAGAGTCTCTGAGAATGTTTTGCAACTTTCTCAAACAACGAGATTCAAAGATGTTGTCCAGGGCTGATAGCCGGATATTCTGGGCAGTTTTAACGATTCTCTGTAGAGCGTTTTTTGTCTGCTAAAGAGCTGCTCCCATACCATGCAAGAATGCTATATGTCAGGACACTCTCAATGGTGCTGCGATAGTAGGACAGGAGTAGATGCTGAGGTAGATTTATCTTCCTGAGCCTTCTCAGGAAGTACAGCCTCTTCTCTGCCTTCTTCACAACCGTCTCTAAGCAGTTTACATAGTCAGCATATTGCTGACTCTTCATTTTACCAACTTCAGAAAGAGAGAAGGCTGAATCAAACTTGAGCTGATGGGAATCAAACTGCTGAACTACTGGCAACCAGCACAATTAGCCTGCAGTACTGTTTCCTAACCACTGTGCCACCATGGCTCTGGTGAGAATTATTATTCACAATCTAATAAGAAAAATGATATGTCTACATAACATGAAAATATTCATGGGGGGGGGGGGGTGGCACAAAAAGAAGAAAAACTGCCTTCAGACACAATGCAATTGAATTCTTCTTGGAATCAGATTGGATATATTCACAAGAGAGACCAATTCTATCTGGAGGTGAAAAGTTATTTATACAATGAAAATTGATGCATACAGTAAATCCCATTAAGTATACTGAAATTAGTAAGGACACAGTTCATGTTCATCCACTTATTTTATAAAACAAATAGCTTTGTTGCCTCAGTTTTTCCTGTTGAGTTGTAGCCATAGACCAGGGTATAATAAGCTATATTAGATTGTGGAAGATTGTGGATAATCACTGAAAAACAGGATAGGTGTGACATGGAAAGATTACCTGCCAAGGAAGCAGATGTAGAAATTCAACCCTTTGAATCTCTCCTGGTTTGGATTTTGATCTCACTGCCTCATGCAAAGAATGTGCCACTGCATAAACAGCATTGTAGATACTGTAGGTTTGGCCAGTCATCTGAAATTCAAACAGAGGTGTAGGTAGATTCTCCAAATTCTCTTCTCCACTACAGGTTTCAGTGATTGTTGAAGATAATTCTGTATTTGAAAAGGAACAATCGAACAATTGCTCCCAAACCTCTTGGACAAATGCGTCTTTGTGGGTTGAAGGTTGGATGAATTGAAGAAACTCTTTGAAGCCTTGAATATCTCTTGTATGGACAGTAAAGGAAAGAGCCCCATGGAACATCTGGAGATCCCAACTCCTTTGAGTTCCCATCAGAATGAAATCAATTGGATTCATCAGGATCCAAACCTTCTTACATAATGCACTCTCTTTACTTTCAGGATCACGTACAAACATTACAGTTCGGAGCCACACTATTGTGAATGATTCTCCGTAGACAATAAAAACATTCGCTTTTCGATCCATCAATTTATTCGAAATAATTGAAACTGAATCTAACAATTCTGGGACATCTTCCAAGTGGATATGTTGTGGAATTTTTTGTGTGAAAGCTAAACAGACTCTGTTCTGAGAAAGCAACGGCTGCAGTTTCTGCAAAAAACGTTCTTCCTTATTTTCGGAAGCAAAGAGTCCAATCCACGTCCATCCAAAATGGAGAAGAAGTTGAATAAGTCCAGTGTACTGATCCTCCTCTTTTGGGACCATGCAATAAAGTGGAAATAACTCAGTGATCTGAAAGTCTTCTTGGGAAAAGGAGCCATAAGTCAACTAAAGAAACAAAAAAGAGAAATTCGTTCTTCATGAAAATCATGCGACAACTGTGAAGACTGCTTGTTAGAAATTTAATGAAGGTCTCCCTATATTGAACGTTTGTCCAATTCTGTGTAGATTATGCAAATACTGATGAAAAAGAGAAGCAATTAAAATCTCATGATGAAATATTTTCTCATCTGAAATATAACTAGATTACAACCACACTCAGTTTCCTAATACAGAGTTCCAGTATGTTCATCTTTTTAGAACATCTGGAAACTTGGTAAATATCTGAGATTGTGAACTCTTCTCAGCCTAAGGAAAGGAGTCTTAAGAGCTAGACTTACTGGACTACCTTCTTCCCTTTTTTGTAGCAAATGAAATAAAACACTTGTACATGAAAGACTATGGCCATGAGATTCTGGAGGAATAGAAAGGAGTAATCAATTATTATAGAAATATCCAAAAGAGTTCAGTTACAGGAATTGGGTATGTCTAGTGTGATGAAAAGAAGGACTTGGGGAGGCATGACAGCATTAATGCAATATTTGAGGGGCTTCTACAAAGAAGAGCTAGACTTACTGGGTTACCTTCTTCTGTTATTTGTAGGAGATAAAATAAAATACTTATAGATGAAAGACTATGCCCATGAGATTCTGGGTTAATCATGTCTTCGTTTACTTCAATTATTATAGAGATCTCCAAAAGTACCACGTAGGCCCAATCCTTCAACAATTTCAAGGAAAATCAAATGAGTTTTAAATTCAGTTATTACTATCAGACTCAACCAAGACATGCCAAAGAGAGTTGTGATCTATTATCAGGTGGCTTCGTGGAATCTGGAGCCGAGTTGAGGGCAGCTGTGAAAATGCTGGCTAGCTTTGAGTTGGGAATGGGCAGGAAGTGGCTGAAAGGCGATCTTCCCGAAAACCATGAGACATGATAGCAGTGTTCCCATATTTGAGAACCTCCTCCAAAGATAAGGTGGTCAAACTATTTTGCAAAGCAACAGAAGGCAAGACAAGAAAACTGGATGGAAACTAATCAAAAGAGAAGCAATCTAGAACTAAGGAGAAATTTCCTAACTGTGAAAACAATTAACCAATGGAGCAACTTGCCTTCAGACATTGTGGGTGCTCCATCACTGGAAGCTTTCAAAAAGAGACTGGAAGTGATTTATATGAAATAGTATAGGATCCCCTGCTTGAAGAGGGGGTTGGACTAGAATACCTCAAGAAACTTCCCCACTCTATTATTCTATGTTCTATGTTCTGTGTTCTACACGCTAGCTGGCCTTTTCTATCCTCCTCTTGACACAGCTCCAGATTTCACCACAGATAGTGGTCAAATCATAAGTGACCCTCTCAAATAAGATAAATTTTGTACTGTAATTTATGATTCAAATTGAAATTTTCTATTCTATGATTGTAATAAAAGATCTAGATCTTCTTGACTGATTATTTTGAGCCAACATATTGAGTTGTGGGGAAAATTTCAGAAGGCAAAATTGAAGTCCTGCACAAAGGCATGGCAAAATACTAACTAACCCTACAGCCCCAACCTGTCAACAGTTGCTAAGAAAAGCAGTTTAGTTTTACACTCAACTATTTTTATCGTACACCAAGCAAAATTAAGTAAGAAGAGTTGTAACCTATTGCTGGTTGGATGTCAAAACACCTATTTGATTCTAATAAAAGATTTTGATTTCATTGGATTACCTTGAGCCAGTCTACTGAGTTGTGGGAAAAACAGATGAGGGGTGATAATAGTGTATTTAATTAAATTCCTAGAGAAAGGTATGTCAAACAACTAGTATTTACTATTAATTACAAAAGACTTTTCTCTCTCCCTCCACCCCAAACTACCTGTGGAATTTTGTAGAGATTTATACTCTCTGCCATAAAGGATGATGTATCAGGACTTAGTCCCCCAATGATGGCTATGAGATTCTTCTGGCTATCACATTTGTAGTTTGGGAGAAATTCCTGGGATTTGAAAAGCAGGTCCAGGGTGGTGCGATAGGTCATCCTTGGGTTGTTGTAACTATCATAAAGGTGAAACCCGAGAGTGACGTTAGGTAAGATATGGGAGTCCTCATTGATCTCCTTCACTGCAAAGGCCAAGGTGAGGGCATGCTGGTAGAATTTGGTTATTACACTGCAAATAATTCAAACAAAATACGTTGACAATTCTTTTATGGTGAAACCATCAATATATGAGTAATAACCACTTCAGTCTCTTTTGTAAGTGAGAAGATGAGAGTCTTTGTAGAAACACACTATCACTCTTTTAATACATGTAAGTTATGCAAGGAGTGACTGCACAGACTAGAAAATTTTAATGATTTTATACTCCCTAAATGTTCTCCAAAAGACTTCTTGTTAGACTTAATACTGTGAGAAGAAAATGATTATTAATATATGTAAGTTAGGCAAGGAATGACTGCATAGATAATTATACTCCCTAAATGTCCTAAAGAATTCCTGCAGTATAGTTTCAGATATTTTATGAGTAAGATTTTAACACAATGAAAATGATTTGTTTTCCCACAATCTTTGATAACTTTGAAGCAAGAGTAAATTGATACAAAAAACTATGCATTTATTCTCAAAGAGCTATTAGTCATATAAACAATAAAATTAGAAAATGAATGGAAAGACAAAAAATCCTTACAGTGGTAACTCATAAGGTATTAGAGAAGGATGTTCTTTAAATTCTATTTCAAAAAAGGTATGAATTATCTGAGATACCATCCCTCCCACAATGAGATCACCAGGCTGGTACCACTCATGGGGAATCAGGGAAGGATCACTCTCAGGGCAGCTCAGAGTAACTGCTTTCTGCACCAAGAGCATCAGATGGAACAACATCTTCAGGCATTTGTCATAGTGAAAATATTTGTGTCTCCTGTCCATAAGGAAGTTTGTATTTCAGTGGTTCATTCAATAATTGAGCCAAAGTTGATATCTGACAATGCACCTAATCAGAAATTCCATCGTTTTCTATTTGTGTGCAAATTTCTATACTGACTATCACTAGGATTGAACAGATGTTCTGGAAAAGAAGAAAGGAGGGAGGCAACTTGGAACAATGAACCTGACAGAGCCATAGTTATCCCTTTGCGCCAAACTCCCTGGGGTTCAAGAGTTACTTCATAACCAAATTGATCCCTTAATTGTTGCTGAATTTAAATACCTCAATGCACAGTCCTTGATGTTTTGGCCTAGCTAAAAAAAATACGGCCATTCCTGTAGGAGATAATTATTTTGTTTTTGTGAGAGAATAAATAGTTCAACTGATGGTAAAACTGTGTTTAAATGAACAAATGCTAATAAAATTAATCGAAGGGATATTGGCAATTGAAAATAGCCTTAATTCTACGGATTTTGAATTCTTTTTGTATTATTAAAAGTATAGGTTACAGTTGAAATAGGTAAATGATAGAGAGTGAGCATAATTTTTTTTTAAAAAAATCCATAAACTCTATGATATTCACATTTCAAAGACCCCAGGCCAATTCAAAAAGGATATCCCCCTGATAATACAACTTCATAAAATGCAGTTCCCCTTTTACTACATTTATGAAGTCATTTATAAATAGAAAATAGAAAAAACATGAAAATGGCAAAGTCCCGCCCCTAAGGAGATACATTTGGCAGGACCAAGAAGAAGGGCCTTCTCTATGGTGGCTCCCACCTTCTGGAAAATCATCCATTCAGAAATGAGACTGTCCCTCACTTTGATGCTCTTATGTAAGGCCCTGAAGGCCTGGTTGTGCCAGCAGACCTAGGGAACACAGAATGGGATGGAGTCCATCAAGGGGCTTATTTGACTGTGATTTGTTGCCAGAGGGGGATATAGTTTTTTTTAAAATTTAATTTAGAGTCACTGTGAGCAAGTAGGTGGCTATATACATTTTGTACATAAATAAATAAATAAGGAAACTGCAACATCGGACATGGTTTGATTCAATAGCTTTAATGTTCTAATACGAGAGCTGGATTCTCAATGTCTTGCTATCTTGGGGTGTTAAAAGACAGAAGGTGTTTAATTAAAGAATCTTGGAGAATGATTGCAAAGGCAATCATAAGTCAAAGGACAACTATAAGAAGTTGTCAGAATAATCCTCCATCAATGCTCTGTCATCAGAATTAAGCATTTCTATATGTCTCCTATGACTAGCAAACAATCCTTCTCTTCCCTTCCCTTCCCTTCCCTTCCCTTCCCTTCCCTTCCCTTCCCTTCCCTTCCCTTCCCTTCCCTTCTCTTCTCTTCTCTTTTGTCAGCAATTTCTCAAAGACAGAAATATTACACCATGTGTTAATTCCTCTTTATCAGTTGCTCCCTGTGGTTGAGGTCAGGCCACAAAACAATGATGTAGCATTTTGGTAAGAATATGCATCCCAGTAAAGCAGCACTAGAGGACAAGATGGAGAAGATCTCCACAGCTACCATGGCTTTTCCTTTTGTGCTCAGATAGGCTGGAAAGAAGGAGATCCACACACTGCAGAAGGCCAGAGGAGGAATAGAAAGAGTTAATCATCTCTTTATTTACTACAATTATTATGGAGATCTCCAAAAGTACCACACAGCCTCAATCCTTCAACCATTTCCATGCAAATCAGTTGAGTGTTAAATTCAATTTTTACTATCATACCGAACCAAGACATATAAAGGGGATTTGTCATCTACTGTTGGGTAGCTTGATGGAATCTGGAGCTGAGTTGAGGGCATCAGTGAAAATGCTGATAGCTTTGATTTCAGGAAGTGGCTGGAAGGAGATCCTCCCTAAATCCATGAGACATGATAGCAGTGTTCCAATATTTAAGAGGCTCCTACAAAGATGAGGGGGTCAAACTACTTTCTAAAGCATTAGAAGGCAACATGAGAAACACTGGATGGAAACTAACCAAGGAAAGAAGAAACCTAGAACTAAGGAGAAATGTCCTAACTATAAAAACAATCAACCAATGGACGAACTTAACTTCAGATCCATCACTGGAGGCTTTCAAAAAGAGACTGGACAATGATTTATCTCTAACGATATAGGGTTGGACTCAAAAATCCATTTCCAACTCTATTATTCTTTGTGATAGCCAGCCCTTTCTATGCTCCACTTCACACCGTTCCAGATTTCACCACAGATAGTGGTCAATCCAAAACAACAGGTTACCCTCTCAAATAAGATTAGTTTTGTACTGTAATTTGTGATTTAAATTTAAATTGTCCTATCTATGATTGTAATAAAAGATTTAGATTCTCTTGACTGATTATTTTGAGCCAACATATTGAGTTATGGGAACAATTGCAGAAGGAAGAGCAAAGAGAATAACATTGAAATCTGCAGAAAGGAATGGCAAAATACTAACTAACCCTATAGCACCAATGGGCCAACAATTGCTAAGAAAAACAGCTGAGTTTTACACTAACATACTTTTATCCTACACCAAGCAAATTGTAGTAACAAGAGTTGTAACCTATTGCTGCATAGAAGTCAAAACAAATGTATGATTCTAATGAAAGATTTTGATTTCATAGGATTACCTTGAACCAGACTATTGAGCTGTGAGAAAAATAGATGAGGGGTGATAAAAAGTGTATTTAATTGAATTCCTGGAGAAACGTATGGCAAGCAACTAGCATCTACTGTCAATTACAAAAGACTTTTCTCTCTTACTCCACCCCAGACTACCTGTGGAATTTTGTAGACATGTATACTTTCTGCTGTAAAGGATGATGTGTCAGGACTTAGTCCCCCAATGATGGCCATGAGATTCTTCCGGCAATCACATTTGTAGTTAGGCAGAAATTCCTGGGATTTGAAAAGCGGGTCCAGGGTGGTGCGATACGTCATCCTTGGGTTGTAGTAACTGTCACAGATGTGGAACCCGAGAGTGATGTTAGGTAAGAGCTGGGAGTCCTCATTGATCTCCTTCACTTCAAAGGCCAAGGTGAGGGCATGCTGGTAGAATTTGGTTATTACACTGCAAATAGTTTAAACACCCCCATGGAACAAAATAAGTTGACAATTCTTTGATGGTGAAAGCATTGATATATGAGTAACAACCACTTCTGTCACTGTTGTAAGTGAGAAGATGAGAGTCTTTGTAAAACACTCAATAATTTATATAGTTTTCAATCACATATAGCATTTCCACGATTTCCAACGAATATGTATAGAACAAAGCTGTGATTATTTTTTTTCAAGCTATGACATGTATTTCTATCAGTTTGGCACAAAATAGATTTCAGCTAGCAAGTATCACTCTTTTAATCTATGTAAGTTATGCAAGGAGTGACTGCATAGACTAGATAATTATATTCTCTAAATGTGCTCCAAAAGACTTCCTGCAGAATAGTTTCAGACATTTTATGATTAAGATCTTAATACAATGAAAATGATTTGTTTTCCCAGAATCAGATAATTTTGAAAGACAAGGAAGAAAGAATAAGTTAGTATTTTTTAAAACAACATGCATTTATTCTCAAGGAGCTATTAGTTATATAAGCTATTTTGAGAGTTTGGCTAAGTTTAGAAAATGAATGGAAAGAAAAAGAAATCCTTACAGTGGTAAATCATAACGTTTTAGAGGTGGCTGCTTTTTAAATTCAATTCCAAAAAAGTTCTGAATTATCTGAGACACCATCCCAGCCACGATGAGGTCACCAGGCTGGTACCATTCATGGGGAATAAGGAAAGCTTCACTCGCAGGGCAGCTCAGAGTAACTGCTTTCTGCACCAAGAGCAACAGAAGGAACAACATCTTCAGACATTTGTCATAGTAAAAATATTTGTGTCTCCTGTCCATAAGGAAGTTTGTATTTCAGTGGTTCATTCAATGATTGAGCCAAGGTTGATATCTGACAATGCACCTAATCAGAAATCCCATCAATTTCTATTTAAGTTCCTTGTGTGTGCAAGTTTTATACTGACTGTCACTAGGATTGAACATGTTCTGGAAAAGAAGAAAGGAGGGAGGTAGCTGGTAGCAATGAATCTGAAGGAGCCATTATTATCCCTTTGAGCCAAACTATCTAGGGTTCAAGAGTTACTTTATAACCAGATTGATACCTTAATTGTTGCTGAATTTAAATACCTTGATGCAGAGTCCTTGATGTTTTGGTCTAGTTAAAAAAAAATACAGTGATTCCTGCAGGAGATAATTATTTTGTTTTTGGTGAGGCAATAAGTGGTTCAAATGCTAATAAAAATAATCTAAGGGACATTGGCAATTAAAAAGAGCATCAAGTGTTGAAATTCATGTTTATTCCTTACAATGGAACAGGGTTTCCATTTTCCATAGAAAATGAATATATTTGTTTTAGGAGAGAAGAGGAAATTTGTCAGACCTCTTGAGGTCTGACAAATAAGCCAATAATTTCTCTGGAGCTTTTGGCCAAATTTTCAGTCAAAGAATGTTGAAGCCATGAAACATTAATACTGTTGGAAGAATTGTCTACAATTGCAGTTCCAAATGGGGAAAAAGACACTGGAAACATGGAGGCTGATTGGAAAGATGATTTATTGATGTACAGGACCACATGGGTTTGAGGTCCTGGGCAGCTGACCACATGGGGTTGAGAATAGGAGTTACTTATTACCCTCTCTGGGCTTTGAACTTGAGCTTCCTGTTCCTGTGCAAGAGCATGTTTTCTATTGGCTGTTGTAGGGGTCATGGCCACATTTAGGGAGGGGTGTTGATGCAATGAAGTGGCATGTTGGGCAATTCCTATTCCGGCTGAGAGCTAATCCTACTTTTTTTCAGAATATCCTGTCTCGAATGAATTACCAAATCTGCATTTTTAAAAATTGGCCCCTTAGTTTTTTCTTGGGGCTCTGAGTTTCTGCTTTGACAGCATGCAAAAATCCAGGACACATGAGATCATCATTAGTTAAAATTATTCTGTAACAATTATTTAAAAGAATCAAAAGTTATAAAGCTAAAGCAGGAAAAGATCAAATCAAGTCAGCTCACTCTTTATGATGCTTATTGGACAGCATACGCTCCTAGTAAAGGATGAGATGGAAGGAAGAATACATTTCACTCCATTTCACTAATTCTTTTAGTATTATTAAAAGAATAGGCTACAGTGCAAATAGGCAGATGAATGGAGAGTGAGCATGATTAAAAAACAACAACAGAGAAACTCTACAACATTTACATTTCAAAGACCCCAGACCTATGTAAAAAGGATATCCTTCTGATACCGTGTTGAGCACATTTTCATAAAATGTAATTCCCTTTTTACTACATTTATGAAGTCATTTATCAATAGCAAATACAAAAATGATAAAAAAGGCACGGTCCCATTCCCTAAGGAGGTACATTTGGAGGGACCCAGAAGAAGGACCTTCTCCATGGGGGCTTCCACCCTCTGGAACATCGTCCATTCAGAAATTAGACTGTCCCCCCACTTTGACCCTCTTCTGTAAAACCCTGAAGGCCTGGTTTTGCCAGCAGGCCTAGGGAACCCAGAATGGGACGGAGCCCATCAAGTGGTTTACTTGATTGTGCCGAAGATGCTTCTTCAGGAGGCAATTGTAGTTTCTTGTGTTTTTTAAAAAAAAGATGTTTTGCTTCTCATTCAAAAAGCTTCTTCAGCTTTGACAGGATAGTGGGCAATAGAAGGATTTATATTCCTTGCAGACAGCTGGTCATTTGCATCCTTTTAGAAGGTTGTTGAAGCACTTGGAGGTTTATCTGTGTCCTCAGGGTTACCTGAGTAGTGCAAACGGTTCCTCTAGGCTGCATTATTTTCCCCGTGGAAATCCATTCCTACTCTCACATCTTCCAAACGGTGTTCATCCCAAATTGTAAAAGTTTGTAGAGATTCTCAGTCATCCAGGGCATGGTTGCCCCAAAGCATGGGTGAAATGTTCCCGGTTCGGTCCGGTTCGCCCAAACCGGTGGTAAAAAATGTAAAAAAAAAAAAAGTTCCAAAGATGAGGGGAGTGACACACAATCGTCGGAAGGGTTTTTTTTTATTTACTTTATTAGCATTTTTTAACTACCGGTTCTCTAGAATCAGTACTAAAAGTGCTTTAGAAAAGTTTTTAAAAAAGAGACTTTTTTTTTACTTTTAAAAGCATTTTTTTACAACCGATTTGGCAGAATAAAAAGTAAAAGTAAAAAAAAAAGGCTCTGAATATCGTGTGCTGATCACAGCTCCCTGCGCACTTTTCTACTTACCCCATGCCTCCTTTTGGCACACACTATGCACACACATACACACATTTGTTGCATGATGAGCACTGAGCATGAATGCACACAGCACACCTTTGGGGCACAATGCGCATGCACAGCCAGCGAACTGGAAGTAAACCAGTTCAGATTTCACCACTGCCCCAAAGGTGCTTTTTCAGGAGGCAACTGGGCTTTCTTGTTTTTTCTTTGGAAGACGTTTTCAAAAGAAAAAAGGAAGGAAGGAAGGAAGGAAGGAAGGAAGGAAGGAAGGAAGGAAGGAAGGAAGGAAGGAAGGAAGGAAGGAAGGAAGGAAGGAAGGAAGGAAGGAAGGAAGGAAGGAAGGAAGGAAGCCCAGTTGCCTCATGAAAAAACACCTTTGGGAAAACCATGACATGGATGACTGAGACTATCTACAGGCCTATTTGACTGTGTGCTGTTGCCAGAGGGGGATATAGTTTCTTTCTTATCTTCTAAGTTGTGTTTTATTGATGATAAGTTGCCTAGATTCACTGTGAGCAAGTAGGCGGTATAAATTTTCTACATAAATAAATAAGGAAACTGCAAATATTGGACATAATTTGATTCAGTATCTCTAGTCTTCTAATACAAGAACTGGATTCTCAATGTCTATTACATCATGTGCTAATTCCTCTTTATCAGTTGCTCCCTGTGGTTGAGGTCAGGTCTTAAAACAATGATGTAGCACTTTGGCAAGAATATGCATCCCAATAATGCAGCACTGGAGGACAAGATGGAAAAGACCTCCACAGCTACCATGGCTTTGCCCTTTGTGCTCAGATAGGCTGGAAAGAAGGAGATCCACACGCTGCAGAAGGCCAACATGCTGAAGGTGATGAACTTGGCTTCATTAAAGCTGTCAGGTAATTTACGGGCAAGGAAAGCCACAATAAAGCTGGCGATGGCCAAGATACCCATGTAGCCCGAGACACAGTAGAAAAAGAAAGCTGATCCCTCATTGCACTGTAAAATCATTTCCTGGAGCTCTGAGTGCATATCCAACTCAGGGAATGGAGGTGATGTTGACAGCCAAAGAATACAAATACATACTTGGACAATAGAACAGGAAAGAACAGCAGAAAAAGCCAATCTTTTTCCCACCCATCTCCTCATCTGAGATCCAGGTTTAGTGGCCATGAAAGCCACAACTACTGTCATGGTTTTGGCCAGGACACTAGAAATGGCCACTGAGAAGGTGATGCCAAAAGTTGGTTGTCGGAGAAGGCAGGTCAGCTTGCTAGGTTGGCTGAGGAAGAACAAAGAGGAGAGGAAACAGAACAAAAGAGAGACAAGGATGGTGTAGGTGAGGGACCGGTTGTTGGCTTTGACAATGGGAGTATCCCTGTGCTTAATAAAAGTTCCAAGTACCCAAGATGTCAAGAAGAAGAAACAAAGAGCTGCTAAGGATAAACCAATTCCTAAAGTTTCTTCAAAAGTTAGAAAGACCAGCAATTTCAAGATACAGCCTTTCTTTTCTTTATTTGGATAATGATCTTCTGAACATTCAAAACAGTCATCCATATCTGAAAGAAAAGGAAAGGCAAGTGTTTATGCATTTTATATTTTTGAAACATTTTCAAATTTCTTAAAATTTAGAGCATTTTGACTTTTCCTATTTTTCAAAAAACACAAAGAAGAAATCTGAGGGAGGATATAAGACTTTAGTTCTTATGGGAAAACTTTATATTTGGAAAAAAAGATTGTGATTCACAAGTATAGAAACGAATATTCACCTTGAATAATCCACAAAACTATTTGTTTACACGAAAGTAGTGTATTATAGTTTGCTTAACGCTATCCAATGAAAATTTGCTGGAATGTCTAACCTACCCTTTTCATTTGAAATCTTCCCTTCTGGGCAACGAACACAGTTGTAGCAACAGAACTGCTTTCCTTCCAATCCTTTCTTCCAGTATCCAGGGTAGCAAGGGTCATTACACTGAGAAAATGGAATAACCTGGTGATAAACGTAAATGATTTTGTAAAGGGAAATTTTTAAGCAGGTTATAATGTTCTCATTTATAGTAGTGAGAAGAATATTTGAATTCCTGACTTCTGGCTGATATCATAGCAATATCGGACATGAGAAGTGGGTCTCCGAACTCCCACACCAAGTTCTCCACATTAAAGGGCTCCGAAAGCCACCCAGGAGGGGTAGTGAATAAAAGAGGGGCACCCTGCAGGTCACAGAGAGTCGCAATCTATCCTGCTGAAAGCGCCATCTACTGACAAAGGAAAACATACCATATTCTACAACCTTGGGAAAATTTTTGATTAGAAAAATAAACATTTATTTGGAAAACTTTGGTGATATTTACTGTTCTATACTTATCTACCTTATGACTATGGGCAGTGCAATGGTGAGAACAAGGAAAATACCTAAGTAAAGCAATTTTTGAATGTTAAGATATAGGATTAAACTTATAAAGGGAACATAAGAGATATTTGGAGAGCTCCCTGGACTACCTGAACATCTGAATGAATAACCCTGGGATATAAAAGAACTGTGACTAAAGTCTTCTTTGAGGAGCAACATTAGGCATGAATATATGGTTGTTGAACTATTGAGGAAAAGTGGACCTCATCATAAGATGAGATGCTCCATATGGGGGAAATGAGTGGAAGTTCAAAGGAAATATTGTTGATGTTCGAAAGCATTAAGGGCTCTATGACAAAGACCTTCAGGGAGATAAGCAATTTAATGCAAAGCATAGATGGGAAAATAGAAAAGAGTCTACAAGGGATAATGAATAAAGACCAAGATGCCCAGGAGAAGAAGGAGACAATAGAAAGAATGGAGGAAAAGACAGAACAGATAAATCAACAAGCAAAACAAGAAGAGAAGATAATAAAGACTATAATGATGAATGAAACAAATCAGGGGAAAAGTATTTTAAGAGATTTAAAAATGGAATGAGAAGATACCATTGAAAAAGAGATAGGAGTTTGGGCAAATACCCTGGAGGCTTGGCAGCATAAGCGGATAGAGATGGAGGAATATAGAAAGAGTAAACAGAAACAGTCGAAACAGTAAAAATGCAGAGGTAGTTAGAGACAAAGATGCAAGAGAGGAGTATGGGAGGTATGTCAAAAAACAAATAAGAATTGAAATATTAAAATGGGCAAGAGATGGATAGAAAGGAAAGGGGTTTCTTTGTTCCCCCCTTCTTTCTTTAATATAAAGGGGCCTGATTAAAAGTTATTTATTTATTTATTTATTTATTTATTTATTTATTTATTTATTGGTTCGACATGCCGCCCTTCTCCGAAGACTCAGGGCGTCTTACAATGCGTTAAGCAATCACCTTCATACTTTTGTATATACCTACTTAGTAGGGCTTTTGGCTGACCCTAAGCAGTGTTCTTTTTTATACAAAATCAGCTTATTGCCTCCACAATCTGGGTCCTCATTTTACCTACCTCAGAAGGATGGAAGGCTGAGTCAATCTTGAGCCTGGTGAGATTTGAACTCATAGAAATTGCAGGCAGTTGGCAGCTAAGTGCTACTTTAACAGCACTTTAATCCACTGCTCCACCAAGGCTCTTTTTCTTCTTATACTTCTTATAATAGAAGCAGAAGTAGAAATAAAGATACATGTGTTGTAAAATTAATAAATGGACAGAAGATTAGAGGTTGAAAGATGGATTTAATATGTATGTATAAATAATATGGTGATTGTTGTCAAGATGGAGTAAGGGGATTAGATTTTAATACAATATGTGAACTATGCTAGGATTAGTAAGGTTGGCCTGATTAAATAGAATAAATTAAAGAATTAAATGGAAAGATTAGAGGTTGAAAGAGAGTATTATTATGCATGCTTAAACAGTGTTGTAGTTGGCATTAGAATGATACATTGAAATATTGAATAATTTCATAATGAAGGTTTATATCTTAAAACAAATAGGAGTATTAATACTGAGTCCACACCTGGTTAAAAGCTGGGTGCCACACAATCAGCTCTTCATCAATGATTAATTGCTTCGTATTGGGAATATGAGGACCCATCTTTCCAACTCTAACTCTCTGAAAGGATCCGTTTGGAAAAGTGATCAAGTTGGTGATGTCGAAACCACCTGTTGCTTCCCCTTTCTCATTCAGGAACACTCTGTCCCCAGCTGAATTGTTAAAAGAAAGGCCTTGAAGAAATGTATGGAGCTACTTGAAAGAGAATGGAAGAGAGAGAGGGGGAGAGAGGGAGGGAGGGAGGGAGGGAGGGAGGGAGGGAGGGAGGGAGGGAGGGAGGGAGGGAGGGAGAGAGAGAGAGATGGAAGGATAATAATGAAGTGGCCAATATATTAAACTTTTACTTACTCATTTTCCCCATTGCTCTAACCAATATCAAATAAGTACATTTAGAATATAGATAATCTATATTTCAGAGAAAGACACAGGTCTGTTCTAGTATTACTTTAATGTTACTTCCAGGGGAAGCAGGACGGATACAACACCAGCTATCTCCAATCTACAACAGCGTCCTTTCAACAGTTCCAAGAACAAAGCACACCCATTTGTACCATACAGGTAACCATGATGACTCAAATAAACATCCAGGTGACCTTTACAACTCACTAAAAGAATGCAAATGACCACTTGTCTGCAAGGAGTATAAATCTTTCCAATCCCCACCATTCAATCAGAGCTGAAGAAGTTTCTTGGATGAGAAGTGAAATATCTTCAAACAAAATCCAGAAAGTCCAGTTGCCTCTTGAAAAAGCACCTTTGGGACACTTATACCACTTCACTGTGCTTTACGGTAATAAATAAATAACTTTATTGTCACTGTACATGTATAACAGTATACTACTACAATGAAATTCACTTAACACCCAAAGACCAGGTCCAACACACATAACAATCCCCAAACATACTCCCACCCATCGCAATTCCCCACCCCTAAACCACCCAAACATCCACACAACAGACCAAGTAATACTGTCCAATAGCTCAGTGATGGTGGCCCTTTAGTTCATTGTTGAGTGCAATTATAGCTGTGGGATAAAAACTATTCAGAAAATGTGTGGTCCAAATTTTAATTGTTCTGTATCTTCCGTCAGAAGGCAACAGTCCAAAAAGATTGTAATCAGGATGGGAAGAGTCTCTGAGAATGTTTTGCAACTTTCTCAAACAACGAGATTCAAAGATGTTGTCCAGGGCTGATAGCCGGATATTCTGGGCAGTTTTAACGATTCTCTGTAGAGCATTTTTTGTCTGCTAAAGAGCTGCTCCCATACCATGCAAGAATGCTATATGTCAGGACACTCTCAATGGTGCTGCGATAGTAGGACAGGAGTAGATGCTGAGGTAGATTTATCTTCCTGAGCCTTCTCAGGAAGTACAGCCTCTTCTCTGCCTTCTTCACAACCGTCTCTAAGCAGTTTACATAGTCAGCATATTGCTGACTCTTCATTTTACCAACTTCAGAAAGAGAGAAGGCTGAATCAAACTTGAGCTGATGGGTATCAAACTGCTGAACTACTGGCAACCAGCACAATTAGCCTGCAGTACTGTTTCCTAACCACTGTGCCACCATGGCTCTGGTGAGAATTATTATTCACAATCTAATAAGAAAAATGATATGTCTACATAACATGAAAATATTCATGGGGGGGGGGGTGTGTGGCACAAAAAGAAGAAAAACTGCCTTCAGACACAATGCAATTGAATTTTTCTTGGAATCAGATTGGATATATTCACAAGAGAGACCAATTCTATCTGGAGGTGAAAAGTTATTTATACAATGAAAATTGATGCATACAGTAAATCCCATTAAGTATACTGAAATTAGTAAGGACACAGTTCATGTTCATCCACTTATTTTATAAAACAAATAGCTTTGTTGCCTCAGTTTTTCCTGTTGAGTTGTAGCCATAGACCAGGGTATAATAAGCTATATTAGATTGTGGAAGATTGTGGATAATCACTGAAAAACAGGATAGGTGTGACATGGAAAGATTACCTGCCAAGGAAGCAGATGTAGAAATTCAACCCTTTGAATCTCTCCTGGTTTGGATTTTGATCTCACTGCCTCATGCAAAGAATGTGCCACTGCATAAACAGCATTGTAGATACTGTAGGTTTGGCCAGTCATCTGAAATTCAAACAGAGGTGTAGGTAGATTCTCCAAATTCTCTTCTCCACTACAGGTTTCAGTGATTGTTGAAGATAATCCTGTATTTGAAAACGAACAATCGAACAATTGCTCCCAAACCTCTTGGAGAAATGCGTCTTTGTGGGTTGAAGGTTTGATGAATTGAAGAAACTCTTTGAAGCCTTGAATGTCTCTTGTATGCACAGTAAAGGAAAGAGCCCCATGGAACATCTGGAGATCCCAACTCCTTTGAGTTCCCATCAGAATGAAATCAATTGGATTCATCAGGATCCAAATCTTCTTACATAATGCACTCTCTTTATTTTCGGGATCCCGTAGAAACATAACAGTTCTGAGCCACACTATTGTGAATGTTTCTCCATAGACCAGAAAAGTATTTGCTTTCTGATCTAACAGTTTCTCATCAATAATTGAGACAGAATTAGACAATTGGGACAAATCTTCCAAGTGGATATGTTGTGGAATTTTTTGTATGAAAGCTAAACAGACCCCATTCTGTGAAAGCAATGGCTGCAGTTTCTGCAAAAAACATTCTTCCTTATTTTCAGAAGCAAAGATTCCAATCCACGTCCATCCAAAATGGAGAAGAAGTTGAATAAGCCCAGTGTACTGATGCTCCTCTTTTGGGACCATGCAATAAAGTGGAAATAACTGAGTAATCTGAAAGTCTTCTTGGGCAAAGGAACCATAAGTCAACTAAAGAAACAAAAAAGAGAAATTCGTTCTTCATGAAAATCATGGGACAAATGTGAAGACTGCTTGCTAGAAATTTAATGAAGCTCTCCCTATATTGAACCTTTGTCCAATTCTGTGTAGATTATGACAATTCTGATGAAAAAGAGAAGCAACTAAAATCCCATGATGAAATATTTTCTCATCTGAAATATAACTAGATTACAACCACACTCAGTTCCCTAATACAGAGTTCCAGTATGTTCATCCTTTTAGAACATCTGGAAACTAGCTAAATATCTGAGCTTCTGAACTCTTCTCAGCCAAAGGCAAGGATTCTTAAGAAATAGACATATTGAATTGTGGGAAATTTTTCAGAAGGGAGAGGCAGCAAAATTGAAGTCCTGCACAAAGGCAGCAAAAGGCAGCAAAATTGAAGTCCTGCACAAAGGCATGGCAAAATACTAACTAACCCTACAGCCCCAACCTGTCAACAGTTGCTAAGAAAAGCAGTTTAGTTTTACACTCAACAATTGTTACCATACACCAAGCAAAATTAAGTAACCTATTGCTGGTTGGCTGTCAAAACACCAACATGATAGTAATAAAATATTTTGATTTCATTGGATTACCTTGAGCCAGTCTACTGAGTTATGGGAAAAACAGATGAGGGGTGATAATAGCGTATTTAATTGAATTCCTAGAGAAAGGTACGGCAAACAACTAGTATCTACTATTAATTACAAAAGACTTTTCTCTCTCCCTCCACCCCAAACTACCTGTGGAATTTTGTAGAGATTTATACTCTCTGCCATAAAGGATGATGTATCAGGACTTAGTCCCCCAATGACGGCCATGAGATTCTTCTGGCTGTCACATTTGTAGTTTGGGACAAATTCCTGGGATTTGAAAAGCAGGTCCAGTGTGGTGCGATAGGTCATCCTTGGGTTGTTGTAACTATCATAAAGGTGAAACCCGAGAGTGACGTTAGGTAAGATCTGGGTGTCCTCATTGATTTCCTTCACAGCAAAAGCCAAGGTGAGGGCATGTTGGTAGAATTTGGTTATTACACTGCAAATAATGTAAACAAAATACATTGACAATTCTTTTATGGAGAAACTATCAATATATGAGTAATAACCACTTCTGTCTCTTTTAAAAACTCTCAATAATTTGTACAGTTTTCAACTATGTACAATGTTTCCATGATTTGCCACAAATAAGGAGAGAACAATGTTGTGATTTTTTTTCAAGCTCTCACATTTATTTCTATCAATTTGGCACAAAATCAAATACGACCAGCAACTATCACTCTTTTAAAACATGTAAGTTATGCAAGGAGTGACTGCACAGACTAGATAATTTTAATGATTTTACACTCCCTAAATGTTCTCCAAAAGACTTCTTGTTAGTCTTAATATAGTCAAAAGAAAATGATTCTTAATATATGTAAGTTATGCAAGGAGTGACTGCATAGACTAGATAATCATACTCCCTAAATATTGTCCAAAAGAATTCTTGCAGAATACTTTCAGACATTTTATGAGTAAGATTTTAACACAATGAAAATGATTTGTTTCCCCACAATCTGATAACTTTGAAGCAAGAGTAAGTTGATATAAAAAACCATGCATTTATTCTCAAAGAGCTATTAGTTATATAAACAATAAAATGAGAAAATGAATGGAAAGACAAAAAACCCTTACAGTGGTAACTCATAAGGTATTAGAGAAGGATGTTCTATAAATTCTATTTCAAAAAAGTAGTGAATTATCTGAGACGTCATCCCACCCACAATGAGATCACCTGGCTGGTACCACTCATGGGGAATCAGGAAAGCATCACTGGCAGGGCAGCTCAGCGTAATTGCTTTCTGCACCAAGAGCATCAGATGAAACAACATCTTCAGGCATTTGTCACAGTGAAAATATTTGTGTCTCCTGTCCATAAGGAAGTTTGTATTTCAGTGGTTCATTCAATGATTGAGCCAAGGTTGATATCAGATAATGCACCTAATCAGAAATCCCATCATTTTCTATTTGTGTGCAAATTTCTATACTGACTATCACTAGGATTGAACAGATGTTCTGGAAAAGAAGAAAGGAGGGAAGCAACTTGTAACAATGAACCTGACAGAGCCATAATTATCCCTTTGTGGCAAATTCCCTGGGGTTCAAGAGTTACTTCATAACCAGATTGATACCTTAATTGTTGCAGAATTTAAATACCTCGATGCACAGTCCTTGATTTTTTGGCCTAGCTAAAAAAAAAAAAATACATTGATTCCTGTAGGAGATAATTATTTTGTTTTTGTGAGAGAATAATGAGTTCAACTGATGGTTCAACTTTGTTTAAATGAGCAAATGCTAACAAAAGAAGGTCCTGTTCATTCCTTACCACTGTAGAGCAGAGTTCCCATTTTCCATATAAAATGATGAGAATTGTTCAGTAGAGAAGAGGAAATATTTTTTCCATGTTAAGGTCTGAAGAATAAGGCAATAATTTTTTTTGGGCGGCTTTATCCATATTTTCATTCAAAGAATGTTGAAGAATGAATCAATAATAACATTTATGCTGATATTTGGAATGTAGCATTAGCCATCGGCTTCAGTTTAATAATCTACCTCTACAAATCTTTGCCCTGAATTGGATTATTTTGACAAATACTCAAGGCAGAGATGATGTCTAACATACCTTCCTCCTCCTATTTAGCGTATGATAGATAGGATAGGATAGGATAGGATAGGATAGGATAGGATAGGATAGGATAGGATAGGATAGGATAGGACAGATATGATTGCAGTTTTCCAATTTCTAAGGAATTGCCATAAAGAAGAGGGGGTGAACCGGGGGGTGGGCTTCAAAAATTTTAGCAAGGGGTTCTCTGCCAGGTTACTGGGTGGGCATGGCCATGGTGGGCGTGGCCTAGTCAGTCTCCTTCACCATAGTGGAGGGACCGTTTCTGGCCTTCCCGAACTTCCAGTAGGCCCATTTTTCATCCTCCCCGAGCCTCTCCATGTGCCCTGCACTTACCTGTATCCAAAACAGGCTGCATGGGGTCTCCTGGGAGGAGTGGATGGGCAGGAGAGGGCCAGCTAGGAGTGGGATTTGGAGGTTCTGTGAATTGCACAGAATCTTAGCTAGAGGTTCTCCTAAACCCCTGAGAACCCCCAACAGTCCACCCCTGGGTCAGCCTTCTCTCCAAAGCTTTTGAAGGTGGGACACAAAGCAATAGATGGAAAATAATCAAGGAGTCAACCAACCTAGAACTAAGGAAAAAATTCCTGACAGTGAAAATAATTAATAAGTGGGATGACCTGCCTCCAGAATTTCTGAGTGGTCCATCACTGGAGGCTTTTAAGGAGAGATTGGACAACATTTTGACTGAAATGGAGTAGGGTTTTGAGCAGGAGGTGGGTCTATAAGACCTTCAAGCCGCCGTTCAACTCTGTTATACTGTTATTTCTATTTTCCTCACAAAAGCAAAAAGGTGGATTGGGCTGAGAGAGAGAGTGATTGGCTCACAGTTATCACAGTAGGCTTTCATGGCTAAGGTGAGGCTTGAACTCATAACCTCCCACTTTCTAACCTGGTGCATAAATCACTAGAGCAAACAGACTCACATATCTGAATCTGGTTCTCGAGTCAAACATTTCACTTATGAATGAATGGAGCAATCTTTTTGAGCAGGTAAGTCCAAAGCCAATTTCACAATTTCCATGGCCATGTTTCAGTACGTTGTGTGTTCCTCAAGGAAGCATGATCTTCATGTATGTTGTCTCGCAAGGGTACCTGAATGTCTTCTCTGAAACTTTCACTGCTACCTTAGCAAATTATAGTCTGCAATATATTTCCTGAGTGCTGGTTCCTTTATTGTTGGTTGTCCCAAAAGTAATTTTTCGAAAGGCAACTGGACTGGACATAGAAACTCTATAACGATCACATTACAAAGACCCCACACCTATCCAAAAAGGATATCCCCCTGATACCATGTTAAATACATCTTCATAAAATGCAATTCCCTTTTTACTATATTTATGAAGTCATTTAAAAATAGAAAATATAAAAACCATGAAAATGTCCCAAAGAAGGTACATTTGGTGGGACAGAGAAGAAGGGCCTTCTCCGTGGTGGCTCCAACCCTCTGGAATCCCATTCCTTCAAAAATGAGACTGACCCCCACTTTGACACTCTTACCTCAGGCCCTGAAGGCCTGGTTATGCCAGCAGACCTAGGGAACCTAGAGTGAGATGGAGCCCATTAAATGGCTTATTTCACTGTGTATTGTTGCCTGAGGGGAATATAGTTTTTATTATTATTATTATTATTATTATTATTATTATTATTATTATTATTATTATTATTATTATTTTCTATATTGTGTTCTGTTGCTTGTAAACTGACTAGAGTCCCTGTGAGCAAATAGGCAGCTATATAAATCTTCTACATAAATAAATAAGCAAACTGCAAACATTGAACATGGTATGATTCAATATTTCTAATCTTCTAACACAGCAACTGGATTCTCAATGTATTGCTCTCTTGGGGTGTTGAAAGACAGAAAATGTTTAATTAAAGAATCTTGGACAATGATTGCAACACAACAGCATGAACATTTCTTTTGCAATTGGAAACTATAATAAATCGTAGTTCTCAGGATAATCCTCCATCAATCCTCTGTTGCAGTGGTGAAATCCAAATTTTTTTTTACTACCAGTTCTGTGGATGTGGCTTGGTTGGTGTTTCTTGGTGGGTTGGTAGGGGAAGGATACTGCAAAATCTCCATTCCCACCCCAAACTGGGGCCAGCCAGAGGTGGTATTTGCTGGTTCTCTGAACTACTCAATATTTCTGCAGCCGGTTCTCTGACTTAATCAAATTTCCACTACCGGTTCTTCAGAACCTGTCAGGACCTGCTGGATTTCACCCCTACTCTGTTGTCAGAATGAATGACTTCTATATGTCTCCTATGGGTAGCAAACAATCCATCTCTCTCTCTCTCTCTCTCTCTCTCTCTCTCTCTCTCTCTCTCTCTCTCTCTCTCTCTCTCTCTCTCTCTCCCTCCCTCTCCCTCTCCCTCTCCCTCTCCCTCTCCCTCTCCCTCTCCCTCTCCCTCTCCCTCTCCCTCTCCCTCTCTCTCTCTCTCTTGTCAGCAACTTCTCAAAGCCAGAAATATCACATGATGTTCTAATTCCTCTTTATCAGTTGCTCCCTGTGATTGAGGTCAGGCCGGAAAACAATGATGTAGCACTTTGGCAAGAATATGCATCCCAGTAATGCAGCACTGGAGGACAAGATGGAGAAGACCTCCACAGCTACCATGGCTTTTCCTTTTGTGCTCAGATAGGCTGGAAAGAAGGAGATCCACACACTGCAAAAGGCCAACATGCTGAAGGTGATGAACTTGGCTTCATTAAAGCTGTCAGGTAATTTACGGGCAAGGAAAGCCACAATAAAGCTGGCAATGGCCAAGACACCCATGTAGCCCAAGACACAGTAGAAGAAGAAAGTTGACCCCTCATTGCACTCTAAAATCATTTCTTGGTGCACTGAGTGTTTGTCCAACTCAGGGAATGGGGGAAATGTTGACAACCAAATTATACAAATGCATACTTGTAAGAGGGAGCATGTAAGGACAATAGCAAAGGCCAATCTTTTCCCCACCCAATTCCTCATCTGAGAACCAGGTTTAGTGGCCATGAAAGCCACAACCACAGTGATGGTTTTGGCCAGGACACTAGAAATGGCCATTGAGAAAGTGACCCCAAACGTTGATTGTCGGAGAAGGCAGGTCACTTTGCCAGGTTGGCTGAGGAAGAGCAAAGAGGAAAGAAAACAGAGCAGAAGAGAGGCAAGGAGGGTGTAGGTGAGGGACCGGTTGTTGGCTTTGACAATGGGAGTATCCCTGTACTTAATAAAAGTTCCAAGTACCCAAGATGTCAGGAAGAAAAAAACAAGAGCTGCTGAGGATAAACCAATTCCTAAAGTTTCTTCAAAAGTTAGAAAGACCAGCAATTTCAAGATACAGCCTTTCTTTTCTTTATTTGGATAATGATCTTCTGAACATTCAAAACAGTCCTCCGTATCTGAAAACAAATTCAAGGCAAGTTTTAATAATTCCATATTTTTGAAACATTTTCAAATTTATTAAAATTTAGAGCATTTTGACTTTTCCTATTTTTCTAAAACACAAAGAAGAAATCTGAGAGGGGATATCAGAGTTTAGCTCTTATGGGAAAACTTTACATTCAGAACAACAGAATGTGATTCACAAGAATAGAAATGAATATTCACCTTCAAGAACTGAAAAAACTATTTGTTTACACTAAGGTAGTGTATTATAGTTTGCTTAAGTCTATCCAATGAAAATTTGCTGGAATGTCTAACCTACCCTTTTCATTTGAAATCTTCCCTTCTGGGCAACGAACACAGTTGTAGCAACAGAACTGCTTTCCTTCCAATCCTTTCTTCCAGTATCCAGGGTAGCAAGGGTCATTACACTGAGAAAATGGAATAACCTGGTGATAAACGTAAATGATTTTGTAAAGGGAAATTTTTAAGCAGGTTATAATGTTCTCATTTATAGTAGTGAGAAGAATATTTGAATTCCTGACTTCTGGCTGATATCATAGCAATATCGGACATGAGAAGTGGGTCTCCGAACTCCCACACCAAGTTCTCCACATTAAAGGGCTCCGAAAGGAATGAAAGCCACCCAGGAGGGGTAGTGAATAAAAGAGGGGCACCCTGCAGGTCACAGAGAGTCGCAATCTATCCTGCTGAAAGCGCCATCTACTGACAAAGGAAAACATACCATATTCTACAACCTTGGGAAAAATTTTGATTAGAAAAATAAACATTTATTTGGAAAACTTTGGTGATATTTACTGTTCTATACTTATCTACCTTATGACTATGGGCAGTGCAATGGTGAGAACAAGGAAAATACCTAAGTAAAGCAATTTTTGAATGTTAAGATATAGGATTAAACTTATAAAGGGAACATAAGAGATATTTGGAGAGCTCCCTGGACTACCTGAACATCTGGATGAATAACCCTGGGATATAAAAGAACTGTGACTAAAGTCTTCTTTGAGGAGCAAGATTAGGCCTGAATATATGGTTGTTGAACTATTGAGGAAAAGTGGACCTTATTAAAATAAGATGAGATGCTCCATATGGGGGAAATGAGTGGAAGTTCAAAGGAAATATTGTTGATGTTCAAAAGCATTAAGGGCTCTATGACAAAGACCTTCAGGGAGATAAGCAATTTAATGCAAAGCATAGATGGGAAAATAGAAAAGAGTCTACAAGGGACAATGAATAAAGACCAAGATGCCCAGGAGAAGGAGGAGACAATAGAAAGAATGGAGGAAAAGGAAGAACAGATAAATCAAAGAGCATAACAAGAAGAGAAGATAATAAAGACTATAATGATGAATGAAACAAATCAGGGGAAAAGTATTTTAAGAGATTTAAAAATGGAATGAGAAGATACCATTGAAAAAGAGATAGGAGTTTGGGCAAATACCCTGGAGGCTTGGCAGCATAAGCGGATAGAGATGGAGGAATATAGAAAGAGTAAACAGAAACAGTCGAAACAGTAAAAATGCAGAGGTAGTTAGAGACAAAGATGCAAGGGAGGAGTATGGGAGGTATGTCAAAAAACAAATAAGAATTGAAATATTAAAATGGGCAAGAGATGGATAGAAAGGAAAGGGGTTTCTTTGTTCCCCCTTCTTTCTTTAATATAAATGGGCCTGATTAAAAGTTATTTATTTATTTATTCATTCATTCATTCATTCATTCATTCATTCATTCATTCATTCATTCATTCATTTATTTGTTCGACATGCCGCCCTTCTCCGAAGACTCAGCGAGGCTTACAATGCGTTAAGCAATCACCTTCATACTTTTGTATATACCTACTTAGTAGGGCTTTTGGCTGCCCCTAAGCGGTGTTCTTTTTTATCCAAAATCAGCTTATTGCCTCCACAATCTGGGTCCTCATTTTACCTACCTCAGAAGGATGGAAGGTTTGTATTATTCTCCTTTTTAGGGATGCAGTGCCTCAGTGGCTAAAACACTGAGATTATTGATTGAAAGTTCAGCAGTTCGAATCCCTAGTGCCATGTAATGGGGCGAGCTCCTGTTCCTTGTCCCAGCTTCTGCCACCCTAGCAGTTTGAAAGGACATAAAAAATGCAAATAGAAAAATTGGGACCACCTTTGGTGGGAAGGTAACAGCGTTCTGTGTGCCTTTGGGATTTAGTCATGCCGGGCACATTCTCACAGAGACATCTTCGGACAGCGCTGGCTCTTTGGCTTTGAAATGGAGATGAGTGCCACCTCCTAGAATCAGGAAGGACTAGCATATATTTGCGAGAAGAACCTTTACCTTATTATTCTCCTTTATGGTTGGAGGGAAGGCAAAGAATATTTGAATTCCTAAAGGGTTAGTCCAGGTGTATTTATAAGGTAAATGTTCTTCTATTCAGCCATGTTTGACTCTACGACACGGTGCTCATCTCTGAGTAAGCCACCATTTTCCAATTATATATTCTATGGTCATGTGGCAGGCATGGCTATACACCAAAGGCACAAGGAATATTGTTATCTTCCCACCAAAATTGTATCTATGACTCTACTCATACTTGCATGCTTTTGAATTCCTAGATGGGAACGAGCTAAGGCAGGAATGGGAGCTCACCCTATTACATGACACGCAGGTCTCAAACCTGGGCTATCATCTTTCCAGCTGACAAGATCAGTGTCTTTAACCAGTGAGCCATCACATATTTATACTATCCATAAAAATGGATAGTAAATTGAAATTATAAGGATGTGCAAAGGGCGTGTTTGGAGAATGGCAGGAAGAAATATATGTGAGTACAATATTATGGAAACAGCATCTTATGATTTCAAATGGAAATGCAACCCAAATGTGAATACCTATCTTTTAAACTGTAATGTCATTTTGTCAATTTGATGAAAGCTTGATCATTGACAATATTTCTACAGATTCTACCATTTCAAAAATCACAAATTAGATTTCTAAAGAGACTGTGTTCAATATTGGATCATAATGGATCGAGGAACAGATTAAATGAATCCACACCTGGTTAAAAGCTGGGTGCCACACAATTAGCTCTTCATCAATGATTAATTCCTTCGCGTTGGGAATATGAGGATCCATCATTCCAACTCTAATTCTCTGAAAAGATCTATTTGGAAAAGTGATCAAGTTGGTGATGTCAAATCCACCTGTTGCTTCCCCTTTCTCATTCAGGAACACTCTCTCCCCAGCTGAATTGTTAAAAGAAATGCCTTGAAGAAATGAATGGAGCTACTTGAAAGAGAATGAAAGAGAGAGGGAGGGAGGGAGGGAGGGAGGGAGGGAGGGAGGGAGGGAGGGAGAGTTGGAAGGATAATAATGAAAAAGTGACCCGTATTTTTAACTTTCACTTCCCATTGCTCTAACAAATAACAAATAACAACCCTTAGAATAGAGATAACCTATATTTTAGAGAAAGATGCTGTTCTACTATTAATTTAATATTACTTCCAAGGGAAAAATTAAAACAGCAGTTAATAAATCAAAATCAAAACAAGGTATTGATATTATACCACTTGATTCAGATATGATTTATATTCACTATTTAAACAACTAGACAATCAAACTTGGACCATATCTAAACTCATCCTACATTTCTTCTTCTTTGTTAGTAGAAACGTATTTAACATCATGAGTCCTAACAAATTTCCTTTAGCCAGATTTTATCATCTGAGACTCAATTCTTTGGAAAGAGATAGAGAGAGGGAGGGAGGGGGAGGGAGAGAGAGGGAGGGATTCTTTCAAATAGAATTGTTTTAAAGGGTGGGTGCCAGAGCTGAAAAAGAGTGACAGTTGGTCCATTCCTCTTGAACATTAATAGAGAGAGAACGCTCTGCATCCCTACTTTGAAATGTTCACGAGCCAAGGAGAAGTAGATTAGAGAACTGGTTGAGGATAATTTTGGATAAGAATAGCACTTAGACTTATATACAGCTTCACAGTGCTTCATAATCCTTTCTAAGCAGTTTACAGAGTGGGCATACTGCCCATATGTGGCTCCTCATTTTACCAACCTCAGAAGAATGGAAGGCTGAGTCAACCTTGAGCCAGTGGGAATCGAACATATTAAAACATATTAAATCATATTAAATATTAATATGAAATCATATTAAAATATATTAGATCATATTAGATCATATCAAAAGCAAGCTCAAGCTCAACCCCTCCAAGACCAAGTGGCTGTGGCTTCCGGCATCCCGGTATAGTCGGCTGATGTCATCGCTGGCTATTGGGGAGGAGATCTTGCCCCCACAGAGAGGGCTCGCAATCTGGGTGTCCTCTGGGATTCACAGCTGTCTTTAGAAGACCATATGAGGGCTGTGGCCAGGGGGGCCTTTTATCAGGTCTGTCTGATCTGCCAGTTACGTCACTTTCTGGACCGGAACACCATACGTATAGTCACTCATGCCCTCGTCACCTCCCGTCTGGATTACTGTAATGCTCTCTACATGGGGCTCCCTTGAAGAGCACTTGGAGGCCCCAACTGGTCCAGAATGCGGCCACACAGGTGATTATCGGCGCACCTCATTGCGCCCATGTAACACCTCTCCTGCGCGAGCTGCATTGGCTTCCGGTGGTCTTCCGGGTGCGATTCAAGGTATTGGTTACTATCTTTAAAGCACTCCTTGGCTTAGGACCTGGGTATCTATGAGACCGCCTTCTTCCCCCGACCAGTTCGCTCTCACAGAGAGGGACTCCTCAGGGTGCCATCAGTCAAATTTTTTTTTATTTATTTGATTTATATGCCGCCCTTCTCCGAAGACTCAGGGCGGCTTACAATGCGTTAAGCAATAGCCTTCATACTTTTGTATATTTATACAAAGTCAGCTTATTGCCCCCACAAACTGGGTCCTCAATTTACCCACCTTAGAAAGGATGGAAGGCTGAGTCGACCTTGAGCCTGGCTAGGATTGAACTCAGAGAAATTACAGGCAGCTGGTGTTAATTGCTGCCTTTAGTAGCAGGCATTAGCCCCCTACACTACACAGGCTCTACGCACACAGACTGGTGACCCCCAGGGTGAGGGCCTTCTCTGTGAGGGCTCTGGCCCTTTGGAATGAATTGCCCCCAAGATGCGTAACATCCCTGACCTTCGTACCTTCTGCTGTGCCCTCAAGACACTGCTGTTCTGGCACTTCCAGTGGCTCCACCGGCGCCAAAAGATGCTCCTTCATGAGCAACAGCTTCGGGATTCCGTTAGAGCCACTAAAACAGCGAAAATCAGCTGTCTAGCAGCTTGAAAACTTTCCCACTGGGAGAAAGTGGGAAAGAGAGCCGACGGGTGTGGGTAGAGCTCCCCAAGAGCCCCAGGTTTCTTTTTAAATCTGGGGCTCAAAGGGTGAGAGCTCCCCGGAAAGCCCGTCATTCCTCCGGACCCAGGTTGTTTCTGCTTCAAGCAGAACTAGACGCCGCGACCACCCCAGCAACTCAATTTTAAGAAAAAAAAGATTTTGGACTTGAAAGCTGGCAGAGCAAATACAGGAGAAACTAAAATTGCAAGTATTAAACTTTAACTCCGAAGAGTCTATCACTTCCCTCTGAATTTTTATGGGAGAAAGGGAAAGTAAGATGGCATTTGATTGTAATGGGGTGTGAAGAAGTGAAAGTTAGATACAAAGTATTATGTCGTGTTGAAAGCCCCTTTTTAAAAGAAGAGGATATTTTAAAAGGAGAAGGACTTAATTTTTTTTAAAAAAAAGTATACTTAAGGATTGGAATAATTGATTTAGTTGCTGGAAAAGTATAAAGTGAAAGTTTTATTGGGAGGAAAAAAATGGCTGGCTTTTTTGAAAGTGACGAAGGCTTACCATTATATACATCAGTAAATATACAAATACTGACTGTGGATATCTTTAAAGAAATTTTAGAATCATTTACCTCCACGTTAGTGGAAAGAATGAAAGGGTTTTTCAAGAAGGAATTTACTCACATTTGCAACAAAGATACAAGGGAAGATACTGTATCGGTATTTCAGATGCCAAATAATAGTGAGTTGCTGAATGAAGAGGTGGGGGAAACAATCCAGTTCAATGTGCCTTTGGAAAATGGAATGGGTGCTTTTCAAATTAAGAAGAAAAGGCTGAGAGGTTGGAAGGAGCATAATCAGGAAATATTGAGAGAGATTTCTCCAGAGGTTTTGATACAGTCAACTGGAAAATGGTCAGGAGGCGTTGGGATTCCTAATATAAGAAGGAGGATTCGAAGTGGAACTTTACAATTTTTTTACAAAAGGGGATTCTCAATTGCAGTTAAAGAGGTGTGCTTACTGAAAGGAATTATTTTGCGGAGAACAAGATTGTAAGGTACAGCAACCTCAGCTGAAAATTCAAGAATTTGTAAAAATAAAAGAAGGCGGAGGAATAAGACTGAAGAAGAAGATTCGCAAAAAAGTCATGAAAAAATGGAGATGGAAAAATTATAACCCTCCTTGTTGGGGAGGATAGTAATAGTGAAAATGAATTACTATATCTGTATTAGGGATGTGATTTGTTTTGTTTTGAAAAGTTATATTATAGTGAAGATGAATGATTTACTTATATTTAAGGACATGATTTGTACTGAAAAGTTATATTAAGTAATGTTATGTTTGAACTGTTATGGGCCACTGACTAAATTTTCACTTTTGTCTTGAAGTATATTTCAAAGAATGCTTCATTGAAGAATTTATATAAGCTGATGGGTTAAAAGAAAAATATTGTGGATGGAAAAGTTATGGACAGTGTAGATCATTTAATATAAGTTTATGGGTTAGAAGAAGGATATTATTTAAATTTTTATACTTTGTTTTAAATTACATTAATGTTATATTAAAGAATGTTTTGTTGAAGAATAAATATAAATGTGTGGGTTATAAGGAAAATATAATTGGTGCAAGGGTTGAGGGATATTACAATATTTTTTATAGAAATTAAATAGTGAAGATGGTATTTGATTATACGTAGTGGATTTGTAGAGGATAAGATGAATAAGTTTATGTAAAGTTATTAAGTAAGGGAATCAATATAATATCCAGGAATCAATATAAGTTTATGGGGTAAAAAGTAAAATAAGGTTTTTACAATACATTTTATTTGAGATTGGTTGAAATATTTTGTTAATGTATTAATAAATGTAAGGGTTGGAGATGTGATGGTTAATAGTAAATGGGCTTTGATTGTTTAATACTGGAAGAAAGAAGATTTGCTTATTATTGAAGAATGGACCAGAACGAAGCTGGATTACTTTCAAGCAAGAATTGGTTTAAATAATTATATTTAGGTATGAACAAGGGGAGTTAAAGTGCAAGAGGGAGATAAATCTATAGAGAGTTAGCGTATGCTTTTTTTTTTTATGTTTGTTAAATGCTATACTCTGTATTTTCTCTGGGAAGTCCGGGGGGGGGTGGAGAGTTGGAATAGGAGGCGGGTGGAGGGTTGTTCCAACAGGCAGGGCTGTCCATTTAATCAATTTTAATTAGGTATTTTAATTCTGGGGTTTTTTAAATTAACTGGGCCAAATTGCTTAATAATTTTAATTTTTAGTCTTATGTTGTCCCTGTGTTTGTGTTTTTATCTTGGCTGTGCACCACCATGAGTCCTGCAGGAGAAGGGTGGTATAGAAATATAATAAATAAATAAATAATAAATAAATAAATAAATAAATAATAAATAAATAAATAAATAAATAAATAAATAAATAAATAAATAAATAAATAAATAAATAAATAAATAAATCTGCATTCTCTTCACTGATGATGTAAAACTATTCAACACCACCGACAATGCTACTAAAACATTTGCTAGACCAATTCTCGAATACAGCTCATCAGTTTGGAACCTACACTGCAGATTGGACATAAATACAACTGAGAGAGTCCAGAGATATTTTCCTCCATTCCTCTACTCGAAATAAAATACCTAATGACACCAGACTTCAAATTTTGGGCGTAAAAAACTTTATGTTTTAGGCTTATGTTCATTCTCTTACTTTATAAAACTAATAGCTTTGTTGCCTCAGTCCCTCTATTGATTTGGAGCCATAGATGAGGGCAAATAAGCTATATTAGATTTTGGATGATTGTGGATAATCATTGAGATACAAGATAGGTGTGGCATGGAAAGATTACCTGCCAAGGAAGCAGATTTGGAAATTCAACCCTTCGAATCTCTCTTGGTTGGGATTTTGATCTCACTGCCTCATGCAAAGAATGTGCCACAGCATAAACAGCATTATAGATACTGTAGCTTTCGCCAGTCATCTGAAATTCAAACAGAGGTGTAGGTAGATTCTCCAAATTCTCTTCTCCACTACAGGTTTCAGTGATCAATGAGGGTAAGTCTGCCTTTGAAAACAGACAGTTAAACAATTGCTCCCAAACCTCTTGGAGAAATGCATCTTTTTGGGTTGAAGGTTTGATGACTTGAAGAAATTCTTGAAAGCCTTGAATATCTCTTGTATGGACAGTAAAGGAAAGAGCCCCATGGAACAACTGGAGATCCCAACTTCTTTGAAATCCTATCAGGATGAAATCAATTGGATTCATCAGGATCCAAACCTTCCTAAATGATACACTCTCTTTATTATCAGGATCACGGAGAAACATGATAGTTCTGAGCCACGCTATTGTGATGGATTCTCCATGGACAAGAAAAACATTCACTTTTCGATCTTTCAGTTTATCAAAAATAATTGAGATTGAATTAGACAATTCGGGCATGTCTTCCAAGTCTATATATTGTGGAATTTTTTGTGCAAAAGCTAAACAGACCCCCTTCTGTGAAAGCAATGGCTGCACTTTCTGAAAAAAACGTTCTTCCTTATTTTCAAAAGCAAAGATGCCAATCCATGTCCATCCAAAATGGAGAAGAAGTTGAATAAGTCCAGCGTACTGATGCTCCTCTTTTGGGACCATGTAATAAAGTGGAAATAACTCACTAATCTGAAAGTCTTCTTGGGCAAAGGAACCATAAGTCAACTAAATAAACGAAAAACAGAAATACCGTTCTTCATGAAAATCATGGGAAAAATATGAAGACTGCTTGTTAGAAACTTAATAATGAACATTTGTCCAATTCTATGTAGATTATGACAATTCTGATGAAAAAGAAAAGCCATTAAAACCCCATGATGAAATATTTTCTTATCTGAAATGCAACTAGATTACAACCACACTCAGTTTCCTAATACAGAGTTCCAGTATGTTCAGCCCCTTAGAACATCTGGAAACCTGCTAAATATCTGTGAGCTCTTCTCAGCCTAAAGAAAGGATTCTGAAGAGCTAGACTTAATGGATTACCTTCTTCCCTTATTTGTAGAAAATAAAAAAAAAATACTTATACGTGGAAGACTATGCCCATGAGATTCAGGAGGAATAGAAAGAGTTAATCATCTCTTCATTTACTGCAATTATTATGGAGATCTCCAAAAGTACAGCACAGCCTCAATCCTTCAAACATTTCCATGCAAATCAGTTGAGTTTTAAATTCAATTATTACTATCAGACCCAACCAAGACATACCAAGGGGAGCTGTCACCTATTGTCAGGTAGCTTGATGGAATCTGCAGCTGAGTTGAGGACATCAGTGAAAATGCTGATAGCTTTGATTTCAGGAAGGGCTTGAAAGAAAATCCTTCCTAAAACCATGGGGCATGATAGCAGTGTTCCAATATTTGAGGGGCTCCTACAAAGACGAGGGGGGTCAAACTATTTTCCAAAGCATTAGAAGGCAACATGAGAAACACTGGATGGAAACTAACCAAGGAAAGAAGCAGCCTAGAACTAAGGAGAAATGTCCAAACTATAAAAACAATCAACCAATGGAACAACTTGACTTCAGATGTTGTGGGTGCTCCATCACTGGAGACTTTCAAAAAGAGACTGGACAGTGATTTTTCTGAACTGGTACAAGGTCTCCTGTTCAAAGATCCCTTCCAACTCTATTATTATATGTTCTATGTGATAGCCAGCCTTTTCAATCCTCTTCACACAGCTCAAGATTTCATCACAGATAGTGGTCATTCCAAAACATCAGGTTGACCTTTCAAATATGGTTAATTTTGTAGTGTAATTTGTGATTTAAATTTAAATTTTCTATTTTCTAATAAAAGATTTAGATTTTTTTTTTGACTGATTATTTTGAGCCAACATATTGAGTTGTGGGAACAATTGCAGAAGGAAGAGCAAAAATTGAAGTCCTGCAGAAAGGCATGGCAAAATATTAACCCTACAGCACCAATCCTTCAATGATCCTATTCTTTGCTAAGAAAAACAGTTGAGTTTAACACTAAACTACTTCTATCCTACACCAAGACATTGTAGTAAGAAGAGTTGTGACCTATTGCTGATTGGCAGTCAAAACACATGCATGATAAAACTTTTTGATTGAATTGGATTACCTTGAGCCACTCTATTGAGTTGTGGTAAAAACAGATGAAGGGTGATAAAAGTGTATTTAATTGAATTCCTAGAGAAAGGTATGGCAAGCAATTAGTATCTACTATCAATTACAAAAGACTTTTCTCTCTTACTCCACCCCAAACTACCTGTGGAATTTTGTAGACATGTACACTTTCTGCCATAAAGGATGATGTATCAGGACTTAGTCCCCCAATGATGGCCATGAGATTCTCCTTGCTATCACATTTGTAGTTTGGGACAAATTCCTGGGATTTGAAAAGCAGGTCCAGTGTGGTGCGATAGGTCATCCTTGGGTTGTTGTAACTGTCACAGATGTGGAACCCGAGAGTGATGTTAGGTAAGATCTGGGGGTCCTCATTGATCTCCTTCACTGCAAAGGCCAAGGCGAGGGCATGCTGGTAGAATTTGGTTATTGCACTGCAAATAGTTTAAACACCCCCCATTGACCAAAATAAGTTGACAATTCTTTTATGGTGAAAGCATTGATATATGAGTAAAAACTACTTTGTCTCTGTTGTAAGTGAGAAGATGAGAGTCTTTGTAAAACACTCAATAATTTGTATAGTTTTCAACCATATACATTATTTCCATGACTTGCAACAAATAAGTATAGAATGAAATCGTGATTTTTTTTTTCAAACTATCACATGTATTTCTATCAGTTTGGCACAAAACAGAATACAACCAGCAAGCATCACTCTTTTAATCTATGTAAGTTATGGAAAAAGTGACTGCGCAATCTGGATAATTTTAATTATCTTACACTCCCTAAATATTGTCCAAAAGATTTCCTGCAGAATAGTTTCAAACATTTCATGATTAATATTTTAATACAATGAAAATGATTTGTTTTCCCACAATCAGATAATTTTGAGAGACAAGGAAGCAAGAGTAAGTTTATATTTTAAAAAAAACATGCATTTATTCTCAAAGAGCTATTACTTATGTAAGCTATTTTGGGAGTCTGGCTAAGTTTAGAAAATGAATGCAAAGAAAAAGAAATCCTTACAGTGGTAAATCATAACCTTTTAGAGGTGGCTGCTTTTCAAATTCAATTTCAAAAACGTTGTGAATTATCTGAGACACCATCCCAGCCACGATGAGGTCACCAGGCTGGTACCATTCATGGGGAATTGGGAAAGCATCACTCGCAGGGCAGCTCAGAGTAACTGCTTTCTGCACCAAGAGCATCAGAAGGAACAATATCTTCAGACATTTGTCATAGTGAAAATATTTGTGTCTCCTGTCCATAAGGAAGTTTGTATTTCAGTGGTTCATTCAGTGATTAATAGCCAAGGCTGATATCTGACAATGCACCTAATCAGAAATCCCATCATTTTCTACTTGAAGTTCTATGTGAGTGAGGATTTTATACCGACTATCACTAGGATTGAACAGATGTTCTGGAAAAGAAGAAAGGAGGAAGGAAACTTGTAGCAATGAATCTGAAGGAGCCATAATTATTCCTTTGTGCCAAACTCCTTGGGGTTCATGAGTTACTATAGAACCAAATTGATACCTTAATGGTTGCTGAAGTTAAATATCTTTATGCACAGTCCTGGATGTTTTGGCCTAGCTAAAAAAAATAATACTGCGATTCCGGTAGGAGATAATTATTTTGGTTTTTGTGAGTTCAACTGGCGGTTCATCTTTTTTTTTTCAAAGGAGCAAATGGTAATAAGAGTCATCTAAGGGACATTGGCAATCGAAAATAGCCTTAAGTGTTGAAATTCATGTTCATTCCTTACAATGGAGCAAAGTGCCCATTTTCCATATAAGATGAATAGAATTGTTCAGTAGAGAAGAGGAAACAGTTTTTACATTTTAAGGTCTGATGAATAAGCCAATAATTTCTTTGGAGCTTTTATCCACATTTTCATTCAAAGAATGTTGAGGAATGAAATGATAACAATATTTATGCTGATATTTGGAAAGTAGCATTAGCCATTGGCTTCAGTTTAATAAATTACTCCTCTAAATCTTTAGCCATTTATTTATATATTTGTGTCCTGAGTTGTATTATTTTTTAACAATAACTCAAGGCAGAGAAGGTATCTAACAGACCTTCCTCCTTCTATTATGTCATACAATAGATACAATATAGTATGGGATAGGATAGGATAGGATAGGATAGGATAGGGTAGGGTAGGGTAGGGTAGGGTAGGGTAGGGTGGGGTGGGGTGGGGTGGGGTGGGGTGGGATGGGATGGGATGGGATGGGATAGGATAGGATAGGATAGGATAGGATAGGATAGGATAGGATAGGATAGGATAGGATAGGATAGGATAGGATAGGATAGGATAGGATAGGATAGGATAGGAGTTTTCCAATATCTAAGAAGTTGCCACATAGAAGAGGAAGGGTCAACTTATTCTCCAAAGCACTTGGAGGCAGAACACAAAGCAATAGATGGAAAATAATCAAGGAGAGAACCTATCTAGAACTAAGAAAAAATATCCTGAGTGCTCCATCACTCGAGGTTTTTAAGAAGAGATTGGACAACATTTTGTCTGTATTGGTATAGGATTTTGTGCTTGAGCAGTCGATGGCACTAGAATAACTCCAAGGTCCCTTCCAACTCTGTTATTCTGTGCTTCCTATTTTCCTCACAACAGAAAGAAAGTGGGTTTGGCTGAGAGAGAGTGACTGGCTTAAAGTTACCCAGTAGCTAAGGTGAGACTTGGACTCATAATCTTCCACTTTCTAACCTGGTGCATAAATCACTAGACCAAATGGACTCTAATATCTGAATCTGGCTCTCAAGTCAAATATTTCACTTATGAGTGAATGGAGTAATCTTTTTTGAGCAGGGAAGTTCAACGCCACCAACCAGAGTAGGAAATATTGAACTGATACTCAAAGAAAAGAAAAATGGTGGTTGCTGGGTGTGACTGTCATAATTTCCATGGCCCTGTTTCAGTATGTTGTGTGTTCCTCAGGGAAGCATGATCTTCATGTATGCTGTCACACAAGGATACCTGAATATCTTCTCTGAAACTTTCACTGCTACCTTAGCAAATTATAGTTTGCAATATATTTCCTGAGTGCTGGTTCCTTTATTATTGGTTGTCTGAAAGGTGATTTTTCAAAAGGCAACTGGACTGGACATAGAAACTCTATAACATTCACATTACAAAGACCCCACACCTATCCAAAAAGGATGTCCCCCTGATACCATGTTAAATACATCTTCAAAAAATGCAATTCCCTTCTTACTATATTTATGACTTTATGAAGTCATTTATAAATAGACAATAGAAAAACCATGAGCATTTGACGGCTGTGACCGGGAGGATCTTTCATCAGGTTTGACCGATTCGCCAGTTGCGTTCCTTTCTGGATCGGGACTCCTTATGCACAGTCACTTCCCGCCTGGACTATTGCAATGCTCTCTACATGTGGCTCCCCTTGAGGAGCACCCGGAGGCTCCAGCTGGCACAGAGTGCGGCCACGCGGGTGGTGATGGGAGCGACATGGCGTTCCCATGTAACACCTCTCCTGCACGAGCTGCGCTGGCTCCCAGTGGTCTTCTGCGTGCGCTTCAAGGTCTTGGTTACCACCTTTAGAGTGCTCCATGGCTTAGTACCTGGTTATTTATGGGACCGCCTACCTACCACCAACAGCCTCCCACCGGCCGGTACACTCTCACAGAGACTGGCTCCTCTGGGTTCTGTCGGCCAAACAATGTTGACTGGCGGCCCCTAGGGGGAGAGCCTTCTCTGTAGGGGCACCTATTATCTGGAATGAGCTCCCCTCAAAGATACGGAGGATCTTGGATTTGCATACCTTTCACCGCGCTCTCAAGACCTTTTTATTCCACCAGGCGGGCCTGGCCTAATCTTTTCCCTCTTTCTCTTTTAATATGTAAATTTTAATTTGTTTTAAATGATTGGGGTGTTTTAAATTTATCTGGCCAAATTGTTTAATTCAGTTTTATTCTGTTTTTTAAATTTTGTATTTATGTATTTTATCATGTGGCTGTTCACCCCCTGAGTCCTTCGGGATTAGGGCAGTATATAAATCAAATAAAGACTAAAGACTAAAATGTCCCTTAAGGAGGTACATCTGGTGGGACAGAGAAGAAGGGCCTTCTCTATGGTGGCTCCAACCCTCTGGAATCCCATTCCTTCAAAAATGAGACTGGCCCCCACTTTGACACTCTTACCTCAGGCCCTGAAGGCCTGGTTATGCCAGCAGGCCTAGGGAACTTAGAGTGAGATGGAGCCCATTAAATGGCGTATTTGACTGTGTGTTTTTTGCCTGAGGGGAATATAGTGGGTTTTTGTATTATTATTTTCTATATTGTGTTTTATTGCTTGTAAGCTGACTAGAGTCGCTGTGAAAAAGTAGGCAGCTATATAAGTTTTCTACATAAATAAATAAGTAAACTGAGAACATTGAACAGGGTTTGATTCAATATCTCTAATCTTCTAACACAGCAACTGGATTCTCAATGTCTTGCTCTCTTGGGGTGTTGAAAGACAGAAAATGTTTAATTAAAGAATCTTGGACAATGATTGCAAATGCAGCAGCATGGGCATTAATTTTTCAATTGGCAACTACAATAAAGCGTTGTAGTCAGGATAATCCTCTATCAATTCTCTGTTGCAGGGATGAAATCCAAATTTTTTTTAACAACCAGTTCTGTGGGTGTCGCTTGGTGGGTGTCGCTTGGTGGGCATGGTAGGGGAAGGATACTGCAAAATCTCCATTCCCACCCCACTCTGGGGCCAGCCAGAGGTGATATTTGCTGGTTCTCTGAACTACTCCAAATGTCCACTGCCGGTTTTCTAAAATACTCAAAATGTCTGCTGCCAGTTCTCCGAACTACTCAAAATTTCCATTCCAGGACGTGTCAGAACCTGGTGGATTTCACCCCTACTCTGTTGTCAGAATGAATGACTTCTATTTGTCTCCTCTGAATAACAAGCAATCCTTCTCTCTTTTTTTGTCAGCAATTTCTCAAAGCCAGAAATATTACATGATGTTCTAAATCCTCTTTATCAGTTGCTCCCTGTGGTTGAGGTCAGGACGGAAAACAATGATGTAGCACTTTGGCAGGAATATGCATCCCAGTAAAGAAACACTGGAGGCCAAGATGGAGAAGATCTCCACAGCTACCATGGCTTTTCCTTTTGTGCTCAGATAGGCTGGAAAGAAGGAGATCCACACACTGCAAAAGGCCAACATGCTGAAGGTGATGAACTTGGCTTCATTAAAGCTGTCAGGTAATTTACGGGCAAGGAAAGCCACAATAAAGCTGGCGATGGCCAAGATACCCATGTAGCCCAAGACACAGTAGAAGAAGACAGCTGACCCTTCATTGCACTGTAGAATCATTTCTTGGAACTCTGAATGCACGTCCAACTCAGGGAATGGGGGAAATATTGACAACCAAAGTATACAAATACATACTTGTAAGAGGGAGCATGAAAGGACAATAGAAAGAGCCAATCTTTTCCCCACCCACTTCCTCATCTGAGATCCTGGTTTTGTGGCCATGAAAGCAACAACCACAGTGATGGTTTTGGCCAGGACACTAGAAATGGCTATTGAGAAGGTGATGCCGAAAGTTGGTTGTCGGAGAAGGCAGGTCACTTTGCCAGGTTGGCTGAGGAAGAGCAAAGAGGAGAGAAAACAGAGCTGAAGAGCGACAAGCAGAGTGTAGGTGAGGGACCGATTGTTGGCTTTGACAATGGGAGTATCCCTGTGCTTAATAAAAGTTCCAAGTACCCAAGAAGTCAAGAAGAAGAAACAAAGAGCTGCTAAGGATAAACCAATTCCTAAAGTTTCTTCAAAAGTTAGAAAGACCACTAATTTCAAGATACAGACTTTCTTTTCTTTATTTGGATAATGATCTTCTGAACATTCAAAACAATCCTCCGTATCTGAAAACAAAGTCAAGGCAAGTTTTAATAATTCCATATTTTGGAAACATTTTCAAATTTATTAATATTTAGAGCATTTTGTCTTTTCCTATTTTTCCAAAACACAAAGAAGAAATCTGAGGGGGGGGGGATATAAGAGTTTAGCTCTTAAGGGAAAACTTTACATTCAGAACAACAGAATGTGATTCAAGAGTATAGAAATGAATATTCACCTTGAAGAACTGACAAAACTATTTGCTACACGAAAGCAGTGTATTAAAATTTGCTTAAGTCTATCCAATGAAAGTTGCTGGGATGTCTAACTTACCCTTTTCATTTGAAATCTTCCCTTCTGGGCAAGGGACACAGTTGTAGCAACAGAACTTCTCTCCTTCCAACCCTTTCTTCCAGTATCCAGGGGAGCAATGGTCATTACACTGAGAAAATGGAATAACCTGGTGATAAGCATAAAAGATTTTGCAAAGGGAACTTTTAAAGCAGTTTATAATGTTCTCATTTATGTTAGCAGGAAGAATATTTGATTTCCTCAAGGGTTTATGCAGGTGTATTTTAAGGTAAAAGTTTCCCTCTGCAGTCATGTCCAACTCTAGGGCACATTGCTCATCTCCATTTCTTGGCCAAGGGATCCAGCATTCTCCGAAGATATTTTCTATGGTCACGTAGCTTTGGCATGGCTATATGCCAAAGACACAAGGGACATTGTTACCTTCCCATCAAAGTGGTACCTATGAATCTACTCTCATTACCATGCTTTGGAATAGATGAGAAGGAGCTGAGGCAGGAATGGGAGCTCACCCTATGGCATTACACGCAGGTCTCAAACCTGGGCTATCATCTTTCCAGCTGACAAGATCAGTGTCTTTAACCAATGAGCCATCACATATTTATACTATCCATAAAAATGGATAGTAAATTGAAATTATAAGGATGTGCAAAGGGTGTGTTTGGAGAATGGCAATGTCATTTTGTCAATTTGATGAAAGCTTGATCATTGACAATATTTCTACAGATTATACCATTTCAAAAATCGCAAATTAGATTTCTAAAGGGACTCTGTTCAATATTGGATCATAATGGATCGAGGAAGAGTTGATGAAATGAGTCCACACCTGGTTAAAAGCTGGATGCCACACAATCAGCTCTTCATCAATGATTAATTCCTTCGCGTTGGGAATATGAGGATCCATCTTTCCAACTCTAATTCTCTGAAAAGATCTATTTGGAAAAGTGATCAAGTTGGTGATGTCGAATCCACCTGTTGCTTCCCCTTTCTCATTCAGGAACACTCTCTCCCCAGCTGAATTGTTAAAAGAAATGCCTTGAAGAAATGAATGGAGCTACTTGAAAGAGAATGAAAGAGAGGGAGGGAGGGAGGGAGGGAGGGAGGGAGGGAGGGAGGGAAGGAGGGAGGGAGGGAGAGATGAGGAGTGAGTTGGAAGGATAATAATGAAAATGTGGCCAGTATATTTAGCTTTCACTTCCCATTGCTCTAACAACCCTTAGAATATAAATAATCTATATTTTAGAGAAAGACATTGTTCTAATATTAATTTAATATTACTTCCAGGGGAAAAATGAAAAGAGCAGTTAATAAATCAAAATCAAAATGAGGTATTGATATTATACAACTTTATTCATATATGATTTATATTCACCATTTAAACAACTAGACAATCAAACTTGGACCATATCTAAACATTTTTTGTTCTTTTTTAGTAGAAACGTATTTAACATGGTCTTCCGGTGCGTTTCAAGTTACCACCTTCAAAGCACTCCATGGCTTAGGACCTGGATATTTGCAGGACTGCCTTCTACCACCGATTGCCTCCCACTGTCCGAGTTGCTCCCACAGAGAAGGCCACTTCATGGTGCTGTCAGCGAAACAATGTCAACTGGCGACCCACAGGGGGAGAGCCTTCTCTGTGGTGGCCCCTGCCCTACGGAATGAATTGCCCCAGTATATATGAAGGATCCCCGACCTCCGTGCCTTCCATCGTGCTCTGAAGACCCTATTATTTCAGCAAGCCAGTCAGATGGAATAATATTTTAAATTGGGATTTTTAATGATTTTAAAATGGTTTTTAGCTGGGGTTTTTAATTACGGCCAATGAATTGAATTATTTTAATGAGTTTTTAATTTTTGTGTCATTATTGTTTTATTATGGCTGTGCACCGCCCTTAGTCCTTTGGGAGGAGGGCGGTATAAAAATACAATAAAATAAATAAAATAAATAAATTAACATCATGAGTCCTAACAAATTTCCTTTAGCCAAATTTTATCATCTGAGACTCAATTCTTTTGAAAGAGAGAGAGAGAGAGAGAGAGGGAATGAGAGAGAGCTAGAATGAGAGAGAGAGAGAATGAGAGAGAGCAAGGGAAGGAGGGAGGGAGAGGGAAAGAGAGAGAGAGAATGAGAGAGAGAGGGAGGGAGGGAGAGGGAGAGAGAGGGAGGGAGGGATTCTTTCAAATAGAGTTGTTTTAAAGGGTGGATGCAAGAACTGAAAGAGAGTGACATTTGGTCCATTCCTCTTGAACATTGAAAGAGAGAGAGAGAGAATGCTCTGCATCAGTGGTGGGTTGCTATCGGTTCGCACCGGTTTGCGCGAACCCTTAGCAAAAATTGGGCCAAGGTCGCAGAACCGGTAGAAATGGCTGGCTGGCCACGCCCCTGAACCAGTCACCCGGTCGCCCGCCCCAGCCACCATGTTTGTCACCGCCATGTTCTTCACGTATACACATCCCATTACCTTGCAAGTTGAATGGGATGCGCCTGTGCGAAGAACATGGCAACAATAAGGAGCCTGTGTAGCGTAGGGGGATAATGCCTCCTACTAAAGGCAGCAATTAACACCAGCTGCCTGTAATTTCTGTGAGTTCAATCCTAGCCAGGCTCAAGGTAGACTCAGCCTTCCATCCTTTATAAGGTGGGTAAATTGAGGACCCAGTTTGTGGGGGCAATAAGCTGACTTTGTATAAATATACAAAAGTATGAAGGCTATTGCTTAACACATTGTAAGCCGCCCTGAGTCTCCGGAGAAGGGCGGCATATAAATAAATTTAAAAAAATAACAATGGCATCAGCTTTTTTTGCTGGTACTTTTTGGAGGCCAGGCTAGGAATCTCAAATACAGATGAGAATGAACATTGTGTTGTAGCCAGTGGTAGATCAGCCCCCTGCAAACTCCATCTCTCGAGGAGCACAGCTGCTCGCCAATCGCCAAGTTGCCTGGACTCCCAGTGATGGGATGGGCTCCTTCAGGCACTTAGTTTGGCCCCCTGTTTAGTAGCTCCAGCCAGTGGCTACCACACTAATGCTCATTCTTGGCCATATTTGAGATTCCTAGCTGCAGTTCACTCATGAGCACCATTGGCCCGGAGAGTTAGGGAGAAAGGCCAATGCTGCTTACAAGTAAACTGCAGATTAGAGGCAGCTAGCAGATCACTGTCTTGCTTGCTTGGCTGCTTGACACCCAGATCTCGCAGGTAGTGAACAAAACCTCTGTGCATCGTGGATGCCAAGCAGCAGCAGGAAGAGCACGGACCACCTGAAATGCAGGAAGCAGCTGCCAGCGATGCCTTCAGGCAAAGATGTGAGTGGGGAGGCTCAATCCCCCTTAGGAGATGCGAAACACTCACCACCCTTCTGACACCCAACAAGCCTCCTCCCACCATGTTCCTCTTCCTCCTAAGCAGAAGCGCTCACAAGCAACAGGAGGTATTTTTGTGGCATTACCCCCATCTGGTTTTCAGTATGTGGCTTGTTGGCCCTCTGAACGTTAGATTCCCACCAAATAGGTTAAGGGAGTGGCCAATTATCCTCAAGCCTTACTCTCCAGGAGACCTCCTCCTGCTGAGTAGCCACTCCTGCCTTTTGGCAGCCCTGCGTGCTCGTGCATTGAGGAGAGGCTTCTCCACTTCACTATCTCCACTTGAAGGAGCCTCTGAAGGGTCTGAAGGCCCTGGCTGAGTCTCTGCCTCTGGAACCACATCCTCTTCAGCCTCCTCACTGTCCAAAGCGACCGCCGGCTGCACAGGCTACTGGTGTGACACCACACCCAGTCACATGACTGCCAAGCCATGCCCACCAAATAAGCCATGCCCATAGAACCAGTAGTAAAATATTTTTTAACCCACCACTGCTCTGCATCCCTACTTTGAAAAGTTCATGAGCCAAGGAGTAGATTAGAGAACTAGTTGAGGATAATTTTAGATAGCAATAGCACTTAGACTTATATACAGCTTCACAGTGCTTTACCATCCTCTCTAAGCAGTTTACAGAGTCAGCACACTGCCCATATCTGGCTCTTCATTTTATCAACCTCAGAAGGATGGAAGGCTGAGTCAACCTTGAGCCAGTGGGAATCGAACATATTAAATCATATTAAGTATTAGTATGAAATCATATTAAAACATATTAGATCATATCAAAAGCAACTGTGTTCTCTTCGCTGATGATGTAAAACTATCCAACATCACTGACAATGCTGCTACTCTTCAAAAAGACCTTGACTATGTGTTAGAATGGTCAAATAAGTGGCAACTTCAAATCTCAACCAACAAATGCTCTCTCTTCTACATCGGCAAATAAAATAAAATAAAAATCAGAACATAAAATACAAGCTGGATGGACACGACCTTGTAGATGACCCTCATTTTCTTAAGGACCTTGGAGTACTCATCTCTAAAAATCTTAGTGCCAGAACCCACTGTAACATTGTAACACTGTAACATTGCCAAAAAGGTGTTAAGAGTTGTTAACCTAATCTTGCGTAGCTGCTTCTTTGGTAATATTGTACTTCTAACTAGATCATACAAAACATTTGCTAGACCAATTCTCGAATACAGCTCATCAGTTTGGAACCTACACTGTGGATTGGACATAAATACAACTGAGAGAGTCCAGAGACATTTTCCTCCATTCCTCTACTCGAAATAAAATACCTAATGCCACCAGACTTCAAATTTGGGGTTTAGAAAACTTTATGTTTTAGGCTTATGTTCATTCTCTTACTTTATAAAACTAATAGCTTTGTTGCCTCAGTCCCTCTATTGATTTGGAGCCATGCATGAGGGTAAATAAACTATATTAGATTTTGGATGATTGTGGATAATCATTGAAATACAAGATAGGTGTAGCATGGAAAGATTACCTGCCAAGGAAGCAGATTTGGAAATCCAACCCTTTGAATCTCTCTTGGTTGGGATTTTGATCTCACTGCCTCATGCAAAGAATGTGCCACTGCATGAACAGCATTGTAGATACTGTAGCTTTCACCAGTCATCTGAAATTCAAACAGAGGTGTAGGTAGATTCTCCAAATTCTCTTCTCCACTACAGGGTTCAGTGATTGTTGAAGATAATTCTGAATTTGAAAAAGAACAATCGAACAATTGCTCCCAAACCTCTTGGAGAAATTCGTCTTTGTGGGGTGAAGGTTGGATGACTTGAAGAAATTCTTGAAAGCCTTGAATATCTCTTGTATGGACAGTAAAGGAAAGAGCCCCATGGAACATCTTGAGATCCCAACTCCTTTGATTTCCCAGCAGAATCAAATCAATAGGATTCATCAGGATCCAAACCTTCCTAAATGATGCACTCTCATTATTTTCAGGATCACGTAGAAACATGATAGTTCTGAGCCACACTATTGTGATGGATTCTCCGTGGAGAAGAAAAACATTCACTTTTCGATCTTTCAGTTTATCAAAAATAATTGAGATTGAATTAGACAACGTGGGCATGTCCTCCAAATCGAGATATTGTGGAATTTTTTGTGTGAAAGCTAAACAGATCCCATTCTGTGAGAGCAATGGCTGCACTTTCTGAAAAAAACGTTCTTCCTTATTTTCAAAAGCAAAGACTCCAATCCATGTCCATCCAAAATGGAGAAGAAGTTGAATAAGTCCAGCGTACTGATGCTCCTCTTTTGGGACCATGTAATAAAGTGGAAATAACTCACTAATCTGAAAATCTTCTTGGGCAAAGGAACCATAAGTCAACTAAACAAACAAAAAAGAGAAATGCCGTTATTCATGAAAATCATGGGAAAAATATGAAGACTGCTTGTTAGAAACTTAATAATGAACATTCGTCTAATTCTATGTAGATTATGACAATTCTGATGAAAAAAGAGAAGCAACTAATACACAATGATGAAATATTTTCTTATCTGAAATGTAACTAGATTACAACCACACTCAATTTCCTAATACAGTGAGCTACCTCCTAGTATACGTTTGATCCCGGACCTTCGCACCTTCTGTAAGGCCCTAAAGACTTACCTATTCCAACAAGCCAGCCTAGCCCAAAGGGTTTTTTAATAGGGTTTTTAAATTATATGGATTCGGGGTTTTAAATTGGAATTTTATGGATTTGGGGGGTTTTAAATTGAGAAGCCAAGGATTTAAATTTATTCATTTTAGTTCCTTATAACTTTTGTATTTTATGTATTTTAATTTTCTGGCTGTTCACCGCCCTGACTCCCTTTTTGGGAGAAAGGGCGGTATATAAATCCGAAATAAACTAAACTAAACTAAACTAATACAGAGTTCCAGTATATTCATTCCCTTAGAACATCTGGAAACTTGCTGAATATCTGAGCTTCTGAACTCTTCTCACCCAAGGGAAAGGATTCTTAAGAGCTAGACTTACTGAACTACATTCTTCTCTAATTTGTAGCAGATAAAATAAAATACTTATACATGGAAGACTAGAGATTCCAGAGGAATAGAGTTAATCATCTCTTCATTTACTATAATTATTATGGATATCCCCAAAAGTACCACACAGCCTCAATCCTTCAATAATTTCCATGCAAGTCATTTGAATGTTAAATTCAATTATTAACTATCAGACCCAACCAAGACATACTAAGGGGAGTTGTCACCTATTGTCGGGTAGCTTGATGGAATCTGGAGCTGAGTTGAGGACATCAGTGAAAATGCTGATAGCTGTGATTTCAGGAAGTGGCTGAAAGAAGATCCTCCCTAAATCCATGGGGCATGATAGCAGTGTTCCAATATTTGAGGGGCTCCTACAAAGGTGAGGGGTCAAACTACTTTCCAAAGCATCAAAGGCAACATGAGAAACACTGGATGGAAACTAACCAACGAAAGAAGAAACCTAGAACTAAGGAGCAATGTCCTAACTATAAAAACAATCAACCAATGGAACAACTTGACTTCAGATGTTGTGGGTGCTCCATCACTGGAAGCTTTCAAAAAGAGACTGGACAGTGATTTATCTCTAATGCTATAGGGTCTCCTTCTCAAAGAGGGGGTTGGACTCTTGGACTCCAAGATCCCTTCCAACTCTATTATTATATGTTCTATGTGAAAGCCAGCCCTTTCTATCCCCCTCTTTAGACAGTTCCAGATTTCACCACAAATAGTGGTCAATCCAAAACAACAGGTTAACCTCTCAAATAAGATTATTTTTGTACTGTAATTTGTGGTTTAAATTTAAATTTTCCAATCTATGATTGTAATAAAAGATTTAGATTCTCTTGACTGATCATTTTGAGCCAACATATGGAGTTGTGGGAACAATTGCAGAAGGGAGAGCAAAAATTGAAGTCCTGCAGAAAGACATGGCAAAATACTAACTAACTCTACAGCACCATCGATCAACAACTGCTAAGAAAACCAGTTGAGTTTTACACTCAACTACTTTTATCATATACCAAGCAAATTTAAGTAAATAGAGCTGTGACCTATTGCTAGTTGGCCGTCATAACACATGTATGATTGTAATAAAAGATTTTGATTTAATTAGATTACCTTGAATCTGTCTATGGAGTTGTGCAAAAAACAGATGAGGAGTGTTAAAGAGTGTATTTAATTGAATTCCTGGAGAAAGGTATTGCAAGCAACTAGTATCTATTATCAATTACAAAATAATTTTCTCTCTTACTACATCCCAAACTACCTGTGGAATTTTGTAGACATGTACACTTTCTGCCATAAAGGATGATGTGTCAGGACCTAGTCCCCCAATGATGGCCATGAGAGTCTTCTGGCTATCACATTTGTAGTTTGGGAGAAATTTCTGGGATTTGAAAAGCAGGTCCAGGGTGGTGCGATAGGTCATCCTTGCATTGTAGTAACTGTCACAGATGTGGAACCCCAGAGTGATGTTAGGTAAGATCTGGGAGTCCTCATTGAGCTCCTTCACAGCAAAGGCCAAGGCGAGGGCATGGTGATAGAATTTGGTTATTACACTGCAAATAGGTAAAACACCCCCATGGAACAAAATAAGTTGACAATTCTTTGATGGTGAAAGCATTGATATATCAGTAACAACCACTTCTGTCTCTGTTGTAAGTGAGAAGATGAGAGAGTCTTTGTAAAATACTCAATAATTTGTATAGTTTTCAACCACATATAGTCTTTCCATGATTTGCCACAAATATGTATAGAACAAAGTTGTGATTATTTTTTTTTTCAAGCTATGACATGTATTTCTATCAGTTTGGCACAAAATAGAATTCAGCTAGCAAGTATCACTCTTTTAATCTATGTAAGTTATGCAAGGAATGACTGCATAGACGAGATAATTATACTCCCTAAATGTTCTTCTAAACGTAAGACTTTAATACAATGAAAAGAAAATGATTTGTTTTCCCACAATCAGATAATTTTGAGAGACAAGGAAGCAAGAGTAAGTTTATATTTTAAAAAAAACATGCATTTATTCTCAAAGAGTTATTACTTATGTAATCTATTTGGGGAGCTATTACTTATGTAAGCTATTTTGGGAGAAAATGAATGGAAAGAAAAAGGAATTCTTACATTGGTAAATCATAACGTTTTAGTGATGGCTGCTTTTTAAATTCAATTCCAAAAACGTTGTGAATTATCTGAGACACCATCCCAGCCACAATGAGGTCACCAGGCTGGTACCACTCATGGGGAATCGGGAAAGCATCAGTCACAGGGCAGCTCAGAGTAACTGCTTTCTGCACCAAGAGCAACAGAAGGAAGAATATCTTCAGGCATTTGCCATAGTGAAAATATGTGTGTCTCCTGTCCATAAGGAAGTTTGTATTTCAGTGGTTCATTCAATGATTGAGCCAAGGTTGATATCTGACAATGCACCTAATCAGAAATCCCATCAATTTCTATTTGAAGTTCCTTGTGTGTGCAAATTTTATACTGACTGTCACTAGGATTGAACAAATGTTCTGGAAAAGAATAAAGGAGGGAGGAAACTTGTAGCAGTGAGTCCGACAGAGACTCTGTGCCAAACTCTCTGGGGTTCAAGAGTTACTTTATAACCAAACAGATACCTTAATTGTTGCTGAATTTAAATACCTTTATGCACAGTCCTTAATGTTTTGGCCTAGCTAAAAAAAAATACATTGATTCCTGTAGGAGATAATTATTTTGTTTTTGTGAGAGAATAAGGAGTTCAACTGATGGTTCAACTTTGTTTAAATGAGCAAATGCTAATAAAATTAATCAAAGGGATATTGGCAATTGAAAATAGCCTCAAGGGTTGAAATTCATATTCATTCCTTACAGTGGGGCAGAGTTCCCATTTTCCATATAAAATGAATAGAATTGTTCAGTAGAGAAGAGGAAATATTTTTGTTACTATTTTAAGGTCTGAAGAATAAGGCAATACTTTCTTTGGAGGTTTTATCCACAATGTCATTCAAAGAATGTTGAAGAGTGAAACAATAATAACATTTATGATGATATTTGGAAAGAGCACTAGCCATCGGCTTCAGCTTAATAATCTACCTCTACAAAACTTTATTTATTTATTTACTTATTTGGTGTCCTGAGTTGTAATATTTTGACATATAACTCAAGGCAGAGATGATGTCTAACATACCTTCCTCCTCCTATTTAGCGTATGATAGATAGGATAGGATAGGATAGGATAGGATAGGATAGGATAGGATAGGATAGGATAGGATAGGATAGGATAGGATAGGATAGGATAGGATAGGACAGGACAGGACAGGACAGGACAGGTCAGGACAGGACAGGACAGGATAGCATAGTACAGATATGATTGCAGTTTTCCAATTTCTAAGGAGTTGCCATAAAGAAGAGGGGGTGAACCGAGGAGTGGGCTTCAAAAATTTTAGCACGAGATTCTCTGCCAGGTGGGCGTGGCCTAATCAATCTCCTGCACCACCACAGAGGGACCATTTCTGGCTTTCCCGAATTTCCGGTAGGCCCATTTTTTGCCCTCCCCGAGCCTCCGTGTTTGTCCTACACTTACCTACATCCAAAATGTGCTGCATGGGGACTCCTGAGAGGGGTGGGGTGGGCGGGCCAGCTAGGAGTGGGATTTGGGGGTCCTCCAAATTGCACAGAATCTTAGCTAGAGGTTCTCCTGAACCCCCAGTTGACCCACCCCTGGGTCAACCTACTCTCCAAAGCATTTGAAGGTGGGTCACAAAGCAATAGATGGAAAATAATCAAGGAGAGAACCAACCTAGAACTAAGGAAAAATTTCCTGATAGCAAAAATAATTAATAAGTGGGATGACCTGCCTCCAGAAGTTCTGAGTGCTCCATCACTGGAGAATTTTAAGAAGAGATTAGATAGCTGTTTGTCTGAAATGGTATGGGATATTGTGCTTGAGCAGGGGATGGCACTAGAATACCTCTAAGGTCCCTTCCAACTCTGTTATTCTGTTATTCCTATTTTCCCCACAAAAGCAGAAAGGTGGGTTGGGCTGAGAGAGAGATAGTGACTGGCTCAAAGTTACCCAGTAGGCTTTCATGGCTAAGGTGAGGCTTGAACTCATAACCTCCTGCTTTCTAACCTGGTGCATATATCACTAGACCAAACTGACTCTCATCTGAATCTGGTTCTCGAGTCAAATATTTCACTGATGAGTGAATGAAATAATCTTTTTTGAGCAGGGAAATCCAAAGCCACCAGAGTAGGAGATATTGAACTGATACTCAAAGAATAGAAAAATGGTGGTTGCTGAGTGTGACTGTCATAATTTCCATGGCTCTGTTTCAGTAGGTTGTGTGTCCCTCCATTGAATCCTTATCTTCATGTATGTTGTCACACGAGGACACTTGAATGTCTTCTCTGAAATTTCCATTGCTACCTTATGAAATTATTGTTTGCAACGTATTTCCTGAGTGCTGGTTCTTTTGTTGTTGATTGTCCCCAAAGTGACTTCTGAAAAGGCAAGTGGACTTTCTTTGCTTTTGTTCGAAGGGATTTTACTTCTCATCCTAGAAGCTTCTTCCGTTCTTGGTCAGAGTCAGAACTGAAGAAGTTTCTTGGATGAGAAGCGAAACGTCTTCAAGGAAAATCCAAGAAAGGTCCGGTTGCCTTTTGAAAAATCACCTTTGGGATAATCAACAATAAAGGAACCAGCATTCAGGAAATGCATTGGTAATCAACTATTGAAGCATTCTCATATTCAATAACAATTAGAAAGGAACAAATTGTTAGAGATAGTGAATTACTGAATGGAAAGGGTGAACTTAAATCTATGCAAGAATTAGAAGAAAAAGGTATTAAGATGAATTGGTTTTCCTATTTGCAAATACATTCTAGATACGATAAAGATTTTAAGACAGAAGGTTTTTATGATAACTTGAGTTATCTAGATATAATTTTAACAGGTACTGATGAAAACGTAATTAAAAAACTATATGGATATTTATTAGAGGCTAAATTGGAAGAAGAACAAGTTAAAGAAACTTAACCCAATGATTGCTTGGGGAAAAAAATTTGGACATGGAGTTGATTTAGAGAAATGGCAAACATTGTGGTCGCAAAATTACAAAATGACAATGTCAACTGCATATAAAGAAAATGTGTATAAGATGTTTTACAGGTGGCATCTACCCCCAATGAGAATAGCCAGAATGTTCAAGAATAAATCTGAAAAATGTTGGAAATGTCATCAGACACCAGGTTCATATTACCATATATGGTGGACGTGTGCAGAAGCCAAAAGATACTGGACTAAAATCCATACATGGTTGAAAAAAAATGATAAAAAAACACATAGATTTTAAACCAGAGATTTTTTTATTGGGGATTGTACCTGAAATATATAATAGAGGATTGAGATATCTGATTGTGAATGTATTAACAGCGGCTAGAATTGTGTTTGGCAAAAATTGGAAAAATGAGAAAATACCAACTCAAGATGAAGTTATTAAGAAAATAATGGAATGTGATGAAATGAGTAAATTGACATTTGAAATCAGAGAACAAGGAGTTAAACAATATTATAAGATATGGGATTTATTTTATCAATGGTTAGTTAAAAAAATATGGAAATGAAATATGATGGAGATCTTTATAATAGAAGAATTGTAGAATTATATAAAGACGTATAATTATTGGATCGATTTAGGATGATGAAATGAATGTTATAATATAAATTAACTCAAATTTTAGAATATTTTGTATAAAATGAGGGAAGAATAGCTATAGTTAAATAAACGATTAATGTGGACAATAATACATAGATATATATTAAATTGATAAAATGAGAATTTAGGAAAACTGTAAGCTATGAATATGGGGAAGATGCACAAAGGATTTGTAACCAGCTGACACACTGTGTGTAATTGAAGATGTGTTTATGTATGTTTGTTTAAATTCTTTTAAAAAATTGGAAAAACCATATCCCCATTTCTAATGGATATTCCTGGGTTTCTATTTCATGCAGCTGAGATTCAATATCTCTAATCTTCTAAAAAGACAACTGAATTCTTAATGTCTTTCAATCTTGGGGTGTTGAAAGACGGAAGGTGTCTAATTAAAGAATCTTGGAGAATGATTGCAAATGCAGCATCCTGAGCATTTCTTTTGCAATTGGCAACTATAATAAATCTTAGTTGTCAGGATAATCCTCCATCAATCCTCTGTTGTCAGAATTAAGGACTTCTATATGTATCCTATGGACAGCAAACAATCCTTCTTTCTTTTCTTTTTTTCGTGAGCAATTTCTCAAAGCCAGAAATATTACACCAAGTGTTAATTCCTCTTTATCAGTTGCTCCCTGTGGTTGAGGTCAGGTCTGAAAACAACGATGTAGCACTTTGGCAAGAATATGCATCCCAGTAAAGCAGCGCTGGAGGCCAAGATGGAGAAGACCTCCACAGCTACCATGGCTTTGCCTTTTGTGCTCAGATAGGCTGGAAAGAAGGAGATCCACACACTGCAAAAGGCCAACATGCTGAAGGTGATGAACTTGGCTTCGTTAAAGCTGTCAGGTAATTTACGGGCAAGGAAAGCCACAATAAAGCTGGCGATGGCCAAGATACCCATGTAGCCCAAGACACAGTAGAAGAAGAAAGCTGACCCCTCATTGCACTGTAAAATCATTTCTTGGAGCTCTGAATGCATGTCCAACTCAGGGAATGGGGGAGATGCTGACAGCCAAAGTATACAAATACATACTTGTAAGAGAGAGCATGAAAGGACAACAGCAAAGGCCAATCTTTTCCCCACCCATCTCCTCATCTGAGAACCAGGTTTAGTGGCCATGAAAGCCACAACCACAGTGATGGTTTTGGCCAGTACACTAGAAATAGCCACTGAGAAGGTGATGCCAAAAGTTGGTTGTCGGAGAAGGCAGGTCACCTTGTTAGGTTGGCTGAGGAAGAGCAAAGAGGAGAGAAAACAGATCAGAAGAGAGACAAGCAGGGTGTAGGTAAGGGACCGGTTGTTGGCTCTTACAATGGGAGTATCTCTGTGTTTAATAAAAGTTCCAAGTACCCAAGATGTCAAGAAGAAGAAAGCAAGAGCTGCTGAGGATAAACCAATTCCTAAAGTTTCTTCAAAGGTTAGAAAGACCAGCAGTTTCAAAATACATCCTTTTTTCCCTTTATTTGGATAATGATCTTCTGCACATTCAAAGCAATCTTCCATATCTGAAAGAAAAGCCGAGGCATATTTTTATACATTCCATATTTTTGAAAATAATATTCTTTATGAGTACCAACAATTATCCCTCTCAAGTTTTTTTTCCTATTGGCTAACATAATGTTTGAATAACGTTTCTATGGAAATGCAGTTTCTCCATCATTGAATTAGCTGGGACCACCGTAACAGAAGTACAATGGAAAAGGCAATTATTCACTGAAATACAGTCCTGTCGAATAAATCTTCCAAATTTTAAAATTTTGACCATTTTGACATTGATCCATTTTTCCAAAACACAGAGAAGAAATCTGTAGGGGTGGATATAAGAGCTCAGATCTCGTGAGCATTGTGATTCACAGGTATAGAAATGTATATTCACCTTGAAGAATTCAAAAAACTACTTGCTACACTAAAGTAGTGTATTACAATTTGCTTCTATTGAAATCCAAACCTACCCTGTTGATTTGAAATCTTCCCTTCTGGACACAGGACACAGTCGTGGCAACAGAACGGCTTCCCTTCCAACCCTTTCTTCCAGTATCCAGGGGAGCAATGGTCATTACACAGAGAAATCGGAAGAACCTGGTGATAAAAAATAAAAGATTTCTGCAAAGAGAATTTAGTATTGCTAATTGGTTAATATTTGAGTTCCCAAAGGGTTAGTCCAGGTGTTTTTATAAGGTAAAAGTTTCCCTGTCCAGTTGTTTTCAGCTCTAGGACACAGTGCTCACCGTGTTTCTTGGCCGAGGGAGCATTGTCTGAAGATATATTCTGTGGTGGGATTCAAGTAATTTAACACCTGGTTCTCTACCCTAATGATTTCTTCCAACAGCCAGTTTGCCAAATTGCTCAGAAAGTTAACAACCGGTTCTCCCAAAGTGGTGCGAACTGGCTGAATCCCACCAGTGGATATATTCCATGGTCATATGGCCAGCATGGTTATATACCAAAGGCACAAGGAACATTGCTACCTTCCCACCAAAATTGTACCTATGAATCTACTCATATTTCCATCCTTTTGAATTCCTAGGTAGGAAGGAGCTGAGGGAGGAATGGAAGCTCACCCTATATCATGGCACTCGGGTCTCAAACCCTGGCTGTCAGCTTTCCAGCTGACAAGCTCAATGTCTTTCAGCACTGAGCCATTGCATATTTATACTATCTCTTAAAATGTTGACGTTATAAGGATGAGGAAAGGGCGCCTTTGGAGAATGACAGGGTGAATAAAGAAATATATGTGATTACAATATTATGGAAACAGTGTGACTCCTGTGATTTCAAAAGGAAATGCAAGCCAAATATGAATACTTGTCTTTTAAATTGTTTTAAAATATCATTTTGTCAATTTGATGAAAGCTTGATCATTGACAATATTTGTAGAGAGTATGTCATTTCAAAAATCACAAATTAGATTTCTAAAGAGACTGTGTTCAATATTGGATCATAATGGATCGAGGAATAGATTAAATGAATCCACACCTGGTTAAAAGCTGGGTGCCACACAATCAGCTCTTCATCAATGATTAATTCCTTCGCGTTGGGAAGATGAGGATCCATCTTTCCAACTCTAATTCTCTGAAAAGATCTATTTGGAAAAGTGATCAAGTTGGTGATGTCGAATCCACCCGTTGCTTCTCCTTTCTCATTCAGGAACACTCTCTCCCCAGCTGAATTGTTAAATGAAATGCCTTGAAGAAATGAATGGAGCTACTTGAAAGAGAATGAGAGAGAGAGAGAGAGAGAGAGAGAGAGAGAGAGAGAGAGAGAGATGGAAGGATAATAATGAAAAAATGCCCAGTATATTTAACTTTCACTTACTCATTCAAATAAGTACACTTAGAATATAGATAATCTATATTTCAAGGAAAGACACAGGTTTGTTGTAGTCTTAATTGAATGTTATTTCCAAGGGGGGAAAAAAAATGAAACAACAGCAGTTAATAAATCAATATCAAAACGAGGTATTGACATTACACAACTTGATTCAGAGATGATTTATATTCACTATTTAAACAACTAGACAATAAAATTTGGACCATATCTAAACTCATCCTACATTTCTTCTTCTTTGTTAGTAGAAATGTATTTAACATCATGAGTCCTGACAAATTTCCTTTAGTCAGATTTTATCATCTGAGACTTAATTCTTTTGAGAGAGAGGGGGGAGAGATTGTGAATATATGTGTGTGTGTGTGTGTGTTTTCTGAGGTTTTCGCGGGTGTTTGTATGTGTGTCTTTGGTTATTCGGGTTTTGTCCCACGTAAAATTGGAAGTGTCTTGGCGATGTTTTGAGTCTCACTCCTCATCTTCAGACTGGTGTTTTCGGCTTCATGCTTTTAGGAAGATAGAGTCAAACTTTGAGCCTGTGGGCATCAAACTGCCAAACCACTGGCAACCAACAGCCAGTAGAAGGAGCCTGCAGTACTGCTTTCTGACCACTGTGCCCCCATGGCTCTGGTGAGAATCATTGAAAAGCTAATAAGAAAACTGAAATGTCTACATTTCATAAATATTTTGGGGGATAAATAAAAGAAAGACTGCATTTGGACACAATACAGTTGAATTCTTCTTGGAACTAGGTTGGATAAATTTACAAGACAGGCCAATTCGATGTGGAGGTGAAAAGTTATATATACAATGAAAATTGATGGATACAGTAAATCCCATTGACTATCCTGAAATTAGTAAAGACATAGTTTATGTTCATCCTCTTATTCTATAAAACTAATAACTTTGTTGTCTCTCTCTATTTAGTTGCAGCCATAGACCAGGGTAGATAAGTTATATTAGACTGTGGATGACTGTGGATAATCATTGAGATACACGATAGGTGTGGCATGGAAAGATTACCTGCCAAGGAAGCAGATGTAGAAATTCAACCCTTTGAATCTCTCTTGGTTGGGATTTTGATCTCACTGCCTCATGCAAGGAATGTGCCACTGCATGAACAGCATCGTAGATACTGTAGCTTTGGCCAGTCATCTGAAATTCAAACAGAGGTGCAGGTAGATTCTCCAAATTCTCTTCTCCACTACAAGTTTCATTCATCGTTGAAGATAATTCTGTATTTGAAAAGGAACAATCGAACAATTGTTCCCAAACATCTTGAAGAAATTGATCTTTGTGGGTTGAAGGTTTGATGACTTGAAGAAATTCTTGAAAGCCTTGAATATCTCTTGTATGGAGAGTAAAGGAAAGAGCCCCATGGAACATCTGGAGATCCCAGCTCCTTTGACCTCCCATCAGGATGAAATCAATAGGATTCATCAGGATCCAAACCTTCCTAAATGATGTAGTCTCTTTATTTTCAGGATCACGTAGAAACATGATGCTTCTGAGCCACGCTATTGTGAATGAATCTCCATAGACAAGAAAAACATTTGCTTTTCGATCCATCAATTTATTGGAAATAATTGAAACTGAATCTAACAATTCTGGGACATCTTCCAAGTTGACATGTTGCGGAAGTTTTTGTGCGAAAGCTAAACAGACCCCATTCTGTGAAAGCAACGGCTGCAGTTTCTGCAAAAAACATTCTTCCTTATTTTCAGAAGCAAAGACACCAATCCACATCCATCCAAAATGGAGAAGAAGTTGGATAAGTCCAGTGTACTGATGCTCCTCTTTTGGGACCATGCAATAAATTGGAAATAACTCAGTAATCTGAACGTCTTCTTGGGCAAAGGAACCATAAGTCAACTTAACAAACAAAAAAGAGAAATTGGTTATTTATGAAAATCATGGGAAAAATATGAAGACTGCTTGTTAGAAATTTAATGAAGGTCTCCTGTCAAGCTTTGATGTTATCTCAAAATAAATGAATTTCCAAACAGCCGATCTTTGAGGAAATTTTCTCTTTATTGAGCATAACTGTCGATCCTTGATGCTTTCGCAGTCAGCACTAATCTTTGCCCCCCAAACCCACCCTTTCCATTCCCCAATTCTCTGCATCTCATTGGCCATCTTCCAAGCCACTCTCCCCATCCCATCTCCATCAGTTCACAGGAATGTCCTCCTCCCATCCCATCTCTGAGGAGACAGTATCTTCAGAGGAATTAAGTAGGTGAAAGTTCAAGCTTCTCCTCTCCTTTTGTATGCCAGCACTGGAACGCTGACATCTCCCTACATTGAACATTTGTCGAATTCTATTTAGACTATGACGATTCTGATGAAAAAGAGAAGCAACTAAAACCCCATGATGAAATATTTTCACATCAGAAATTCAACTAGATTATAACCATACCGTTTCCTAATCGAGTTCTAGTATATTCATCCCCTTAGAACATCTGGAAACTTGCTAAATATCTGAGCTTGTGAACTCTTCTCAGCCTAAGGAAAGGATTCTTAAGAGCTAGACTTACTGGACTACCTTCTTCCCTTCTTTGTAGCAAATGAAATAAAACACTTATAGATGAAAGACTATGCCCATGAGATTCTGGGTTAATCATTTCTTCATTTACTTCAATTATTATAGAGATCGCCAAAAGTACCACGTAGGCCCAATCCTTCAACAATTTCCAAGCAAATCAGTTGAGTTTTAAGTTCAGTTATTACTATCAGACCCAACCAAGACATACGAAAGAGAGTTGTGATCTATTGTCGAATAGCTTAGTGGAATCTGGAGTTGAGTTGTGGACAGCAGTGAAAATACTGATGGCTTTGAGTTGGGGATGGGCAGCAAGTGGCTGAAAGGAGAACCTCCCTAAAACTGTGAAAAATGATACAATGTTCCAATATTTGAGGTGTTCCTACAATGACGACGGGGGTCAAACTATTTTCCAAAGCACCAAAAGCAACATGAGAAACAATGGATGGAAACTAACTAAGGAAAGAAGCAACCTAGAACTAGGGAGAAATGTCCTAATGTTGAAAACAATCAACAAAATGGAACAACTTGCCTTCAGATGTTGCAGTTGCTCCATCACTGGAGGCTTTAGAAAGAGACTGGACAGTGATTTATCTGAAACGGCATTGGGTCTCCTGCTTAAAGAGGTAGCTGGACTAAAATACCTCCAAGAACTCTTCCAACTCTATTATTCTAAGCTCCATGTGATTCATAGAATAATATCCATATCATTCTAAGCTCCATTTTCTATCCTCCTCTTCACACAGCTCCAGATTTCACCACAAATAGTGGTCAATCCAAAACATCAGGTTGCCTTCTCAAATAAGATGAATTTTGTACTCTAATTTGTGATTTCAATGTACATTTTCTAATTTATGATTGCAATAAAAGGTTTAGATTTTCTTGACTGGTTATTTTGAGCCAACATTTTGAGTTGTGGGATCAATTGCAAGAAGGGAGAGCAAAGAAAGCCAAATTGAAGTCCTGCAGAGAGGCATGGCAAAATACTAACTGACTCTATAGCAACAATCCTTCAACAACTGCTAGGAAAAACAGTTGAGTTTTATACTAAACTGCTGTTATCACACACCAACCAAATCATAGCAAGAAAAATTGTTACCTGTTGCTGCATGGAAGTCAAAACACATGTATGATTGTAATAAAAGATTTTGATTTAATTGGATTACCTTGAGCTAGTCAATTGAGTTGTAGGAAAAACAGAAGAGGGGTGATAAAAGTATATTTAATTGAAGTACTGGAGAAAGGTATAGAAAGCAACTAGAATCTATTATCAATTACAGAAGAATTTTCTCTCTTACTCCATCGCAAACTACCTGTGGAATTTTGTAGACATGTACACTTTCTGCCATAAAGGATGATGTATCAGGACCTAGTCCCCCAATGATAGCCATGAGATTCTTCTGGCTATCACATTTGTAGTTTGGGACAAATTCCTGGGATTTGAAAAGCAGGTCCACGGTGGTACGGTAGGTCATCCTTGCATTGTTGTAACTGTCATAGATGTGGAACCCAAGAGTGAGGTTAGGTAAGATCTGGGAGTCCTCATTGATCTCCTTCACAGCAAACGCCAAGGCGAGGGCATGCTGGTAGAATTTGGTTATTACACTGCAAATAGTTTAAACACCCCATTGAACAAAATAAGTTGACAATGCTTTGATGGTGAAAGCATTGATATATGAGGAACAACCATTTCTGTCTCTGTTGTAAATAAGAACATAGGAGTCTTCGTAAAAAAAAAGCCAATAATTTGTATAGTTTTCAACTATCTAAAATATTTTCCTGGTTTGCAACAAATTAAGTATAAAACAAAATCGTGATTTTTTTTCATGCTATCGCATTTATTTCTATCTGTTTGGCTCAAAATATAATACAACCAGCAAATATCACTCTTTTAATACATGTAAATTATGCAAGGAGTGACTGCTCAGATTGGATACTTTTAATTATCTTACACTCCTAAATGTTCTCCAAAAGACTTCTTGCAGAATAGTTTTATACATTTCATGAGTAAGATTTTAACACAGTGAAAATGGTTTGTTTTCCCACAATCTGATAAATTTGGAAGACAAGGAAGGACATGTAAGTTTATAGACAAAACCATGCATTTATACTCAAACAGCTTTTAGCCCTATAAGCAATTATGGGAGATCTGGCTAAGATTAGAAAATGAATGGAAAGAAAAAAAAATCCTTACATTGGTAAATCATAACGTTTTAGAGAAGGATGTTGCTTAAATTCAAGTTCAAAAAATGTTTGAATTATCTGAGACACCATCTCACCCACGATGAAGTCACCATGCTGATACCACTCATGGGGAATCAGGAAAGCATCACTCACAGGACAGCTCAGAGTAAATGCTTTCTGCATCAAGAGCATCAGAAGGAACAACAACTTGATGTGTTTGTCATAGTGAAAATATTTTTGTCTCCTGTCCATAAGGAAGTTTATATTTCAGTGGTTCATTCAATGATTAATAGCCAAGGCTGATATCTGACAATGCACCTAATCAGAAATCCCATCATTTTCTATTTGAAGTTCCTTGTGTGTGCAAATTTGTATACTGACTATCACTAGGATTGAACAGATGTTCTGGAAAAGGAGAAAGGAGGGAGCAAACTTGCAGCAATGAACCTGACAGAGCCATTATTATCCCTTTGTGCCCAAATCCCTGAGGTTCAAGAGTTACATTATAACCAGATTGATACCTTAGTTGTTGCTGAATTTAAATACCTTTATGCACAGTCCTTGATGCTTTGGCCTAGCTAAAAAAAAATATGTTGATTCCTGTACAAAACAAAAATTTAACTGATGTTTGTTTTTGTGCTTTTAATAGGCTGTGCACCACCCTGAGTCCATCAGGAGAAGGGCGGTATAGAAATAAGATGATGATGATGATGATGATCTAAACTTGTTTTTTTTTTCCTTTCTTCCAGACACTTCATTTCATTCCAAATCAGGGAACATCATCAGTTCACTAGAAATGTGTCCCAGAAAACGATCAAGGTCAGAGGGCATCAAGGAGTCCTCATTTCAAACCTGAGCTACAAATATACTCCTTCATTGATTCTGATATCCTTTCAACTCAATTACATCAAGTAGAATCCAGGATTATTACCTTTTGTTGCTTGATTTTAAATCAATCCAAACAACATTACTTAGATATTTGATCATTGTTAACCATTAACACACAGCACAAAGTCTTAAAGAAGACCTGATTATTCTTTTCATTAAATAGGTCAGTGGTGGGTTCCTCCCGGTTCGGCCCAGTTCCACTGAGCTGATAATGGTGACGATATGACATCATCAAACCAGTTCTGCCCCCCGCACCCCGCACCCACCCACCCACCCCACGTGCTATTCTTACCTTTTATTTGGCCCCACCCCCAATCTATTGCTGCCTCCTGAGTCCCAGCTGATGGCTAGAAGGAAAAAAAACTGTTTAAACTCTTGCTGCGGGGCTTCAAAGGGCCGCCCTACAGCTGATCAGTGTTAAAAGAAAAAAAAATGAGTAGACCAATGCCTGCAAAAATACATGAGTAGACCGGTACAGCTCTGCAAGTAGTTAAAAGCCTGGTAAACCAGTACTTCTGCTAAATCCTAAATAATTGTCACATTTTTTTTATTTTTTTAAATTTGATTTATATGCCGCCCTTCTCCGGAGACTCAGGGCGGCTTACAATGCGTTAAGCAATAGCCTTCATACTTTTGTATATTTATATTTATACAAAGTCAGCTTATTGCCCCCAACAAACTGGGTCCTCAATTTACCCACCTTATAAAGGATGGAAGGCTGAGTCGACCTTGAGCCTGCCTGGGATTGAACTCGCCAGTAATTGCAGCAGCTGGATCTTAAATGCTGCCTTTGTAGGAGGCATTACTCCCCTACGCTACTCAGGCTCCTGAGGCACATGAGAAAATGGTCGGGGAAGCCCCGTCCACAAAATAAGCCACACCCACAGAACCGGTAGTAAAAAAAATTAGAACCCACCCCTGAAATAGGTCCTGGAAATAATCAGAACTAAAATAAAATACTTCATTAAAAGCAAAATGACTCATGAAACAGTGAAATATTTTATTTTCCATATCCATTCATAAGAATAGGACACAGTGTTAGATATGCCAAGGATATACAATATCAATAAAATTGACACAACCCATAAACAACTCATAGAAGAGGATTACTCATTCAATTTCAGAGCAGAAATACATCAATCCATAATTTAATAATCAAAAATGCTTTTTCTTCACAAGTTGTCCTTTGCTGTTGAGGTCAGGCCTCAGCAAAATAATGAAGCATTTGGGGAAGAAGATACATCCCAATAAACCAGCACTAGAAGCTAAGATGGAGAAGATCTCCACAGCTACCATATATTTTCCTTTGGTGCTCAAGTAGGTGGGAACAAAAGACAACCAAACACTGCAAAACATCAGCATACTAAAAGTGATGAACTTGGCTTCATTGAATGTATCAGGCAGGTTCCTAGCCAGGAAAGCCACCATGAAACTAATCAGAGACAGAAACCCCATGTAGCCCAAGACAAGATAAAACATCACAACAGACCCTTCATTACATTCTGCTATGATCTCTTCAGTCATCGATTTCATGTTAAGTTCTGGAAAGGGGGGAGAAGTGATCATCCACACCAGACAGATGCCTGCTTGAATGAAGGAGCCTGAAAAAACAATTAAGAAGGACAGTTTTTTCCCCAACCATTTTCTCATGCTAGACCCAGGTTTGGTGGCCATGAATGCTGCAATGACCATGATGGTTTTGGCCAACACAGAAGAAATGGCCACAGAGAAGATAAGGCCAAACACGGATTGTTGAAGGAAGCAAATCAGTTTAAGAGGTTTTCCAATGAAAAGAAAAGAGCAGAGGAAGCAAAGCAGAAGGGAGATAAGGAGGGTGTAAGTGAGGTCCTTGTTGTTCGCTTTAACAATAGGGGTGTCTTTATACTTAATAAATATTCCAAGTATGAACACGGTAACTATGGAAAATAAAATAGCAACCACAACTAAACTGATTCCCAAAGGTTCTTCATAGGTTAGAAAAGTTATGGTTTTGGGGATGCAACGAACTTTGTCCTTACTTGGATACTGATCTTCTGGACATTCAAAACAGGCAATCATATCTGAAAATAAGAGAGAAAGAATTGAATCTAATTGTCATGATTACTGTAGCACCAAGTGAAATATATAATTATATGGCATTAAACTAATGTTTTCTAACCTGCCATTTTTAAGCAGTATGGACTTCAATTGTCGAAATTTTGGATAAAGAATTTTGGGAGTTGTGGTCCAAAAGTTTTAAAGCTGCTAAGCATGAAAAACACTGGATTAAATCATTGGAGGAGAACCAAAGTTAACTTATTAAAATGGGAATCTTCTCTGTCAGTAGTAATTGTGGTCAAATAGAATCACATTTAAAATATGCCAGAAGCTTCATAAAGACCTATCCCTTCAAGTTTTCTGTGTCCACAGTTAGGAATTGATGCGCATGAGCAGTAGTGACCGCCCGTCTGCTGTATTGCCTGGGATGCTACACATTCTCTTCATGACCAGATAGATAGATAGATAGATAGATAGATAGATAGATAGATAGATAGATAGATAGATAGATAGATAGATAGATAGATAGATAGATAGATAGATAGATAGATAGATAGATGGACTGAGAGAGAGAGAGAGACAGACAGACAACAGACACACAGACAGGCAGGCAGGCAGATGTTGTTGTTAGTTGCGAAGTCACATCCAACACATCGCAACCCCATGGTCAACGTTCCTCCAGGTCTTTCTGTCCTTTACCATCCTCTAGAGTCCATTTAAGCTCACCCCAACTGCTTCAGTGACTCCATTCAGCCACCTCGTTCTTTGTCATCCTCTTCTTCTTTTGCCCTCAATCGTTCCCAGCATTAGGCTCTTTTCCAGGGAGTCCTTCCTCCTCATTGGGTGGCCAAAGTATTTGAGTTTCATCTTCAGGATGTGGCCTTCTAAAGAGCAGTCAGGGTTGATCTCCTCTAGGACTGACCGGTTTGATCACCTTGCAGTCCAAGGGACTTGCAGGTGTCTTCTCCAGCACCAGAGTTCAAAGGCCTCAATTCTTTGGCACTCAGCCTTCCTTATGGTTCAGGAGTGCGTGTCCAGGAGGGCGTCTTCCATGGCTGTCTTTAGACGATCATATGATGGCCATGGCCAGGGGGGCTTTTTATCAGGTTTGCCTGATCTCCCAGTTGCATCCCTTTCTGGACCAGGATGCCTTGCGCACGGTCACTCACTCCTCGTCACCTCCCATCTGGACTACTGTAATGCTCTCTACATGGGGCTCCCCTTGAGGAGCACCCGGAGGCTCCAACTGGTCCAGAATGCAGCCATGCAAGTGATAATGGGGGCGACCCGTCGCTCCCATGTAACACCTCTCTTGCACTAGCTGCACTGGCTCCTGGTGGTCTTCTGGGTGCATTTCAAGGTGCTGGTTTCCACCTTCAAAGCGCTCCATGGCTTAGGACCTGAATACCTGCAGGACTGCTTTCTGCCACTGATTGCCTCTCACCGACCGACCGATACACTTTCACGGAGAGGGCCTCCTCAGAGTGCCGTCGGCCAAACAATGTTGACTGGCGACCCCCAGGGGGAGAGCCTTCTTTGTGGGGGGCCCTGCCCTATGGAATGAGTTGCCCCCGGATATACGAAGGAACCCCGACCTCCGTGCCTTCCGTCATGCTCTGAAGACCCTATTATTTCAGCAAGCTGGACTGACGGAACAAGGATTTTAAATGGGTTTTTAAAAAGAGTTTTAACAATGGCTTTAGTCGAGGTTTTAACTATGGCCAATGATTTAATTATTTTAATGATGCTCTTAATTTTGTATCGGTACTGTTTTACGCATGGCTGTACGCCTCCCTGAGTCCTTCGGGAGAAAGGTGGCATAAAAATATAATTAAAAAAAAATAAATTAAAAAAATAAACTTTCACAGCCATATATTGCAACTGGGAAAACCATAGCCTTGACATACACACTTTTGTTGGCAGGGTGATAGATAGATAGATGTAGATGTAGATGTAGATGTAGATGTAGATGTAGATGTAGATGTAGATGTAGATGTAGATGTAGATGTAGATGCAGATGCAGATGCAGATGATGTAGATGCAGATGCAGATGCAGATGCAGATGCAGATGCAGATGTAGATGATGTAGATGTAGATGTAGATGATGTAGATGCAGATGCAGATGCAGATGCAGATGTAGATGATGCAGATGCAGATGATGTAGATGCAGATGCAGATGCAGATGCAGATGCAGATGCAGATGATGTAGATGTAGATGATGTAGATGCAGATGCAGATGTAGATATAGATGCAGATGCAGATGATGCAGATGCAGATGCAGATGCGGGTGCGGATGCAGATGTAGATGTAGATGTAGATGATGCAGATGCAGATGCAGATGATGCAGATGATGTAGATGCAGATGCAGATGATGCAGATGCAGATGCAGATGCAGATGATGCAGATGCAGATGTGAATGTAAATGTAGATGATGCAGATGCAGATGCAGATGCAGATGCAGATGATGTAGATGTAGATGATGTAGATGCAGATGCAGATGTAGATATAGATGCAGATGCAGATGATGTAGATATAGATGCAGATGCAGATGCAGATGTAGATGATGTAGATGATGTAGATGATTTAGATGATGTAGATGTAGATGTAGATGTAGATGTAGATGTAGATGTAGATGTAGATGTAGATGTAGATGCAGATGTAGATGCAGATATAGATGCAGATGCAGATGCATGTACATGTTAGCCACAACTGTTTGACTGAACCTCTCCCATTTTTAATTATGAGATGAAGCCCTGCCCATTTTATCTAGTGTGCCATATGTTGCTTAAATGCTTTCTTTTTTTCCTTTGGGCATCATGTCCTATATAATTGCCGGTTTCTCGATGTCCCACGCATGCGCAGAAGGCACACAAGCTCACATTTTTGGGTTCTGGTTTGCAACCGGTTGTTACAGTATGTGATGCCCACTTCTGGAGTGATGTGATAGCAGCCTTCCAATATTTGAGGGGCTGCTCCAGAGAAGAAGGGGGTCAACCTATTTTCCAAAACACAGAAGGCAGAACAAGAAGCAATGGATGGAAACTAATCAAGGAGAGAAACAACCTGGAATTAAGGAGAAGCTTCCTGCCAATTAGAACAATTAACCAGTTGAACAGCTGGCCTTCAGAAGTTCTAAGTGCTTCATCACTGGAAGTTTTTTAAAAGAGATTAGACAATAATATAGGGGTTGAATTATAAGACCTCCAAGAGCCCTTCCAGCTTTATTCTGATTCTGATAAAGGGATTATATCTATTTTATATTGTTCGTTTGTTTGTTTGTTTGATTATCAAATTTATATAGCTATACATCTCACCAAAAAGTGATTCTTTCTATCTATCTATCTATCTATCTATCTATCTATCTATCTATCTATCTATCTATCTATCTATCTATCTATCTATCTATCTATCTATCTATCTATCTATCTATCGGTTCAATTTATATGCCACCCTTCTCTGGAGACTCAGGGCGGCTTACAATGCGTTAAGCAATAGCCTTCATACTTTTGTATATACCTGCTTAGTAGGGCTTTTGCCCCCACTCCCCAAGCAGCATTCTTTTTTTTATACAAAGTCAACTTATTGCCCCCCACAATCCGGATCTTCATTTTACCTACCTCGGAAGGACGGAAGGCTGAGTCAACCTTGAGCCTGGTGAGATTCAAACTCGCAGTAATGGCAGGAAGCTGGCAGCTAAGTGCTACTTTAACAGCACTTTAGTCCACTGCGCCACCAAGGCTCCTTGGTGGCGCAGATAATAATAGATAATAATGAGATAAAATAACAATGCAGTACAGTCAGTGGTGGAATTCACATTATTTTACTCCTGTTTCTGTGGGCATGGCTTGGTGGGCGTGGTGTGGCTTGGAGGGCATGGCTTGGCGGGTGTGGCAGGGGAAGAATACTGCAAGATCTCCATTCTCAGCCCACTCCAGGAAAAGTTCACTGCAAAATCTCCATTCCCACCCCACTCCGGGGAAGGATACTGCAAAATCTCCATTCCCATCCCACTCTGGGGAAGGATACTGCAAAATCTCCATTCCCATCCCACTCCAGGGGAAGGATACTGCAAAATCCCCATTCCCACTCCACTCCAGGTGAAGGACACTGCAAAATCCCCATTCCCTTCCCACTCCTGGGGCCAGCCAGAGGTGGTATTTGCTGGTTCTCTGAACTACTCAAAATTTCTTGCTACCGGTTCTCCAGAACCTGTCAGAACCTGCTGAATAGCACCCCTGAGTACAGAGAACCCCAACCTCTGGGCTGTGAGGGGTTTGCAACTGAGCTGCAGAAACTGCCGGCGAGTGCATTCACACTCACATCCTCACTTGTGTGAGCAGCAGGCACTCCATTTAAGTGAGTGGAAGGTGTGCGTACATGCTGCTCATGCAAATGGAGCTGTGCTTGTGCACACTTTCTGGCCACTCACACAAAACCATCTCCTCTCGCCCCCATCCCATGTAGCAATAAAACAACCAGGTTTTGAGGTCCTTTCAGGGGTGGTGTGAGAACCACCAAATCCCACTCCTGGCTGGCCCCATCCCTCCCCACCCACCCCTCCCAGGAGTCTCCACGTGGCCCGTTTTGGACAGGTAAGTGCAGGGCATGGAAGCTCACGGAGGGTGAAAAATGGGCCTACCAGAAGTTTGGGAAGGCTGGAAATGGGCCTGTATCCAGCCTCCAGTGGGTCTCCGGAGCCTGGGGAGGCCATTTTCACCCTCCCAGAGACTCAAGGAAAACCTCCGGAGCCCAGGGAGGGCAAAAATGCCACCCCTGCTGTGGTGTAGGAGGCTAACTAAGCCACACCCACCATGGCCACACCCACCCAGCAACCAGGCAGAGAACCCCTTGCTAAAAAATTTTTGAAGCCCACCCCTAGGTCCTTCAGAATGTCAAAGGGGAATGTAACACTACACTGCACTTAGCATCATGAGGTAGACCTTAATAGAAGCTCTAAGCCATGTCTGGTCCAGTTCATCCTTTGATGAGCACAAGGTATCCTTTAGATGTCTCCTCTATCATTTCATTTCCTTCAGCTGTTCTATAAACCACATGAAGTGATGTGTCGTCAAGGACAAAGATCACATGGTCACAATCTGACCCGGAATCTCTATCTGAGATTCTTTTTCCTCATGGCAGTAATTCTTTGAAACCAGTACGTTGTGGCATCACCCAATTTTGTGTATTTATTTATTTATTACATGTATTTATATGCCACCCTTCTCCCGAAGGACTCAAGGCGGCGAACACAAGTTAAGAAACATGTACAATAAAATCGCATTTTAAATCAAATAACTAATTCATGATAAATAATAAACCCAGAATCAGAGTCAGCCTATTTGCTTGAACAGCCAAGTCTTCAGCTCCCGACAAAAGGAGCGAAGATCAGGAGCTGTCTGGAGCTCGGTAGGTAATTCATTCCAGAGGGTGGGAGCACCCACAGAGAATGCTCTACCCCTGGGCACTGCTAGATGACATTGGCTCACCGTCGGGACTCTGAGGAGAGCGGCCCTATGTGAGCAAACAGGACGGTGGGAAGCAAGTAGGAGAAGGTCCTGTAAATATCCTGGACCTAAATCATGTGTATGCCACCATGGGAAATCTTCCAATATCAGAATTGGTCTTGGTATCAATGAAGGAAGAAAACATATACAAATAAAAGTAACTTGAGTGGTTGCTCAATTTTACGGGGGAAAAAAGTCATCTACCAACATAAAGTAGAGCGGAGTACAATAGAGTAGAATAAACCAGGCAGCACTGGGCTTTACATGATGTTACTACTGGTTTACTGTGGGTGTGCACACTCACTTCGTGCATGCACCTGCATGCTCACTTCATACCAGCCTTCCTCACATGCGCCCGGCCTCAAAAATGTGTGTAAATAGGATTTATTTACCTGCGATTTCCACTACCGATTCAGGTGAACCAGTCCGAACCAGCTGAATAACACCTCTGAAACCAGAGAAAAATTTACCTGACATGTTTGATATTTTCCCATCTGAACATGGATCACAATCATAGCAGCAAAATTTCTGCCCTTCTCTTTTCTTCTTCTGATAGCCAGCAGAACAGGGATTATTACACACTGAACGGGGCAAGACCTGTTGATAAACCATCGTGTAAATCAAGATTGGTGGATTTAACAACAACAACAAAAAAAACCCTCAACACTATATGTGCGCCTTTGAGAACCAGATCAAGGAATTAAAGTCTATTGATGAAGTTTTGAGTTCTTTTCCCAACTATGTCATTAGGAGTCACTTACTCACTGGGTATGCTATTTATTTATTATTTATTTATTACATGTATTTATATGCCGCCCTTCTCCTGAAGGACTCAGGGCGGCGAACACAAATTAAGAAACATGTACAATAAAATTGCACTTTAAATCAAATAACTAATTAATGATAAATAATAAACTCAGAATCAGAGTCAGCCTATTTGCTTGAACAGCCAAGTCTTCAGCTCCCGACCAAAGGAGCGGAGATCAGGAGCTGTCCGGAGCTTGGTAGGTAATTCATTCCAGAGGGTGGGAGCACCCACAGAGAATGCCCTACCCCTGGGCACCGCTAGATGATATTGGCTCGCCATCGGGACCCTGAGGAGAGCAGCCCTATGTGAGCAAACAGGACGGTGGGAAGCAGGCAGGAGAAGGTCCTGTAAATATCCTGGACCTAAATCATGTAGGGCCTTATAGGTGAGAACTAGCACCTTGACGCGGACCCGGAGAACCACTGGTAACCAGTGCAGCTGACGCAGGAGGGGTGTTATATGGGAGTAACGAGGGGCTCCTGTAACTTACTCCTGTATTGTACATACAACTGTCAGAAGCATTAGTGTTTTAACCCCAGTGAAGTCAGTGATTCTCAAACTTCTTATAACCTGTCAAAGGTGAGTTATAGCACTTTTTATTTTATTTTATTTAAAAATATATTAAAACATCTATTTTTTTCCCATTGTTCCTGAGTTTTATTTCATTGGTAGCAAAATTTCCCATCTCCCTCATGAAAAAAAAATCATGTAAATTTGTCCCATACAGCAAGAAAAAGAATAGCCATAATTGGAATACAAACAGTTAAATTTAACTAATTATACAAGTGTCAAGGTTCCAACAGATGCCCTAATTAACTCATGAGTCTCGAGCCAAGTTTCAAAAGAAATCCAGTTATTTATAGGAGCAACATGTCAGCATCTACTCAAGTGAGGTCAACTCTGCTGCATGTAAATTATGGCTCAACTTTGACCCTACTTCCTCTCTCCTCTCAGCCTGTGTCATAAATCACATTCTCCAACAAGGCACTCTTGCGGGCTGTAGAAAACATGCCTCATGATCTGGCTTTGGTAATCTGAAATCCAAGCTTGTGGAATGTGCTCACCACTTTGTGCCCATGGCAACTCGAGAGCAGGCTAGAAATGGCTTTACGAGTTGACAACAAGGCTATGAAAGTAGACTGTACAATCAAATTCATCTATGATCTCCAAATATTTCACCCAGAATCATGCAATAACTCAGAAATCCATACCTGCTTAAAATATTTGTGCCACACAATTAAATCTTCATGAATCACAAATTCTCTTCCTTCAAGTGCTGTGGGATCCATCTTTCCAATTTTCACTTTATGGTAGGAGTTGTTCGGAAACATGACCACGTTTGTAATATCAAATCCAGAAAGCACTTCTCCCTGATGGTTGATGGATACAATTTCTCCACGTGAATTATTGAATGAAAGGCCTTGGAGAAACCAATGAAGCTAAATAAAAATGAGAGGGAACTAATAACAGGGGGAAAAAATTTTTGTGGGTTATATCAAGACTCCCTGAATTTTATCTCAATAGAAAAGAAACTGAGATTACTTAAATCACATTGTTATCTGTCAATCAAATTTAAGTAGGACTATCGCTAGATTGTGACAACCTATGTCGTGGGATAGAAGGTGGGATAGAAATGGACCCAGCCAAGGTACAATCAGTCCTAGACTAGTGACCCCCTCGTACCCGAAGACAACTGCAAAGCTTCCTGGGGTTTGCAAACTTCTACAGGCAATTTATCCCCTCCTTTGCAAGAATTGCCAAACCGCTGACAGACCTCCTAAAAACAGGGAGTCCGGCAATAAAACCCCGCCCAGGACAACCTCTACAGTGGGACCCGGCCTGCCAACACGCGTTCGAGACACTAAAAGAAATGTTTGCAAAAGAACCGGTCTTGAAGCACCCTGACCCCGAACAACCCTTCGTCATCCAAGCAGATGCCAGCGACATGGCAGTGGGGGCAGTCATACTCCAAAAGAACAGCCAGGGGGACTTACAATCCTGTGCCTACACATCCCGCAAACTCACCGACACAGAGTCATGGATTAGTTTGTTATGCCCAATAAAGACAAATATTTCCACAAAGAACGGGCATTTGGAAATTCATTCGTTTGGAGATAACAGCGGAGCGTGACATTGCTCTAGTCACAATTACCGTCTTCCACAAATGAGATAAAAAGGTGACACCTGTTAGCATATTGACGAGATTTGACTTTTGTAACCTGATTAGCAACATGATTATGATGTCTGCCCTCAGCTGTCCTTTCTTTGGGATAAACACACTGCTAATTTAACTAAATAAGATCCATACCAGGGTTGAAATGCTTCCAGTTCGGACCGGATCACCCGATCCGGTAGCAATGGCAGTGGGTGGTTCGGAGAACTGGTAACAAAAATTCCTGCACTGCCTCCCGCCCCCCCCATGCCCAGCTGAGCCGCACGATCATTAGAGGCTGTTTTTTAAAAAACTTTAAAAGCATTTTTTCTACAATCTCCTCGGCCGAAAAAATGCTTTTAAAAGTTTTTTTTAAAAAGCCTCTGACGATGGCGCAGCTCAGCTGGGATTGTCAGAGGCTTTTCAAAGTATTTTTTTTCTGCAACCTCTTCAACTGAAGAGGTTGTAGGGGGAAAAAAATGCCTTTAAAAGCTTCTGGTGATTCCAGCTGACTTGCCTGATCATCAGAAGCTTCTAAAAGTGTTTTTTTTTTCCTGCAACCTCTTCAGCCAAAGTGGTTGTAAGAAAAAAAATGCCTTTCAGAGCTTCTGGCGATCCTAGCTGACTTGCCTGATCGTCAGAGGCTTCTAAAAGCATTTTTTTCTACAACCTTTTAAGGTTGTAGAAAAAATGCTTTTAAAAGTAAAAAAAAAAGTTGGCCATGCCCACCCAGTCACTTTACCCCCCCCCCTCCACCAAGCCACGCCCACAGAACTGGTAGTAACAAATTTTAGATTTCACCCCAGATCCGTACTGTATTCTCTTTCCACTTTTCCAGTACCTCAACATCAGAAGTGGTATTCGGCCAAACCCATAGCAGAAATCATGGGTGGATCTACCCAACTGCCCCAGTTCTATGCCATCCTATTTAGGCATGTTTTTAAGGCAAAGCGCATGCATGGAAGGTTGGGTGAATGCATGGACAGGGCATGAGTGAGCGAAGGAAGCATGCATGCTCACATTTGTGAACTGGTAGGGAAACTAAATTACTCGGAATCCTCCTGATATGGTTGTGTCCAACCCTGGATGCATTACAAGTTTGACAGGAAGCACCCATTCTCATTGACCCATCTTTCTTCTCTTTTCAGTCGGTTTTTACCAGATATGTGCCAATATGATATTTCCAATGAAAGTAATCTTTGAGGAATTCAATTGCCTCGGAGTCTTGCTTGCAATGGATTTATTACTTGGATTACCCAATTGGAGATTACCTGGGATATTGCATCTCCAGTACTGGAGTAGAGATGGATCCTACCAAGATTCACGCAGTCCTGGGGTGGCAAAAACATCTGCAGGCAGCTGCAGAGTTTCCTAGGCTTTGCTAATTTCTACCGGCAATTTATCCATGAGCAGGCAGGTTGGATGAACCCCCTGGCTAGGTTCTTTTCTATATACTTTCACAGCTCCGCCATCTCTTTTGGTGCCATTGAAATCCTTACCAGGGCGAACCTTGTTAATGGCAAAGCCACCCGGGCAAATGAAGGAATAAATTGCCAGTAGAAATTAGCAAAGCCTAAGAAACTCTGCAGCTGCCTGTGTGTTTTTGGCACCTTGCCACTCCAGGACCTTGATAGTATCCATCTCTATTCTGATACTGAAGACACAATATCCCAGCTAGTCCAACCAGGTTCAGTGGACAATTTCACGTAGAGGTTTGCAGCCAACAGCTTCTGCAAGACCTACCAGACTAACTAGATGTGCTCAGCTATGGTTTTGGTATAGATGAGGATATCGTTGAGGTACACCCTTGTTGCTTCAAGTAACCTCCTTTAACAGTCCTTCTCAGCCTTCTTCTGAAAAAGCATGGCTGGCATCTAGAATCCATCCTGTAACTCATCCCATCCAGCTTTTGGAAGGTCAACTCCAGATTGGTGACCCTGAAGCACATGCTGAAGATATTCTAGGTGGGTTGGCTTAAACACACTTGTGCCAAAGTCACCCAGCACTGAAGACCTTCAACCAAGTACTGCTCACTAAATACAGAAAATGGAAGAAGCTCAGTATACCTTTCATGGTACTAATCTACTCTTTGGAATGACGGTATTTGATTACCAAGTTAAGAGCTGAGGTGGTGCAGTGGTTAGAATGCAGTACTGCAGGCTACTTCAGTATTGAAGGCTATGGCTGACTGCCAGCTGTCAACAGTTTGACAGTTCGAATCTCACCAGGCTCAAGGTTGACTCAGAATTCCATCTTTCCAAGGTGTTTAAAATGAGAACCCAGATTGTTCGGGGCAATATGCTGACTCTGTAAACTGCTTAGAGAGGGCAGTAAAGTACTATGAAGTGGTATATAAGTCTAAGTGCTATTGCTATTAATAATAATAATAATAACTTTATTGTCATTGTACGTGTATACACAGTATACACAGTATACAATGAAATTCACTTAACACCCAGAGGCCAGGTGCAACACACATAACACTCCCCAAACACACTCCCACCCACCACAATTCCCCACCCCTAAACCACCCAAACATCCACACAACAGACCAAGTTTTTTACCTTCCAGATGCCTTGATCTTGAAGTTCATTCCTTCTAATTGCTGTCACTCTTTTGTATTTAGACTTAAGTATGTTCATGCCATGAACAGCATGGGCTACAGCATAGACTGCATTGTAGATACTGTAACTGTGACCAGTCATTTCAAATAAATGCGCAGGAAGCTTTTTTAGCTCTTCCTTCCCAGTACAAACTTCGTCACTTTCCACTGGTTTATTACTCTCTGAAAAGACACAATCAAAGCCTTGTTCCCAAAATTCTTTCAACAAACTATCTCGTTGGTTCTGAAATGGTTTGATGGCCCCAAGGAATTCCTCAAAACCTGGCAGGACGTTGGAGTGTATAGCAAAAGAAATTGCTCCATCAAACAATTGCAGATCTGAGGGTCGATGAAGACTCGTTAATGTAAGATCAATTTGAGCTGTTAGAATCCACAATTTTCCACAGCTATCATCTGTATATTTAACAAACAGAAACAGAAGCATTGCTGTGAAGCTTTCTCCATAGAAGACGAATGTATTGACTTTGGTTTCCCTCATGTGAACATTTATCCTACCCACCATAGGATTTTGGAAAATAAAAATGAAGGCTTGTTTGGGAAATCTCTCCACAAAAGCAGAGCAGATCCTGTTCTCGGAAAGAAGCGGTTCCAGGGCTCGGAGGAAATTGTCTCCACTGTCGTCATCCAGAATTAAGAGGCCAATCCACGTCCATCTGAAATGCTTCAGCAACTGGATAATCCCCACTACCTGAAGGCTTTCATTGGGAGCCATGCAGTAAAAGGAAGCAGCCATCTTTGTCCCAGGCTTCTTGGCAGCAAATGAGCCATAGGAGAGCTAGAATAAAATGTGTACTTTGTGGGTTATTGTTGTAAACTCTCCATTCCTATGAGAAAGTTATATTTTCTTAAAGAACACATAGAAATATACATTTCCCCCCTCCCAACCTCTTTCCTTGCATAGGCTTCCACTTTCATTTGCAAATGAAGCTATGACCATTATGATTCCTATATACTAACTGCTAAATAAATGGAACGCTGTTCTTAAGTTTGTGAAATTTATACCCTACCATTGTTTCAGGTCCCTAAGAAGACACATAGAGCACTCTAAACAATCCCATAGGTTCAGCTGAAAAATCCAGGTACGAAAAAGATAGGCAGGAGTGTGGGTTTTATTATGAACCAAATGAGTTAGACCAGATTCTAATGGGAACAGATGAAAAATTAATCAAGAGGATATACAATTAGTTATTAACTTTCAAATTGGAGGAAGAAAAAGTAAAAGAAACTACTGTGTTTCCCCCGAAATAAGACCCTGTCTTATATTTTCCTGAACCCCGATTTTCACCCTATTTTGGGGGAGGTCTTTTTATTTTGGGGTGCATGGAGCAAGATGGGGCTCCTCTTGCCATCTTACCTGATTTCCAGCTCTGCATTTAAATATCTTTGGGGAGGGCTTATTTTTGGGGGATGTCTTATTTTAGTGTATGGGCTCAAAAGCCCGATTGGGCTTATTATCAGGGGATGTCTTATTTTCGGGGAAACAGGATGTGATAATTTGGGCTAAGAATTTTGGCTATACAATAGATTTGTACAGGTGGCAGAAATTATGGAATAGAAATCATAAACTCACAATGTCAACAGCGTATAAAGAAAAACTCTGTGAAATGTTTTATAGATGGCATGATTCACCTGCAAGATTAGCAAATATGTATAAAAAAAATCTGTTAAACTTTGGAAGTACAACCAAATACCAGGCTCGTATTATCATATGTGGTGGATATGTCCCCCCACAAAAAAAATACTGGAAGAAAATACACAAATGGTTGGAAACTATGACAAAATAACACATAGATTTAAAACCTGAGACATTACTGTTGGACAGGAAACTATAATAATATTTAATTTTACATATTCTAACAGCAGCCAGGATTGTATATGCACAATACTAGAAAAATTTAGAAACCCCTACAGATGATAATATAATCAAAAACAATTCTGGAATGTGAAGAAATGGATAGGTTAACTCTAAAAATCGAAGGAAAAGAAGATTCGGAATATTTTATAACACGGGAACTATTCTACAAATGGTTAATTGACAGATACCAAGGTTAGAGGAGTGGATTTATGTGAAATATGGACTACATGAAAAAGAAAAACTGATGAGTAGATATTTTGATGGTCATATGATCGATACTATAATGGAAGATAGTATACTTTTCAATGATAATATCACATATATGTTTATATGTATATGATTATAATGATTACGATGATGTTTATATGTTAACACTTTGGACACCTAGAAAATGCACTGTTCAACATAGAAATTGAATATGTGATACAAAACAATAAAAAAAAATTATATATTTAAAAAAAGAAGACACAAAGAGCCCGCTAAACAATCCCGCAGGTTTAGCTGAGAAAGCCAAATTGTGATGGACACAATTACCCACCAGTGAAGATGAATTTACATCTGACCACCTGAAGCTCTCATAAACTAGTAGCTTTCTCTAATAGATTCTTTTTAACATGTTGCAGCAGATATGTTTTAATTCCAACTCCCCAATTTCATCCGTTCATGTTGATGCATAATTGACGCAAAATTTAACCCTTACTTGGAAAAGAATTGTTTCTCCTTCCTTTCAATTTTGCCATATGGACAGGTTTTCACACACATCGATACATATATATCTTACCTGTGGGATTTTATAAAGACTTATGATATTTGACATGAAGAATGAAATATCACCACCAAATCCTCCAATAATGGCCACAACGAGATTCTCCTTGATACCACATCTGTAGTTGACAACCAACTGATTGGATCGGAAGAGCAGGTCCAAAGTGGAACGGTAAGTCAACCGGGCATCAAAATAGTTGTCAGAGATGAAAAACCCAAGGGTAACATTAGACAAGAGTCTTGGGTTTGAGTTGATCTGTTTCACCGCAAATGCCAAACTCAGGGAATGCTGGTACAATTTTAAAACAGATCTAAAAACATAAATGAAAATACAGTGGGATTGAGGAAAGAAGAATATATCTTGTGGAGTAACAACAATCATATGAAACTTGGATATTTTGATAGACATCAAATATAAAGATCAATGAGAAACATTTAGTTCATCTTGCTTGCATGAATTGTTAAATTCAATTGTATAATCTAGCTAGATCATGATTAGTCACAGAATCCAACAGATGTCCCAAAGGTGCTTTTTCAAGAGAGAACTTTGATTTTCCTTGAAGGGGTTTTGCTTCTCATCCAAGAAGCTTCTTCAGTTCTGCTTCAAGGAAAATCAAAGAAAATCCAGTTGCCTCTTGAAAAAGCACCGTTAGGACAACCAGGTCCTGGTTGACTGAGAATCTCCATAGACAATCAGGTAAAGGTAAAGGTTCCCCTGTTCTGTCCCCATCTCACACACACATACAGATAAACAGCCGGGGGTTAAATAAACTGGCAGACAACCAATTCCTCCAATAAGACTCTTGGCAGCCACCCAGTAGCTGCTTGCCAAGAACTTTATCAACATACAAAAATACCCACAGTCAGAATTGTCCGAATATTTCCAAGGCCCAGATTGCTGTTTTCCAGAGATGCAATGTGATTCAAAGGAGTTAGTTTTGTCCATCACAGAGTCTGAATGGCTAACTCACCCCCTTTTATATCCTGTGGGGTATGGTCCAGTGAGTCAGCTAATCTCTGGCACGCCTTTTCTTCTGTTGCGCGCGCCTGTCCCTGTGACGCTGCCGAGGGTCCAGCCAAGACTCATTACCCTCATCACTGTCCCTGTGGCTGCAGGGACTTGCTTGGCTCTGGGCCTATCTCTTGCCCTTCGGTGTCCTCCAGAGGCATTGCCAGAGAGGAGGGTCCTGGAGAGGGAGGCCTTGCCAACTCCTCTTCCTCACTCTCAGTGTCTGCATCTGCTGATGACACAGACTCAGGCAATGGAGCCACAACACCACCTTGCATATATGTGCTGATCGTTCCTGACTCTAGGGGGTGGTGCTTATCTCTGTTTCAAAGCCGAAGAGCCAGCGCTGTCCGAAGACATCTCCGTGGTCATGTGGCCGGCATGACTAAATGCTAAAGGTGCATGGAACACTGTTACCTTCCCACCAATGGTAGTCGCTCTTTTTCAACTTGCATTTTTTAATGTGCTTTCAAACTGCTAGGTTGGCAGAAGTTGGGATAAATAACGGGAGCTCACCCCGTTACATGACACTAGGGATTCAAACTGCTGGACTGCCTACCTTTCGACCAACAAGTTCAGCATCTTAGCCACTGAGCCACCACATCCCTAACTAAGATGATCAGATAGATGCTTAAACTGGATCTGCCATTTTTATCCACATATCAATTCTTTCCAAGCACCTGGAAACAGACAGATCTTGCTGTTGGGTGGTAGTTGTTAAGGATATAGTTGTGAGATAACCAGGACCGGTTATGAAGCAGAGCGTAGAGTTTTGCACAAGGAAACGATTCTGAGAGTAGTTGTGAATAAACTGCATACAAGCTGGTTTTTATAGTAGTTTACTTATAGAGCAAAGCAAAAGCATAGTCCTTTTACCAATCTACGTCTTAGCCATGCATAATCAAGCCAGAGATACAAAATTTCTTACCGGTTTGTAGAACAAGACATGAATCATTCAGGAACAATATAAACAGTTCATAAAAGCAGTAATAAATAAACCATGATCAAATTGACCACGTAAAGAGACCAAAGATATCTACAACATAGCATCAGGTAACAATATGGTGTAATGTCCACCATACTGACCACAATTAAACTCTTCTTAAATACAGTTGCTACAGAGCTCATCCAATCAGGATGCAGAATGACTCAGCAATACTCTTAAAGCTATATTATACATATTCTACTGTAAACATATAATGTTGGCTTATATATTACCTGGCCAACTAGTTAGGCAATGACCATTTCCTAACAGTAGTTAGAAGTATTGTAGCAGAAAGGAAGTTGTTTTACTAAAGATGCTTTTTTTTCCAGCTGACTGACACTGATTTTTTTCAATGCTGATATTGTTCTAGTGGTGCTCCAGTGGTTTTAGGATTGCACCTAAAACACCAATTATATTGGTACTACCTTTGCTTTCTTTTGTCACAGTCATTGTACTTCTCTTTGCATGTCTTTGCATTTTGTTATCTTCTCTTCTGCTGTTTCCAAATGCTCCCACACCCACTACCCAAGCCTTTAGATCTTCTCTATTGACTTTATCTATTCACAACAGAATCCCTTATGCCACCAGACATGAAATTCAGGGCTTGGATTATCTGGAACTGCACCGCCTGTGGTCCGATCTAAGCATAGCACACAAAACTGTCTGCTACAACATCTTACCTGTCGACGACTTCTTCAGCTTCAACCACAATAATACATGGGCAAACAATCGATAACAATCAAAGTAAACCGCTCGAAACCCGATTGCAGAAAATACGACTTCAGCAACAGAGTGGTCAATGCCTGGAATGCTCTACCTGATTCTGTTGTTATAGCCTCAAACCCTCACAGGTTCAACCTCAAACTGTCTACCATGGATCTCACCCCATTCCTAAAAGGTCCATAAAAGGAGAGTGCATAAGTGCACCAATGTGCCTACCGTCTTTGTCTTACTGTCCCCATTTATCTGTACTTACTTCCTTTGTTTATGTTTACACTTATACCTGCTATCTTCTACATGTTTGACAAATAAATAAAAAATAAAAAATAATAATGGTTAAGTTTTGCAATATGTTGCATTGTGTAGAAGATAACGATAACAATAACAATATTTTAACTTTTGTGTACTTTGTTTTTATTTGGCTGTTCACCGCCCTGAGTCTGCAAGGAGAAGGGCGGTATATAAGTCTAAATAAATAAATAAATAAATAAATAAATAAATAAATAATTTTATTTCTATACCGCCCCTCTTCCGAAGGACTCAGGGCAGTGCCCAGCCAAGTAAAAACACAATACAAACATCATAATTTAAATTTAAAAATTATTAAAAGAATTACATTTTCGGCCGAAAATTAGTTAAAAACCCAAAAATTTAAAAAGCTCCAAATTTAAAACTTAGTTACAAAGATAGCCCTGCCTGATGGAAGAGCAGGGTCTTAAGGGCACAGCGGAAAACTCGGAGGACAGAGATCGTGTGTATTTCCAGGGGCAGTTCATTCCAAAGGGCAGGGGCTCCCACAGAGAAGACTCTCCCTCTGGGTGTTGCCAGCCAACATAATTTGGCCGATGGCACTCTTGGGAGTCCCTCTCTCTGGGAGCGAACTGGTCGGTGGGAGGCTATCGGTGGCAGAAGTGGTCTCATAGGTACTCAAGTCCTGAGCCATGTAGCACTTTAAAGGTGCTTGAATCGCACCCGGAAGACCACTGGGAGACAGTGCAGCTCGTGCAGGAGAGGTGTTACCTGGGTGCAACGGGTTGCACCCATAATCACCCACACAGCCGAATTCTGGATCAATTAGAGCCTCCGAGTGCTCTTCAAGGGGAGCCCTAGATTGTCAGTTTGAATTCTAAAGTCCCAGAACAACTTAGCATCTTCATTTTCTATTACTTTGTCTATGTCATGGTCCCAAAATTTCATGCTTTTTTTTTTTAAAGGAAGACATTTCTGGCCAATATTCCAATGATATTCCAAATATCACAATAATCAAGATACAAGGCTGTTGATGTCTGACTGGATTTTTTTTTAAAGTAAATTCTTACACTGTCTCAAATGACACATGGAAAGGAAGGGGGGAAGAGAATTTCTTACAGAGGTGGCAGAGATGATTTCTGTGAAGGATGTCCATCAAAGGGAAGTTCCTCGAATACATATACAATCTGAGTGGTGATCCCACCAATGAGGAGGTTTCCTGGATTATACCATTCATGAAGGACAGAAGAAGGATCACTTCTTGGGCAAGTTATGGCATCAGTCTGGCACTTCATGTCAACCAGCAACCACAGTATGATTGGTACCCTCAACATTTTCTTAGAAGAGGATTATTTGTACCCGGTCACTGCATATTGTGAGACTATTTGGCATCAATTGCGAAATCAAGGAACGCTTTCAGCTAACACATGAAATTTTGTCAGTTGTCTCATACAATCAGCAAGGTGAGCAAAACTTGATAGACAAGCACATTCCAGTGAATGGAAATCACCACCACAATCAAAAGGCACAAAATCCTGCCTGTTTCAACAGAATATAGAATAACAGAGTCGGAAGGGACCTTGGAGGTCTTCTAGTCCAACCCCCTGCCCAGGCAGGAAACCCTACACCACTTCAGACAAATGGTTATCCAGCATCTTCTTAAAAACTTCCAGTGTTGGAGCATTCACAACTTCTGGAGTTTCTTTTCCTTCGACTGCAGAAGTGAAAGGTTTTATACCCTCTTCCAGATTGATATATCAATTCTTTTTCAGTATTTCCTGGAAAGGTGTTGCATCAGTGTCATAAAGTATTAATGATAGTCATTTAGGTTAATTGTCAATAAACACTAATCTCAGCAGAAGGAACCCCCTGGGTTTGGAGACCCATTATTTCACTTCCACATCACAGGTTTGCATAGCTATCTTTGTAGGGTTTTTTTTAATAGATTCCACATAAAACATTTACATATGATTTTTTCCCCATAAGTATAATCCTTATCCAGGAGATTCTTCCTAAACCAAATATTTATGGCTGAAATCTCTACTTTTCCCAAATGTATCTCTTTAGGAAACCAATGTGCACAATCAACCTCAAAAGAGCCTCTGAGAGTGATACTCCAGAAATGTTTCGTTCTTTCAAGAAATTATTTATATAAAGTGCAAAATTAGTTCATGAGTAATACATTGCTTCACTTGCCTTTTTTTTTCTCCTGAAAACCTATTCCAGCTTTTTTTCAACGGCTTGAAGGCATTCAGACACCATGTTTCAAGTAGTAGAATAGAATAGAATAGAATAGAATAGAATAGAATAGAATAGAATAGAATAGAATAGAATAGAATAGAATAGAATAGAATTATTTATTGGCCAGGTGTGATTGAACACACAAGGAATTTGTCTTGGTGCATATGCTCTCGGTGTACATAAAAGAAAAGATACATTCGTCAAGAATCACAACATACAACACTTAATGATAGTCATAAGGAACAAATAAGCAATCAAATCATATTAGGAAACAGTCAATATAAAGCATAAGGATACCAGCGACAAGGTTACAGTCATACAGTCATCAGTGGGAGGAGATGGGTGATAGGAACGATGACAAGATTAATAGTAATGCAGACTTAGTAACTAGTTTGACAGTGTTGAGGGAATTATTTGTTTAGCAGAGTGATGGCATTTGGGAAAAAAACTGTTCTTGTGTTTAGTTATTCTGGTGTGCAGTGTCCTATAGAGTCATTTTGAGGGTAGGAGTTGAAACAGTTTATGTCCAGGTTGTGAGGAGTCTGTAAATATTTTCACAGCCCTCTTTTTGACTCGTGCAGTATACAGGTCCTCAAAGGAAGGCAGGTTGGTAGCCATTGTTTTTTCTGCAGTTCTAATTATCCTCTGAAGTCTGTGTCTGTCTTGTTGAGTTGCAGAACCAAACCAGCCAGTTATAGAGGTGCAGATGACAGACTCAATAATTCCTCTGTAGAACTGGATCAGCAGCTCCTTGGGCAGTTTGAGCTTCCTGAGTTGGTGCAGAAAGAACATTCTTTGTGGTGCTTTTTTGATGATGTTTTTGATATTAGGTGTCCATTTTACCATATTACCATCTTGTAATCTTGCAATATGGTAGAACCTAGAAATCCAGTTAAAAATGCTATACAAGCCATCATTGAGAATAGTCCCTTAATCATCCTGGTTGCTCTTCTCTGCACTTCTTCTAGAGTCTCAACATATATTTTTTTTTACAGTGTGGTGACCAAAACTGGATGCAGTATTCTAGATGTGTTCTTACTAAGACTTTATAGAGTGGTATTAGTACCTCTCCTGTAATTCTCTTCCAAAAAAATGTAACTCTCTTCCAGAGAAGCTATATTTCCATACTGTAGTACAAGCTATATTGTAGTATTTTGGTGGTTCAGAAGTAGTATATATGAATGAGCAGTGTAGTGGGCTAGTGGTAAAGATGCTAACTTCCCACTTGGAAGGCTGAGAATTCAAACCTAGGTAGCAGCAGTTGTTTCTCTCCTAGGGCAGAAAGAAAATATATCTGCTGCAAACTCCATGTGGCATCAGGAAGGGCATCTGGTCAGTAAACTCTAAACTCTATCCAGTCATTCTGACTATACCCCAAATTAAGGAATTATAGGGTCAAAAAAAAGGGAGAGTTATAGTCTGGATCTGGATGTTCAAAATTATAATGCAATATTTCCAGGGTGTTATCCTTATTGAAGGATTATGAATATGGTGTCTAACACCCAGAGCTGGAGACCACATGAAATGGTGAATTCTTCCTTTGTGGAATTCTTCTAATAAAGGACTGATAGTCATTTACCAGAGATGTTTTGGTGGACTGTGTATTAAGCAGAAGGTTGTACTAATTGGTCAAAGACTGCTTTTCATTCTCTGATTCCAAATTAATGGAAGAGTGAGTGGATAATATGTGAGTGGGAACAAACCAGTCATATGGTAGGCTATGTTATAAAAGGTGATTTCCACCCAGGTGGCAAGAAACATAGAATAGAATAGAATTCTTTATTGACCAAGTGTGATTGAACACCCAAGGAATATGTGTCCAATGCCAAAGCTCTCAGTGCATATACGAACAACAAAGTGATAGGTCATAGATCATAAATCATAGTTACAAATCATTAATCGTAAGATACAAACAAGTGATAAATCATAAGATACCAATAGATGAGAAGATGAGAAAAGATGAGAAGTGAGAAGATGAGAAAGATGATAATAGCAATACAGCCTACTTCATGAGTAAATATCTTTAGGCCTAAAACAGTGCTGTAAGAGTTAGGTATTTAGCAGTGTGATGGCATGGGGGAAGTAACCAGTGGTAGGATTCAACCGGAGTAACAACCAGTCGACTGAGCATGCGCTTGGCGTGCGCAGGCTCCGGAGGAAGGTTTCAGCAGGTTCTGACCAGTTCTGGAGAACTGATAGCGGAAATTTTGAGTAGTTCGGAGAACCGGTAGTAAATATTCTAACTGGCCACGCCCCCATCTATTCTCTGCCTCCCAAGTCCCAGCTGATCGGGAGGAAATGGGGATTTTGCAGTATCCTTCTCCTGGACTGGGGAAGGAATGGAGATTTTACAGTATCCTTTCCCTGCCACACCCACCAAGCCACGTCCACAGAACTGGTAGTAAAAAAAAATTGAAACCCACCACTGGCAGGTTCACTTTGCTTGCACACACACCAAATGTGTGCTCCACATGTTTTTACATACCAACTGTGAAACAGCTGAGGTGCCGCAATCTGCTCTGCTGTGTCTATCAGCTGGGCTTCAAACAAAGGAAATATAAATCCTGTTCAATTGCGGCTGCAAGAAAGCAGTAGAAGCAGGCCAGTGGCCACCGGGGCTCCTGCTGGATGGGGCTGCTAGAGCCGCCGCTGTGAGATGCAGGTGTTCGGGGACAGGTGGCCTGGCTGTGGAGGCCCTGAGGTAAGCTAGTGTATAGGGCAGTTCCACTCCTCCACCTCACGGCGGCAGCATTGGCACACCACACTACTTCTGCCCTGCTGTGAGGAAACAGAAGTGGGCCTCCCATACCTGAGGGAAAAAAAGATACCCCATCTTATTTTTGTGGAAATACAGGTAGATCGTTATTAAGAGCTTTGGTGGCACAGCAGACTAAAGTGCTGTTAACTAGCACCAGCTGCCTGCAATTACTGCAAGTTTGAATCTCACCAGGCTCAAGGTTGACTCAGCCTTCCATCCTTTCTAAGGTAGGTAAAATGAGAACCCAGTTTGTGGGGGCAATAAGTTGACTTTGTATAAAAAAGAACACTGCTTAGAGGGGGCCAAAAGCCCTACTAAGCAGGTATATACAAAAGTATGAAGGTGATTGCTTAATGCATCGTAAGCCACCCTGAGTCTCTGGAGAAGGACGGCATATAAATTGAACTAAGAAATAATAAATAATGGTTACCAAAGAGCAAATCTCTTGAAAAAAACCTATTTTTTCTGGTCAATAAGTAAGTCCTATCAATAGTCATAATTAAAGAAAACACTTTATTAAACGCAGAGTAACTTATGTGGTAAAAGATTTTATTTTCCATTTGCATTCATAAAAATTTGACCCACAGTGTTATGCATGCCAAGGATCAATAAATTTGGCAGAAACTTTATTGAAAGCTGAGTAATTTATGATGCAGTGAATGATTTTACAATAATGGTAAAGGTGACAAAGCTCTGTTTTTATTCTTAAAAGATGGTTCTTAATTCCATGCATTAAGAACAAATGTAGCCATGATTTAATAGTTAGAAATGCTTTTTCTTTACCAGCTGCTCTTTGCTGTTGAGGTCAGGCCTCAGCAAAATAATGTACCATTTGGGGAAGAAGATACATCCCAATAAACCAGCACTAGAAGCTAAGATGGAGAAGATCTCCACAGCTACCATATATTTTCCTTTGGTGCTCAAATAGGTGGGAACAAAAGACAACCAAACACTACAAAACACCAGCATGCTAAAAGTGATGAACTTGGCTTCATTGAATGTATCAGGCAGATTCCTAGCCAGGAAAGCCACCATGAAGCTGACCAGAGACAGAAACCCCATGTAGCCCAAGACAAGATAAAACATCACAACCGACCCTTCATTACATTCTGCTATGATCTCTTCAGTCATGGATTTCATGTTAAGTTCTGGAAAGGGGGGAGAAGTGATCATCCACACCAGACAGATGCCTGCTTGAATGAAGGAGCCTGAAAAAACAATTAAGAAGGACAGTCTTTTCCCCAACCATTTTCTCATGCCGGATCCTGGTTTGGTGGCCATGAATGCAGCAATGACCATGATGGTTTTGGCCAATACAGAAGAAATGGCCACAGAGAAGATAATGCCAAACACGGATTGTTGGAGGAAACAAATCAGTTTGAGAGGTTTTCCAACGAAGAGAAAAGAGCAGAGGAAGCAAAGCAGAAGGGAGATGAGGATGGTGTAAGTCAGGTCCTTGTTGTTAGCTTTAACAATAGGGGTGTCCTTATACTTGATAAATATTCCAAATATGAACACAGTAATGATTGAAAATAATACAGCAATCATAGCTAAACTAATTCCTAAAGGTTCTTCATAAGCTAAGAATGTTGTGGTTTTGGGGATGCATTGAACTTTATCCTTACTTGGATATTGATCTTCTGGACATTCAGAACAAGCAATCATATCTGGAAATGGGAGAGAGAATGAAGCATTGAATCTAATTGCCATATTTGCTGTAGCATCAAGTGAATTAGATTAGATCAGTATTATTTTAACTTGTCCACTAAGAAGTATAGACTTTAAATCTCAGAATTATGGCTGGGGAATTTTGAAAATTGAGGTCCACAGGCAGGGGTGAGATGCTACCAGTTTGCTCCAGTAGAGGCAAACCAGTAGTGATTAAAACTTCCAGTTCTGTTGAACCAGTAGTAAAAGAAAGCTATTGCTTCCGTCAAACCGGTAGTTTAAAAAAGCTACGATCCGATGATCAGTTGTGTTGTGTGGTTTAGCTTTGCTAGAAAGTAGGATTTCCTCCTTTTTAGCGAAGCTAAACTGCATGGCACAGCTGATCCTCTCCCCTTCACTGTTCTACTTACCTTCCCAAGCCTCCTTCTGGTGCGTTTTGCGCGCATGTGCATGTAAAATAGATTACAATTTACCTGACATGTTTGACATTTTCCCCTCAGAACATGGATCGCAATCATAGCAACAAAATTTCTCGCCTTCTTTCTTTTTCTTCTGATAGCCAGCAGGACAAGGATCATTACACACTGAACGGGGCAAGACCTGTTGACAAACCAGGATGGAATCCAAGATTTAAGACTTGAATAATACAGGACAATCATTCTCTAGTCTACCTGCATAAATAGAGTAACAAGTAGGATCGTGAGATGAAGTGCCACACCTGGAAATCTCTCCCACATTTTCTAAACATTCCTGTCAGGGTTCCAAGTAACACCCCCAATGAAAGAAGATTCCGAAGCTTGAGTTTCCTCAAAGCTCCACTTTATTAGAGATGTCACATTGGCACATCTGGGAAAACCCGAATCTGAAAGCTTCCAGGTTTTCCCCACCCAAAGGAAAGTCCAAGTCCCTGCCCAACACCCACATGTCTATTAAATGGTCCAATCAAAGCACCGTCCCAACTGGAATTACTTCCCAGTCACACCACTCCAGGCGCAGGGCAAGATGTCCTTGACTCTCTGAGAAAGGAATGTTATTGTGACTATATATCACTCTGGCTCCATACAATCCTCCCCTCCCAGTTTCCCACAGTAGTAAATGTGGCAGGCCTGAAGATTCAATGCCAAAGATGGCTTCCAAGGCTGACAATTCCTACCTTTCCCCTTTCTGGATTTACTGAAGATGGAGAAATGATTTTTTAAAAAATACTTGCAGTGATATTTTACACCAAACCCAATACAAGCAGAAAACAAATAAAAATTTGCTCCGAGCATTAAGGGATTAAAGTTTACAATAGTCTTCATATCCTTCATAGTTGATGAAGTCCTTAACCATAATATCAGGAGACACTTGCTTACTTTTTTTACAATATTTTTGTTCAAATAATTCAGAAGCTTCCCAAAATTCCCCATCTTCCCACATTTGTCAATTATAATTTCCCCAGAGTAGGAGAAACACTCATACTCTGCGTACAGAATGTTTAATTTCAGTTCATTAAAGGATATGAAAGCCAGCTGTACAAACTCATCTCAAAATTTTTCATTGAAAATAATAAAATATCTTCAAGATCCATACCCTCTTAAAATATTTGGGCCACACAATTAAATCTTTATGAATGACAAATTCATCTCTATCAAGTGCTTTGGGATACATCTTTCCGATTTTCACTTTATGGTACGAATTGTTTGGAAACATGATGACATTTGAAATATCGAATCCAGAAAGCACTTCTCCATGATGGTCGATGAACACAGTTTCTCCAAGGGAATTATTGAATGAAAGGCCTTGAAGAAATGAGTGAAGCTAAATAAAAATGAGAGGGAACACATCAGTTGATACAATACAGTGGATTACTTCAAACATCCTGAAATCTATCTGTATGGAAATGAAACTTGCATTACTTAAATCCCACTGATTTCTTTCAGTCAATTTTCAAATAGAACTATCATTAAGCCATGGCAGGTTGCACAAGTCACAATTATGGGCTCCCCACAAGAAAGAAATGTTACACTATTGACATGTCAACAGTGTAACATTTCTGTCTTGTCTTGTGGAGAGCCCATAATTGTGACCTGTATTCCTTAAAACTAGATTTAAAAGCAAAATAAGCACAATTAGTGACATTATGGCCTAGCATGACCACCAGAATCACAGTAAAGGCTATCAAAATCCAATCCATTTGAAGACTTTATATATAAGCATTTTGTTGCTTATTTTGTCATCAAACTCATCTTAAGATACATGTTTCGGCAATGGTGAAGAAAATTTCCTTTAGGTTTAAAGCGGAAGAAGAAATGGGGTTTTACAAAAGGAGGAATTACTCAGTTGACAACATTCTTGTGGTTCCCTCAGGTGTCATGGAGAATAAACACACACTCTCTTCTGGGTGTTGATCTGTCCCCCTCTGCAGATACCCACAAAAACACAGCCAGTCGAGGGTTAAAGAAGCACTTGGCACACTCCACAGTTCTTATCTCAAACTTGGCAGCGATATGCACACCGTCTGCCAAGGACTTTAATAGTACACAGAAAGAAAAGCACAACAAATATTCAGCAAAGTCTCTGATCAACTTCAGCTTTTAACTCCAATGCCTATCCGATTGAGTATTTGTTCATCACAGAGATCATTACCACCCTGTCTATTATATAGTCTCTGGGTGTGGTCCAGTGACTCATTGATCCTGTGACTCCAGTCCAGTGACTCAGGTCTATTCTCTCATGCGTCTCCGCAGCTGCTGTAAGCGTTTATCTCGCCTTCTTTGACGTGCGTCCAGGAATGACGTCTCTCCCTCACTCTCATCTGAGACACCTGTTTCCCCACTACTTTGCTCTCTTTCAGCTGGCACCTGAGCCGGTGCCAGAGGGGGGGGGCTGGGAGATCTGGCTGGCTCCTCTTCCTCCTGCTCAGAGCTTCCTTCCTCCAATGGGATAGGCTCAGAGGACGGGGCCACAACAGGTGTCACCCTTAAACCCCTTCAAGACTGTTATTATATCTCTCCTTAGCTTTTCTTCTTTTTGACAAATGCGCTTAGTTCATGTATCTTCATAAGATTTAAGCTCCTATTCTCTCATCATTTTGTCACTCTTTTTTGTGAAAGCTGCTTTGTAAAGCAATGACCTTCCAATGACCTTCCAAACTCTCAATGTTTCATGTTCCTCCCTTTAACCATCCATCTTCTCTTACACAAGTCTTTGGCATCTAGAATTCTGTTGTGGTCAGCCAACAGCCTGCGGACCTGGCAACAGAGTCAGACAGACCCACGATTTTCGCTAGCGGTTCGGGTGAACCAGTCTGAACCAACTGAATACCATCTCTCCCATCAACATATTTGCAGAAGTCAATAAGTCACTTTTCACAGGATTTTTATACATTATGTCAGAGTGTTTACAGCATGACTGCTATTTTGAGACAACCCAGGATCAAAACAGAACACAGAGGTTTGTCTTACAAACAGTGATTTATATACAAGATTTCTATATACATACATACACGTGGTAGGCACAAAGGAGGCAATCAATCAATCTTAAATTCTACACGGAGAACTACAATGCAGATAGAACACAATGAAGAGAGAGAGAGAGAGAGAGAGAGAGAGAGAGAGAGAGAGAGAGAGAGAGAGAGAGAGAGAGAGAGAGAGAGAGAGAGAGAGAGAGAGAGAGAGAGAGAGAGGGAGAGGGAGAGATGCCCTCTAATGGCCTCCTTTATATAGACAGCTTCTTAAAGCGGCAATAACCGTGCTGACTCATCCTCAGTCTTAAAGCGGCTGATCAGCTTTAAATCCTCATTATCCTGACCCTCCTCCCATTTAAAGATGAACAGCTAAATGCTTTAACATATTCATGATGCTTTGTTTCTCCATTATTACTACATCATCATTAATTTGAGAAAGTGGAAGAAACTCAGCGTACATTTACATGGCAATAATTTGCACCTGGCAATGAAGGTGTTTGATTCACAAGTTTTTACCTTCCAGGTGCCTTGATCTTGAAGTTCATCCTTTGCTCTCTCTGCTACTTTTTTGTATTTAGCCCTAAGCAAGTTCATGCTATGTATAGCATATGCTACAGAGTAGACTGCATTGTAGATACTATAACTGTGGCCAGTCATCTCAAATAAATGCCTGGGAAGGTTTCTTAGATCTTCCTTCCCAGTACATGCGCCATCACTCTCCACTGGTTTACTGCTGCCTGAAAAGCCACAATCAAAGCCTTGTTCCCAGAAGCCTTTCAACAAACTGTCTCGTTGGGTCTGAAATGGTTTTATTTCCCCAAGGAATTCGTCGAACCCTGGCAGTTCCTTGGAATGAATAGCAAAGGAAATTGCTCCATCGAACATTTGCAAATGTGAGGGCTGGTGAAGACTTGTTAACGTTAAATCCATTTGAGCTGTCAGAATCCACATTTTTCCAGAGGTTTTTACTAGAAGATTCATGAACAGAAACAAAACCATTGCTGTGGTGCTTTCCCCATAAAAGATTAATGTATTGACTGTGAGGTGATTCAAATACATATTTATCGTGTGTATTATATCACCCTGAAACATAAAAAAGAATGCTTGTTTCGGCAGTCTCTCCACAAAGGCAGAGCAGATCCTGTTCTCCGAAAGATGTGGGTCCAGGGCTTTGAAGAACTTATCTCCACTATCATCATCCATAATAAAAAGGCCAATCCATATCCATCTGAAATGCTTCAGCAAATAAACAATCCCCACTGTCTGAAGGGTTTCGTTGGGAGCCATGTGGTAAAAGGAAGCCGCCATCTTTGTTCCTAGTTTCCTGGGAGCAAATGACCCATAGGACAGCTAAAATACAATGGTGCATTTTGTTGGCTATGGTTGGAATGGCACAAATCACCTGAGAATCAGAGGTGATATTCAGCTCTGAATATCAGCTGGTATTCAGCCAGTTCGGACTGGTAGCTCCGACGATCAGCTGTCCCCACCCACCTGTCCCCACCCTATCCTGCCCTTTTTTTCCTGCTTTCTAGCTCATCTCAATTGCATGGCACTCCCTGGAGGGGAGTGGCTGTGAGACATCCAGGATGGGGAGAGAGTCCTGATTGGGTCATGTGATGCTTTTGTGTCATGGAGGGGTAGAACTTTGGATTTTGAACTGGGTGGGGAAAACCTGGGGAGCTTCAGAGTTGGTTTCCACCAGCTGTGCCAATATGACATGACTAATAAATCTACAGGGGTGTGGTGGCTCAGTGGCTAAAATGCTGAGCTTGTTGATCAGCAGTTCAGCGGTTCGAATCCCTAGTGCCGCGTAACAGGATGAGCTCCCGTTACTTGTCCCAGCTTCTGACAACCTAGCAATTCGAAAGCACGTAAAAAATGAAAGTAGAAAAATAGGGACCACCTTTGGTGGGAAGGTAACAGCATTCTGTACACCTTTGGTGTTTAGTCATGCCAGCCACATGACCACAGAGATATCTCCGGACAGAACTGACTCTTCAGCTTTGAAATGGAGATGAGCACTGCCCCCTAGAGTTGGGAATGACTAGCACATAAATGCGAGGGGAACCTTTAATAAATCTATACTTTGAGGAACCCTGTCTTGGAAGTGTTGATTTCAACTGGGCTGTTACTTGGAACCCTGATAGCAACACTGCAGGCTAATTCTGCTGACTGCCAACTGCCAGCAATTCGGCAGTTTAATTCTGACTGGCTCAGGGTTGACTCAGCCTTCCTTCCTTCTGAGGCCAGTAAAATGAGGACCTAAATTGTTGGGGATGATAGGCTGACTCTGTAAACCATTTAGAGAGAGCTATAAAGCACTATGAAGCGGTATATGAATCCAAGTACTCTTGCTATTGATTGAAGCTGAATGTAATCCCTACTTCGAATAGAATTTCCCCCTTCCTTTCAATTTTGCCATAAGGATGAGTTTTCATATATGTTGTTACATAAATCTTACCTGTGGGATTTTATAAAGACTTATGATATCTGACATGAAGAATGAGATATCAGCACCAAATCCTCCAATGATGGCCACAATGAGATTCTCCTTGATACCACATCTGTAGTTGACAAACAACTGGTTGGATCGGAAGAGCAGCTCCAAAGTGAAACGGTAAGTCAGCTGGGCATCAAAATAGTTGTCGCAGATGAAAAATCCCAGTGTGACATTAGTCAAGAGTCTTGGGTTTGAGTTGATCTGTTTCACAGCATATGCCAAACTCAGGGAATGCTGATACAACTTTAAAACAGCACTGAAAAGATATTTGAGGGATAACAGAAATGCAGAAGAATTGAAGAGAAAATAATATATTCAGTGAAACAACAATAATACCCCCAAAGAAAGTTGGACATTGTGATAAGCATTAAATATAAATATCTACAAGGAGCATATTGTGCATCATGAAACAGAAAATATGTTGTGCCATTTAATGGACGAAAGCTGGACGATTCTTATTACTATGGTTGGTTGAACAGCAGTAGTTTTAGTTTCAGTTTAGTTTATTTCAGATTTATATACCGCCCTTTCTCCCAAAAGGGACTCAGGGCGGTGAACAGCCAAAAAATTAAAATACATAGAATACAAAAGTTATAAAGAACTAAAATAAACAAATTAAATCCTTGGCTTCTCAATTTAAAACCCCCAAATCCATAAAATTACAATTTAAAACCCCGAATCCATATAATTTAAAAAACCCTATTAAAAAACCCTTTGGGCTAGGCTGGCTTGTTGGAATAGGTAAGTCTTTAGGGCCTTACGGAAGGTGCGAAGGTCCAGGATCAGACGTATATTAGGAAGCAGTTCATTCCACAGGGTGAGTGCCCTTACAGAGAAGGCTCTCCTCCTGGGGGCCGTCAGCTGACATTGTTTGGCCGAAGGCACCCTGAGGAGGCCGTCTCTGTGTGAGCGTGAACCGGTGGGAGGTTATCGGTAGCAGCAGGCGGTCTCGCAAATACCCTGGCCCTATGTCATGGAGCGCTTTAAAGGTGAGGACCAACAACTTGAAGCACACCCAGAAGACCACCGGAAGCCAGTGCAGCTCGCGCAGGAGAGGTGTTACATGGGAGCGCCAGGTTGCTCCCATAATCACCCGTGTGGCCGCATTCTGGACCAGCTGAAGTCTCTGAGGGCACCCCAAGGGGAGCCCCATGAAGTTAGATACAGATACAGATTAACAGAGTTGGAATGGATTTAGGACATCTAACCTCCCGCCCAAGCAAGGAGACCCTACACCATTTCTGACAGATGGCTGTCCAGTCTCTTCTTGAAAGCCTCCAGGGATGAAGCTCCCACAACTTCCGAAGGCAACTTCTGTTCCATCGGTTGGTTGTTCTCCCTGTCAGAAAATTTCTCCTGACTTCCAGATTGAATCTCTCCTTGTTCAGTTTCCATCCATTATCCCTTGTCTGGCCTTTGGGTGCTTTGGAAAATAGCTTGTATTCAAAGAATTCAAAAGTAGGGTTGAAAGAATCGCAAAGGTCTTAGCAGGGCAAAGAAACCAAAGCCGTCCCAGAAGTAAATTTGATTGCAGGGGATAACCAGGAGAAGGTGGCAATGAAGGAAATCAATATAACTATATACAGGAACTGGGCCTGGCTAGTCTAGTGAAGAGAAGGACCAGGGGAGACATGATAGCAGTCTTCCAATATTTGAGGGGCTGCCAGAGAGAAGAGCGGGATCAAGCTATTTTCCAAAACACCCAAAGGCCAGACAAGGAATAATGGATGGAAATGGATCAAGGAGAGATTCTAACTGGAAACAAGGAGAAATTTTCTGACAGTGAGCACAATCAACCAATGGAACAGAAGTTGCCTTCGGAAGTTGTGGGAGCTTCACCACTGGAGGCTTTCAAGAAGAGATTTGTCAGAAATGGTGTAGGATTTCCTGCTTGGGTGAGGGGTCGGACTAGATGACCTACAAGTTCCCTTCCAACTCTGTTAATCTGTAAAATTGGTCGCTTGTTATTAGTTTTGGTGGTTGGTTGCACGATCATTCAGATTTGTAGACTGGATTTAGCATTTTCTGTCTACTTATTGAATCCTTCCCAAGGACCTGAAATAGGCTTATGTTGATGTCTGATGTTGTTAAAGATACTGTGACTGTAAGCTGTTCCGAGTAAAGCTTCCTTTTGCAATTGACCGATTTTGTCAGTGTCCATGGTATTCAAGTGGTGCCCCATTTGTTTGGGGATTGCACTGAAGGCAGCTATTATTATTGGAACTACTTTTGCTGCAGATCTTCTATTTCTATTCGCAGATCTTACTTTTTGTGCCTTTCCCCAATTCTTTCTCTTCTATTCTGTTGTCGCCAGGTACTGCCATGCTCATGCTTTTGTGATCCCACCAATTCTTACTTGCAGGTAAATGATACTTCTTGCAGATCTTCCAATTATTACTGCAAGATTCAGTTGCAGTCTAACTGAATTTTTTTGAGTTCGTTCTTACAGTGTTTTTTTTTATTCCTTCCAAATCTTACTTCCACTTCTTCAGAAATAATATTTATTGCACTGGTTTGCCTTTTTTGCAATCCTTATATGTAATTGCATAGATCTCATCACTACAGACACTTTTGGTGGACATCTGGGACAAGTCAAACATTCCCACTTTCCTTAAATTGTCCATGATGCTCAGAGTTTTGTCTACTGAAGGAAAAGCCTTCAGCTCTCAGGTGTCCCAATGGGGATTTAGAATATTTTTATTCCATGATTTGATGTTAAAATAGATTTTTATCAAGAAACCTAAGATCTATGGAGATCTATAGAGGAAACATTGAGAAGTCAAATCTTATCCTAGATTAAGGCTGTGTTGGAAACAGGGGTGAAATCCAGAAGGTTCTAACAGGTTCTGGAGAACTAGTAGCGGAAATTTTGAGTAGTTCGGAAAACCAGTAGATACCACCTCTGGCTGGCCTCAGAGTGGGGTGGGATTGGAGATTTTACAATAACCTTCCCTTGCCAAGCCCACCAAGCCACGCCCACAGAACCAGTAGGGGGAAAAAATCGGATTTCGCCCCTGGTTGGAAACTTCCAACCATGGAAAGATGCCAAGTAAACTACATGATTGATTCTTTAATTTTTCTCCAACCTGATATCTGTTTTAAGGACTAAGAGTGCAATTCCTTTGATCACACTGGCAATCTCAAAGCATCTGGAGGATAACTGATGCTTTTTTAAAATTGCTGTATTATGTTATATGAGAAGACAAGCATTGGAATCAAATCTCAGGGTTTGTAACCCTGCATAGATTTTCTGAGATGCAAGATGACCTCTGCAGGTGTTATGCAAGAGTTCAGCCATGACTCAGTAAAAAAAAATAAAAATCTGGAATTGTCATAATAAGTCAAATATATCTATTCAGCTGAATAAGAATAGGTCCTCCCAAAATGTGGATGAACCCTGGACACAGTATAAGGCAGGTATTTATAAATTCCTTGGCTTTTACTCAGTAACTTAAGAAGCTGGCACACGACAGATAAGGTATAGAAGTATAGATGTTATAAAAATACTCAGGCCTTCTGTGATTTTGGTCACATGCTTAACCCACAGGCTAGTGGTTTTCTTTGGAATTGTCCATGGCCTCAAGGGTCTGTTGAGGCCTGAATTTCAACTCTGCTATCTCAACATACTGTATTTTTCAGAGTATAAGATGCACCTTAGTTTTTGGGGAGGAAAATAGGGGGGGGAGGGAGAATGTGCCTGGTTGGGGATTAAAAAACAGCTTCAAAAGCACAGCTGATCGTCAAAGAGAGAAACAATGAGACAAGCAGGCGAAGCAAGGAAGATCGCTTCACTCACTAGCGCCTTGTTAGGGCTGAAAAAAGCTTCTAAAGCACAGCTGATTGTCAGAGGGAGCAGCAATGAGAAAAGCAGGCGAAGCGTGGAAGATCGCTTCACTTGCTAGTGCCTTGTTAGGGCTGAAAAACAGCTTCTAAAGCACAGCTGATCATCGGAGGGAGCAGCAATGAGAAAAGCAGACGAAGCGTGGAAAATCGCTTCACTCACTAGCGCCTTGTTAGGGCTGAAAAAAGCTTCTAAAGCACAGCTGATTGTCAGAGGGAGCAGCAATGAGAAAAGCAGGTGAAACGTGGAAGATTGCTTCACTTGCTAGTGCCTTGTTAGGGCTGAAAAAACAGCCTCTAAAGCACAGCTGATCATCGGAGGGAGCAGCAATGAGAAAAGCAGACGAAGCGTGGAAAATCGCTTCACTCACTAGCACCTCGTTAGGGCTGAAAAACAACTTCAAGAAAGCTATATTTGGAGTATAAGACGCACCCAAATTTTCAGCCTCTTTTCCGGGGGGGGGGAATGCTCCTTATACTCTGAAAAATATGGTATGTTCCCTTTACTCATACATTAAGTTCATCAGATTCCTGATCAACACAGGTTCTCGGAGAGAGCCAAGGTGGATCATTTGGAGTTTGTCATTGGCAAGCTTGGATGTGAACAATGAGGTCCTGTTGAGGAAATTGATATTTGAGTTCAAGGAAGGAACTGAGGGCTCCATGGGGAGATATGATGAAGCACTACCCCAAATTCTCTAAAGTGCTTTCTTTAGATACTGAGCTGAATAAACGTATTAGTAAAGCAGCCAGCACATTTTCCAGACTTACAAAGAGAGTATGGCTTAATAAGAAGCTGACGGAACATACAAAGATCCAGGTCTATAGAGCCTGTGTCCTGAACACACTCTTGTACTGCAGTGAGTATTGGACCCTTTACGCACGGCAGGAGAGAAAGTTGAACACCTTTCATATGCGCTGTCTCCGACAGATTCTTGGCATTACCTGGCATGACAAAGTTCCAAATTATGAAGTCTTGGAAGGTGCTGGAATTTCTAGCATGTATACACTATTGAAACAGAGACATCTACGCTGGCTGGGGCATGTCGTGAGAATGGCTGATGGTTGAATTCTGAAAGATCTCCTGTATAGAGAATTACTGCAAGGAAAGTGCCTCAGTGGGAGACCACCGGTGTGATATAAGGATATCTGCAAGAAGGATCTAAAGGCCTTGGGAATGGACATTAAGAATTGGGAAACCTTGACCTCTGATCATTCAGCTTGGAGGCTAAAGATGCAGCACGGCTTTCTCCAATTCGAAGAGATACTTGTTCGGCAGGCTGAGGCAAAGAAGCAGTCCCGGAACTAGTGGAATCTGGGGGCTGGGCAGGGGACAGAATGTATCTGCCCTCAGTGTGGAAGGGATGGCCACTCTCGAATTGGCCTTTTTAGTCACACCAGATGCCATTTTAGGACCTCTTTCCAAAGCATGATACCAGCATGAAGGATGCCAATGAATGATGCAGAGAAGATTTTTAATAATTTTATGCATTTGCTGATTCAGCAGCCAGGCACTATCACTTCCCAATAGTCTCATATTCATGAAAATAGGCTCTTGTGGCCTATCAGTTATAATATTGTATAGGTTTTTTATAGATCTGTCAACTTGATCCACAAAAGCACATGCAATAATAAAACTAGGGGCTCTTAATATTCCTAAAGTCACACTGGGGGTCTGGCTGAAACATTGCCTATGCTTTAGAAACTCTGATTACAAATAGAACTGATAGGCTCAAGATACAGAAGGATCTTGACAGACTTGAACATTGGGCGCTATCTAACAAAATGAAATTCAACAGTGAAAAAAGCAAGGTTCTACATTTAGGGAAGAAAAACCAAATGCACAGGTACCGTATATGTGGTACCTTCCTCAATAGTAGTAACTGTGAGAGGGATCTTAGAGTCCTAGTGGACAACCATTTAGATATGAGCCAGCCATGTGCAGCAGCTGCCAAAAAAGCCAACACAGTTCTAGGCTGCATAAACAGAGGGATAGAATCAAGATCGCGTGAAGTGTTAATACCACTTTTTAATGCCTTGGTAAGGCCACACTCGGAATATTGCATTCAGTTTTGGTCACCACAATGTAAAAAAGATGTGGAGACTCTAGAAAGAGTGCAGAGAAGAGCAACAAAGATGATTAGGGGACTGGAGGCTAAAACATATGAAGAACGGTTGCAGGAACTGGGTACAACTAGTTTAATGAAGAGAAGGACTAGGGGAGACATGATAGCAGTGTTCCAATATCTCAGGGGTTGCCACAAAGAAGAAGGAGTCAAACTATTCTTCAAAGCATCGGAGGGTAGGACAAGAAGCAATGGGTGGAAACTAATCAAGGAGAGAAACAACCTTGAACTAAGGAAAAAATTCCTGACAGTTAGAACAATTAATAAGTGGAACAACTTACCTGCAGAAATTGTGAATGCTACAACACTGGGAATTTTTAAGAAGGTGTTGGATAACCATTTGTCTGAAGTGATGTAGGGTTTCTTGCCTAAACAGGGGGTTGGACTAGAAGACCTCCAGGGTCCCTTCCAACTCTGTTATTCTATTCTATTCTTGATTTAAAAAAACTGGTGTCAAATCTTGTAATATTCTCTGCATAATTTTACAGGAATGCCATTGAGACTTTTCTTTTCAGTCTCTGGTGACATGAAGGAAGGGAGAAAAAAAAGAATTACTTACAGAGGTGGCATAAATGACTTCTGTAAAGGATGCTCTTCGAAGGAATGTTCCTCTAGTACATAGACAAACTGAGCTGTGATCCCACCAATGAGGAGGTTTCCTGGCTGATACCATTCATGAAGGATAGGAGAGAGGTCACTTCTGGGACAAGGTGTGGCATCTATCTGGCTCTCCAAGTCAACCAGCAACCATAGTGTGACTGCAACCCTCAGCATTTTCTTCAGAATTGGGTTTTTATACCTATCCCCAAATACTGCATAGGGCAAGGTTATTATCTGTCAGCTATGAAATCTGGGAAGACGAAGACTAAATCAAGCAACAGGTTGATGGAGCAGACATGATTCTGTCAGTTCTCTCATCCAACACAAAGACATTCAACGAAGTTAGCAAAGAATAGACAAGTGAATGGAAATCACCAGCAGAGGGATAAGATCCTGCCTGTTTCTTTTCCCCTTGACTGCAGAAATGAAAGGTTTTATAACCTCCTCTTCTAGACCGATTTATGAATTCCAGTATTTCATGGAAAGCTGTTGCAAATGATAATCATTTGGGTTAATTGCCAATATACCTCAGAGAAAGGAACCCCCTGGGTTTGGAAAGATGTTATTTCACTTCCATATGATAACTTTGGAAACAACCATCTTCTTAGAATTTATTTTATTTTATTTTATTTTATTTTATTTTATTTTATTTTATTTTATTTTATTATTTTATTTTATTTTATTTTATTTTATTTTATTTTATTTTATTTTATTTTATTTTATTTTATTTTATTTTATTTTATTTTATTTTATTTTATTTTATTTTATTATTTTATTATTTTATTTTATTTTTTATTTTATTTTATTTTATTTTATTGTTACAAGGCGATAAGCAATAGCCTTCATACTTTTGTATATTTTTTATACAAAGTCAGCTTATTGCCCCCACAGACTGGGTCCTCAATTTACGTACCTTAGAAAGGATGGAAGGCTGAGTCAACCTTGAGCCTCAAACTGGTGTAATTGCAGACAGCTGGATGTTAATAACAGGCTATCTGAGGCTCAACCGGCTGAATATTTGATAAATATTTATCAAATATTTATATGCCGCTTTTCTCCCAAAGGACTCAGGGGGGCGAACACAAGTTAAAAACATACAATAATAAAGAAAAAATCCTGATTAAAAACCAATTAAACCAGGGACAAATAAATAATAAAACCCAAGAATCAGAATCAGCCCATTTGTTGAAATAGCCAAGACGGAAGGAACGGAGATCAGGGGCCATCTGAAGCTGGGTGGGTAACTCATTCCAGAGGGCAGGATCGCCCACGGAGAATGCTCTACCCCTGGGCATCACCAGCCGACATTGTCTGGTCGATGGTACCCTGAGGAGGGCAGCCCTGTGTGAGCAGACAGAATGGTGGGAGATGGGTAGGAGATGGCCCTGCAAATATCCTGGGCCTAAGCCATGTAGGGCTTTATAGGTAAGGACCAGTACCTTGAAGCGGATCTGGAGGACCAAGTGGTAACCAGTGCAGCTCGCATAGGAGAGGTGTTACATGTGAGTAACGGGGAGCTCCATAACAACCATGCAGCGGGCATTCTGAACCAGCTGGAGACTCCGGGTGCACCTCAAGGGCAGCCCCATGTAGAGAGAGTTGCAGTAATCCAAGCGAGAAGTAACCAGGGCATGAGTGACCGTGCGAAGGGCATCTCGGTCTAGGAAAGGGTGCAACTGGCGCACCAGGTGAACCTGAGTGAAAGCCCCCCTGGTAATGGCCATCAGATGGTCTTCCAGCGACAGCTGGGAATCCAGGAGGACACCCAAGTTGCAAGCCCTTTCAACGGGAGCAAGTACCTCCCTCCCCCCATCAAAAGTGATGGGACCTCTAGAACACGAGGTGCCGACATCCACAGCTACTCACTCTTGGAGGGGTTGAGTCTGAGCCTATTCCTACCCATCCAGGCCCGTACCGCCTCCAGGTATCGGGACATCACGGAAAAGGCATCCCTGGGGTGGTCCGGGATAGAGATGTATAGCTGAGTATCAACAGCATATTGATGATAACTCATCCCGAAACCATGAATGTTCTCACCTAGTGGCTTCATATAGATGTTAAAGAGTAGGGGAGAGAGAACCGACCCCTGAGGCACCCCACAGGTTAGGGGCCTCGGGATGGACCTCTGCCCCCCCCCCCGCCCATACAAACTGTTAGTGACCTGAGAGGTAGGAGGAGAACCACTTTAAGACAGTGCCTCCTACTCCCAACCCCCCAAGTTGCTGCAGTAAGATACCATGGTCGATGGTATCGAAAGCTGCTGAGAGGTCAAGTAGGACCAGGATGGAGGAACAACCTCCATCCCGGGCCTGCCAGAGATCATTCACCAGAGCAACCAATGCCATTTCCGTGTTGTGCCCATGCCGGAACCCCGATTGGTATAGGTCTAGGAACTCCGTTTCCTCTATGAACTGTGGGAGCTGTTGCACCACCACGGACTCAACAACCTTCACAATAAAGTGAAGGTTGGAGCCAGACCAATAGTTATTAAGTCAGTCTGGATCCAGGGCAGGCTTCTTGAGGAGGGGTCAAACCACCGCCTCCTTAAGAAAAGCGGGGAAGACCCCCTCCCTCAAAGAAGAGTTGACAATTGCCTGGATCCAGTCCCCAGTCACCTCCCAGGTGGCCAAAACAAGCCAGGAGGGACACGGATCCAACAAATATGTGGAGGCATCCAGTCTACCCACAATCCTGTCCACTTCATCAACAGAAACAGGGTCAAACTCAACCCAGATACTACTCCCAAGACTTACCCCGGTCTCCTGGATGGATTCTGCCCAGTCAGAGTCCAATCCGATCTGGATCTGAGCAATTTTATCTTGTAGAAACTGTACAAAATCCTCATTTCTGTCCTGTAAGAGGTCTTCCCTTGCTCCTTGATTAAGAAGAGAGCGGGTCATTCTAAACAGGGCCACTGGGTGGTTTTCTGCAGATGCAATGAGAGCAGCGAAGTGATCCCACTTCACCGCTTCCATCGCCACAAGATAAGACCTAATATGGGTTCTTAACTGTGTTCGATCAGATTCAGACTGGGAGGACCTCCAACACTCCTCTAGGCATCTTTTCTGATGCTTCGTTTCCCGGAGCTCCATGGAGAACCAAGGAACCACCTGGGATCTGTGTTGGATCAGAGGCCGCAAAGGTGCGATTTGCTTCAAGGCTCTGGCAGCTGCCTGCTCCCAGGAAGCTACCAGTGCCTCGGCCGAATTGCGGGATTGGGAAGTGGGGAATGTCCCAAGCTCCGTCAGGAATCTCTCTGGGTCCATCAGGCGCCTGGGGTGGAACCATTTTACTAGTTCCGCGTCCCAGCAGCGAGGGTTGGAGGGTTGAAAGTCTAGTCTAAGAAGAGAATGGTTGGTCCATGACAGGGGGTAATGGAAAGTTCCCCCCTACCCTGGCCATTTATCCACTGCCCAGAGGTCAAGTGTGTGTCCACCCCTATGAATTGGGCCCTGAACCACCTGAGTCAGGTCCATGGCCATCATGGAGGCCATGAATTCCCGAACCATCTCGGATTTCTTGCCGATCGATGGCAGATTGAAATATATTAACTATATAATATGTCCATGAGGGGTACAATGCTTATTCTTGTTTACCCTTAATTTGGCATATTATTTTTTCTTGAAGATCTATGTCAGTTTTCAAGCTCCAAGGAGCTTTCCTTCAGCTCTCCCTTCTGTTGTGACCCAGGCCCAAGTAAGTAGTAGGAAAATCAGTCAGTGAACAAACAAACTTTATTCGAACAGCTGATAATTACTTCATTCCCAGCGTCTTTCAACTAAATTAAAGCAAATTCCTCCCAACACAAATTCCTCAGTCCTATCGCAAACCTTGATCCAATTGGGAAAACTGCCAAAGGCCTTTCTTGGCAAACGTTCAGAAGTCACAGGTACAAAAATAAATGCAAGACATAAACGAAGAAGAAGATGAAGCTACCAACGTTGTTTTCCGGCAAAACCCAAATGCGGTTGCTGGTCTGTTTTAAGCCTTATGGGAGGGGCCAATCATCTCTTGGCCCTACTCCCGAGTTGTCTTCTTTGCTTGAGCTGCTCTTGCCTTCTGGTAGCTCTTTCCATGCGTGCATTAAGAACAGGCTCCTCCTGTTCCTCTGCCTCACTACTATCAGTCTCTGGAGGCTCTCAAGTCTGCACCTCACTCACTGAGGGACCCCATCTCTGCCTCGGACACAAAGCCCTAATCTGATCCTTCCCCAGTCTCCAGGTCTGGCCCATGTTCTTCCTCAACCTCATCACTGTCCGACTCCGCTGTCAACTCCACAGGCGGCTAGCGGACCACAACACCTACATTTGAATTCTATTATGTCACTCAGTTTCAAGCTGGATTCTTGGTCTTAGTTAAAGTTAGGAAACACATATAATTCTATAGCTTCAGCATACCCTTGCAAACTACAGAGCATTCATCCACCCAATTCCTCTATTCCACAGTTAAATAGTGATCTTTGAACATTCCTTGAAGATCATTTGTATTTTCTCACATAACCTCTTCTGAATGCTTTCTAATGAGCTTTCTTTTTAAAGAGTCAGTTTCAAAGGTGGTATTCAGCCGGTTTGTTTGGATTGGTTCACCCGAATTGGTAGCGGAAATCACAGGGCTCACCCACCCTGACTCTATGCCATCCTATTTAGGCATGTTTTTGAGGCTGGGCGCATGTGCAGACGACACACACACGCAGAAAGCCAGACGCATGCGTGGATGGGGTGTGCTCACATTTGTGAACCGGTAGGGAAAGTAAGTGAATACCACTCCTGGTCAGTTTGGTATAGTGATTAAGGAACCAGACTAGAAAGCCAGAGATATTATGAGTTCTTGTCTCTCTTTAGCCATGAAATCCAGCTTGGACCAGTCTTTCTCTCTTAGCCCAAATTTACTCAGTGTTGTTGTGGGAAAAATTAAGATGTGAAAGTATGCTGGATATGTTTGCCATCTTGAGTTATTTGTAAATATAATAAAGGAATAAGCACATAGATAAAAAATGTTTGAGGTTTTTAACAACTGTCATCTGATAATTCTCATTCAATAAATTAGAATAGAATAGAATTCTTTATTAGTCAACTGTGATTGGACACGCATTGAATTTGTCTTTGGTATATATACTCTCAGTGTACATAAGGGGAATAAAAGACATTCATCAAGAATAAAAAGATACAACACTTAGTGATAGTCAAGGTTACTAATAAGCTATCAAATCATACCAGGAAACAAATAAAAACAATATAAATTGAAAGATACAAGCAACATGGTTATAGTAACAAGTGGGAAGAGATAGATACTAGTAAGGAAGAGAAGAATAACAGTAGTGCAGATTTAGTAAATTAATTGACAGTGTTGTGGGAATTAGATGTTAAGCAGAGTGATGGCATTCAGGAAAAAGCTGTCCTTGTGTCTAGTTGTTCTGGTGTGCAATGCACTATAGCATCTTTTTGAGGGTTGAAGTTGAAACAATTTATATCCAGGATGTGAGAGGTTTCTAGATATTTTCACAGCCCTCTTTTTGACTCTTGCAGTATACAGGTCCTCAATGGAAGGCAGATTGGTAGTAATTGTTCTTTCTGCAGTTCTAATTATCCTCTGAAGTCTCTGTCTGTCTGGTTTGCAGAGCCAAACCAGTTATAGAAATGCAAATGACAGACTCAATAATTCCTCTATAGAACTGGATCAGCAGCTCCTTGGGCAGTTTGAGCTTTCTGAGTTGGCACAGAAAGAACGTTCTTTGTTGAGCCTTTTTGATGATGTTTTTGATGTTAGGTGTCCATTTTAAGTCTTAAGTTATGCTAAAACCTAGAAACTTGAAGGACTCTACTGTTGTTACTATGTTGTCTAGTATTGTAAGAGGTGGTAGTATAGGAGGTTAAGTATAGTAGTATAATTAAGTTATAGTATATGAGGTTAATTATATTATTAAATTAGAATATATTGGATCCAAGATTAAACACAAACAACTTAATTGTCCTCAAACACTTCCTTTATAAAGGTCTATAGTATTATGGTGGAATCTTCCTTTTTATCTCTCCATTTACCACTTTCTTCAAAACTCTGATGGTTTTCAATATTGCTTGAATGTCCTTTTCCTTAGAAATGTATAACTCTCTTCAAGAGCAACTATATTTACCGCCTGCAATATTTTGTTCATTTGGGGTACATATCCCTCTGAAAACGTTAAATAGCTGAATGTTCAGAATTATTGTGCAATATCACCAAGGGGAAATGCAAAGCTAGATACAAGGAACTCAAGGGAGAGCCAAAATTTAATAATCAGAAATGTTTTTTCTTTACAAGTTGCTCTTTGCTGTTGAGCTCAGGCCTCAGCAAAATAATGTAGCATTTCGGGGAAAAGATACATCCCAATAACCCAGCACTAGAAGCTAAGATGGAGAAGATCTCCACAGCTACCATATATTTTCCTTTGGTGCTCAAATAGGTGGGAACAAAAGACAACCAAACACTACAAAACACCAGCATGCTGAAAGTGATGAACTTGGCTTCATTGAATGTATCAGGCAGGTTCCTAGCCAGGAAAGCCACTGTGAAGCTGACCAGAGACAGAAACCCCATATAGCCCAAGACAAGATAAAACATCACAACAGACCCTTCATTACATTCTGCTATGATCTCTTCAGTCATTGATTTCATGTTAAGTTCTGGAAAGGGAGGAGAAGTGATCATCCACACCAAACAAATGCCTGCTTGAATGAAAGACCCAGGAAAAACAATTAAGGTGGACAGTTTTTTCCCCAACCATTTTCTCATGCTGGACCCTGGTTTGGTGGCCATGAAAGCTGCAATGACCATGATGGTTTTGGCCAACACAGAAGAAATGGCCACAGAGAAGATAATGCCAAAGACTGATTGTCGGAGGAAGCAAATCAGTTTGAGAGGTTTTCCAAGGAAGAGAAGAGAACAGAGGAAGCAAAGCAGAAGGGAGATGAGGAGGGTGTAAGTGAGGTCCTTGTTGTTAGCTTTAACAATAGGGGTGTCCTTATACTTAATAAATATTCCAAGTATGAGCATGGTCATGACTGAAAATAAAACAACAACCACAAGTAAACTGATTCCTAATGGTTCTTCATAAGATAGAAATGTTACGGTTTTTGGGATGCATCGAACCTTGTCCTTACTTGCATATTGATCTTCTGGACATTCAGAACAGGCAATCGTGTCTGCAAATAAGAGAAAAACCAATGATGTATGGAATATAACCTTCATGACTCTTGGAGCATCAAGTTATAAATAACATATATTTATAGATTAGATTATATAATTTTTTTAAAAAAACTTGGCCATTTTAAGAACTTTGGACTTCAATTCTCAGAATTTTGGATGCGGATTTTGGGATTTAACAGATTAACAGAGTTGGAAGTGACTTTGCACACCATCGAGTCCAACCCCTTGCCCAAGCAGAAAACCCTATATCTGCCTCTACCAAGGATTGAACTCACAACTTCCTGATTGTGAGGCAAGAGCTCCACCTCTAGGCCACCGGGTCTTGGCATATGACATCCACACGTCTTAAAGCTAAGATCGAAAAAGACCTGATTAGATCATTATATGATGCCCAAGTGTAATTTATTGGGGAGAGAATCTCTGTTAGTGATCACCCTGGATGTATCCCACAAGCTTCCTAAAGACCCATCCCATGGATGCATATAAGTGGGAATGTTCACACTTGTTCAAAAAGACCAAGAAAGTGGTCACTATAGTGTGACTGAAACCTTGCCTATGTTTTACTGTACAATTTTATGCATGTGAAATCTTATGAGAATCAATGGAGTAAATAAATCATCTACATATATAAATAAATTCAGGGGTATTTATTACCTGGTCAATTTTGCACTGAAACACAGTAATGTATCAGAGGGTAGAGTAGAAACTAGGGTTGAGTAGAACAAGGTAGGGTAAAGTAGAGTTGAGTGTACGGGTAGATAGAGCAGAAGAGTAGAGTAGAGTAGAGTAGAGTAGAGTAGAGTAGAGTAGAGTAGAGTAGAGTAGAGTAGAGTAGAGTAGAGTAGAGTAGAGTAGAATAGAGTAGAGTGTAGAGTAGAGTACAGTAGAGTAGAATAATTTACCCAACATTTTTGACATCTTCCCATCAGAACATGGATCACAATCATAGCAGCAGAATTTCTCCCCTTCTTTCTTTTTCTTCTGATAGCCAGCAGGACAAGGGTCATTACACACTGAATGGGGCAAGACCTGTTGATAAACCAGGATGGAATTCAAGACTGAAGATTGGAGTAATACTGGACAGTCCTGTAATCTACCTGCACAAATAGAGTAGTGGAGATCAAAGGAATCGTGAAATCTGTTCTTTTCCCACTCATGTCATTAGGAGTCACTTATTCACTTTTTGCACCATTATTACACCGACAACTAAGTTAGAGGCTTTGCTCTCTGAAACACAATGTTATGTGAAATTTGTCAGCTAACTGGTTCTCAAATGCCTCATGGCCTGTCAAAAAAGGGGTGGGAGCAGGGGTGGGCTGCTGGGGGTTCACACGGCAATCCTCTAGCTAGGATTCTGACCAGGTCAGTGAACTCCCAAATCCCACACCTGTCTGGACCTGCCCCTCCCTCCCCACTCCTCCCAAGAGTCTCCCTGTGGCCCGTTTTGGATGCCAGGTAAGTACAGGGCTTGCACGGAGGCTCTGGGAGGGCGAAAAAGGGGCCTACCAGAAGTTCCAGAAGGCCAGAAATAGGCTGATTCCAGAGAGCCTCTGGAACCCCAGCCATTTTCACCCTCCCGGAGGCTCCAAGAAAACGTCCAGAGCCTGGGGAGGGTAAAAAGCATTTAGTCCCTCCCTGTTGTGGTGCAGGAGTCCAACTAAGTTATGCCCAACATGGCCATGCCCAACCAGCAACGGGGCAGCAAACCAGGGTGGGTTCTACTTACCTTTACTATCGGTTTGCAATGGGGCCACACGCATGTGTGAGCAAAGCAAGCTCCCGCACATGCTCTTCTATGCATGCACAGAAGCTTCTGCACATGTGCAAAAGCATTTTGATGACATCGTGGTCGGTGGAGCCTCCCACCGGTTTTACTACTAGTTCGATAGAACCGGTGCGAATTGGGGGCAATCCACCACTTCCGCGAACCCGTTGTTGAGATTTTTGAAGCCCACCTCTGGGTGGGAGCACTTCTGATATTTCTATTTGATTGTTGTCTGTATAAGAGGGTGGTCTATATACCAAACAAATGACCCATTGGGATAACCATATCAAACAACTTCCCTTATGTACAGCCAGAATCTGAAAAGAACATTTAACACAGCACAGTACTTAAACAAAATGGTTCAGTTGGGATCTGCATATGTGGGATTGATTGGGTTGATTGATTATTTATTTATATATTTATTTATCAAATTTATATACCGCCCTGCTCCCAAAAGGGACTCGGGGCAGTGAACAGCCAAAATAAAATACAATAACATATAAAAGTTAAAAGCTATTAAAATGAATTAAATAATTTGGGCCCAGAGAAGAAAATTTAAAACATCCAATTATATAAACCATTTTAAAACCCAATTTAAAAGGGTTTAATTTAATATTTGACCTATATCTTAAATTATTGTACTCTATTCCAATTTCATTTTAAATCGTATTTTAATCCAATTTCATTTTAAATCGCTTTTATCAAATTTTAGTAATAATTTGTTTCCGGAACTTTGCATTTTGATATGGCCCAAGGGCTTATCAATAAAGGAAGAAAGATATTCTACTCAATTATTTCTAATAATATTTTTTTTATCTCTGAATTTTATTTCATTTTTTTAGAGATGGGGGTAACAGCAAAGCTTTCCATCACCCAACCACCTCCAAAAGTCCTCTAAATTATTCCCACTTATAATTACCTCAGAACAGGATAAAACGGCTATACTTTGAACACAGAATAGCTCATTTTAACTGATTAAAGGAGCTGAAAGACAGCTGCACAATGAAACTTATCTCTGATCTCCAAATCTTTCATCCAAAATAATAAAATCTCTCAAAATCCATACCCTCTTAAAATATTTGGGCCACACAATTAAATCTTCATGAATGACAAATTCATCTCCATCAAGTGCTTTGGGATCCATCTTTCCGATTTTCACTTTGCGGTATGAATTGTTTGGAAACATGATGACATTTGTAATATCGAATCCAGAAAGCACTTCTCCGTGATGATTGATGGACACAGTTTCTCCAAGGGAATTATTAAATGAAAGGCCTTGAAGGAACCAGTGGAGCTAAATAAAAAGGAGAAGGAATAAAAAAGAGGAAACAAAACAATGGATTTGTGGCAGAATATGGTCCTAGGCTGCATTGATAAAAAGATAGAATCAAGAGCACATGAAGTGCTAATAACACTTTATTGGTAACACCACACTTGAAATATTGCATCCAGTTCTGGTTGCTACAATATAAAAAAGATGTTGAGACTCTAGAAAGAATGCAGAGAAGAGCAACAAAGAGGATTAGTGGACTGAAGACTAAAACATGCGAAGAATATTGCAGGAATTGGGTAAGTCTAATTTGTGTGTCACCCCTAATTTGTGTGTCAGGGGTGAAATGCTCCCGGTTCGGACTGGATTACACACACACCATGCCCAGCTGAGCTGCGCAAACATCAGAGGCTGTTTTTTTTTTAACTTTTAAAAGCATTTTTTCTACAACCTCTTCGGCCAAAAAAATGCTTTTAAAAGTAAAAAAAAAAAGCCTCTGATGAAAAAGCTGAAGAGGTTGTAGAAAAAAATGCTTTTAAAAGCCTCTGATGATCCCAGCTGTTGCCTGATCGTCAGAGGCTTTTAAAAGCATTTTTTAAACAACCTCTTTCGCCAAAGAGGTTGTAGAAAAAAATGCTTTTAAAAGTTAAAAAAAAAAGTTGGCCACGCCCACTCAGTCACATTACCCACCACCACCACCAAGCCACGCTCACAGAACGCCGACAGATAGGGGCCTGGTGGCTCAGCAGACTAAAAGCATTGTGATTAACACCAGCTGTCTGCAATTACTGTAAGTTCGAATCTCACCAGGCTCAAGGTTGACTCAGCCTTCCATCCTTTCTAAGGTAGGTAAAATGAGGACCCAGTTTGTGGGGGCAATAAGTTGACTTTGTATAAATATACAAAAGTATGAAGGCTATTGCTTAACGCATTGTAAGCTGCCCTGAGTCTCCAGAGAAGGGTGGCATATAAATCAATTTTTTTAAAAAAAGGAACCAGAAGTAATAAATTTTACATTTCATCACTGCTCTATGTTACTTGTTACTACCTCCTCACTAATTTGAGAGCGAAGCTCAATATACATGGTACTAATTGTTCCAATCTGCTCCTTGCAATGACGGTCTTTAGATTCACAAGTGATTACCTTCCAGATGTCTTGATTCTGAAGGCCGTCCCTTGTGCTCTCTGCTACTCTTCTGTACTTAGACCTAAGTAAATCCATGCCATGAAAAGCATGTGCTATTGCGTAGACTGCATTATAGATGCTGTAGCTGTGGCCGGTTGTTTCAAATAAATGGGTAGGAAGCATTTTTAGATCTTCCCTCCCAGTACACACTGCATCACTTTCCGCCGGTTTGTTACTTCCTGAAAAGGAGCAATCAAAACCTTGTTCCCAGAACTCTTTGAACAAACTATCTCGTTGGGTCTGGAATGGCTTGATGGCCCAAAGGAATTCATCAAACCTTGGCAATGCGTTGGAGTGTATAGCAAAGGAAATGGCTCCATCAAACAATTGCAGATCTGAGGGCAGATGAGCATTTGTTAATGTTAGGTCTATTTGAGCTGTCAAAATCCACAGCTTTCCAAGGCTTTCTTCTATATATCTCATGAATAGAAACAGAAGCATCGCGGTGCTGCTTTCCCCATAGAAGATGAACGTGTTGATCTTGGCGTCGATCAAAGAAACAGCCAAGCGCTGCATTGTATGGCCTTTAAAAATGAAGAAAAACGATTGCTTAGGAAATCTCTCCACAAAGGCAGCGCAGATCCTGTTCTCAGAAAGAAGCGGATCCAGAACGTGGAGGAAATTGTCTCCGCTGTCATCATCCAGAATTAAGAGGCCAACCCAGGTCCATCCAAAATGCTTCAGCAACTGGATAATCCCCGCAACCTGAAGGCTTTCATTGGGAGCCATGCGATAAAAAGTAGCAGCCATCTTTGTCCCTTGCTTCTTGGGAGCAAATGAGCCATAAGCGAGCTAAAATACAATGTGCAGTTGGTTGCTTATCATTGAACTGTCTCTAGTAATCTGAGAAAGGCATTGTTTCTTAAAGAATGTGCCGATATGTACATTTTTTTCCAAGGTGTTTCCTTTCATGGGCGTCCATTTTCCATTGTTAATGAAACTCTGAACTTTATGGTTAATGTTCACTAAATGCTAAATATTTATTTATTTATTTATTTATTCGTTCGATTTATATGCCGCCCTTCTCCGGGAACTCAGGGCGGCTTACAATGCGTTAAGCAATAGCCTTCATACTTTTGTATATACTTGCTTAGTAGGGCTTTTGACCCCCCCCCCCAAGCGGTGTTCTTTTTTATACAAGTCAGCTTATTGCCCTCAAATCCAGGTCCTCAATTTATCTACCTCAGAAGGATGGAAGGCTGAGTCAACTTTGAGTCTGGTGAGATTTGAACTCGCAGTAATTGGAGTAATAAATGGAACTCTACCCTGTTTGTTTATTTCTTAGATTCATATTGTGCCTTTTCTTCAGGCATTGAAGAAGATACACATAACACAAGAGCCATGGTGATTCAATTGTTAGGATGCAGAATTGCAGGCTAATCCTGCTGACTGCCAACAGTTTGATTCTGACTTACTCAAGGTTGACTCAGCCTTCCATCCTTCCAAGGTCAGTAAAATGAGGACCCAAATTGTTGGAAGCAAGATTCTGATTCTGTAAACTGCTTAGAGAGGACTGTAAAGCACTATCAAGTAGTATACAAGTCTAAGTGCTATTGCTACTCTAAGCAACCCCCTATGTGTGGCTGCAAGAGTGTGAGGGACACAGTCACAGTCAACGTGCAACTAGATGAGCACCTTCAATTAAGGGATACAATCAAGATCAAGTGAGGTATTAATACCACTCTATAAAGCCTTAGTAGGACCATAACTCAAATACTGCATCCAGTTTTGGTCACCACACTATAACAAAGATGTTGAGACTCTAGAAAGGGTGTAGAGAAGAGCAACCTGGATGATTAGGGGACTGGAGGCTAAAGCATATGAAGAATGGTTGCAGGAACTGGGCATGGCTAGTCTAGTGAAGAGAAGGACAGGATAGCCATCTTCCAATATTTGAGGGGCTGCCACAGAGAGGAGGGGATCAAGCTATTTTCCAAGGCACCTAAAGGCCAGACAAGGAATAATGGATGGAAACTGAACAAGGAGAGATTCAACCTGGAGATAAGGAGACATTTTCTGACAGTGAGAACGATCCACCCATGGAGCAGAAGTTGTTGTTGGAAGTTGTGGGAGCTTCATCCCTGGAGGCTTTCAAGAAGAGATTGGACTGTCACTTGTCAAAAATGGGGTAGGGGGGTTGGACTAGAAGACCTATTCCAACTCTGTTGATCTGTAAACCATAAATTCTAAGCTTCTGCTCCCTTTTTCAGAAACCATTTTAACTGTCAACTTTCAATGTAGGTACATCGGGTAGGACTTAAATCCAACTCCCAAATGTCATTGGGCCCGTTTGCTGCATCATTAAAAGATAGCCTGCTTCCTACTTGAAATAGAATTGTTCCCCGTTCCCTTCCATTTTGCCATATGGAAGAGTTTCCCTACATATCCATGCATATATCTTACCTGGGGGATTTTATAAACGCTTATGATATCTGACATGAAGAATGAGACATCAGCACCAAATCCACCAATGATGGCCACAACGAGATTCTCATTGATAGCACATCTGTAGTTGACAAGCAACTGATCTGATCGGAAGACCAGTTCCAACGTGGAACGGTAAGTCCACTGCGCATCAAAATAGTTGTCACAGATGAAGAACCCAAGGGTAAGGTTAGAAAAGAGTCTTGGGTTTGAGTTGATCTGTTTCACCGCAAATACCAAACTCAGGGAATGCTGATAAAACTTTAAAACGGCTCTGAAAATGTAATTGAGGCATAAGTGAAATACTGAGGGACTGAGGCAAGAAGAATAGTTTCCACGAAGTAACAACAACAACAACAACAAGCACAAAATGAAACATGCACATTGTGAGAAGCATCAGCTATAAAGACCATTGAGGAACATCTGGTAGATCATGAATCAGAAGTCAACAACAGGACTAGCTTGCAGGAAACTGTATAATAGAATAACAGAGTTGGAAGGGACCTTGGAGGTCTTCTAGACCAACCACCTGCTTAGGCACTTAGAAACCCTACACCACTTCAGACAAATGGTTATCCAACATCTTTAAAACTTCCAGTGTTGGAGCATTCACAACTTCTGAAAGCAAGTTGTTCCTCTGATTAATTGTTCTGTCAGGAAATTTCTTCTTAGTTCAAGGTTGTTTCTCTCCTTGATTAGTTTCCACCCATTGCTTCTTGTCCTACCCTCAGGTGCTTTGGAGAATAGCTTGACTGCCTCTTCTTTGTGGCAATCCCTGAGATATTGGAACACTGCTATCATGTCTCCCCTAGTCCTTCTCTTCATTAAACTAGACATACCCAGTTCCTGCAACCGTTCTTCATATGTTTTAGCCTCCAGTCCCCTAATCATCTTTGTTGCTCTTCTCTGCACTCTTTCTAGAGTCTCCACATCTTTTTTACATTGTGGCGAGCAAAACTGGATGCAGTTTTCACCAAAACTGTGAAGGGCAAGTCAGTTGTAGAACTAGAGGACAGAAAGATTCTTCTTCTTATGATTAATATGAGGTCCTGTTGATAATTTATTTGGAGTATGCAATCGGCAGACTTTGATGTGGACAATGAGACACTGATGGGCATAGTGGAATTTGAGTTCAAGGGAGGCAGTTTGAAAAAAAATGTGGTCAACCGCTTCTCCAAAGTCACTGCTCTGTACTTGCAATTTTGTCTGAATTGCGTAGAGGGTTTTTGGTCATTTTGTGCAAGGGTTGAGTCAGCAGCCAGCAACCAGTCACTATCAGAGGTGATATTCAGCCGGTTTGGAGCGGTTCGGTAGTAGCGACCTGCAGCTGAGCTGCCCACTATGCCGTCCTATTTAGCCATGTTTTCAAGCCACGAGCATGCATGGAAGCCACATGTGTGGGAGGCCGAGCACACGCCCACACTCACATTTTTGGTGCTGGGCGAACCAGTAGGTAAATTATGTGAATCCCAACCTTGGTCGCTATTGTTTCCCAACACTACACACAACACTTCTAATGCCCTGGATCGTATCCACCGTGACCTTACCAGCTATTCTATTACTATATAGGTTTTAGTGATGTCAGGGGGAAAATCTGACCATGAGCATAGCTGCAATTAATAATAATTGAAAAGACAGCACACCACAAAAGTCTCACTTTGAGTTTCAGAAGTTTATTGAATTTTAAGGTAAAATAGCAAACACTTACACAGAAATCACAATGCAATGAGGGTCAATTGGATAAGTAGTTCAAAAGGGATGGCTTGAGGCCAATTGGCCACTTCCACATCTCATCTTAGTCCTTTTATACCGGAAGACCATAGTCCCACATGGCTTTCTGGAATTTGCCATTCTGCCGTAACAACAGGGGCAGTTGCTACCTCCTTCAACCTAACTGTCACAACATTACAATTTTTATATAGGTGACCAACTTTATTTCCTCATTTCCCACGATCTTAGCACACCACAATGTGCCAGCTAAGCAGCTATCCTGCTTGGAAGGCATAATTTCCACATGCACAGCACTATTTCCACATACTTTGGGGGCACAGGCTCATCACACAGGCAACATTGATTTTTGTTCATATTCCTATCAACATGGATCTGGGTAATGGATCCACGACCTCCAGAACAGTGGTTCCTCCAATATGACATATAAGACAAGATAAAAAGGCAGGTTAAATATACCTTCAGGTAATACATGTAGGCAGGCTCGGGGTACAGGGAGTTGGGATAGGTACAGCATTAAAGGTATACAGATAGGGGACCCTTATTTGACAGGTTCTCACAGTGATCAGTCAACCTGATCCACAAAAACATAATAAAATTGAGATTCCAATAAGATTATTTGAAGCTGATTCCAAAAGATTCTTTGAAGCTGATACACCATCGAAACAGCATCTGATTACAAATTGAGCTCTTAGAGACAAAGAGGAGATAACAATGAAAATAACAGTGATTGATGAATTTAACCAGGGGGAAAGTACATTAAGAGGGTTGGAAGATATGTCTGAAAGGGAGACAGGGGCCTGGGTAGAAATTTTGAAAACTAGGCAGTGGGAGAGGGTAGAGGTGGGAGAAATACCTTGATTGAACAAGGAAGAAGCAGATGCAGACAGAGATAAAGATTTAAGAGAGGAATTTGGGAGGCAAGTAAAAAAAAAAGCATAGCAATTCAAGTATTGAAGCGGGCAAGAGACGATGGATAGATGATTCTTCTTTTTTGATGTTCCAATTTGCTTTTCCTTTTCTCTCTCTTTCTTTTAAAGCATAGCAATTAAAGTATTGAAGCGGGCAAGAGATGATGGATGGATGACTTTTCCTTTTTGCTGTTGTTCTGATTTGCTTTTCCTCTCCTCTCTCTTTTCTTTTTCTTTTTTTTAAGGTAGGTGACATGATTAGAAATTAGATAGGATAGAAAGAATAAGTTTTTAAATAAAGAGTGATATGATTAAAAGCTAGAATAAGTGATAGAAATAAGAGAAGGGGGAATATTAGTGTATACATTTTTATATAATAAAATAAAATAAAAGTAATAGAAAACATGGAATAATTGAATAATGAAAGATTGCAACCTAAGATAAATGTGTACCATTATTAGAAAAACATAAGTTGATTGAATGTAATAATTATAAGTAACTTTATTAGTTTTACTTGTATTAGAATGTATGACACCCAGGGACCACACTGTTCACGCATTGATTTGATATATCTGTAAAAAAAAAAAACCTTGGGAAAAAAATACAAACAAAGCTCTTAAAAATGGGTGTGAAAACTTGCAATATTCTCTGCTTAGTTTACCAGAACATCCTTGAATCTTTTTGTTTTGTTTTGCAGTTTTAAACGACATGTGGAGAGGAAGGAAAAAAGAAAAATAGAATTTCTTACAGGGGTGGTATAAATGAATTCTGTGAAGGATGCTCGTCAAAAGAATGTTGCTTTAGTACATAGGCAATCTGAGCTGTGATCCCACCGATAAGGAACTTTCCTGGCTTATACCATTCATGAAGGATAGGAGAAAGTTCACTTCTGGAGCAAGATGTGGCATCTGTCTGGCGCTTCATGTCGATCAGCAACCACAGTATGATCATTACCTTCAGCATTGTCTCTAGAAGAGGCTTCCTTGTGTCTAGCTACGATTCCAGGGTTACATTTGGTGAGATTATTTTCCACCAACTACAACATCAAAGGACACGTTCAGCTAACACACGCAACTGAATCAGTTCTCTCATTCAACGGGTTCACATCAAAAAGATTAGCAAAGTATGATGGAGAAGCACGCTCCAGTCAATGGAAACTATGAGTAGAATCCAAAGGGATAAGAACTTGCCTGCCTGTTTTCTCTTGGTTACAGAAGTGAGACTGACTTATGAATTATTTCCTGGAAAGCTGTGGCAGCTGTGTCATAAAGCTACAATGATAGTCATTTAGGTTAATTGCCAATAGACAGTCACCTCTCCAATGGAACCTCCTGGGTTTGGAGAGCTGTTACCTCTATATTACACCTTTCAAGACAACCGTCTTTATCAGCTCTTTAAATAGATGCCACATAAAACAATGTTACATAATTATTCTGTAAACTTAACCATTCCCCCATGGGATCCTTCACAAAATAAGTACTTATGATCAGTAGCTTCTCTAACTATTTCTCTGTAGGCCATCATTGAACAGAATTAACCTGAAAAGAGTCACTGAAAATGTGGTTGTAGGATTCCTTATTCTTCTGTAAAAAAATATTGATACAAAGTGCAAAACTAGTGTATGTGCTATATACATTATTAGTCTTCGTTTACCCTTTCCTTGGCACTTATTTTTTTCTTGAAGACCTATCCTACCTGTCCTCCAAAGTCTTGAAGGAGCTTTCCTGATGCTCTAGAGATCTTTGAACTCTATTAAGTCCCCCACTAAGTCATAAAATGGAGTCAACCTGGGTTTCCTTGGCCTTAGTCATAGTTAAGAAGTCATAAAATGGAGTTCAACCTGGGTTTCCTTGGCCTTAGTCATAGTTAAGAAATCATACATAATTCTATAGCTTCACTATGCCTTAGGTCAAGGATGTCAAATTCAAGGCCCATGGACCACAGCCAGTCCGCAATGTGCTCAGATTCAGCCCATGGAGCTGTCGTGGAAAAAGTAAGGGGCCATCCCGTGTTGCCTTGGTGTGTCACTTTGGCCCAGTTATCTGAGGCACTTCAGCTCAGTCTACCTGTGTGGCTTCGGCCCAGTCTACCCAATGCAAAGAGGAAACATTTGGGGAGTGGTGTCAAGCTGGCCACACCCATACAGTCAGCCACATCTGCCCAAACCCCTCAAGATCAACCACAGCCCTGATGCGGCCCTCAATGAAATTGAGTTTGACACCCCTGCCTTAGGAAAACATAGATCATCTATCCACCCAATTTTTCTGGTGATCTTTGAACATTCCTTGAAGTTCAACTGTATTTGTCAGCCCTGGAGCCATTTTCTCCTGGCACCTTCAGGGCTGCCACAGCGGAGATGAGTCGAGCTGTGGGAACAGGAGGGGGGAGGTAGAGATAGCAAGGGGATTGTAACCAAAATAAAATTATTTCTTCTGAGAACCAAGGATGTTCCCACCAGGATGTGGGATCCGAGACCAGATGACCCTTGGACTGTGACCTGATTGGACCATGTGATGGACTGCATGGGCAGGGGGAAGAAAACTATACTTTTAATTAGGGGGAAACCCAAGGAGGGGTTTAGAGTCAGGTTTCCCCAGATGTACCAATATAAAATGCCAAATAAATCTATATTGAGGAATATCCTGCCTTGGAGTTTTGATTCCATTGGGTGTATTACTTGGAACCCTGAGAGTATTATTGTTTCGGATAGGAAGGTTGTGCAGGGAGTGGTGAGGACAGCAGAAAAGATTATTGGAAGTCAACTTCCTTCTATTCAGGTATGGCATATAAGCAATGCTTAACCAGGGTCCACAGGGACAAAATGGGACAATTGAACATGGCTGCCTTAACACACCCACTTCTTCTTCTCAGGTATTCCATCATGGCTGACCTAACATGGGCATTTTTACTCAGCTGGATCTCTACTGGCATTCCTCTCCCACCATTGGTCTACCAGCATTCTTGTCCCGCCCCTTCATCCCGTGTTTCATGGAAGGATACTTTTCCATGGCTGTGTGGGACATTTAAATGACCATCTGGACAGCCAATCTGCACACCGAGAGTTGGGCAGCCTCTCGCATGGGGAAGTGGGGGACGTTGCTTTGATATGCATGCAAGAAGAGGAGGAAAAAAGCAGCCCATGGGGGGGGGACATCAGGTCCTTTCCCTCCCTTTTAGAAGCTTTGCAGGGGAAGGATATAATGATAAGGTTAATAACAAGCTGATTTGGCTTCACAGCATCGCTTCAAAATACTGCAAGGCCAATATTTACTTCCAAATCTTAATGAGAAACAGCAATGCTGGAACCATTCCTGCAGATTTTCACTTTCTTTGAATGGCAGATCTTTAAAGGGAGAATCTTGCAATCACGGGGAGACAACACTGGCAAGTTTTGAGTGAAGGGTTAGACCAGTGATGGCTAACTTTTTTTTGGCACTGGGTGCCGAAAGCGCATACAAAAGCGCATGCACGCTCATGCACACCCATAATGCAATGCACGTGCACCCCCCCACATGCTCTCTGCCTCTGTACATGGGTATGCAAATCCTGCATGCATGCACAACCTCCACGGGCACCCTTCCCAGCGCATGCACGTACATCCCCCACCCCCTGCACATGCGCAGCAGAGACCCGAAAACCAACTGGCCAGAGGGAGGTACGCATGCATGCATGGTGGGGCTGAGCTGGGGTGACGGCTCATGTGCCCGCAGAGTGGCTCTGTGTGCCACCTATGCCACAGGTTCATCATCATGGACTTAGACCCTAACCTAACCACCCCCTCCAAACTGGAATTAACCTTGTTAACTCTCAGACTCTTTTCTACCGCTATATATTCAAAATGGACTTTGATGTGTGTGTGAAAAGTTGTATATTTATTTTCTTTTGAAGCATACATCAGAATTTCATTTTTTTAATGTCAATGAATAGAATTACAGAGTTGAAAGGGAACTTTGAGATGTTCTAGTCCAACCCACTGCTTAGGCAGGAAATCCTATTCCATTTCAGACAAATGGTTATCCAGCATCTTCTTAAAAACTTCCAGTGTTGGAGCATTCGCAACTTCTGGAGGCAAGTTGTTCCACTGATGGATTGTTCTAACTGTCAGGTAATTTCTCCTTAGTTCTAGATTGCTTCTCTCCTTGATTAGTTTCCACCCAAAAAATGACAATAAAGGTTGTCTTGTCTTGTCTCGTCTCGTCTCGTCTCGTCTCACTGTGCCATGCCGTGCTGTAGCGTGCCATGCCTTGTCTTGCTCTACCTTACCTTACTTTACCTTACCTTACCTCCTTCCCTTATCTATCTTAATTCTTTTCCATACTTTTTACAAGAATCTCACCAGATTGCTTGCCTAGGATTGACCAGAGAAGACTTCATATATCTTGGGGATGGTCAAGCTAATGCCACTTGCAGCTATGCAATGACTTTAAGCTAATCCCCACTTGACTCCTCTCTCGAGCTTAGCTGACAGCACCCCGCCCCTCCAAAAAAACATTGTTTTAACAGGTCACAAGAATAAATTATTCTTGGGGGGAAATAAATCAGCTACATTTCTAATTGCTCAGATATGTTGACATTGTAACTCAATGGTTTAGAGTCCACACATTTTTTTCCTTCCTGCCTTCCTGCCTTGCATCCATCCATCCCATCCATCCATCCATCCATCACAATAAGATCCAAACTATTTTACCTGTGTATTAGATCGTTATTAATGGTTACCAAAGAGCAAATCTCTTTTGAAGATGACTCAATTTTTCTCTTAGAATAAGAGATGGAAATAACCAGAACTTCATTTACAGTAAAGCAGAGTCACTCATTATACAGCGAATTTTTGTTTTATTTTTCATTTTCATTTATAAATGGAATACCATTTATATATAAATATTTAGTATGTGTCAATTATTTTGGTGTTTGTCAAATTCTTAGAAGAATTTGACACCAAATATTTGACACATACCAAATATTTTCTGTATCAATAAATTTGGCAGAGGATTGTTAATTCTATTTCAAAGCGGAATTACATATAGCCATGATTTAATAATCATAAATTTTTTTTCTTTACAAGTTGTTCTTTGTTGTTGAGGTCAGGCCTCAGCAAAATAATGTAGCATTTTGGGGAAAAGATACATCCCAATACCCCAGCACTGGAAGCTAAGATGGAGAAGATCTCCACAGCCACCATATACTTTCCTTTGGTGCTCAAATATGTTGGAACAAAAGTTAACCAAACACTGCAAAACACCAGCATGCTGAAAGTGATGAACTTGGCTTCATTGAATGTGTCTGGTAGGTTCCTAGCTAGAAAAGCCACCATGAAGCTGATCAGAGACAGAAACCCCATGTAGCCCAAGACAAGATAAAACATCACAACAGATCCTTCATTACATTCTGCTATGATCTCTTCAGTCACTGATTGCATGTTAAGTTCTGGGAAGGGGGGAGAAGTGATCATCCACGCCAGACAGATGCCTGTTTGAAAGATGGAGCCTGAAAAAACAATTAAGGACAGTTTTTTCCCCAACCATTTTCTCATGCTGGACCCTGGTTTGGTGGCCATGAATGCAGCAATGACCATGATGGTTTTAGCCAACACAGAAGAAATGGCCACAGAGAAGATAATGCCAAACACGGATTGTCGAAGGAAGCAAATCAGATTGAGAGGTTTTCCAATGAAAAGAAAAGAGCAGAGAAAGCAAAGCAGAAGGGAGATGAGGAGGATGTAGGTGAGGTCCTTGTTGTTAGCTTTAACAATAGGGGTGTCTTTATACTTAATAAACATTCCAAGTATGAATATGGTAATGACTGAAAATAATACAGCAATCGTAGCTAAACTGGTTCCTAAAAGTTCTTCATAAGTTAGGAAACTTATGGTTTTTGGGATGCATCGAACTTTGTCCTTACTTGGGTATTGATCATCTGGACATTCAGAACAGGAATTCATGTCTGCACATAAGAGATAGGTTATAAAATATGGAATCTAACAATCATGATTGATTTAACACCAATATACAATTTATGTAAGATAACAGTGTTTTTCAAACATGGCCACTTTAAGAAGTATGGATTTCAAATTTTAGAATTCTGGGTGGGGGATTCTGGAAGTTGAGGCCCACACATCTTGCTAAATTTGGAAGAAGAAAAAGAAAACTTGCTTAGATCATTGGATCATTTTCTATGTTAGTTTTCATTAAAGTCAGAAAGGATTACACTGTAAATATGCCAGATGTGTTCTAAACACCCATTCCTTCAGGCTTTTCTTATCCAGGTTTTAGGACAAACCAGGATGTCCAGGATGATTATAATAGTCTCTGTTAGTGTTTCACTAAGCCAAGGTGCTGGGCACAATTGTTTGCCTGGAGTTCTGTGATTTTTAATTATGAGATTGTAGATTTGCCCATTTTTACCCCTATTTGTAACATCATTGGGAAGGACCAAGCCAGGGGTGAAATGCTACTGGTTCACACCAGTTCAGGCAAACTGGTAGCGGCGGTGGTGTGTGATTCAGAGAACCAGTAGTAGCGGCAGCGCAAGGCTTTCACCCACCCACCCGGATGTCATTACTTCCTGGTTTTAACCAGGAAGTAACCTGTTTTTGACCCTCTGTGCCTGCGCAGAAGGCTTTACACAGGCACAGAGAGTCCAAAATTGCATGTGATGGGCCTGCATGGAATGTGCACTTCCGAACCACTAGGGAAGGTAAGTAGATTTCACTCCTGGACCAAGCCAACCTAGCATGCATCACTAAGACCTGGCTGACTCCAGAAGAGGTTATCCCCTCTTGAAAATGGGTCAAGCCAGCCTTAGACTTTGGCACCAACAGAAAACTCATGGCAGGAAATGGCAGAGGGCAGTTTTCATCCATAATTCTCTTGAGGGACCAATGCTCCCCAAGTTGTCCATAGGTTCCACCCCCCACCCAAAAAAAATCTAGATGGTAAGCAAAACTGTGCGAATGCCTTGCCTATTTGGTTAATTCTGCAGTGGAAAAAATGTAATATGCCCAGTATAGCAAAGTGGAATAAAATAGATTACAATTTACCTGACATGTTTGACATTTTCCCATCGGAACATGGATCACAATCATAGCAGCAAAATTTCTGCCCTTCTTTCTTTTTCTTCTGATAGCCAGCAGGACAGGGATTATTACACACTGAACGGGGCGCGACCTGTTGATAAACCAGGATGGAATTCAGCACTGAAGATTTGAGTAAAATTAGAATCCTCTAATCTACAGGTAAAAGGTAAAAAGCTAAAGGTTCCCCTTGCACATATGTGCTAGTCCTTTCTGACTCTAGGGGGCGGTGTTCATCTCAGTTCAAAACCGAAGAGCCAGCACTATCTGAAGACATCTCCGTGGTCATATGGCCAGCATGGCTAAACACCAAAGGTGCACAGAACGCTGTTATCTTCTCATCAGTTTTTTCTTCATACTGTTCGTAGTTGATGGACTTTGGGGTGACTTTTTTCAACTGTGACATGAGGAATCAATCATTCACTTTTTACACTATTGTTCATACAACTAAGTCAGAAACTTTGAAAAATTCCCCTTCTTCTCCCATCCTCAGTCCCCCTGTAAATTATTTGCCAATTATAACTCCCTCAGAGCTTGAAAAAATAGCCATATTTGGAGGGCAGAGTATTTAATTTTAACTGATTGAAAGATCTGAAATAAGGCTGTACAATCAAACTCATCTCTGATCTCCAAATCTTTCATCCTAATAAAACACCTCAAAATCACAGGTGGTATTCAGCCGGTTCGTTCAAGAGAACCGATAGCAGAGATCGCGGGCGGGCCTCCCCACATCACTTGGCTCTATGCTGTCCTATTTAGGTACATTTTCGAGGCCGGTCACATGCACGGAAGGTGCCCGAGTACAGGGCATACTGGTAGTAAAAATATTGGAAACCCACCGCTGCTCAAAATCCATACCTGCTTAAAGTATTTGTGCCAAACAATTAAATCTTTGTGAATCACAAATTCGTTCCCTTCAAGTGCTTTGGGATCCATCTTTCCTATTTTCACTTTACGGTACGAGTTGTTTGGAAACATGATCACATTCATAATATCAAATCCAGAAAGCACTTCTCCCTGATGGTTGATGGACACAGTTTCTCCAAGCGAATTATTGAATGAAAGGCCTTGAAGGAACCAGTGAAGCTAAACAGCAAGGAGAGGGAATGAAAGAAATGGAATAAAGCAAGGTTACTAGGCAGAGGTAGGCTTCACATAATTTAACAACCGCACAGAATTCAAAATGTGAGCATTGCGCACATGCACGCTGCATCAAAAAACACGGCAATTCACTCGTGTGTGCCATCCGTTCATGTGTGCGGTGTCAAAAAACACAGCAATATAGGACAGGATTATTCCCAGGCAGGTGGGTGGCCACCTGCAGGTCGTAACTACTGATTCACTAAAACCGGCTGAATCCCATGTCTTTTACTAGGTTAATGAAGCAGCAGGACACTCTGCAGATTACCAGCCAGGGCTTCATCATACTTCTAAAAACCCATGTTAATTGACAAACTCAGGTCTTCTGTCAGAGTTCATAATGTTAATTTTACAATAGATGGATAGACTTTTTCAGGGCTGAAGACGCTTCTTGGATGAGAAGAGAAACATCTTCAAAGAAAAACCAGAAAGTCCAGTTGCCTTCTTGAAGAAAAGCACTTTTGGGATAACCAAGATGTGAATTAATTAATTAATTAATAATTAATTTTGATTTTTATACCGCCCTTCTCCAACAGGACTCAGGGCAGTGAACAGCCAAGATAAAACATACTATACAAAATTTAAAACAGTTTAAAAGGTATTAAATAATTTCGGCTCCCAATTTAAAATAACCCAAGTTAAAATCAATTTCAATTTAAAACCAAAAGGATAGGGTCAGGCCACTGACAATCTCTACAGACCAGAGGTTTAATTCTTCCAAGCCCCTCTACGGTCTTTCATTTTGGAGAGGATAGGGGATAGGCTCCAGCGTAAATCTGAATGCAAGGATAAATCTTGGTTCCCAGTGACTGGGTCAATCTAATTAGGACAGGATGGCTCCTCAGATATGCTGATCCCAAGCCATGAAGGACTTTAATGGTAATAACCAACACCTTGAATTAAACCCAGAAACAGTGGGTTGAAACATTCACAACTTCTGGAGGCAAATTGTTATTCTATTCTATTCTATTCTATTCTATTCTATTCTATTCTATTCTATTCTATTCTATTCTATTCTATTCTATTCTATTCTATTCTATTCCATTCCATTCCATTCCATTCCATTCCATTCCATTCCATTCCATTCCATTCCATTCCATTCCATTCTATTCTATTCTATTCTATTCTATTCTATTCTATTCTATTCCTGGCAATGAAGGTATTTTATTTAGAAGTTATTACCTTCCAGGTTCCTTGATCTTGAAATTCTTCCATTGTACTCTCTGCTACTCTTTTGTATTTAGACCTATGTACATTCATGCCATCAAAAGCATGCGCTACAGCATAGACTGCATTGTAGATACTGTAGCTGTGGCCGGTCACGTCAAATAAATGTGCAGGAAGCTTTTTCAGATCTTCCCTCCCAGTACATTCTTCATCCCTTTCCATTGGTTTATTGCTGTCTGAAAAGACACAATCAAAGCCTTGTTCCCAGAACTCTTTGAACAAACTCGCTCGTTCCATCTGTAACGGTTTGATGGCCCAAAGGAATTCCTCAAACCCTGGCAGCTCACTGGAGTGAATATCAAAGGAAATTGCTCCATCAAACAATTGCAAATCTGAGGGTCGGTGCAGACTCGTTGTGGTTAAATCTATTTGAGCAGTAAGAATCCACATTTTCCCGAGGATTATGTCTGTAAATCTCAGAAAGAGAAACAAAAGCATTGCGGTGCTGCTTTCTCCATAGAAGATGAATGTATTGACTATGGTGTTGCTCAAATAACCATTTATCCTACTCACTACCGTACCATGTAACATAGAAAAAAATGCTTGCTTGGGAATTCTCTCCATGAAAGCAGAGCAAATCCAGTTCTCAGAAAGAAGAGGGTCCAGGACTTGGATGAAATTGTCTCCGCTGTCATCATCCAGAATTAAAAGGCCAACCCAGGTCCATCCAAATTGCTTTAGCAAATGGATAATCCCCACGATCTGAAGAGTTTCGTTGGGGGCCATGCGGTAAAAGGAAGCAGCCATCTTTGTTCCATGCTTCTTGGGAGCAAATGAGCCATAAGCGAGCTAAAATAAAATGTGCAGTTCCTTGTTTATAACTGGAATGTATCCCTTATTTCTGTCGTTCTCAAGTTTTGGTCTGTGTACCTCAGGGGAGCCATGATGTCATCACAGGGGGACTGTGAAGACCTGAAGTTATGTTATGAATTAAATATTGAGTTATGCCTTGGGGGGGGGGGGGTCCATGGCCATGATCCATGGCCACAAAAAGTATTTAAAGGGGGTCCCCTCAAGGGTGGCCTTCAAAATTTTTAGCAAGGGGTTGTCTGCCCAGTTGCTGGGTGGGCATGGGCATGTTGGGCATTGCCTAGTCAGCCTCCTGAACCATGTGGGGGGGGGGCATTTTTGCCCTTCCCGGGCTCCAGAGGCTTTCTTCGAGCCCCCGGGATGGTGAAAATGGCCTCCCCAGGTTCCAGAGGCCCTCTGGAGGCTAGAAATGGACCCAAACATCCAGTAGGCCCATTTTTCACCCTACCTAAGCCTCCAGGTGTGCCCTGCACTTACCTGTATCCAAAATGGGCCATGTGGGGACTCTTGGGAGGGGCAGGGCAGGGTGGGAGGGGCCAGCCAGGAGTGGATTTGGGAGTTCTCCAAACTGCACAGAATCTTGGCTAAGTGTTCTCCCGAACCCCTGGGAACCTCCACCCCATGAAAGAAATGGTTGTGAATCACTGCCTTATTTAGTTCTTAAATTTATCTCCTGCCTTTTCTTCAGGAACTCAAGGGGACATAAGCAGCCCCCTAGGTTTAACTGTCCCCAACAATTTGGATCCTCATTTTACCCACCTCGGAAGGATGGAAGGCTGAGTCAACTTTGAGCCTGGTGATATTTGAACTGCCAAATTGCAGGCAGCCAGCAGGCAGCAGAAGTAGCCTGCAGTACTTCATTCTAACCACTGCGCCACCATGGCTCATGATAGGGGAGAAGGAGGAAAAGAAGGAAGAGAAGTGAAATTGTAAAGTTAAAGAAATGAAGGAGCAGGAAAAGGAGAAGGAATAGGATGGAATAAGGGCAGTGATGCAGAGGTGGGTTTCAGCAGGTTCTGACCAGTTCTGGAGAACCGGTAGCAGAAATTTTGAGTAGTTTGGAGAACCAGTAGTAAAAATTCTGACTGGCCCCGCCCCCATCTATTCTCTGCCTCCCAATTCCCAGCTGATTGGGAAGAAATGGGAATTTTGCAGTATCCTTCCCCTGGAGTGGGGTGGGAATGGAGATTTTACAGTCTCCTTCCCCTGCCACACCCACCAAGCCACACCCACCAAGCTATGCCACGCTCACCAAGCCACACCCACAGAACCAGTAGTAAAAAAATTTGAAACACACCCCTGCAGTGATGGTGATGGCAATGGCATCGGTGCAGCCTGGTGACTGAGAGGGAAGAAAGAGGAGCAAAGGATGAGGAAAAATTAAAGTAAAGCAAAGCAAAATTAAAGTAATGGAAGGAGAAAGAGAAAGAAGGGCAGAAGAAGAAGGAAAAAAATACTATTTTCTACAGCTTTTTACATTAACTCAATGATTTTTTTTCTTTTTCCCTCTATCTATATGAATTACAAACTGCATCTTAAATTGTTTTCACTATGTAATATTTAAACTCGCCTACAACACGAACCACAAGAGGGAGCAAAGGACCAATTTTTAAAAAGAAGGAAGAGCCCAAATGCTACAGTAATGAAAAAAAAAGATTATTAAGAGAAAAAAGAAAAGACCCTGCGTAAAACCAATTTTTAAAGAAAGAAGGGTTCCAAACTCTATATTCTTAGGGGAAAAAACCCTGCTGGATGATTATTAGGGTACTGGAGACTAAATTGTACAATGAACAGTTAAAGGAACTATGTATGTCTACCTTAACAAATAGAAGGATTGTGGGTAACATATATAAGCTGTTTTCCAGTACTTGATTCAGCTCAGTATCTAAAGAGAGTATCTATTTAGATACTGAGCTGAATAAACGTATTGGTAAAATGGCCACCATATTTTCCAGACTTTCAAAGAGAGTGTGGCTTAATAAGAAGCTGATGGAACATACAAAGACCCAGGTCTACAGAGCCTGCCTCCTAAGCACACTCTTGTACTGTAGTGAATCTTGGACCCTCTACGCATGACAGGAGAGAAAGTTGAACACCTTTCATATACGCTGTCTCCAACCAATTCTTGGCATCACCTGGCAGGACAAAGTCCCAAATAGCGCAGTCTTGGAAGGTGCTGGAATTTCTAGCATGTATACACTATTGAAAGAGCGACGACTACGCTGGCTGAGGCATGTCGTGAGAATAGCTGATGGTCGGATTCCGAAAGATCTCCTGTATGGAGAATTAGTGCTGGGAAAACGCCTCAGAGGGAGACCACAGCTGCGATATAAGGATATCTGCAAGAGGGACCTAAAGGCCCTGGGAATGGACATTAACAACTGGGAAACCTGGACCTCCGATCGTTCAGCTTGGAGGCTAAAGACGCAGCACGGCCTTCTCCAATTCGAAGAGACATTTGTTCAGCAGGCTGAGGCAAAGAGGGAGTCCCGGAACCAGCGAAATCTGCGGGGTGGGCAAGGGACTGAATGTATCTGCCCTCAGTGTGGAAGGGATTGACACTCTCGAATTGGCCTTTTTAGTCACACCAGATGCTGTTTTGGGACCTCTTTCCAGAGCATGATATCATAGTCTTTTGAGACTGAAGGATGCCAATGTAAAAAAAAGTACTTGATTACATTATGATTTCTCTATCATAGATAAGAAGGATTGACTTATTCTCAAAAGCACCTGAGAGCAGGATAAAAAGTAACAGATGGACGCTCATTAAAGAGAGATGCAACCTGGAACTAAGGAGAAATTTCCTGGCAGTGAGAACAATTTAACAACTGGTTCGGTGAGCATGTGTGCGCGCACCTAAGGCGCTGAAAATGTAGTATTTAGAAGCTCAGCTGCTTACCTTCCAAGTCAGCAATGGTAAGTAGAACAGCGAGGGGAAAAATCAGCTGTGCCGTGCGATTGAGATGATCTACAAAGATGATCTACAAAGCAGGAAATAAAGCACCGGATAGAGCGGGGACGGGTGGACAGGGCCAAGTGATTGTCAGTGCTACCGATTCGCCCAAACTGGTTTGAGCCAGCTGAACTAGTCCGAACCGGCTGAATTCCACCTCTGAGCGGAATGGCTTGTCTTCAGAAGTTTTGGTTCATCATCACTGGAGATTTTCAAGAAGAAAACCTTTTAACAATTATCTGGAATGGTATGAGGTCTGCTGGTTGAGCAGGGGATTGGACGAGAAGACCTTCCAATTCCTTTCCAATGCTATCTTTGAATGATTCTATTGAATAATACCCTGGCAGCTTCCATTCTTTAGGACGAACCTGCATTGAAATGACCAACTTAAGTTCTTATCTTCAGATAACATATACCCTATACCCCCTATTAAGTCAAGGGTCAGTAACCTGTGGCTCTGGAGCCAGATGTGGCTCTTTCACCCCTCTGCTGTGACTCTCTGTCACTCAAAATATGCGTCACAACTGCCAATGCGCGACACCCACCGGCACATTACTTATTGAGCTTTTCAACCCCCAGTAAGCCAACCATGGATAAATCCAAGAAAAGGAAAGTTTCAGAAGAAAACAGAACATTTAATTCAACTACATATGCTAGTGTTGTGGCCGCTCAAGAAATAGTCAGGCATGGGAAGGGTTTTGTGGCTTCCGGTGTTTTCTTTTCTGTGGGAAATGGGTCCAAATGGCTCTTTCAGTGTTTAAGATTGCAGACCCCTGTTTTAAGTGGTACATCAGATATGGCTTAATTCCAACTCCCAAATTTCGTCAGGTCCTTTTTATGCATCACTGAAGCATAACTTAACCCCTTCTTGGAAAAAGAACTGCGAGAAGAGAAATATATCCCTTGGAAAGTTGCAGGTAGTAAGGCCTAGGAGTGGGCTTGGGGGCCTCACTGAACCAAAGTTTTAAACCAACATAATTGCAAAATGTACCAGACATATTTCTAAGGTGCTTGACTTGTGTGCTGCATTTTCTGCGAAGTACGTGGTTTTGAGATATATTTGGAATCAGGAGGTTGAAACTGTGAGAAAGAGCGAAATGAAAGTAGCCGATGGATAGTGGTTTGAGATGTACACATGGGTGTTTGCAGAGAGTGACGGTCAGTAAGAATGTAAGAAAGAACACGGAAGTGAAACTATGGAATGCGTATGTCAGTAAAAAAGTGTGGCTTGAGATGAGAATGGGGTCCTTTGCCCGATAGCAGTCCTTGTAGAACTTGCTATGTGTCATTGGACTCCACTGAAATGGTTTAATAATGTAATTTTTGTTGCAGAGGTGCATTGCTATGTTGGTTATTCATGTTCCAAATCGCTCATGAATAAACCTCTGAATCTTAAACTAAGATTTATTGCTTGTGGTTTCCTCTTTGGTTTTTTTAATTGGGGTATTTTTACGACAGAAGTGTTTCCTTGTTGGCTTCAAATTTGCCACATGGATGAGTTTTCATGCATGTCAATACCTTACATCTTACCTGGGGGATTTTGTAAAGATTTATGAGATTTGACATGAAGAATGAGATATCAGCACCAAATCCACCAATGATGGCCACGACGAGATTCTCCTTGTTATCACATCTGTAGTTGACAACCAACTGGTCTGATCGGAAGAGCAGCTCCAAAGTAGAACGGTAAGTCAGCCGAGCAACAAAATAGTTGTCGCAGATGAAAAATCCCAGTGTAACATTAGACAAGAGTCTTGAGTTTGAGTTGATCTGTTTCACAGCAAATGCCAAACTCAGGGAGTGCTGATACAACTTTAAAATGGCTCTGAAAACACAATTGAAAAAGAACTGAAATACAGAGTTATTGAGACAAAAATAATACTGCATATATGTGGAAGCAACCTCCATATAAAACTGGAGAACTGTAATAGGCATCAGCTATAAAGGCCAAAGAACAATATTTGATGTATCATGAAACAGTGGTCTACAACTGTACTAACTCGCAGTAAAAGATGATTCCACTCAATTCTATTATAGAGCTGTGAATGCAGGCAGTAAATGGTGTGTCACACAGACAGGGACAGTTTAAACTGGAATTAATTTAATTAATTTCCCAAAGACCTGTGATAGGTAAATCTTGTAGTGGTGGTGATCTAATCTTGTGTAGCTTCTTCTCTGGTAATGCTGTACTATTAACTAGAGCATACAAACATTTGCTAGACCAATTCTTGATTACAGCTCATCTGTCTGAAACCCGCACTGCATATTGGACATAAATAAAATCGAACAAGTCCAGAGATATTTTACGAGAAGAGTCCTCCATTGTTCTAACTGCAACAAAATATCTTATGCCACCACTCCAAATTTTGGGCTTAGACAACTCAGAACTATGACGACTTCAGTCTGACCTAAGCATAGTACATAAAATTATCTGCCACAATGTCCTTCCTGTCAATCACTACTTCAGTTTCAACCACAACAATACACAAGCAAATAATAGATACAAACTCAACGTAAACTGTTCCAAACTTGATTGCAGTAAATACGACTTTAGTAACAGAGTGGTCAATGCCTGGAATGCACTACCTGACTCTGTGGTTTCTTCCCCAAACCCCCAAAACTTTAACCTTAAACTGTCTACTGTTGACCTCACCCCATTCCTTAGAGGTCTGTAAGGGGCGTGCATAAGTGCACCAGCTTGCCTTACCGTCCCTGTACTAATATTCCTTTTTACTTACTCTTTTCGTGTATTCAAATTATGTTTATACTTTTACCTCTTACCTTATATATGCTTGACAAATAAACTTATGATTATGATTATATGATGATAGTCAGTTCAAGGTTCAATTGATGTCTGATTGTATTGAGTTCATTCTTGCATTGCATTATTTGTTACTCCTACATCTTGCTACTTGTTTCCCCTTCTCCTCATATTGGTTTCCTGTCCTTGCAGTCATTATATATGGATTTCACCTCTGCTGACCCTCTTAATGAACGTCTGTCACAAATTAAACAAACCCATGTAACTTAGATTGGCCATGCTGAGTTTCCTCCACTGAAGAGCAAACCTTCGGATCTCAGCTCTCCCAATGGTGAGTTAGAATATTTTGGTTCCATGACTTGATGCTAAAATAGATTCCCATAAAGAATTCACAGAGTTGTAGACTAGACTCACAGAGTTGTAGGCTAGACTGGATAGTCAAATATTATCCTAGATTAGCACAGTGCTGAAGTACTTCCATTAAATGCACAGTGCTGAAGTACTTCCATTAAATGCCTACTTGGTTGATTTAGAATATTTTGATTCCATGACTTGATGCTAAAAATAGATTTCCATAAAGTGTTGTAGACTAGACTGGATAGTCAAAGGTTATCCTGGATTAACACAGTGGGGAAGTAGAAGTAACCTAGATGATTGATTGTTCACCTTTTGTTTTCTCCAACCTGATCTCTTCTTTTAAGAGTTGAGATTCCAACAGCTTTGGTCACACTGGAAATCTCAAAACATCTGTAGGATAGTAGATGCTGATTTAAATAAGTGTATTACCTTCAACATTATGCAAGAAGAGATGGATAGGAATCGAATCTCTGACTTTGTGACCCTGCACAGATTTCCAAAGATCTTGCAGAAAGTCAAGATGGTTCACTTGGAGTATGTAGATGCACACTTCGATGTGCACAATGGGACTCTGATGGGTATAGTGGGATTTGACTACAAAGAAGGAACTGGTGGTTCCATGCTAGCAATGTGGTGAAGCACTACCCAAAAGGCACTGCTCTGTATTTGCAATATTATCTGAAGAGCATATAAGGTTTTCAGTAATTTTATGGAAAGGTTGATTCAGCGACAAGGCAGTCATTGTCACTTCCCAGCACCAAACACAACAGGTCAAGAAGATATTTCCTGACAATGAGAACAATCAACCAATGTAAAGACTTGCCTCCAGAGGTTGTGAATGCTCCAACACTGGATGTTTTTTAAGAAGAGATTGGACAACCATTTGTCTGAAATGATATAGGATCTACTGCTGAGTACGGGATTGGACTAGAAGACATCCAAGGTCCATTCCAACTCTACTTTCTATTTTATTTGATATAATATCTAACACCATGGACAAAATCCAACAAAAAATCCAAGGGCCTGGATAGCTCAGCAGACTAAAGCATTGTAATTATACACCAGCTGTCTGCAATTACTAGAAGTTCGAATTTCACCAGGCTCAAGGTTGACTCAGCCTTCCATCCCTTCTAAGGTAGGTAAATTGAGGACCCAGTTTGTGGAGGCATTAAGCTGACTTTGTATAAAATATACAAAAGTTTGAAGGCTATTGCTTAACGCATTGTAAGCCTCTGAGTCTCCGGAGAAGGGCAGTATATAAATCAATTTTTAAAAAAAAATGCCCTAGTGAACTTATACAGTATTACTGGGTCAGATCTTACAACTTTATCCATAAATACAGTAGTGGCCAAAATTGTGGAAGCCTTTTTGGGAAAAGTGTATTTTCTAAAACTACCAAATTACACCACTTTTTTTTTTTTTTTTGAGTAGTACCATAAAATTATATATCAACGGAAAGATAAGTTAATCAAGAATGTAATGCAATCACTTTTATGAAGGATTTGCTATTATAATAGCAGTATAAGGAAGAAAAGTGAAACACATAGAAAAAGACGAGATAGGCAAAAATGATCACCATAGGAAAAAATGAGATCTACAAAAATGATCACCATGTCAGTTAATACTTCGTTGGGTAACTTTTAGCATGAATTACGGCCTTACAACATCTTACCATGGACTAAACCAAGTCTTTTAGTTCTGCAGCTGTTGTAATGTGAAACCAAGAATGAATGATTGCTTTGATTAACCGGGTTTTATCGCTGGGTTGCTTCTGACTAACAAGTTTCTTTAGTCGGCTCCATAGATTTTCAATTGGGTGAAGGTCTGGGCTATTCCCAGGCCATTCCAGTGGTGGAATAGTGTTATCTTGAAACTCCAAAAAAAAAAGTGCTTTTATTAGTCATCAAACCTTAAAAATATACTTTTCCCAAAAGGTTTCCACAATTTTGGCCACTACTGCACATATCACTCAGCTTTATCCACACTCAATATTATCCACAAATACATAGGCAATAATGAAACTGGGGGTCCTTAAGATTCCAGACAGCTCATGAGCATCTGACTGAAATATTGTCTATGCTTTAGAAATTCTGATTACATATAGAGTTGGTTTTAAAAATTCGGTGTGAAACTTTCCAACATTTTCTCAATTTAGAAGAGAGATATTTTTGGTCTCCAACAAAAGGTGGAGAGGAAGGAAAAGGAAAAGAGAATGTCTTACAGAGGTGGCATAAACACTGTCTGTGAAGGATGCTCATCAAAGGAATACTCCTCAAGGATATGTGAAATCTGAGCTGTGATCCCACCAATGAGGAGGTTTCCTGGCTTATACCATTCATGGAAGATAGGAGAAGGATCACTTCTGAGGCAAGACGTGGCATCTGTCTGGCACTTCATGTCAACCAGCAACCACAGTAATATTACTATCCTCAACATTTCCTCTAGAGGAGGTTTGCTTAGGCCTATCCACACTTCCAGGGTTTTATTTGGTGGGACTATTTTCCATCAGCTACAAAATCCAGGAACAATTAACACACATAATTACAGTGTATCATTTCGTTCATCCAATAGATTGACATCAACGAAGTCAGCAAAGCCTGCCTTGATGGACTGCAGGGAATGGACATCACCATCAAAATCCTACCTGAATCTTTTCCTCTGACCACAAGGTTTTATAGTCTCTTCTAGACTGATTTGTGAATTCTTTTTCAGTATTTCTTGGAAATCTGTATCAGAAAGCATCAATGATAGTCATTTAGTTTAATTGCCAGTAAATCGTCTCTCTACAATGGAACCTCCTGGGTTGGTAGATTATTATTTCACTTCTACATAATAACGTTTGGGACCATTTTCTTAGATTTATCGAGAGACTCCACATAAAAGAATTACATATGATTCTTTTTTGTAAACAAAATTTTGTAAATGAAATTTTGGGCCTGGACAACCTAGAAATATGCCGCCTATGGTCTGACTTAAGCTTAGTACACAAAATGTTCTGCTATAACATCCTACTTATCAATGACTTCTTCAGCTTCAACTGCAACAATACACGAGCACACAATAGATACAAACTTAAGGTAAACCGCTCCAAACTCGATTGCAGAAAATACGACTTCAGCAACAGAGTGGTCAATGCCTGGAATACACTACCTGACTCTGCAGTTTCTTCCCCAAACTCCCCAAACTTTAACCTTAGACTGTCTACTTGGACCTCACCCCATTCCTTAGAGGTCTGTAAGAGGCATGCAGAAGAGCACCAATGCGCCTACCATCCCTGTCCTACTGTCCCCATGTATTCATATCCTTATCCTGTATTTGTAATCATGGTTATATTTATATCTATTATCTTGCGTGTTTGACAAAGACAAGGAGCCTGAGTAGCATAGGGGGCTAATGCCTCCTACTAAAGGCAGCAATTAACATCCAGCTGCCTGTAATTCTGCGAGTTCAATCCTAGCCAGGCTCAAGGTCGACTCAGCCTTCCATCCTTTCTAAGGTGGATAAATTGAGGACCCAGTTTGTAGGGGCAATAAGCTGACTTTGTATAAATATATACAAAAGTATGAAGGCTATTGCTTAGCACATTGTAAGCCACCCTGAGTCTCCGGAGAAGGGCGGCATATAAATCAAATTAAAAAAAATAATAAAATAAAATAAATAAAATAAAATAAAATAAAATAAAATCTGTATGAAACCTGTGGGTGAGATCATCCATCACCAAAGATCCTGATGACACCCAACCAGGGGTGAAATCCAGCAGGTTCTGACAGGTTCTGGAGAACCAGTAGCAGAAATTTTGAGCACTTCGGCGAACCGGCAGTGGAAATTTTGAATAGTTCGGAGAATCAGCAAATACCACTTCTGGGCTGGCCCCAGAGAGGAGTGGGAATGGAGATTTTGCAATATCCTTCCCCCAGGAGTGGGGAAGGAATGGGGATTTTGCAGTATTCTTCCTCTGGCATGGGGAGGGAATGGAGATTTTGCAATGTCCTTCCCCAAGGAGTAGGGAAAGAATGGAGATTTTACAATATCTTTCCCCTGCCACGCCCACCAAGACACACCCACCAAGACACACCATGCCCACCATACCACGCTCACAGAACCTGTAGTAAAAAAAATTGCATTTCACCACTGCACCCAACTCTATATTTTCACCTTTGGTGACCTAAGTGATGCTGTGGCCACCCTTTTGTGATGCCTGGAGACCTACATGGGGGATAACGGGATTCAGCTTTCCCAGAATGACCCAGTCCACAACTTGGGGGTTCTCTTGGACTCACAACTCCTGTTCAAAGAATAGGTGGCAGTTGTGGCTAGGAGAGCCTTTGCACAACTTTGTATTGTGTGCCAATTGTGGTCTTTCCTGGATGAACCAGGGTTAAGCACAGAAGCAACACAGCTGGAACAAAGGCTTAAATCCCTTTTATTGCTCTAAATTTAGCTCCAAAAGTTCATGGCAAGTCCAAGGCTCCAGTAGGGGATCAGTGCAATAGAAGTGGCTGATTGAGTAGTAACAGATCCCACCTTCCCTCCCCCGCCCCACTCTGCCCCTGCCCACCCTTTGTGTCTTTGGTTATAAGGTTTGATTTCAACATTTTTTATTAAGATGTAACTGGTAGTTGCCCAGAGTTACTCTATGGTAAGATGGACGGCCAATAAAATTTATCAACAAAGAAACAAAAAGAGCCTGTGTAGCGTAGGGGGATAATGCCTCCTACTAAAGGCAGCAATTAACACCAGCTGCCTGTAATTTCTCTGAGTTCAATCCTAGCCAGGCTCAAGGTCGACTCAGCCTTCCATCCTTTCTAAGGTGGGTAAATTGAGGACCCAGTTTGTGGGGGCAATAAGCTGACTTTGTATAAATATACAAAAGTATGAAGGCTATTGCTTAACGCATTGTAAGCCGCCCTGAGTCTCCGGAGAAGGGCGGCATATAAATCAAATTTTTTAAAAAATAACTTTGAACAGTTGCTGAACAAATTGTCATGTTGAGATCTGCCTGTATTTTGTAACCATAAAGACAGAAATGAATATTGTACAATTACAATAGAAATGTACTTATAATTGCAATTAAGAAGATTGGAAGAGTCTTTTTTTATAATCTTCCTTTTGTTTTCTTTCCCTTTCTTTCTTTTCTCATGTCTGCTTCATGATGATAAGATCCAAATGATATTCCCCAAATATTAGATCACGGTTTATAGTTTCAAAAGAGCAGATAAGTTATGAAGCTGAGCCATTCTCTTCATAAAATAGTTCTTGCAAATAATCAGAACTAAAAAAAAAATCTATTTATTAAGAGTGAAGTCACTCATTGTACAGTGAAATATTTTATTTTTAAAAAATGTTATTTTTCCATTTCGGTTCATAAGAATTTATCACACACATTTATATCTTTGACGGATATGCAGTTTTGGTAATATTGGCAGAGCTAATAAACAAGTTATATTCTTAAGAGAATATTATGAATTCCATTTCATAGCAGAAATATATATATCCACAATTTAAGAGTCAGAAATGTTTTTTCTTTACAAGTTGCTCTTTGCTGTTCAGCTCAGGTCTCAACAGAATAATGTAGCATTTTGGGGAAAAGATACATCCCAATACCCCAGCACTGGAAGCTAAGATGGAGAAGATCTCCACAGCTACCATATACTTTCCTTTGGTGCTCAAATAGGTGGGAACAAAAGACAACCAAACACTGCAAAACACCAGCATGCTGAAAGTGATGAACTTGGCTTCATTGAATGTGTCTGGTAGGTTCCTAGCTAGAAAAGCCACCATGAAGCTGATCAGAGACAGAAACCCCATGTAGCCCAAGACAAGATAAAACATCACAACAGACCCTTCATTACATTCTGCTATGATCTCTTCAGTCATGGATTTCATGTTAAGTTCTGGAAAGGGGGGAGAAGTGATCATCCACACCAGACAGATGCCTGCTTGAATGAAGGAGCCTGAAAAAACAATTAAGAAGGACAGTCTTTTCCCCAACCATTTTCTCATGCTGGACCCAGGTTTGGTGGCCATGAATGCTGCAATGACCATGATGGTTTTGGCCAATACAGAAGAAATGGCCACAGAGAAGATAATGCCAAAAACTGATTGTCGGAGGAAGCAAATCAGTTTGAGAGGTTTTCCAACGAAGAGAAGAGAACAGAGGAAGCAAAGCAGAAGGGAGATGAGGAGGGTGTAAGTGAGGTCCTTGTTGTTAGCTTTAACCATAGGGGTGTCTTTATAGTTAATGAATATCACAAGTATGAACACCGTAATGATTGAGAATAAAGCAGCAACCACAACCAAACTGATCCCCAAAGGTTCTTCAAAAGTTAGAAAAATTACGATTTTGGCAATACATCGAGCTTTGTCCTTAGTTGGATACTGATCTTCTGGACATTCAGAACAGGTAATCATGTCTGCAAGTAAGAGAGAGGCTATGAAACATGGAATCTAATCATCATGATTGATGCAGCACCAAGTGAAATATTGGATTCGATCAATACTTTTCAAACTTAACCACACAAAGTCTACCCTATAAACCTCAGAATTTTGGTTTCGGAATTCTCAGATTTGAATCCTTCCCCCCGTTAAAGTAGTTAACTTGAAAAAGGGTTGGATTTGATCATTAGATGAGAATAAAAGTAAGCTGTTGAGGTAGGGATATTTTGTATTAGTGGTAATCACACTTCGTTAGCACCATAAGCTTTCTTCAGTCTTTCCTTCTCCAAGTCTTAGGCATGGATGCATATGACAGGTATTTCAAAATGCCCAAACGGTAGGCACAAATATTTGATTGAAGCCTTGTCATTTTTTAAAACATTGCTACTGAAATCCTGCACATTTTCAAATGGTGTCTTATCTATTACATCAGGGGTGGGTTCTACTTACCTTTGCTAATGGGAGTGCAAGCAGGTGGGCAGAGCCTCCTATCACTGTTACTACCGGTTCTCACGATCTGGACCGAACCGGTAGGAACCCACCTGTCAGCATTCCAGAAAAACCCCAACTCCAAGTAAAGACGCAGAAGCAAGCATTTTCCAAAGTTCTCTTTACTAGAATAGGCAAACTGGCACATCTGGGAAAAGCCGAATCTGAAAAGCCCGGATTTTCCCTCAGTAAGTCAAAACCCCCCAAACCATCCCCTTTTTCCCCAGTCGATCACATGCTCCAATCAACATCCGTTCCATCTCGACCCAGCCCCCTGACCACTCCTTCTCCAGATGCTGGATCACCCTGACCTTGACCGACAGGAAGAATGCTATTATGTCTACTAACAACCCCTCTCCTTAATCCCCGCTCCTACTTTCCCACACATGAGAAGGTGGAAGCATTGAAGCTTCCGGCCTAATATGGCTTCCAAAGCTGGCACCACCACTATATTACATGCATGCAAAACATGGTATTGAACTTCATCACATGGTCAATCTCTCTCTCTCTCTCTCTCTCTCTCTCTCTCTCACACACACACACACACACACACACACACCCCTCCCCTAACAGCGGTGGGTTTCAGAAATGCTTACCACCGGTTCACCCCATGTGCCTTTCATACATGTGCCCGGCCTTCCGTACATGTGTTTTGCTCATGCGCGAGCCTTTCGTGCATGCACCCAGCCTCGAAAACATGGCTAAATAAGACATCTTTATACCGCTCTGAACCAGCTGAATGCCACCTCTGTTCCCTTCCCCCCTCTCTGTATCTATCTATCTATCTATCTGTCTCTCTGTCTGTGTGCCTGCCTGTCATCCATCTGTCTCTGTCTTTGGGCCACTTTTACAACTCAAGATGGGCATGGATCTAGAAAACAGATGATTATGCTCACAATCCCAAGAACTCTCTCCCCATACTCAGCTCCAACAGGTTCAAACCATTTCTAAATAATCCTGCAAAAATTCTCCCCGGGAAACTTCTCTGGACCTCCATCAAGGCCAATGTCCAATCAGGAATGCTGGTATATTTCAGTGATTGCACCTGACAAATGCAACAAAATTGCCTCTGCATACTCTTGCAATATTTTATTCATTCCCTCCTCACTCGTTGGGCCTGTGAGATATGAAACAGGGCTAAGATTGTGGGGAAGTAAGTGTGGATAAGTACTGGCACTGCACAGCCCTAAGCATCATAAGATAGATCTTAATTGCAACTCTAACCCTTGCTGGATCAAGTTCATCCTTTGTTGAGTGCCAGCAACATTCTAGATCTCTCTTTTCCAGTTTCAATTTCCCTCAGATCATCTGTAAACCAGACTGAATGCTGGAAACCTGGAGAAGAGAGATTTGCATGGGCAAAATTTAATCTAGGGCCTCTATCTAATGTTATTTTTGTTCACTTTAGGAATTAGTTGAAATCTTTTCACTGTGGTATTATTGGATTTTATGTTTCCAGCCAACTGAAATCATCTAGTATGAGAATTTATATTGGAATAAATGAAGCAAGCAAATCAGCTCCATGGTAGGAGCTGAGGATGCGCAGTGGTTAGAGTGCTTTACTGCAGGCTACTTCAGCTGACTGTTAAGCTCAAGGTTGACTCAACCTTCCATCCTCCCAAGGTGGGTAAAATAAAGACCCAGATTGTTGGGGGCAATATGCTGACTCTGTAAACTGCTTAGAGAGGGCTGTAAAGCCCTGTGGGGTGGTATATAAGTCTAAGTGCTATTGCTATTGCTATATGTAAATAAAAGTAATTTACCATCTGGGGAATTTTGCAGTGAAAAATGTAATATGTCATAGAGTGGTCTTCCGGGTGCGTTTCAAGGTGCTAGTCACCGTCTTCAAAGCTCCATGGCTTAGGACCGGGATATCTACAGGACCGCCTTCTGCCACTGAATATTTCCCACTGCCCGATAAGCTCTCACAGAGAGGGCCTCCTCAGGGTGCCGTCGGCCAGACAATGTCGGCGGGCGGCCCCCAGGGGGAGAGCCTTCTCTGTGGGAGCTCCTGCCTTATGGAATGAACTGCCCCCAGATATAAGAAAGATTCCCGACATCCGCGCCTTCTGTCAGGCTCTGAAGACTCTGTTGTTCCACCAAGCCGGCCTGACCGAATAGATTAATTTTAAATGGGTTTTAAATTGGTTTTAAAGGGGTTGTGGTAAGGGGTTTTAAATTACGGCCAAATAGCTTTAACTTATTTTAGTAGTTTTAATTTTTGTGTCTGACTGTTTTAATATGGCTGTGAACCGCCCTGAGTCCTTTGGGAGAAGGGTGGTATAGAAATGTAATAAACTAACTAACTAGAGTAGAGTAGGGTAGAGTACAGAAGAGTACAGAAGAGTATAGTAGAAGAGTAGAGTAGAGAAGAGGAAAGAGAGAAGAGAGAAGAGGAGAGGAGAGGAGAGGAGAGGAGAGGAGAGGAGAGGGGAGGGGAGGGGAGGGGAGGGGAGGGGAGGGGAGGGGAGGGGAAGGGAAGGGAAGGGAAGGGGAGAGGAGAGGAGAGGAGAGGAGAGGAGAGGAGAGGAGAGGAGAGGAGAGGAGAGGAGAGGAGAAGAGAAGAGAAGAGAAGAGAAGAGAAGAGAAGAGAAGAGAAGAGAAGAGAAGAGAAGAGAAGAGAAGAGAAGAGAAGAGAAGAGAAGAGAAGAGAAGAGAGAACAATTTACCTGACATGTTTGACATCTTCCCCTCAGAGCATGGATCACAATCATAGCAGCAAAATTTCTCACCTTCTTTCTTTTTCTTCTGATAGCCAGCAGGACAGGGATCATTGCACACTGAACGGGGCAAGACCTGTTGATAAATCAGGTTGGAATTCAAGATACTAGTATCTTCTAATCTACCTGCACACATAAAGTAGCAGAAATCAAAGAACCGTGAAATACAATGCAGCATCTGGAATTTTTTCTGACGCTTCCTAAATAATGCAGTCGGTTTCATCTCAGCTTTTCCCTCCCTTCACCAGTCTGGATTTTAAAAATATCTACTGTGAGATTTAATATTTAGCTTTGTACAAGTAGAACACAAATAAAAATCACAGCCTTAATTGTGCCTCTGAGTTCCTACTCCATGACATTTTAAATTTCTCAAGTTTAGAATTTTAGAATCCAACTTATCTACTTGATGGAATTTGGGATGTCCAACCATATCTTTAGCAATCAGTTACTTGTTTTTCACACCATTGTTCATAGAACTAAGTAAGAATCTTCCCAAGCCACCCTGTAAATTATTTGCCAATTATAATTCTCCCAGATTAGGAGGCAACTCCCAGGGGGGCTTTTCATCAGGTTTGCCTGATTCACCAGTTGCGGCCCTATCTGGATCAGGACTCCTTACGCACAGTCACTCAGGCATTCGTCACTTCCCGCCTGGACTACTGCAATGCTCTCTACATGGCGCTCCCCTTGAGGAGCACCCGGAGGCTCCAACTGGTGTGGAATGCAGCTGCACGGGGGATTATGGGAGCGAGGGGGCACTCCCATGTGATGCCTCTCCTGCGGGAGCTGCACTGGCTACCGGTGGTCTTCCGGGTGCTCTTCAAGGTGTTGGTTATCACATTTAAAGTGCTCCATGGCATAGGACCTGGGTGTTTGCAGGACCACCTTCTGCCACCGATAGCCTCCCACCAGCCAGTACGCTCCCACAGAGAGGGACTCCTCAGGGTGCCATCAGCCAAGCAATGTTGGCTGGCGACCCCCTGGGGAGGGCCTTTTCTGTGGCAGCACCTGCCCTCTGGAATGATTTGCCCCCGGAGGTACGAGGGATACCAGGTCTCTGGGCCTTTTGCCATGCCCTAAAAACTTTTCTTTTCCATCAAGCAGGGCTGGCGTAACCCCACCCCCTTTTAGCCTTTTTAAAGCCTTTTTTTAGCCTTTTTTAGCCTTTCTGTAGCTTTTAGTTTTTTAAGTGTCAATTGGGTTTTAGTTGGATTGTTTTAAATCATGGGCCAAAATCGTGTAATTCTTTTAATGATTTTAAATTTTGTAGTGATATGTTTTTTATTCTTGGCTGTGCACCGCCCTAAGTCCAATAGGGGAAGGGTGGTATATAAATTGAAATAATAATAATAATAATAATAATAATAATAATAATAATAATAATAATAATAATAATAATAATAATAATAATAATAATTTGAGTACAGAATATTTAATTTTAACTGGATATAAAAATATGAAACAGATTCTTTAACACAGCTGATCTTTGATCTCCAAATTTTTCATCCAAAATGATAAAAGACTGTGTTTTCCTGAAAATACGACCTACCCAGAAAGTTAAGTCCTAGCTTGATTTTTACACGTGCACCTGATATAACCCCTAACCACCAAAATAAGCCCCGCCCACTCCAGGGTAACTGATATAAAAATATGAAACAGATTCTTTAACACAGCTGATCTTTGATCTCCACATTTTTCCTCCAACGTTATAAAATACTTCAAAATCCACAACCTGCTCAAAATCTTTGTGCCACACAATTAAATGTTCATGAATCTCAAATTGTTCTCCTTTAATTGCTTTGGGATCCATCTTTCCAATTTTCACTTTACGATATGAATTGTTTGGAAACATGATCACATTTGCAATATCAAATCCAGAAAGCACTTCTCCGTGGTGGTTGATGGACACAGATTCTCCAAGGGAATTATTGAATGAAAGGCCTTGAAGGAACCAGTGAAGCTAAATTAAAAGGATGGGAAACAAAGAAGAGGAAACAAACCAATGGATAACATCAAGAAATTAATATTTTTGAAAATTATAGCTATAGAAATTTTCTGGCCCAAACCATGAAGCAGACTCCTCGTCCCGACAAAAAACCCCTTTATTAAAATTTACAGTGATTTCCTGTCCAGCAAAGTCTTTCCTTCAGAAGACTTTCAGTCTTTCAAGATAGTTCACAAGGGCCTGGTGGCTCAGCAGACTAAAGCATTGTGATTAACATCAGCTGTCTGCAATTACTGTAAGTTCGAATCTCACTAGGCTCAAGATTGACTCAGCCTTCCATCCTTTCTAAGGTAGGTCAAATGAGGACCCAGCTTGTGAGAGCAATAAGCTGACTTTGTATAAAATATACAAAAGTATGAAGGCTATTGCTTAACGCATTGTAAGCTGCCCTGAGTCTTTGGAGAAGGGCGGCATATAAATCAAATAAAAAAAAAATTACCGACCGTTATCAGGCTTGGAGAGTGGCCAGGCCAATGTCTTTCAGATGCCGCAATACTTGGCAACAATGCAGTAATCAACTAATTGTCTCCTGTAAACTCCATTCCCCTTTCACTCCTCTTTTATTGCCTCTGGGAGGGGCCATTCATCATCGAACTGGTAGCGATGGTGGCTGGTGGTTTGGAGAACCGGTAGCGATCGTGGCGTGACCCACCTGATCATCGTTACTTCCTGGTTTTAACCAGGAAGTAACCTGTTTTTTTACTCCCTGCGCATGCACAGAAGGGTTTGCACATGCGCAGTGGGTCCAAGCGTGCACTTCCGAACCAGTTAGGAAGTAAGTAGATTTCACCCCTGTACTGAATGTTATACCTGTGTCATAGCCACCCAAACTGAAGACCTTTAGCCATTACTGCTGGGAAGGACTGAGAAGACACATCTGCAACACTGACCCATTGTTCAGGACAATGTGAATTGTTTTATCACAGTGTGTCATATTGTCTTACTTAAATGAAGAGAATTCTATCAGTGTTCAGTTTCAACCTATTTCTAGAACTGAATAAATGGCTTTTGCAATAGCACTTAGACTTATATACCGCTTCATAGTGCTTCTCTAAAGTGGTTTTACAGAGTCAGGATGTTGCCCCTAACAATCTGGGTCCTTTTCTCCAAAGCCCCCTCATTAATTTGAGAAAAAAGGAAGAAGTACATGCAGTAATTATTTGTACTTCTCTAACTGTCTGTACAATGGATAGTTAGGACTGCAGAAAAAAACAATTGCAACCCGCCTGCCTTCCATAGAGGATCTATATATTGTGCAAGTTAGAAGCAGGGCTGAGAGAATCTCCAGACCAGTGGTGAAATCTAAAATTTGTTACTACTGGTTCTGTGAGCGTGGCTTGGTGGTGGTGGGGTGTAATGTGACTGAATGGGCATGGCCAATTTTTTTTTTAAAAAAACCATTTTTTCTACAACCACTTCAGCGAAGAGGTTGTAAAAAAAATGCTTTCAAAAGGCTCTGACGATCCCAGCTGAGTTGCCTGATCGGCAGAGACTTTTTTTTCTTTTAAATGCCTCTGACGATCAGGCAACTCAGCTTGGATCGTCAGAGGCATTTAAAAGAAAAAAAAGGGTTTTTTCTTTTAAAAGCCTTTGATGATCCCAGCTGAGTTGCCTGATCGTCAGAGGCTTTTTTTTTACTTTTAAAAGCATTTTTTCAGCCGAAGAGGTTGTAGAAAAACTGCTTTTAAAAGTTTTTTAAAAAGCCTCTGATGATTGTGCGGCTCAGCTGGGCAAGGTGGGGGGGGGCAAGGATTTTTGCTACAGGTTCTCTGAACCACCTGCCTCCATCGCTACTGGACCAGATAATCCAATCAGAACCAGGAGCATTTCACCCCTGCTCCAGACCTCTCAAAACTGGGACATAACCCATTCAAAGCAACCTTTCTGGATGCCTCTATTGGGCATTGCATGCCAAAACAATTAGACACAAAGAGTTTTGGCCTTGTGCCATCACTCTGCTGAACAACTAATTCCCACAGCACTGTCTTATGTCTAAGAGTATTTCTCCATGTAGTAGGGCTGTATTATTATTATCCTTCTAACCTTTCCGTCTACCTCTATTGATAGTTTATGATTATATTACTTGGTTGTTTGTCTTGTGTCCAATGACACCTGGCCAATAAAGTATTCTATTCTATTTCTATTTCTATTATTTCTTTCTATTATTCCTATTCCTGTTCCTGTTCCTGTTCCTGTTCCTGTTCCTGTTCCTGTTCCTGTTCCTGTTCCTGTTCCTGTTCCTGTTCCTGTTCCTAGTCGTAGTCGTAGTCCTAGTCGTAGTCCTAGTCCTAGTCGTAGTCGTAGTCCTAGTCGTAGTCCTAGTCCTAGTCCTAGTCCTAGTCCTAGTCCTAGTCCTAGTCCTAGTCCTAGTCCTAGTCCTAGTCCTAGTCCTAGTCCTAGTCCTAGTCCTTGTCCTTGTCCTTGTCCTGTCCTGTCCTGTCCTGTCCTACCCAACCCAACCCTACCCTACCCTACCCTACCCTACCCTACCCTACCCTACCCTACCCTACCCTACTCTACTCTATTCTCATGCTGACAATGAAGGTCTTTTATTCACAAATAATTACCTTCCAGGTCCCTTGATGTTGAAGTTCGTTCCTTATACTTTCAACTACTCTTTTATATTTAGATGTATGTACATTCATTCCATAAACAGCATGTGCTACAGCATGGACTGCATTGTAGATACTGTAACTGTGGCCAGTCATTTCAAATAAATGCCGAGGAAGGTTATTTAGCTCTTCCTTCCCAGTACAAACTTCGTCACTTTCTGCTCGTTTATTACTCCCTGAAAAGGAGCAATCAAAGCCTTGTTCCCAGAAGTCCTTCAACAAACTATCTCGTTGGGTCTGGAATGGTTTGACGGCCCCAAGGAATTCTTCAAAACCCGGCAGTTCCTTGGAATGAATAGCAAAAGAAATTGCTCCATCGAACATTTGCAAATCTGATGGTCGATGAAGACTCGTCAATGTTAAATCCATTTGAGCTGTCAGAATCCACATTTTCCCCAGTAATTTCAAAGAAAAGGTATATTTAAGGAACATGAAGAGAAGCATTGCCGTGGTGCTTTCCCCATAGAAGAGGAATGTATTGATTTTGATGTCCAGCCAATAAATATTTATCCGATCCACGATTGTATTTTGAAACACAGAAAAAAATACTTGTTTGGGCATTCTCTCCACGAAAGCAGAGCAGATCCTGTTCTCTGAAAGAAGTGGGTCCAGAGCTTCAAGGAAATTGTCTCCGCTGTCATCATCCAGGATTAAAAGGCCAACCCACGTCCATCCAAAATGCTTCAGCAAATGGATAATCCCCGCAATCTGAAGGTTTTCATCTGGAGCCATTCGGTAAAAGGAAGCCGCCATCTTTGCTTCATGCTTCTTTGGAGCAAAGGAGCCGTAAGCGAGCTAAAATAAGATGTTCATAGTTGGAATGCCTCAATTTACCTCAGAAATTGGAATGCCTCAATTTACCTCAGAAATGTATTTTTTTTCTTTTTTTAAAAAAAATATTATTTTTTATTATACAATTTTCTTTGTTATATATAAAATGTCCACATCCATAATGGCAGTGTATTTACTGGGTATCATCTCTTTTAAATACAAATAATAACTCTTATACATACAGTATCTATCACTATTATTCTCAAAATCTATTCATTATAGCCTTATTAAACATTTTCCATTATTTAATTAAACGCTCTATTGGTTTTTATCTATAATTAGTTATTAATATCAAGCATTATAAACATCACATAACCATCACATTTGTAACCATTATTGTCCAAGTCTATTAATCCTAATGTTTACTTATGTTACTTATGTTTACTTACAGAGTCCCTTGGGAGTTGGGTGGCATAAAAATGTGATAAATTAAATTATCTTCATTATTCAATATTCATATTTAATTGCAGATTTACTTCATTTTTATTTACGTAACCTCCTTGATTCTAAATGTCAAGTTTCTGCTTTTATTTTCTAACCATTGATAAAATAATTCCCAAGTGAAAAAATATTCTCTTTCCTCCTTGTCCTTAATTATCAATGTTAATCTATCCATTTCAGCACATTCCTGTATGTTCTTTATTACATTTTCCTCTACAGGTATATTTTCATTTTTCCAGTTTTCTGCATACACAATTCTCACTGCTATTACCACATGTAAAATTAAATACATATTTCTTTTATTGTATTTCTTCAGTTCAGATACCCAAATGTACTTTCTTAAGGAACATGAAGATACATGCATTTTTTTCCAAATTCTTTCCTTGCATTGGATTCCATTTTCAATTCTAAATAAATCTTGTGACCATTACCTTATTGATTTCTTTGTTAGATACATATACATATTGTATTTTTCAGAGTATAAGACACACCTTTTTCCCCGAAAAAGAGGGTGAAAATCTGGGTGTGTCTTATACGCTGAATGTAGCCTCGCCCAGCCTCGCAAACAGAGATATCAGAGACTGAAAGAAACCTCTGAAAGAAGCTTCAGAAGAAAAAAAATCAATAAAACTTGATTTAAAAAAAAAGAAAAAAAGCCTCTGAAAGGTTTTTATCTAAAATAACATGGCAAGCAACAAAAGAAGAATCAGTTAAGGTTCTCATTATGCTAACAAATCTGGAGAATGACACAATAACCACCACATCGGAAGAGATTAATCTATATACCAATACCAAAGAAAAGAGATTGAACAGAGTACAGATGGAATAAATAAAATTCAGAATAAAAGCCTCTGAAAGAAGCTTCAGAAAAAAAGCCTCCAAACAGAGCTTCAGAAAAAAAAGCCTCTGAAAGAAGCTTCAGAAAAAAAAGGCTTTTTTTCTGGAGCTCTGTTTTGGAGGCTTTCAGAGGCAGAAAAAAAGAAAGCTCACAACCAACGAACCTGTTGCTAAAATTCACCTCTGGAAACAGCTGATTGGGAGTATTGCGGGAGGCCGATCCACCCAACAATCAGCTTGTTTCTTATTTTCCTCCACAAAAACTAAGGTATGTTTTATACACCGGTGTGTCCTATACTCCAAAAAATATGGTATCTTGCCTTTTGTTGAGGCAGTCAAGAATACATTTATACAGGGTTCTAAGCAAACACACAGGTTTGGCTGAGAGAGAGTGATGGGCATAGTCATCTATTAGCTGCCATGAATCTGGATGGATTTAATCAGGACCATACATTCTCACCTTCTAAAAGGCTCAATTCTATCTCTCAACTTTCATCGGGACATTTTATGCCTCATACAAGCAGAATCTAATCTCTACTTGATAAACGATCATTTCCAATTCCTTACAATTTTGCCACATGGATGAGTTTTCATACCTGTGAATGTATCCTACCTGGGGTTTTTTATAAAGACTTATGATATCTGACATGAAGAATGAGATATCCGCACCAAATCCTCCAACGATGGCCACAATGCGATTCTCCTTGATATCACATCTGTAGTTGACAACCAACTGATTGGATCGGAAGAGCAGTTCCAAAGTGGAACGGTAAGTCATCCGGGCATCAAAATAGTTGTCGCAGATGAAAAATCCCAGAGTAACGTTAGACAAGAGTCTTGGATTTGAGTTGATCTGTTTCACCGCAAATGCCAAACTCAGGGAATGCTGATACAACTTTAAAACCGCTCTGAGAACATAATTGGAGACAAGTGAAATGAAACTTATTGAGGAAAGGAGAATATATTCACTGATGCAACACTAAAAATATGAAACTTGCAAATTGTAATAGACAATAAACACTGTATAAAAATAGTGGGAAATATTTGGTGCATCATGAGACAGAGGTCTACAACAGGACTAAGGTAAAGGTTCCCCTCGCACATATGTGCTCGTTGTTCCCAAATCTAGGGAGCAGTGCTCATCTCAGTTTCAAAGCCAAAGAGCCAGTGCTGTCCAAAGATGTCTTCATGGTCATGTGGCTGGCATGACTAAATGCCAAAGGCATATGGAAAGCTGTTACCTTCCCACTGATAATGTAGGAATAATGTAGTGAATCATAAGGCAGCCGATACTGACAAGTTCTACCTAGTGCAATGATGGCTAACCTTTTTGCCGTCATCTGCCAAAAATGGGGGGAAGCGCAGGGGGGTTGTGCATGTGCATGCCCACACCCATAATTCAATGTGCCCCACCCGCCAGTCATGCACACAGATACACCCCCCCCGTGCAACCCCTGCTTTTGGCATGTGATGGCACAGTGGGCCCAGTAGGACTGTTTTTTGCCCTCCCCAGGCTCCAGAGACTTTCTTAGAGCCTGGGAGGGCAAAAACGGCTTTCCCTCACCTCGGAGGCCCTCTGGAGGCTGGAAATGGACAGTTTCCTGACTTCTGGTGGACCCAGAAGGCCCAAAAATCAGCTGGCTGGCGCACGCATGGATGCTGGAGCTGAGCTAGGGCAATGCTCGCGTGCCCACTGATATGGCTTCGCGTGCCACCTGTGGCACATGTGCCATAGGTTCGCCATCACGGACCTAGTGTATTAAGTATCAAACAAATGATGAACACTGGAACAAAATGTTCATATCGCAATGCACCGAGTACTAAATTTGATGAGTTTCAAAGCTGTTAAGTACCAACGTAGCACTGTATTGTAAGTCTATGTGTTACTTGGGCAAGTGTATACATTTCTTTAATATATAAATAAAATAAACAAACCCATGTAGATTGGCCGTGCTGATTAGACATTTTTAAGTTAAAATAAGAGCAATCTTCACATTTCAATGGTGGTCCCAGTGGGGATTTAGAATATATTCAGAAGTGGTATTCAGCCGGTTCAGACCATTTTGGGCGAACCGGTAGCACCGATGATCAACTGCCCCCACTCTATCCTGTCCTTATTTTCTGCTTTGTAGCTCATCTCAATCACATGGCACAGGTTATTTTCCCCTCCTCTCTGTTCTACTTACCATTGCTGAGCTTCTGAATGCTCCATTTTCACCACTGCGCTCAAGCGCCTTAGGTGCACGCAAAGCGCATGCTTGCTGAACCGGTTGTTAAACCGGAAACATCCCACCACTGAATATATTGACTCCAGGATTTGATGCTACAATAGATTTCCATCAACAAATCTCAAGAGTTGAAGACTAGACTGGGAAGTCAAATCTTATCCCAGATTAAGGTGATGGTATAATGGTACTTTTGTAAAGATGGCAACTAATCTCCATGAGCTATCTGTCAACTCACAAAGCATCCTTAGCCTGCTCTTTAGTTGCCATAGGAAAGGGGGGGATGGGGAACCGATGAAACCACACAGCAGCCAAAGACAGATGCACATTCCAGACTTGTCTCTCTCAAGGCTGTATCCCAAGGTTACTTACAGCATCTGGAGAGGAGTGATCTCTACCACCCAAGAAATTGCCCCATTGGCAAATGTGATTGATGTCACATCCTGGGGGGAGGGGGGAAACAGGGTCAAGCCTGGGCTGTAAATTACGTGGGGTCAGAGTTGGCTTCACTTGGGAACATGCCGACATGAAACTCCTAATAATTAACTGGATTTCTTTTGAAGCTTGGGTCGAGGTTCATGATTTAATTGGGGTATCCGTCGGAATCCTGACATCTCCAATCTGGTACCTTATTTTTTTAAGGGTTGGGATTGCAACTTTCTTGTTTATAGTGGCAATCTCAAAAGATCTCTTTGCATGCAACATTAAATGAGAAAGGATGAATAGGAAGCAAATCGCTGTAATCCTGCCTAGATTTTCCAAGGTGTAAGATGACATCTGCAGGTTCTTTGAGAGAGCAAAGATGATTCACCTGAAGTGTGTAAGTGGAAGGTTTTGATGTGGACAATGGGCACAGTGAGATTTGAGTAACAAAGAAAGACCTGGGGGTTCTACCTGAGGAAAATGTTGTGAACTGGTTTAAGCTTGTTTCATTGACTACATAGAACTTAACGTGAATTTCATAGAAGGTTTTTATGAATTTTATGCAACGGCTGATTTAGTAAACAGCCAGTCACTATCACTTCCTCAACACCACACACAAGATATCTAATGCTCTGGATCGTGTTCATCAAGAGAGACCCTTGTGAACTGACTATTGAATTATTGTATAATATTTTGCAGATTAGTCGACTTGAGCCACAAAAGCATAATTGGGAGTCTTAAAGAACTCTTTGAAGATCTGGCTGCAACATTGTCTATACATTAGAACTGCTTATTACAAATAGAGCTGGTAAACTTACTGGGTGTGAAACCTTGCAATATTCTCTCTTTAAGTCATAAAAACAGCCAGGGGATGGATGGATGGATGGATGGATGGATGGATGGATGGATGGATGGATGGATGGATGGGTGGGTGGGTGGGTGGATGAATATCTGGATGGTCAGATGGTCAGATGGTCAGATGGTCAGATGGTCAGATGGTCAGATGGTCGGATGGTCGGATGGTCGGACGGTCGGACGGTCGAACGGATGGATGGATGGTCGGATGGTCGGATGGTCGGATGGATGGATGGATGGATGGATGGATGGATGGATGGATGGATGGATGGTCAGATGGTCAGATGGTCAGATGGATGGATGGATAGATGGATGGATGGATGGTCAGATGGTCAGATGGTCAGATGGTCGGATGGTCGGATGGTCGGATGGTCAGATGGTGGGATGGATGGATGGATATATAGATGGTCAGATGGTCAGATGGTCAGATAGTCAGATGGTGGGATGGATGGATGGATGGATGGATGGATGGATGGATGGAGGAATGGATGGAGGAAGGGAGGGAGGGAGGGTGGAAGGACAAATAGACAGACAATAGATAGATAGTTATTTACAGTCTCCAACAATATATGGAGAGAAAAGGAAAGGAAAAAGAGAATTACTTACAAAGGTGGCATAAATGACTTCTGTGAAGGATGCTCTTCAAAGGAGTGTTCCTCAAGTACATATACAACCTGAGCTGTGATCCCACCAATGAGGAGGTTTCCTGGCTTATGCCATTCATGAAGGATAGAAGACGGATCACTTCTGGGGCAAGTCATGGCATCAGTCCAGCACTTCATGTCAACCAGCAACCACATTATAATTGCTATCTTTTCGCATTTTCTGTTGAGCGATTTCTTTTCCATCAATCTAGGAAGACATTCGGCTAACACTAGCAATGATATCAGTTCTCCCATCCAATGGGGTGACATCAACATGTTAGCAAAGCATGCAGTGATGAACAAGCACAATCCAGCAAACTGAAATCACTAGTACAATTCAAACGGACGAGATCCTGCCTGTCTCTTTGTGCTCAACTGAAGATATGAAGCTATTTAGAACCTCTTTGGAATTGTTTCTCGATATTTTTTTGTGGGGGGGGTGGAAGCTGCTGGAGTTGCTGTATCATAAGTGATCAATGGTAGTCATTTAGCTTAATTGCCAATAATCACCTTTGCCAAATGAAACCCCTGGGTTTAGAGCTATTATTTCACTTCCATATTACAATCATTGGAGGCAAACATCTCTGTAGCTCTTTATGAAGATGTTACATAAAAGAATTATTTATTTCTTTGTTTCCCCGCCTTTATTATTTTTACAAATAATTCAAGCCAGCAACCTTATCCAACACGGAATACTTCCTAACTTCCTAACAGAAAGGATGATCGAATAGCTTGCCTTCAGAGGTTGTGGGTGCTTCATCACTTCAGAGGTTTTTCAGGATAGACTGGCCCAAGGGTGAAATCCAGCAGGTTCTGACAGGTTCTGGAGAACCGGTAGCAGAAATTTTGACCAGTTCAGAGAACCTGTAGCGGAAATTTTAAGTAGTTTGGAGATCTGGAAAATACCACTTCTGGCTGGCCCCAGAGGAGGGAGGGAACAGATATTTTGCAATATCCTTCCCCTGGAGTGGGTGGGAATGGGGATTTTGCAATATCCTTCCCCTGGAGTGGGGTGGGAATGGGGATTTTACAATATCTTTCCCCCAGGAGTGGGGTGGGAATGGAGATTTTGTAATATCCTTCCCCTGGAGCGGGATGGGAATGGAGATTTTACAATATCTTTCCCCCAGGAGTGGGGTGGGAATGGAGATTTTGCAATATCCTTCCCCAGGAGTGGGGTGGGAATGGAGGTTTTGCAATATCCTTCTAGAGTGTGGTGGGAATGGGGATTTTGTAATATCCTTCCCCTGGAGTAAGGTGGGAATGGGGATTTTACAATATCTTTCCCCAGGAGTGGGGTGGGAATGGAGATTTTACAATATCCTTCCCCTGGGGGTTTTGCAATATCCTCCCCCTGGAGTGGGGTGGGAAGGGAGATTTTACAATATCCTTCCCCCAGGAGTGGGGTGGGAATGGGGATTTTGCAATATCCTTCCCCTAGAGTGGAGTGGGAATGGGAATTTTACAGTATCTTTCCCCCCAGGAGTGGGGTGGGAATGGGGATTTTGCAATATCCTTCCCCTGGAGTGGGGTGGGAATAGAGGTTTTGCAGCATCCTTCCCCTGCCACGCCCACCAAGCCACGCCCACAGAACCAGTAGTTTAAAAAAAGTGGATTTCACCATCAGACTGGACTTACTTGTCTGAAATGCTATAGGATCTCCTGCTTCAGCTGGAGAGGGGGGGGGTTGAATTAGAAGACCTCCAAGGTCCCTTCGAGCTGTATTCTAGTTGATCGACTGAGAGCAAGCCAGTCAGTTGATGGTATATCTCATAAAAGATCACTTCAGCCCAGGTGATATTATTCAAATAACTACATCTAAAAAAAAAAAACACCTGACTTTAAATGAGGCAGGGACAATCCATGTACATTTTCCAATATTCTGATTCACCCCCAAGCTAGATGGAAATACTCCTTACTCAAATCTTTGTATCCTTCCCCCCCGCACACACATAATTAGTTGGCTCAATGGCTAAGACACTTAGCTTGTCGGTTAGAAAAGTTGGCAGTTCGGCGGTTCAAATCCCTAGTATAGGTCTCCTGTGTGAGCAGGGGGTTGGAGTAGATGACTTCCAAGGTACCCTCCAACTCTATACTGTTACTATGCGGCTACCGGTGGACTTCCGGGTGTGCTTCAAGGTGTTGGTAATCACCTTTAAAGCGCTCCATGGCTTAGGACCAGGGTACTTACGGGACCGCCTTCTGCCACCAATTGCCTCCCACCGGCCGGTTCACTCCCACAGAGAGGGCCTCCTCAGGGTGCCATCAGTCAGACAATGTCGGTTGGCGACCCCCAGGGGGAGAGCCTTCTCTGTGGTAGCTCCCACCCTCTGGAACGACCTTCCTCCAGAGTTGCGAACGATCTCTGACCTCTGGACTTTTCATCGGGCCTTAAAAACATATCTTTTTCAGCTTGCTGGTTTGGCCTGATCCCTGTAAAAAAATTTTAGAATTTTAGAGTTTTGATATTAATTTTAAATTGAATTGTTTTAACTATCGGCCAAATTTATATTAGTTGTTTTTAAAATTTTAACTTTTATGTACCTTGTTTTTGATCTGGCTGTTCACCACCCTGAGTCCGCAAGGAGAAGGGCGGTATATAAATCTAATCAAATCAAAATCAAATCAAACCACGCAGAAGCTCTCTGGAAAGGTTCAGTTTTATTTTATCCTCCGCTGAAGGCCAGGCCCAGGCATTTAATTAGTGTTGTGGAATGACGAGACACAAGGAAGGAAAGGTTCAAAGCAAAGCAAAGAATAAAATATACAAAGCTGACTTTGTATAAATATACAAAAGTATGAAGGCTATTGCTATTGCTTAACGAATTGGAAGCCGCCCTGAGTCTCCAGAGAAGGGCGGCATATAAATCAAATTAAAAAAAAATGGCCTGAACCCCGAAGAGATGTCAGGGACTTCTTTATATATTGGCTATGACATATACATCCTTCGTGCAGCATACTTAGCATACTTAGACAATTGGGGATGAGACCTTGCTCTCCACAGAGAGGGCCTGCAATTTGGGTGTCCTCCTGGACTCACGGCTATCTTTAAAAGACCATTTGACGGCCATGGCCAGGGGGGCCTTTTTTCAGGTTCACCTGATCTGCCAGTTGCGTCCCTTTCTGGATCGGGATGCCTTGCGCACAGTCACTCATGTCCTAGTCAGCTCCCATATGGACTACTGCAATGGTCTCTACATGGGGCTCCCCTTAACAAGGACCCGGAGGCTCCAATTGGTCCAGAATGTAGCCGTGCGGGTAATTATGGGTGCATCTCATTGCGCCCATGTTAACACTACGCGAGCTGCACTGGCTCCCGGTGGCCTTCCAGGTGCGATTCAAGGTGTTAGTTATCACCTTTAAAGAGCTCCATGGCTTAGGGCCTGGGTACGTACGAGACCGTCTTTTGGGCGTTCTCTGTGGCTGCACCGACCCTCTGGAATGGGTTACCCACCGAGCTCTGGACGGCTCCCGATCTCCGCACTTTCCATGCTGGCTTGAAGACATGGATAGCTCTGCAGACTAAGCACCCTAATTAACATCCAGCTGTCTGCAATTACTCCATGTTCGAATCTCACCAGGCTCAAGGTTGACTCAGCCTTCCATCCTTTCTAAGGTAGGTCAATTGAGGACCCAGTTTGTGGGGGCAATAAACTGACTTTGTATAAATATACAAAAATATGAAGGCTATTGCTTAACACATTGTAAACCGCCCTGAGTCTTTGGAGAAGGGTGGCATATAAATCAAATTTTTTAAAAAAAGACATGGCTTTTTTGTCAAATTCCCTGACCAATTATGGGGTTTTAACTTGGGGATTTTAAATTGCACTGTATTTTAGAATTCTTACTGTTGTTGTTGTTTTTATTATGTGAGGCGCCCCGAGTCCCACGGGAGAAGGGCGGCATATACATTTTAATAATAAAATAAATAAATAAAAAATAAAATATCAATAATATTTGTCTTCTTCAAACTCATGAAGTTGAAAAGTAATTGAAGAGGATGTAAGAATAAATTACTGTATTTTTCAGACTATAAGACTCACTTATCTCTCTCCCAAAAGGGGATGAAAATGTATGTGTGACTTATAAATTGCCAAAGCCCTGCTCACCCATCCACCAGCCATTTTTTGGCCTCTGCATGCCTCATTTTCAGGCCTTTTTTTGCCCCCCCTCCTTTTTTTAAAAAAGGGCTGAAAAAAAGCTTCAAAAATGGGCTGAAAAACGCCTAGGAAATGAGCTGAAAAAAGGCTAGGAAAGGGCCCAAAAAAGGGAGGCCAAAAACTTTTGTGGTTGTTTTCCTCTTCTAAATTTAGTTGCATCTTATAGTCAGGTGTGTCTTATAGTCCAAAAAATATGGTAGGTTTGGGGAAAAATCAATCAGATACATTTCTGATTGCTCAGTTATTCTAACATCCTCTTAGCTCAATGATTTAAAGTAGAATCCAGGGTTTATTTTTATTGCTGCTTGATGATGATAAGCTCCCAATTACATTACCCAGATATTAAATAATTATTAATGGTTAGAAAATAGCAGACCTCTTTTGAGGAAGGCCTAGTTACTTTCTTCATCAAATAAGTCTTGTAAATAATCAGAACTAAAAGAAAATACTTTATTAAAAGCAAGTGTCTCATTATACACTGAAAGAGTTTATTTTCTTTTGACATTAATAAAATTTCCCATAGACATTTACATTTTCCAAAGATATACAGAATTGGTCAATTTGGCAGAGCTGATAAACAACTGTTTTTATACTTAGAAGAGGATTACTAATCAGAGCAGAAATACTTATAACCATAATTTAATAGTCAGAAATGTTTTTTCTTTACAAGCTGCTCTTTGCTGTTGAGGTCAGGCCTCAGCAAAATAATGAAGCATTTGGGGAAGAAGATACATCCCAATAAACCAACACTTGAAGCTAAGATGGAGAAGATCTCCACAGCTACCATATATTTTCCTTTGGTGCTCAAATACGTCGGAACAAAAGTTAACCAAACACTACAAAACATCAGCATACTAAAAGTGATGAACTTGGCTTCATTGAATGTGTCTGGCAGGTTTCTAGCCAGGAAAGCCACCATGAAGCTGATCAGAGACAGAAACCCCATGTAGCCCAAGACAAGATAAAACATCACAACAGACCCTTCATTACATTCTGCTATGATCTCTTCAGTCATTGATTGCATGTTAAGTTCTGGAAAGGGAGGACAAGTGATCATCCACGCCAGACAGATGCCTGCTTGAATGAAGGAGCCTGAAAAAACAATTAAGAAAGACAGTCTCTTCCCCAACCATTTTCTCATGCTGGACCCAGGTTTGGTGGCCATGAATGCAGCAATGACCATGATGGTTTTGGCCAACACAGAAGAAATAAGCACAGAGAAGATAAGGCCAAACACGGATTGTTGAAGGAAACAAATCACTTGGAGAGGTTTTCCCATGAAGAGGAAAGAGCAAAGGAAACAAAGCAGAAGAGAGACAAGGAGAGTGTAGGTGAGGTCCTTATTATTTGCTTTAACAATAGGGGTGTCCTTATATTTAATAAATATTCCAAGTATGAGCATGGTCATGACTGAAAATAAAACAGCAACCACAACTAAACTGATCCCCAAAGGTTCTTCAAAGGTTAGGAACGTTATGATTTTGTTTATGCATCGAACTTTGTCCTTACTTGGATATTGGTCTTCTGGACATTCAGAACAGGCAATCATGTCTGCAAGTAAGAGAGAGGCCTTGAAGCATTCAAATCTTAGCATGAAGAATCAAGAAAAACATATAACTTAGATGAAATCAGTGTTTTGTAAACTTGGCCATTACACAAAGCTTGGACTTCAACTCTAAGAATTCTGTTTGGAGAATTCTGGGAGTTTAATTCACCTCATAAAGCGGCTAAGTTTGAAATCCATTTGATTCGCTTGTTAGATGAGATCCAAAAGAATCTCATCTAAAAGGATGAGGTGGGAATCTTCTCTATTAGTGACAAGCACAGTCAGGAAGCAGCACACTGGAAATAGTCTAGAATCTTCCTGAAATTCCATTGCTTCAGGCTTTCCTTGTCCAAATGTTAAGCACAGATGCACATCAGCAAGCGTGTCCAGAGGTTTTTCAATGAAGCCATGTTGGGTCCAACTCTGTGACTTTTTAGAGCTGTCAAATATATTAAACGGCAACGGACATATGTGCTAGTTGTTCCCAACTAGAATCCTGGTGGAGCAGTGGACTAAAGCACTATTAAATAGCACTTAGCTGCCAGCTGTCTGCAATTACTCCAAGTTCAAATCTCACCAGGCTCAAGGTTGACTCAGCCTTCCATCCTTCCGAGGTAGATAAAATGAGGACCCGGATTGTGGGGGCAATAAACTGACTTTGTATAAAAAAGAACATTGCTTAGAGGGGGCCAAAAGCTCTACTAAGCAGGTATATACAAAAGTATGAAGGCTATTGCTTAATGCATTGTAAGCTGCTCTGAGTCTCTGGAGAAGGGCGGCATATAAATCAAACCAATAAATAAATAAATAAACTCTAGGGAGTGGTGCTCATCTCCATTTCTAAACCAAAGAGCCAGTGCTGTCCGAAGTTGTCTCAATGGTCATGTGGCCGGCATGACTAAATGCCAAAGGCGGACGGAACGCTGTTACCTTCCCACCAAAGGTGGTCCCTATTTTTCTACTTGCATTTTTTACGTGCTTTCGAACTGTTAGGCAGGCAAATATATTACATACTCAAAAAACAGGGCATTGGGCTTCAATCACACAATCAAACTTGGCATTTGTTCTTATGGGCACCAAGATATGTAAAGATATATGTTTCTGTCTATTGATTTTGGCCTCTACCATTCTTTTTATTTATTATAGGAATTATTTGAAAGGTTTTCAGTCTAGTATTACTGATTATCAAGAACAATACTTTGTGATATCTTCAGGTATGAGAATTGCTACTAGAGTAAAGGAAGGAAATAAATCAGATGTGTATCTAAATAAAAAATATTGACCACAAACACTGTATGTCAGAGGGGGAGGAGTGGAGTGGAGAGAGGTGAAGAGGGGGAGAGGAGAAGGGTAAGGGTGAGGAGAGGAGAGGAGGGGAGGAGAGAAGAGGGGAAGAGGGGAAGGGAAGAGGGGAGGGGAAGAGGGGTGGGTGGGTTGGGGAGGGGAGGGGAGGGGAGAGGAGAGGAGAGTTGAAGAGAGGAGAGGGGAGGGGAGGGGAAGAGGGGTGGGGAGAGGAGGGAAGAGGGGTGGATGGGGTGGGGAGGGGAGAGGAGAGGATTGGAGTGGGGAGGAGAGGAGAGGAGAGGCAAAGAGAGGAGAGAAGTGGATGGAGAGGAGAGGCAAAGAGAGGGGAGGAGAGGGGAAGAGAGGAGAGGGAAAGAGGGGAGAGGGGAGGGAAAGGGGAGGGGTAGTGGTGGAGTGGAGTGGGGAGGAGTGGAAAGGTGAAGAGAGGAGAGGAGTGGAAAGGAGAGGAGAGGAGAGGCGAAGAGAGGAGGGGGGAGGGGAGAGGTGGGGAAGAGGGGAGAGGGGTGGGGTAGGGAGGGGAAGAGGGGAGGGGAATAAGGGGGTGGGGAGGGGAGGGGAGAGAAGAGGAAAGGAGAGGCAAAGGTAAATAGAGAATAATTTACCTGACATGTTTGACATCTTCCCCTCAGAGCATGGATCACAATCATAGCAGCAAAATTTCTCCCCTTCTTTCTTTTTCTTCTGATAGCCAGCAGGACAGGGATCATTGCATACTGAACGGGGCAAGACCTGTTAGTAAACCAAGATGGAATTCATGTCTGAAGGTCTGAGTAATTCTGGACAATCATCCTCTAATCTCCCAGCATAAATAGAGTAATGGGTGTCATAGGATCATGAAATGAATTGCATCACCTGGAAATCTCCAAGACTTCCTCAAATTTGCCTAAGGTTGCCTCCAAGCTACTCCTTTCCTTTCCCACCCTGAATTAACTGAAAAAAAAATAGTTTAAAAAATACCTGCTGTAAGACTCAATACTTAGCATAGAACAAGCAGACAACAAATTAAAAATCACCCTTTTAAGCATGTCTCTGAGCACCAGCTGCAAGGATTAAAGTTGGGTATTCTCCTGCTACTCTTTCTTGTTGATGGATGATGATTTTTCAGATGATCTTGTCCCAGAAATTACACAATGGGTCAATTGTTCCCTCTTTGCATGGTGGTTCATACAACTAACTCAAAAGCTTTGCTGTGTCAACCACAATAAAGCCAAGATACACAACATTTCTCACTCCAACGATTCTCTAATTTCCAATGACTTGTCTGAAGAGCGAGGGAGCTCTTTTGATTATATTCTAAATTATTTTTATATTTATTATCATGTTTATGGTATTGTTATTTAATTTTTCTTGAAATTTATTTCATTCGGCTGGGATGATAGCATAATTCCCCATATTCCCTATATTTCAAAAAACAAAAAACAAAAACAAACAAACATGTAAATTATTTGCCAATTATAATTTTCCCAAGAAGGGAAATACTGATATACCTTCAGTACAAAATGCAAAATTTGGTACTAAAAAAAAAGGCATTAAGGTTACTTTTTCTAGTTGATGAACTTTCAGATGATCTTGTCCCAGTCATGACATAAGGAGTCAATTGTTCCCTTTTTGCACAATGGTTCATACTAACTCAAATGCTTTCTTGTGTCAACCACAAGAAAGCGAGGATATATGACATTTCTTAGTCCATTAATTCTCAAATTTCTAATGATTTGTCCAAAGAGGGTGGTAGCTCTTTTTATTATATTCTCAAATATTTTTATATTTATTATTATGTTTATTATATATATTTTTAATTTTCCTTGAAATTTATTTCACTCAGCTGGGATAGTAGCATAATTTCCTATATTCGCTATATTTTTTTAAAAAAAGGCATGTCCCAATGTGAAAAAATATTGGATTAAAATTAGAAGTTGGATAGAAGAGATAATTGGCTATAATGTGGATTGGAAACCAGAAATGTTTTTACTGGGGATATTGAATAGAACTTACAGTAAAGAAATTAGATATTTGATTCTGCATATAATTACAGCAGCAAGGATAATCTACGCACAGTCCTGGAAAAGTGAAAAGATCCCAAAAGAAGAAGAAATAATTAAGAAAATCCTGGACTGTGCAGAGAAGGATAAATTAACGAAAGAAATAAAAGAAAAGGACGATACAGAATATTATCAAGTATGGACTAAGTGGTATGATTGGCTCGAGATTAGGGAAAGTAAATGTGGATAAATGATGGCGAGAAGAAGGTGGCCAATGTGCAAAATATTGTAAATGAAGAAAATTAAAAATAAAGGGACGATAAAGATAATGATAATAAAGGATGGGAAAAATGGGGAATGTATATAGTGGAAAGTAAGAGGAATGGAACTGATATGTAAAAAGAAACACAAACTTATATCATGTGTTTGTGTTTTGTATGGGGTGTTGTGTTGTGTTGTTGTGGTAAAACCAATAAACATTTTTTAAAAAGCATGTAAATTATTTCCAATTATACTTTTCCCCATGCAGGAAAATGCAGCTATACCTTGAGTACAGAGTGCTAAATTTGATTTGATTAAAAGATCAGAAAGCAGACCGTACCCTTAAACTGATCCCTGATCTCCAAATCTTTTATCCGAAAAAAAAATAAATATATATATATATATATATATATAAAGACCTTAAAATCCATACCTGTTTAAAATATTTGTGCCACACAATTAAATCTTCGTGAATCACAAATCTGTTTCCTTCGTTTGCTGTGGGGTCCAGCTTTCCGATTTTCACTTTGTGGTAGGAATTATTTGGAAACATGATCACATTTATCATATCAAATCCAGAATGAACTTCTCCGTGATGGTTGATGGACACAGTTTCTCCAAGTGAATTATTGAATGAAAGCCCTTGAAGGAACCAGTGAAGCTAAATAAAAAGAAGCGGGGGGTGGGCGTGGGGAAGAATAATGGAAAGCAAAAAGTGGATTATATCAAGATTGCATGAAAATTATATCTATAGAAACTCCAATTGATTTCTGTTTCAGAAATCAATCCCCAGGATGAGGGCATTCTCTGTGGACACACCGACCCTCTGGAATGGGTTACCCACCGAGCTCCGGACAGCTCCCAATCTCCACACATTCCGAGCTGGCCTGAAGAAATGGCTTTTTCATCAAATTCCCTGACCGATTATTTTGATTTAATTTGATTTATATGCCGCCCTTCTCCAAAGACTCAGGGCAGCTTACAATGTGTTAAGCAATAGCCTTCATACTTTTGTATATTTATACAAAGTCAGCTTATTGCCCCCAAAACTGGGTCCCCAATTTACCTACCTTAGAAAGATGGAAGGCTGAGTCAACCTTGAGCCTGGTGAGATTTGAACATGAAGTAATTGCAGACAGCTGGATGTTAATTAGGGTGCTTAGTCTGATTATGGGGTTTTAACTTGGGGATTTTAAATTTGGACTGGATTTTAATATTGTATTGTTGTTGTTTTAATTATGTGAGCCACCCTGAGTCCTACGGGAGAAGGGCGGCCTATAAATTTTAATAATAAATAATAAATAAATAAGTTTTAAGTATGATTATCACTTATCCATAACACACTGCACAACTCTTCATTATAGCCTTTCATATATATATATATATATATATATTTTGTCATTTTACCACTCTAGAAAGAGTGCAGAGAAGAGCAACAAAGATGATTAGGAGACTGGAGCTAAAATACATAGGAAGAACATTTTCAGGAATTGGGTATGTCTAGTTTAAGGAAAAGAAAGACTAGGGGTGACATGATAACAATGATCCAATATTTAAGGGGCTGCCACAAAAAAGAGGGAGTCAAGCACCAAAGGTCTCCTGAGGTAGGACAAGAAGCAATGGATGGAAACTAATCAAGGAGAGACACAGTTTAGAACTAAGGAGATGTTTCCTAACATCTCTGTGGGGGCATCGGCCATCTGGAACGAGCTCCCCCCTGAGATAAGGAGGATACAGGACCTACATACCTTCCGCCGGGCCCTGAAAATGTTCCTATTTTATCAGGCTGGCCTGGCTTAAACCTCCCTTTATAAATGGGTTTTATATTGGGTTTTAAATGTTTTTAAAATTGGATTTTAATTATTTCAGCCTAATTGTATAATTTATTTTAAATTTTTAACTTTTACATTTTATTGTATTTTAATTGGCCGTTCACCACCCTGAGTCCCTTCGGGGAGTAGGGCGGTATATAAATCTGAATAAACTTAAACTTAAAGTTAAACTAACAAATGAGAACAATTAATCAGTGGAACAGCTTGCCACCAGAAGTTGTGGGTGCTTCATCACTAAGGTTTTTAAGAAGAGATTGGACAAACATTTGTCTGAAGTGGTATAGGCTCTTTTGCTTGATCAGGGGGTTGGACTAGAAGACCTCCAAGGTATCTTTCAATGCTGAAATTCTGTCATTCTATTTCACCCAACCTATGAGACATATATTTTGTCAGTGGAAACTATAGTTTGTTCAGATTCAAAGTAGGGAAAGAAATGTGGACTTATAGAAGTAGAAAACTACTACATTGCAGCACTAATGGCTGGAAAATAGCAGAACTCTGCCGTGCTCTATGAAATGCAGCTGGCAACTGCTTGCTGGGAGACCCTACGGGGTTAAGCCACTCTGGAGGGGCAGTGAAGAAGGAGAGGCACTTTATGTATTGTGAGGAATCTACAATTTCCTCATTGATCCAAAGAAAGCTCTCCTGAACAGCAGCAGGGTTGATGGACATTTTGGTCTCTCATAAACTGGGACAACCAAAACACTAAGATCTTGTGCTGGAGCGGTGCATGGACAGAGCAGTGAAACTGGGTGAGATAACTTCCAACTGTTACCTTAGAGATTTAACTCAAGTAAAAAGTTCCAAAAAATGAAAGAAAGCTCCTAATGTTAAGAAAGTGGCAATTGGATTTATGGAGGAAAGATTAAAAATAAAAACTAGAGAGGCAGATTAAAGATTAATGACCTAGAAATAAAAGGAACACCTAAAGGATACTTTAAAATATAGAAAGCCTGGAAAAGTTAAATAACATTGTGAAAAGGGATTATTGGGAAAAGTTGATTTCCTAAACTTTACTTCTAACCCCCCTGATTGGATGACATCAGCTGTTTCTGACTTCTACACAATGTTAAATGCTGGAATTGGGAGCAGGAGAGCCATCTGCTGGAGGAAGAAGATCATTACAATGTGTCAACTGAAAATAATAACACCTGGCAGGCTACTTCATCCTTGACTTTATCTTAGTAGGTGATTTGGAGTCTGGGAAATACTCACTGAGCTTTCTGAAGATCTATAAGGCAACTTAAACTAAACACTTATTGGAACTGTGCTGTGAAAAGTGGATATGTCAATGAATAATTCAGCTTCAACCACAACAATACACGAGCACACAATAGATGCAAACATATGGTAAACTTCTCCAAACTTGATTGCAGAAAATACAATTTCAGCAACAGAGTGGTCAATGCCTGAAATGCACTACTTAACTCTGTGGTTTCTTCCCTGAATCCCCAAAACTTTAACCTTAGATTGTCTATTGTCAACCTCACCCCATTCCTAAGAGGTCTGTAAGGGATGCACATAAGCACACCAACATGCCTACCGTCCCTGTCCTAATATCCCCCTTTTACTTGTATCAATTTCATATATTCATAATCATGGTTATATTTATATCTGTTATATATTTTTTTATTTTTAATTTGATTTATATGCCGCCCTTCTCCAGAGACTCAGGGCGGCTTACAATGCGTTAAGCAATAGCCTTCATACTTTTGTATATTTATACAAAGTCAGCTTATTGCCCCCACAAACTGGGTCCTCAATTTACCCACCTTAGAAAGGATGGAAGGCTGAGTCAACCTTGAGCCTGGCTAGGATTGAACTCAGAGAAATTACAGGCAGCTGGTGTTAATTGCTGCCTTTAGTAGGAGGCATTAGCCCTCTACGCTACACAGGCTCCTATAACACATGCTTGACAATACAAACAAACAAACAAACAAATAAGTAATAATAAAGATTTGAAAGATTTGAAGAAACCTAGTGGGCTAAATTGGATTCGGGTTGTTAACAACACATGAAAGACTGGAAAGGATGGAAGGCTGAGTCAACCCTGAGCCTCGAACTCGCATAATTGCAGACAGCTGGGTGTTAATAACAGGCTATCTAGCCCGTCGAGCTATCTGAGGCTCGTTTTGTTGTGCCCAGAAGGTCCAAAAGTCAGCTGGCCGGTGTGCACACGCATGCTGGAGCTGAGCCAGGACAATGCTCACATGCCCACCAATATGGCTAAATGTGCCACCTGTGGCACGCGTGCCATAAGTTCGCCATCACGGCCCTATAAAATCAGAGCAGTCATCTACCCAATTCCTCTGTTGCCCAATTTGGTGGTGACTTTTCAGCATAACTTGAAAGTTAACTTTATTTTATCCAATAACCTCTTACAACCTCTTAGAACTATCTGAACTAAAGGTGAACTATCTCCTATAACAAATCTGGTGGTTTTCACATTTCTCATCTTAACATTTCCTATACAATATACTAAGATCTTTTGTTAAAAGCTATTGGTCACCAGACCCAACAGAAGGAGGTCTACCTTTTCTCAAAGCCTTCCTTTAGAGAGGTCAATTGTCTAAATATTTTGCTAGAATCTTCCTTCCCCTCAGACTGGTTTTAGTCTTCTTGTTCATTCAAGTCTGATTTGTTAGTGATCATGGTTTTCAACATTGCTTGGTTCTTGTTGGTATTTTTTAGATATTTGGAACTCTCTTCCAGAGACCCAAAACAGAGGTGGGCTGCTGGGGGTTCTCAGGGATTCAGGAGAACCTCTAGCTAAGATTCTGTGCAGTTCAGAGAACCCCCAAATCCCACTTTTGGCGGGCCCCACCCATCCTGCCTTGCCCCTCCCAGGAGTCTTCACATGGCCTGTTTTGGATGCAGGTAAGTGCTTGGTGTGCACAGGGGCTCAGGGAGGGCAAAAAACGGGCCTAGAGGAAGTTCAGGAGCCCGGGGAGGCCATTTTTGCTCTCCCAGAGGCTCAAAAAGAACCTCTGGAGCCTGAGGAGGATAAAAATGCCCCCCCCCCACTGTGTTGCAGGAAGCTGACTAGGCCATGCCCACCATAGCCACACCCATCCATCAACCGGGTACAGAACCCCTTGCTAAAACTTTTGAAGTCTGCCCCTAACTCAAAGGTGCTTTGTCAAGAGACAATTGGACCTTCTGGGTTTTTCTTTGAAGATGTTTACTTCAGAGGAGGATAAACTCTTCCATTTCTCCACCCTCCAGCCAGAGCCGAAGAAGCTTCTTGGATGAGAAGCCAAAGGTCTTTCAAAGAAAAAACAGGAAGTCCAGTTGCCTCTTGAAAAAGCACCTTTCGGACAAGAGTGAGAATCTGCATAGTCTCTTCCAGAGAGCATTAACTAGTGAAAGCCATGAGAACAGAAGCTGGTGAGGATTCTTTTTCTGACTTCTGGTTGTACACGTGAGGTAGAGGCCATAATTCCGTCCCTTTATGATGCAATCTAGGAAATTCCTAGGACCCTGCTTGGAAGCACAGCCAGCCATTGGTTTAGAGGACGTTGCCCTGTTTGCAGGAGGTCCTCAAACTTCTTTGGTTAAAAATGGAGGTGACTTTTTATAGTTGTTTGTTTGGGGTTTTGTTTACCTGGATTCTCTACTTCACCTTTTTTGTACTGGATGAGATTTGTAACAGGCTCTGGAGTCCTTGTCTTTGCTCTCCTGACTTCTCCGAAATGCCCCCCCAATTTACACCTGCAGTCAACGAGGTAACTATGATATGATTATTATTTTTAATTTATGTATTTGTCAAGCATGTATAAGATAACAGATATAAGTATAAACATGAGTATGAATACAGGATAAGGATACTTATAAATGGGGACAGTAGGACAAGGGACGGTAGGCACGCTGGTGCGTTTATGCACGCCCCTTATAGATCTCTTGGGAATGGGGTGAGGTCCACAGTAGGCAGTTTAAGGTTAAAGTTTTGGGGGTTTGGGGAAGAAACTAGAGTCAGATTCCAGGCATTGACCACTCTGTTACTGAAGTCATATTTTCTGCAATCGAGTTTGGAACGGTTTACCTTGCGTTTGTATCTATTGTTTGCTCGTGTATTATTGTGGTTGAAGCTGAAGTAGTCATTGACAGGAAGGACATTGTGGCAGATAATTTTGTGTACTATGCTTAGGTCAGACCGAAGTCGGTATAGTTCTAAGTTGTCTAAGCCCAAAATTTCAAGTCTGGTGGCAGAAGGGATTTTGTTGAGAGCAGAGGAGTGGAGGACTCTTCTCGTGAAATACCTCTGGAGTCGCTCAATTGTATTAATGTCCGATATATAGTGCGGGTTCCAGATAGATGAGCTGCATTCGAGAATTGGTCTAGCAAAGGGTTTGTATGCCCTAATTTGCAGTACAATATTACCAGAGAAGAAGCTTCACAAGATTAGGTTAACAACTCTTGATGCCTTTTTGGCAATGTTGTTACAGTGAGCTCTGGCACTTAGATCATTAGAGATGGGTACTCCAAGGTCCTTAACAGACTGAAGGTCGTCTACGAGCTTGTATCCACACAGCTTGTATTTGGTAGTTCTGATTTTTGTTGCCAATGTGTAAGACAGAGCATTGTACAGTATGCTAGAGTTTTTAATGGGCCCATAAAGTCAGTGGGGAAAATAAGCTGGCTTAACTGAAAACAGGAGGGAAGAATTCATGTAACGGAGGAATTCAGAGTGCTTTGTTCCTACCAGTTTGGTGAAGTTTTGGAAGCTCCTTAGCCGATGCCCCAGGCGAAAACACTTTGACTACGTGACATCCTATGTGAAGCCCTCTGTCAAATAGGCTCAGCAACGCACAATTTAAAAACAAAAGTGGGAAAAATGGCGTATTCACTATTCCTTTGTAATTTTTACTGGTGAATACAGAAGCTTCTTAATTTTCCTAAGAACACTCATAAGGCTGTCCCAAAGGTGCTTTTTCCAGGAGGCAACTGGACTTCCTCCTTGTTGTTGTTGTTTTTTCTTGGAAAATGTTTTGCTTCTCATCCAAGAATCTTCTTCAGCTCTGACTGGAAGCTTCTTGGAGGAGAAGCAAAACATCTTCAAAGAAAAAACAAGAAAGTTTTGTTTTGTTTTGTTTGTTTAATTAGAGTTTTGTTTTGTTTGTTTGTTTAATTAAATTTATATGCCGCCCTTCTCCGGAGACTCAGGGCGGCTTACAAGGCGTTAAGCAATAGCCTTCGTACTTTCGTATATTTTTTATACTAAGTCAGCTTATTGCCCCCATAAACTGGGTCCTCAATTTACCTACCTTAGAAAGGATGGAAGGCTGAGTCAACCTTGAGCCTCGAACTGGTGTAATTGCAGACAGCTGGATGTTAATAACAGGATGTTGAGCTATTTGAGGCTCCCTCAGTGGCCTCCTGAAAAAGCACTTTGGGGACAACCATGATCTGGATGACTGAGAATCTTTACAGGCACATAAGGGTGATAATCAACATATTACTAGCAACATAAAGTGCATTCTGTTGGATCAAAGCTTACTAGTATTTAGAGTTAACTCACTGGAATCTTTGGAAGTCATGATTAATTTCTTTGAAGTCAAGAGCCTCTACAAAGTAAGATCCAGTTTGACAATCACACACTTTTTACTGGGGGGTTTTTTCGCCCCCCTGGGTCAGATGGTTATTCTTTCTGAATTCCAAATAATTCAATGTAATCTGACAAAATATAACAGAATAACAGAAGTTGATTGACTGAGGTTAGAATCATGTGTCCAGTAAAACTGGTTTAGGCTGAACTTGGATGGTGGCCCAGGAGCTGCAAGGTGATAAGGTGGAGATGTGGGACGAAATGGATATCACAATGTTATGGAGCAAATACATTGACTTACATGCTTACATCAGGTAACAGAATGTAAGTACAGCAGGATAAGACCTGCCTTGCATTGTCACCATGTATACCAAGAAGCAAGGGTGAAATCTAGCAGGTTCTGACAGGTTCTGGAGAACCGGTAGCAGAAATTTTGAGTAGTTCGGAGAACCGGCAAATACTACCTCTGGCTGGCCCCAGAATGGGGTGGGAACGGAGATTTTGCAATATCCTTCCCCCAGGAGTGGGGTGGGAATGGGGATTTTGCAGTATCCTTCCCCTACCAGGCCAACAAGCCACACCCACCAAGCCACACCACGCCCGCCAAGCCACGCCCACACAGAACCAGTAGTAAAAAAAAAAAAATTGGGTTTCACCACTTCCAGGAGGCCATCTCGCCTTGTAACTCATTATTTTTATGTTGCTCTTTGTTACTTTCTTGACAACTTCACATCTCTGTCTACTTTGCCCTCCATAGTTGATGCACCACAGAATGGCAGAGAGGCATCAGAAGACTACACAATGGAGAAAAGGTAGCAATTTTGCTTGATTCTTTGAGCAAAGATCCTTTCTTTCCTTCTTTGGCCTTTAATATCTCTTTTTGGAGATTGGTGCTCTAAAGAGTTGGGTAGAAGAGGCTCTGGGTCTAGTTCAAGTTTGATCCTTAAGTTTGACTTAGTCTTCCATCCTGTTGAGATCAAGTAAAATGAGAACCTAGATTGTTGGGAGCAAGATGCTGATATTGTAAAATCAGCATATTTACAGAGAGTGCTGTAAAGCACTAAAGGAAAGTATATAAATCTAAATAATGTTGCTAGGGGGCACAGTGGCTCAGTGGCTAAGATGCTGAGCTTGTCGATAGAAAGGTCGGCAGTTCAGCAGTTCGAATCCCTAGCTCTGCATAAATGGTTGAGCTCCCGTTACTTGTCCCAGCTTCTGCCAACCTAGCAGTTTGAAAGCATGTAAAAAATGGAAGTAGAAAAATAGGGACCACTTTGGTGGGAAGGTAACAGCGTTCCGTGCGCCTTCGGCATTGAGTCATGCCATCCAGATGACCACAGAGATGTCTTCAGACAGCGCTCGCTCTTTGGCTTTGAAATGGAGATGAGCACCACTTCCTAGAGTCAGGAAAGACTAGCACATATGTGTGAGGGGAACCTTTACCCTTTACCTTATTGATGTCTGGTTTTTCTGTGGAATCGTACGATGCATACCGGTCTCTCTAGCTGGTAAGGTTTTGATTAAGAATCAGTAAAGAAATAGCAAACAATGTGTTTAAGTGATATGAGAATCAGTTCTGGTTTATCAGCTCTTCTTTCTCCTTGCAGGTGTCAAACAGCAAGTATTTGCCCAATCTCGAAAAGGCATTCATGCAGATAATCGTGGAAGTTCTGTCCGTCAACTGTTGTGTGATGATGCAGACTGTAAGGTGTGTGAACGTGCTGCTCAGGAAGCCCTGGAGTTTATCTACAGCTGGGGTACAAAGCAGCAGAGACTGAAGGACTCAAGGAGCCAGGAGCCTCCGGTGTCTAGCACAAAATATCCTGTCCCACCTTGTGGCTTTCTCGTTAGAGGCCCTGAGTCCTTTCTGCGGAGTGCCAGTGAACCTGCACCTTTATTTAAACATGCTCTTCCTGACCGGAAGACCCCTGCTGTATCAAGTTCAACACTATTGCCAAGGGATGATGACGGTAAAGTAACGTTCACTCCAAACCATGTTCCCTATGCCTGGAAGGAAGATAGCAACCTTTTGGTTGATATTCAGGATAATGAGAAGGAAGATTCCTTCAGGTCCATTTCTTTAACGCATAGCACTTCTAGTAGTTACTCCAATTCCTCTTTCAGCTTGTCGGAGATCTCATCCAGCAGCTTGAAGGTGCACGTCTCAATGAAGCACGCAAAGAAGTACCGTTCCAAAATACATCCTGAAAGCTACAGAGATCCATCCCAGGTTTCATCAGGAAAGGCTCTCACAGGGAGACAACTCAAGAAGAGGTCAGGTAAAAAGACCCCATCCATGCCAGAGCTGGCTAAGACCAGCAAGACCGACACAGCAGGATTCAGAGGCACGTCCATTTCTTTTATAGATAAAACCATGCTGGCAAGCTTAGAATCCCACTTGGTGACAAAAAGAATGCAACATCTCTTAGGATTGCCTTTAGCTCTCTTGAGGTCCCTCAAAAAATTCATACCTTCTGCTCCACACTCTCCTACTCAGAAGCACAAGAGGAAGGTTAGTGTGGTCCCAAGGCCTCAGATCCTTTCCTTTATAGCCACGGGTATCAGGAAAGACCTAGAGAAGCACTTAAAGAAAATGGTTCAGCAAAAACGTTGGCAGCTACCCCAGAGGGTACAAGATGCTCTCAAGCGCCTTAAACCTTACTCTCCATCGTCAAGGCCAGAGAAGTTTCCTTCAGCAGGCTGGCGACATAAGCACAAGGACATCAGTCCAATTAAAAGTACAAGGAGGATAGGAAAACCCCTCACAAAGCAACCAGTCAATGTGGAAGTCTTGGACTCCAAAATTACACCAGCTCTCCAAGGAAAACTACAAGTGCACATTACGAAGAAGTCCCTGGAGATGAAGTTGGAGACTTTTCATTCAATCGTGCGGCTTTCTCAGAGAATAAGTACGGCAAGGGCAAGAAATTGGTTTTTGCCTAAACTTATTCCACTTGGTCAAATTCATCATCAACGGAGGAACAAGCTGGGGTTAGGTCTACGGAAGAAAGCAGATATGGTGGAGCTGAATGTTAAGAGTAAATGCATCTATTTCCTGTGGGGGCTTCCAACACTTTACATGAAATCCCTGAGCAAATTTGTCCCTTGTCCTCCTTCTCAACCAATTTCCTTCACTGTAATACATTCCTCGATCGAATTTGGTCTTACAACACCTGCTTTGATATCCACCGATGGAAAGAACTTGGAGACCCATGTTCTGAAAAAGAGACTTCAGCACCAGTGGGGGTTGCCTCGCTTGGTGTTGGGGTCCCTGAGAAAGTTTCTTCTACCAGCTCCACCATCACAGGTTCATCTTAGGACCAAATCCTATGATCCGTATGAAGTTCAAATATTCATTAGCTTTACCCAACTCCTTTTCACCACCTCTGAGGTAAAGCAGAAGCTAGAGACTCACCTCAGGAGCAAAATCATAGAGAGACAGTGGGGATTACCCAAACGAGTATTTGAATCCCTGCGGATGTTTGGTCCACCTGCTTCCACCCTTACCAGGAGGCCCAAAGTAGATGGAAGGTCCTTTGCAAGGGAATTTAAGATGGGGATACCTTCCACAACAATGGTCAGTTACCATAGGAAACCAGTTCTCTCTCTAGGAAAGCATCAATCAGTTCAACGTTCAAAGGGCCAAGTACGGCAGAGAAAATTGGCCAAGCAAGTCCTTGAGAAACATCTGAGTCCTATTGTCCCCACAGCTCGTCAGCCTTGGAGAGGGACTAACCAAAGGGCAGTGCCTAAGCTCCCTCAAATCACTCCACCTCAAACGTGTTCTCTACAGCCAAGATCTCAGCAGCTTCTTTTCATAGACCAAGAAGCTCTTAGTCATATCAACTTGAACATTATACACAAAGACCTGGCCTACAAGTGGAAAATGCCCACTACATTCAGTAAGTCACTCGCTCTTCTGTTTCAGAATATCAGACCATCATCTTTCATTCACCACCCACCCAGAAAATCTGCTGGATTTAGTTTCACTGAAAAGGACACTCCATTTGTGTGCCCCAAAGCCCGAGAAGCACTAGAATGGCATGTGAGAAAGAAGACTCTTCATCACATTTGGGGTCTTCCAGGTCTTATTTGGAGGTCTGTCCAGTACCTTCTCCCAGCTACTCCTTCTGCTCATCCCCAGAAGAAATCACACAGAGAGACGATCATTTTCCTGTCAGAGGTCTCCTTTCTCAGTAATACCATCAAACGAGAACTGGAAAGAAATGTGCAGAAAAGGGTAGTATGTCAGCGATGGTTGCTACCTAAAAGAGTTCTGGAGTCTATGAAGTTGTTCTACTCAAGCTATAGTTACCTGAAACCCAGCGTCCCTTGGCAAGAACAAGGCAGCAGACGCTCCAAAATTGAGATTGTTGCACCACCTCCACAGTTTCATGCCAGAATCCAGGTCAACATTCACCTCAAAGTGCAGCTCCACTTGGCTAAGAAACATTTGGAAATGTATTTGGAGGCTCCTCCTGTAATGGTGAGAACTTCCTGGAGACACATGGTTTTCTCTTTGAGGACTCCTCTCCCTAAGATAATTTCTGGTCACCAGCCATTGCTTCCACGCAGAACCTTATTGCCATTTGCATGCGGGAAAGCCATGGATAGGATTGAAATGACGGTACAACGTAACCATTTTGCTTCCTTGTGGGAGCTGCCCACCCATTACATGAAGGTGCTTGAACAATTGATGCCCAAACCTTTATCCCGGCCTCTAAGAAGTCAGAAAACAATTGCCTTTCAATTCACTAAAATTCAGTGGGTGCTCCCTCCAGGATTCAGTGTGGAAACTTTAGAGCTGCATGTTAAAAGGAAGAGAATCCAACATGAATGGGGTTTTCCAGTCCTTATCCAAAAATCCCTCAGGAGCTTCCTCTATCAGCCACCTTCGCGATCATCTTTAACAAAGACAAAAATCAGTGTCCATAACCTGGCTCAAGCGCTGTTGTTCCTTCCCCAGGACATTTGCAAAAATCTTGAATTTCATGTGCAGAAAACAAAACTATATCATCGGTGGGGTTTGCCACAAAGGGTTCTTGGATCTCTGAAGAAGCTACAACCAGAAGTCAAAATCCGGGCCCCGAGGCCAAAAACGCTGGTGCACCAGACAAGAAGAACAGTATCCACTTATAAGACCACCCCTCTGTTCCAAACGAAGACTGTTCTATGCACCATGTGCTGCAAACAGAGGATGGTGGCAATTTCACCACATGTTCCTCACAAGCTTTCCTTCAAAGGATCCAACCATCTGGAGAAGATTAGCCTTCACATATCTAAGAAATATGTGGAGATACTGTTGGAGGTTTTCCCAGATGTTGTTATGGGTTCTTGGAAACTTAATGTATTGGCAACATGGCAACCACTCCCCAAATTAATCTGCCGTAGCCCAAAGATTTTGCAGCCCAGGCGGGCTTTCCTACCCTTTATGCAAAAGCAGGAGGCAAAAAGATTGGAGATGGCAGTACAACTTTGCTATTTTAATTCCCTCTGGGGTCCGGGCAAAAGATATGTGGAAGCCGTTGATGCAATGATTCCTAGATCCTATGCCTCACCCGTCCAGAGAAAGAAGATTCCTGCTGGGATGTTCTCAGAGAAACAGATACCGTTTCTCCAACAGCAACAACGAGAATTTATTGAACTGCATATCAGGAAGAAGAGATTGCATCATGAATGGGGCTTCCCGGCACTCATCCAGAGTTCCCTCAGGGTCTTCATGCAAGGTTTCCCCCCACGTTCCACCACCCACAGGACCACAATCAATGTCCGTGCTTTGCCACAAAAGTTTTCATTTCTCCCTTGGCCAACTTACAACTACTTAGAGTTTCACCTACAGAAATTGAAACTACAGCGGCGTTGGGGCTTACCAAAGAAAATCCTTGAGTCGCTGAAATATTTCCGCCCTTCTGCTCCTTTGGGAAAAGCTCGGCTCCCCCCAAGTGACAAGAAAATTAAATTAACAGAAACAAGGTTCAGTGCTGGAGGAAGTCAACGGGTTTGTTGCAAACTGCTTGATCCCACGCATTATGCTCCAAAGCAATTGGATCTCCTCAAGGAACACATCAGAAGAAAGTATCTTCAGAGGCAGCTAGAAACACTCCCTAGGCTGGTGAGACAGTCCCACAAAGACTCCAGTACCATGCCACAAAAGCATCTTCCTAAGTTGATTGAGGCTGGGCAGAAATCCCCCACCCATAGAGCTCAGTTTTTACTTTTTCTGCCGCCAAGTGATAGAAATAGGTTGGAACAGAATGTGAGGCATAAACATTTGGTGTTCTTGTGGGGCATCAGCAAAAAATACATGGAATCCTTATCTGTCGTGGTCCCAGTTAGACCTTTCCCAGCGCAGACTCGAAAGGCAAGCATTGAATTCCAAGAGCTGAAGACTCCTTTTGTTCAGAAAGAGGAAAGAGAATTGTTGGAGTATCACATCCAGAAGAAGAGACTTCATCATTTCTGGGGTTTGCCTTCCATCATCCAAAGTTCTCTACTGGCCTTTACAACCTACTTATCCATCGATCCCCACCCACCTCGGAGAAGAAAGCAGGAGATTAGAAGTTTAGTGCAGGATCTGCCATTTGTCCCTGAGCGTGTTCAGCAGAACTTAGCATCTAGCATTAAAAAGATGGTCATTCACAGCCAATGGGGGCTACCCAAAAAATTGCAGAAATTTCTGCATGGTTTTCGTCCCACCCCTCCGGGAGAACTAAGGGAGTTCAGAAACTTTCTCGTCAGTGGATCTAAGCCCAAAAGAGCACAACGTATCACTAGATTGCCAGAGTCAAGTTTTGTAGATGGTCAACACAAGAAGACCTCCTTTCTCACAAATGAAAGCATAGATCTTTTGGAGAGGCACATCCAACTTAAGAAGTTCCAGCATGAATGGGGGCTGCCCTCTGTCCTTCAAAGGTCCCTCCGTGCTTTTGCTCCTTTGCCTCCAGAATCACAAAGGGCTTTGACCAGATTGTCCACCGCTGCACCTTCACGTCTGCAAACTGAAGGGAGACTCACAACGATTCCAAAGCTGTTGTTCCTGGATCCAGTCACAAAGGAACGCTTGGAAGCACATACAAAAAGACACATCGCTAGACACAAATGGGGTCTTCCCAAGCAAGTACAGGAATCAATAAAGACCATGTTGCCCCCTACATATTTTCGCCAGCCTGAAGATCTTATTGACCGAATCCCATCGGGTACCCGTGATCAAATCTACCCAGCAAGAATTAAGGAGATTTCAGATACTAGATACCAACATCTGCCTACAATTAAGAAAGCCCCAAAATGGAGGAGCCAGAGAGAGGCCTATTATGTCAGGCAACTACCACAGACAGCAGGAGAACATCCCAAGTCTCCCTCTCCACGAGTAAGGAGCCAAACTCCAACTCCGAGTGGAAAAGTTACTCCTAAATTTCACAAAGAGAGCTGGGCTGCGATGTTCTATACAAAGGAAATTTGGGATGCTCTAGAATTCCATATCAGACACAAGAAGATCCAACATGATTGGGGCCTGCCCTTGCTGGTCAAAAAATCTCTCAATGCTTTTGCTCCCCATCCACCAGAGCTGCACAGCGCAACTACAAGACCAGGAGGGCGCCTCTCTGTTAAGAGCCGAGGGAAAAGAGCAACTCATTGGTCACTTGCTATGGTACAGGTAACAATCCCTCGCTCGGAGCTACATTTTTTGAGTGCAGAGGTCAATGATCATCTGGAAGCTCACTTGAAAAATTGGATCGTAAAGCACAAATGGGGGCTCACCAAACGCATTCGGGGTTCACTGAGGACTATTGCTCCTCCTCGACCTGAATCCCAAACTGGAATGCACCAGCCTCATGGGCAGCATAGCAGATCCGCCCAGCCACGTAAAATCTCTTCCCATCATGACTGGGAGACATCACAATGGCAAGTCACCTCTAAGAAAGGATCCTCAAAAATATCCAACACTCTTCGCCATCAAGGGCAAAGCTCAGCTCGGGCAAAGCCATTGTTCTTTACAGAGGACAATTGGAATCTCTTGGAATTCCACATTCAGCAGAAGAAAATCCAGCATGATTGGGGTGTGCCTTCTATGGTGCTCCGATCCTTGAATGCTTTCTTCCCATTTCCGATCAAGATCCAAAGTCCAGGCAAGAAGAGGCTGAGGGCTAACCAGTGGGTTACCATAGACATAAAGGTGCTTGTTTCCTCCATGTCCTTCCTTAGTAAGGAGACCAAAGAGGTTCTGGAAGCTCATATGAAGAAGAAGATTGCAGAACATAAATGGTCTGTTCCCAAACGACTTCAGCAGGCCCTGGGGACATTGTCAACTCCCAAATCCCATTTCCAATCCAAGGACTTTTATCTACAAGCTCCACTCTGTCGCCGATGCCAATTGCTCCTTCAGACTACCGATGATTCCCAAACTGAGAAGGAAGAGGAAGAGGAAGATAGGAGAAGGAAGAGAAGGAAAAAGGAATATTTGCAACCAAGGAACTGGAGAAGGTCTACATCTTCTGGGAGAGCTAGCAAGCAACATTTATTGTTCTCAGAACTAAGGCTTCCCTTCCTTTCAGATGAGGCCAGGAATTATCTGGAATTCCACATCCAGCAGAAGAAAATTCAGCGGGCATGGAGCTTGCCCTCCATGGTGTTGAGGTCCTTGCATGCTTTCGCCCCATTTTCCCCTGAAATTCCCCAGAACACTAGGAAGCGCATAGTCAAGACACATGGATGGAGTAAGAAAGAAGTGGTGGTGATTGTTTCAGACCTTCCCTTCCTTAGCCAAAGGACCAAAGACATTTTGGAAGCTCACTTGAAGAGGAGGATTGCGGAGCACAGGTGGGGCATGCCAAAAACCATTCGGAAGTTCCTGGGATCGCTGGTGCCTTCCCGACCTCCTTCCGAACATGAAAGCATTCATGAACAGCCGTCGCTCTGCTGGAAGTGTAAATCCCTCCTTGAGTCTACAGATGTTTCCCAAACTGAAGAAGAAGATGAAGACTTGCGAGAAGAGTCAAAGAAAGCCAGGAGAAGGACGAGAAGGGCAGAGCAATATTTCCAGCTGAGGAACCAGAGAAGGTCTACATCTTCTGGGAGAGCCAGCAGGCAATTCTTGTTGTTCTCAGAGCAAGGGCTTTCTTTTCTTTCTGAGGAGGCCAGGAATTATCTGGAATTCCACATCCAGCAGAAGAAAATTCAACGGGCGTGGAGCTTGCCCTCTACAGTGTTGAGGTCTTTGCATGCTTTTGCCCCATTTTCGCCTGGAATAGAAAGACGCATCCAGAGCACTAGGAAGCGCATAGTTAAGACACATGGATGGAATAGGCCAAAAGTGGTGGTCATTGTCCCAGACCTTCCCTTTCTCAGCCAAAGGACCAAAGACATTTTGGAAGCTCACCTGAAGAGGAGGACTGCAGAGCACAGGTGGGGCATGCCTAAAACCATTCGGAAGTTCCTGGGATCGCTAGTGCCTTCCAGACCTCCTTCCCACCATGAAAGCATTCATGAGCAACCACCACTCTGCTGGAAGTGCAAATCCCTCCTCATGTCTACAGATGTTTCCCAAACTGAAGAAGAAGAAGACTTTCTGGAAGAGTCAAAGAAAGTCAGGAGAAGGAAAAGGTGGAAGGGTAAAGATTTTCAGCCCAGAAAGCAGAGGGAATCTACTCAGGTGAGTCCTGATGGACAGCGTCTCTTAGCACCTATGGAGGGAAGGCTTTCTTTTCTTTCTGAGGGGGACAGGAATTACCTGGAGTTTCACATCCAGCAGAAGAAAATTCAACGAGCATGGAACCTGCCTTCCTTGGTCCTCAAATCCTTGCATGCCTTTGCCCCATTTCCTCTTGAAGAACAGAAGGACGTGCAAGACTCAAGAGATAGAAAGTCCAAACACATCCTGTGGGAGAAAAGAGAAGTGCTCATTGATGTCCGAAGTCCATTCTTTCTCAGCCCAGATGTTGAGGAACTCCTGGATACCCACGTGAGACACATAATAACAAAGCACCAATGGGGGCTTCTCGAACGGGTACAACAGCCCCTGCAGGCATTTCTGCCTTTGAGATCCCATTCCCCATCTGAGTTTGAAGACAAGAAAGAAGGTTTGTTGGAGGGATCCAAACCCAGGAAGGTCTACCATAAGGCAAATGTGATGCCATCTGCAAAGGGACATATCGAAATGACTCCTTTCTTTTATTCAGAAGTGAAGCTACCTTTCTTTGAGGACGCAGCCTGGAACCTCCTGGAATTCCATATCCAGCACAAGAAACTCCAACACGCATGGGGTCTGCCCTTCATGGTGTTGAGATCCCTAGATGCTTTTGCTCCCTATCTCCATGACTCCACAAAGAGTCTGTTAGCCGTACACGGCACAGTGACAGCCCGTAAGCTTCCTGGGGGCAGAGAATTTCACATGATTGCCCAGAATCTGTCATTTCTTAGCTCAGATACAAAACAACGCTTAGAAGCTCATCTGAAGAATTTAGTTGCGGTACATAGATGGGGGCTTCCAAAACATGCTCAAACCACATTGAGAGCATTTCTGCATCCTGGCACACTCGGTTCGACAGTCTATAAATCTCCCCAGATCTCGTTGCCCCAAACCTGGGTTACAGACAGAAGTCCCATGAAGGAATTCCAGCTCAGAAAGAAAGAGGCAAAGTTACAGGTACCCGTCCCCTCATCCACGGTCCATTTCAGGAGCAGAAAGATGGACTTTCTTGATGAGGGCGCTCAGAATCTTCTGGAATTCCACATTCTGCACAAGAAAATTCAACACACCTGGGGTTTGCCGGCCATTATTCAGAAATCCCTACGGTTGTTTGCTCCCTCCGAGTCGCAGGAGAAGTCACGATCTGCAGGAGACGTGACCGTGAAAACAGCAGCCCAAAAATCATGGTTAGCAAAGGAAGTCAGGGTTGCCCCTCAGCAGCTGTGCTTTCTGCACCCAGATGTAAAGAAGCAGCTGGAAAGCCACATCAGAGAAGTCACAGTGAAGCACAGATGGAGGCTTCCAAAACTGGTGCAAGACTCATTGGCGGCATTTATTCCTCAAGCTGAAGAAATGGGGGTGGAGGTGAAGGAACCGTTCTCAACAGATGATGAAGACCATCTACTGAGATCCAGCTCTAGCTTAGGGGTACCTGACATGTCTGACTCAGAGCTATTTTATGACCACCACCAAACACCGCTGGAGATTCAAGTTTCTTGGCTGGATACTGAAGAGCCATCATTTTGTTTCGATAGGAAAATCCAGCACGACAGAAGCATTCAAGGGGAAACAGCCAGGAGAGAAGCACTTGAAGCGAGCAAACGACACAAGTCACCGCTGGAGAGAACCGAATCAGATGTCTATCTGAAGGATGAACAAAGATGGGCATCAGACCTTCTGGGTAGAACCCGAGATCCTAGAGGTCCCTTTTTCTCGACTCCGGTTTCTGGCTCTCAGAAACGCAAATATAATGCCAGCAGCTCATCAGAGAGTTTATCTCTGGGGAAATATCCAAGTCAAAGAACCGGTTGGTTAGCCAGAGAGAGGGAAGCTCTTCCTTGCTCTTCCAACTTGTCCCTCAAGAAGGACCTTCTGAAACAACTTCAAAGCACTTCCCATAGAAAGGAAGGCGACAGATACTATCCCGTTGGATTGAAGCGGTCTCAGTTATCCAAAGACTCTAGTTTTAGCTGGGTACCCAACAGACTTTGTAGGATATGCAATTGTCCTTGCCGATGCCATTTGCCTTCATCCAGGGAGGGCTCCATGTTCTCATTGCAATCCGTTAGGAAGCAGGAAGAAACACCAGGTTTTATTTGGGGTACGGTAAAGGAGGCAGAAACAGATTCCCCATCTCTGCTAACAGAGGACAGGTTATCCCTTCAATCTATTTCAGCAAACAAGAAAGAAGTTCAGTTCTCTTCTGTTACATCAGAAGAAGCTATCTCTGAATCCTCCTTGAGGGACGCTTCTCTTCCAGAACAAGAAACCACCCCTTCTAGTACAGGAGATCAGGGAGTCCTATTTCAGGAGGAAAGAGCGTTTGCTAGCGATGCAGACCTGCAGAAGGTGACTACATCAGGAAGTGAACTGCCCGATACCTCTGGGTCCTCTGGACAATTTTCTTCATCCCCCAAAGGTATGTTCTTCCAAGAAGCAATGCAACCTACACTCGCTGTTGAGCAGACATCAGTGCTGGACTACAGAAGGGAAGGTGAAAAAACCATCACAGAACCAGTCATGGAGGAACCTGATGGTGGAAAGCATTCAACCACTAAGTTGGTAGACAAGAAGACCCTGAACTGGGGAACAGATTTATCTACAAAGGAACCTTTTACAGATCGCAGACCATTAATACAACACAAGAGGACCAAAACGCCTGGGTCAATTCAAAAGAGAAGAAAGCCCATGTCAGAAAAAGGTCAGTCCACAGAGCCCAAGAAACAAGTCCACCACGCTCAATTCCTGGTCAGTGTGGAACCCGACGAGAAAATGTCCATCCTGGGTAGAATCTTGGAGAGAAAATTGCGCCTGCGGCATGGATTGAACATTTGGAAGTACAGCCGTGGAAGGTCCCAGGTGTTTTCCAGAATAAAACACAAGATAGATAGCTTTAGGCAAAGTTTCAGGGTACGAAGCCGAACCAGAAGCAAGGATAGCGCTAGGAGAGATCAGTCCCATAGTCCGGAAAACACCGCAAGAAGCAGAAGCTCAAGTGGCAAGGCAAGAAGCAGAGGGAGAAGCAGAGAGAGGAGATCAAAGACCGAGGTGAGAAGAAAGGAGTTGCCACAAAAGGAATTATGATGGCCGTACCTATATTCCTTGACAAAGGGTGCAGGGAGAAACGATGAAAAACCTGTAGTTCCTGGAAGAAGTGTCCAGAAAGAAAGGGTGCAAATCCCGAGGAGAGCAGGGAGAACCTTTGGAAGAGGTGAATTTGTAATCCAGCTTCAAGAACTGGGGCCAAGCCATTGTGCCAAAGGTTGATAGACAACCCTATTAGTCCTATCACATTCATATGTTAATTTCTACAAATAATGATGTGGGGTTTTTTTTACAGAAGCCAGCAATGTATTAATAAAAAGCAATATTTTTTCAACGTGGATAAAAATATATGTATATTAGTGGTTGATAAATCTGTGGAATTACAAATTGTAAGGGATCTCCAAGAACGTCTAGTGCAATGATGGTTAACTTTTTGGGTGCCAAGTGCCCAAAGTGTGCATGTGTGCATTTGCCTGAACCCCAAAAATGCAATTTGAGTGTCCCCCACGCATGCCCCATCCCCCACATCCATGCGCCCAGGCCTCCAGCACCCCATTTTTGCTTCAAGGTTGATGCAGGAGGCTTTCCAGCCCCAAAATGGGGCATGGAGAACCTCACATGGCTCCCTGCACCCCGTTTTGACTTCCAGGCTGGTGCAGGAGGCTTTCCAGGCCCAAAATGCACCTCCCCCCATGCATGTGCCCCGTCCCATGCATGTGCATGTATCCCCCGCATGCCCCCCACCTCCACTACACATGCATGGCAGAAAGCAGACCACCAGCTGGCCAGTAGGAGGCGTGCACACATGCGGAGTGAAGCTGGGCTGAGGCGACAGCTGGCGTGCATGCATGCCATAGGTCAGTGATGGCTAACCTTTTTGCCGTCGCGTGCCAAAAACGGGGGGAATGTGGTGAGTGGTGCATGCGTGTGCCCATACCCATAATTCAATGCTGTGCCCGGCCCCCCACACATACATGCGTAATCCCCCGCGTGACCCCTGCTTTTGGCACCCAATGGCACAGTGGGAATGTTAGGCCTGTTTTTCACCCTCTCCAGGCTCCAGAGACTTTCTAGGAACCTGGGGAGGGTAAAAACAGCCTTTCCCACACCCATGAAGGCCCTCTGGAGGCCCGTTTCTCAGCTTCCGGTAGCCCCAGAAGGTCTGAAAATCAGATGACTGGCACACGCATGAGTGCTACAGCTGAGCTAGGGGAACACTTATGTGCCCACAGATATGGCTCCGCGTGCCATCTGTGGCCTGCGTGCCATAGGTTCACCATCATAGCCATAGGTTCACCATCATGCATCTAATATAACTCCCTGACCAGTGCAGGAATTGGCTATAACATCAAAAAAGGGCTATCCAGGCTTTGTTGAAATATTCTCCAGTAGAAGAGAGGCCACCATCTCCCAACGCAAGGTGTTGTATTGTTAAGCAAATCTTACCAGTAGGAAAAGTTGATCCTGCTGGCCAACCGAAGTCTATCTTACCTTCTCATGGTCTTCTCTCATCCAAGCTAATCGTACCCAGATTCCGCATAGGCCTTATTTTCTTCCATCTTAGACCTCTTCTTGGTTTTTCTCCTAAGCAGCAGGAGTGTGGACTTACTGGTCTCTCTATGGTTGGTTGGTTGGTTGGTTGGTTGGTAGGTAGGTAGGTAGATACATAAATATGTATGTATGGATTTTTTCTTGCTGAGTCATAGGCAGGGGTGGGCTTCAAAAATTTTAGCCTGGTTGCTCGGTGGGCATGGCCATGGTGGGCGTGGCCTAGTTGGCCTCCTGCACCATGGCAGCGGGGGGCCTTTTTGCCCTCCCCAGGCTCCAGGGGCTTTCCTTGAGCCTCCGGGAGGGCGAAAATGGCCTCCCCGGGACCAGAGGCCCTCTGGAGGCCAAAAATGGGCCTCTTTCTGGCCTTCCTGAACCTCCAGTAGGCCTGTTTTTCACTCTTCCCAAGCCTCTGTGTGCGCCCTGCACTTATCTGCATCCAAAATGGGCCGTGTGGGGACTCCGAGGAGGGGCGGGGCGGGCGGGGCCAGCCAGGAGTGGGATTTGGGGGGCGGTTCTCCAAATTGCACAGAATCTTAGCTAGAGGTTCTCCCAAACCCCTGCAAACCCCCAGCAGATCACCTCTGGTCATAGGGCCGAGAATCAACTTGACCAAGCTGTTAGGTTTGTTTCTTGCTAACAGACATTCGAGATGTTTTCTAACGAATATCCCAGTCTGTCAGATGATCATACAGGAGCTCAAACTGTGGAGGAATTGTGGGGGCCCAATAACCCCGCTTCCAACTGTCCCAATCCCACATGGTCCTCCTCTGTAGATTTTCACATGTTGAAGGCAAAGGTCTGACGTAGCTTCTTGAAAGATCACTCTGTAAAACAGAATTCTGCCTTCTCTTCAAAGGACGGGGATTCCAAAATAGAACTGGAATACAGACTCCAACGTAGTTAGAAAAAAAAAAAACAGAGCTGGAAGAGATCATCGAGATCTTCTAGTCCCACCCCCCATCCCCGCATGATATAGGGAGCTCGATATCATTTCAGATAAATGGTTACCCAATTTACATTTCTACATGTAGGTTCTACATTTAGGCAAGAAAAACAAAATGCACAGGTACAGTATATGTGGTACCTTCAGAAGTGGGTTTCAGCGGGTTCTGACCAGTTCTGGAGAACCGGTAGTGGAAATTTTGAATAGTTTGAAGAACTGGTAGTAAAAATTCTGACTGGCCCCACCCCCCATCTATTCTTTGCCTCTCAAGTCCCAGCTGATTGGGAGGAAATGTGGATTTTGCAATAACCTTCCCCTGGATTGGAGCGGGAATGGCGATTTTACAGTATCCTTCCCCTGAAGTGGGGTGGGAATGGATATTTTACAGTATCCTTCCCCTGCCACGCCCACCAAACCACACCCATCAAACTATGCCACGCCCACCAAGAACCAGTAGTAAAAAATATTGAAACCCACCACTGGTTACCTTGCTCAATAGTAGTAACTGTGAGAGGGATCTTGGAGTCCTAGTGGACAACCATTTAAATAGGAGCCAGCCGTCTGCAACAGCTGCCAAAAAAACCAACACAGCTCTAGGCTGCATAAACAGAGGGATAGGATCAAGATCACACAAAGTGTTAATATCACTTTATAAGGCCTTGGAAAGGCCACACTTGGAATCCTGCATCCAGTTTTGGTCACCCCGATGTAAAAAAGAGGTTGAGACTCTAGAACGAGTGCAGAGAAGAGCAACAAAGATGATTAGGGGACTGGAGGCTAAAACATATGAAGAACGGTTGCAGTAACTGGGTATGTTGAGTTTAATGAAGAGAAGGACTAGGGGAGACATGATAGCAGTGTTCCAATATCTCAGGGGCTGCCACAAAGAAGAGGGAGTCAAGCTATTCTCCAAAGCACCTGAGGGCAGGACAAGAAGCAGTGGGTGGAAACTAATCAAGGAGAGAAGCAACTTAGAACTAAGGAGAAATTTCCTGACAGTGAGAAGAATTAATCGGTGGAATACCTTGCCTCAAAAATTGTGAATGTTCTAACACTGGAAGTTTTTAAGAAGATGTTGGATAACCATTTGCCTGAAGTGGTGTAGGGTTTCCTGCCTAAATAGGGGGTTGGGCTAGAAGACCTCCGAGGTCTCTTCCAACTCTGTTATTCTATTCTATTCTAATCTCTTCAACCTCTTCTTAAAAACTTCCACTGTGGGAGCACTCACAACTTTCCGGAGCCAAGTTGTTCTGACTAGCAGGAAATTTTTCCTTCGTTCTAGCTTCGTTCTCTCCTTGAATAGTTTTTTTTTCCTCCTTATTTCAGGTGTTTTAGAGAAGGTTCTAGTTCAGGATAGGACTCTTCACACCATCATAGATACAGAAATACCTAACTTTCATTTGAAAATCTCCAGTAATGGACCACCCATAACTCCAGGGGTCAAGCTGTTCAACAAGCTTGATAGTTCTTACAGTCAGGAAATTCCTCCTTATGTTTAGATTTGGATCATCTTTATAAAACTTCCACTCCTTGATTCTCATTTTACCCTTGTCTTACCAAATGTCCCAAAGCTACAAATTTATTATGGTAAAAAGCTCTCATGCTCCAATATAAGATCCTTATATGCTGCTGTAGCTCTCTATCCCCATCTAGTGGCCTGAGGGGACAAAGATGCCCAACATCAGATCTTTATATATACTGTTGTTGAGCTCTAGCCCCATCTAGTGGCTGGAGAGACAAAATACCAAATACATTGTTTGAAGCTGACCATTTTACCCATCAGCCTGCACTCTCAATCCAACTGCAGACGGATTCCATTTCCTTTAGCATTTGGAGAAGGCAGAAGCAAAAAGGGGCATCCATCTTAATCTGTGGCATGGATCACAGGACAAGGACAAACCCACACGCTACACACAGAGCATCCCCAATGAGATTTAAATTGCTTGTATTTATAATTGGTTAATCTGTAGTGAGATTCACAGTCTTTGAGGCTGGTTAATAGCTCAGCAGCTCGAGTCCTAACCAAGGACCTAGAAACTGTTAAGGTATCGTCGGAGGATGTAAACTGTTCCGAGTAAGGTGGTATTTATTATTATTTATTTATTATTTATTAATATTATTTATTTATTTATTTATTTATTATAATTATATTTATTTATTTATTATTTATTTATTATTTATTTATTATTATTATTATTATTATTATTATTATTATCATTATTATTATTATTATTATTATTATTATTTAATCTGTAGTGAGATTCACAGCCTTTGAGGCTGGTTAATAGCTCAGCAGCTTGAGTCCTAACCAAGGACCTAGGAACTGTTAAGGTATCGTCGGAGGATGTAAACTGTTCCGAGTAAGGTGGTATTTATTATTATTTATTTATTATTTATTATTAATAATATTATTTATTTATTTATTATAATTAATTATTTATTATTAATTTATTATTATTATTATTATTATTATTATTATTATTTAATCTGTAGTGAGATTCACAGTCTTTGAGGCTGGTTAATAGCTCAGCAGCTCGAGTCCTAACCAAGGACCTAGAAACTGTTAAGGTATCGTCGGAGGATGTAAACTGTTCTGAGTAAGGTGGTATTTATTATTATTTATTTATTATTTATTTATTATTAATAATATTATTTATTTATTTATTTATTATAATTATAATTAATTATTTATTAATTTATTATTATTATTATTATTATTATTTAATCTGTAGTGAGATTCACAATCTTTGAGGCTGGTTAATAGCTCAGCAGCTCGAGTCCTAACCGAGGACCTTATTATTATTATTATTATTATTATTATTATTATTATTATTATTATTATTATTATTTTACTTTATTTCTATACTGCCCTTCTCCCGAAGGACTCAGGGTGGTGTACAGCCTATTAAAAGCACAAAGACAAACATACATTAAAAATAATTAAAACTATTAAATAATTTCGGCTCAAATATAAAAATATAAAACCCCAAATTTAAAACCCCAAATTTAAAACGTCCAGTTAAAATCATTACATTGATAGCCCAGCCTGGCGGAACAACAAGGTTTTGAGGGCACAGTGAAATACACAGAGATTGGAGATCTTACACATTTCCGGGGGCAGTTCATTCCAAAGGGCAGGAGCTCCCACAGAGAAGGCCCTCCCCCTGGGTGTCGCCAGCTGACATAACTTGGCTGATGGCACCCTGAGGAGACCCTCTCTGAGGGAGCAGACTGGCCGGTGGGAGGCTACTGGTGGCAGAAGTTGGTCTCGAAGGTACCCAGGTCCAATGCCATGGAGTGCTTTAAAGGTGTTAACCAACACCTTGAATTGCACCCAGAAGACCACTGGGAGCCAGTGCAGCTCGTGCAGGAGGGGTGTTACATGGGCACAACGGGTTGCGCCCGTAACCATCCATGCGGCCACATTCTGGACCAGTTGGAGCCTCCAGGTGTTCTTCAAGGGGAGCCCATGTAGAGAGCATTACAGTAGTCCAGTCGGGAGTACTGTATGTTAATTGTTATGTTCAGCAGTAATTTAATGCTGTCTTTTTTGTATTTGGTTCTCATTGTACGTATCCCTATTTTCCCCAGTTTCACCATATCCTGTTCTTTCAATAAAGCATTCAGATCTACGCACACGGTCTGTTTTATTGGAGGATAGGTAGGTTTAGCTGCATGTCGAGCACTACACAAACTAACGTGTAGTGGGGACAGAACAAAAGCAGTACAAAGCATGTAAGAAGCAATGGGTGGAAACTAATCAAGGAGGGAACCAATCTAGAACTAAGGAGAAATTTCCCGACAGTTAGAACAATGAATCAGTGGAACAACTTGCCTCCAGAAGTTGGGAATGCTCTAACACTGGAAGTTTTTAGGAAGAGATTGGACAACAGATTTGTCTGAAGTGATGTAGGGTTTCCTGCCTAAGCAGGGGGTTGGACTAGAAGACCTCCAAGGTCCCTTCCAACTCTATTATTCTATTCTATTCTATTCTATTCTATTCTATTCTATTCTATTCTATTCTATTCTATTCTATTCTATTCTATTCTATTCTATTCTATTCTATTCTATTCTATTCTATTCTATTCTATTCTATTCTATTCTATTCTATGTGATGCGATACGATTCCATCCCATCCCATCCCATCCCATCCCATCCCATCCCATCCCATCCCATTCCATTCTAACAAAAAAAAAAAAATCACACTTTACTAAGATGAATGTTTATTGAGGCAAGGACAATTTTAGTATAACATTGGAAAAGAGTTATATTATCAAATTGGCACGTTTACAGCACAGAAATGTGTCCGAATTTAAACAAGAATGGTTCCCATGGATACAACACATCATACAGCATGGCAAATCTAACTATGCACAATATGGCTTTTAAGAGGGGGAAGGATATGAACCAAAATCAGAAATAGAAAAAAAATGTTAAATTTTAAATAGTGTATATATAATCAGACTATAAGTAGTCCTTGACCTGTGACCACAATTGAGCCCAAAATTTATGTTCCGAGGTAAGACATTTGTTAAGTGTCTTTTGCCCCATTGTACAATTTTTCTTACTTGTTAAGTCAAGGTGTTGTTTTTTTTTAATTTGATTTATATGCTGCCCTTCTCCAGAGACTCAGGGCGGCTTACAATGTGTTAAGCAATAGCCTTCATACTTTTGTATATTTATACAAAGTCAGCTTATTGCCCCCAACAAACTGGGTCCTCAATTTACTTATCTTAGAAAGAATGGAAGGCTGAGTCGACCTTGAGCCTGGCTAGGATTGAACTCGCAGTAATTGCAGGCAGCTGGTTCTTAAATGCTGCCTTTGTAGGAGGCATTACCCCCCTACACAACTCAGGCTCAGGTATTTATTTATTTATTTATTTATTTATTTATTTATTTATTTATTATTTCAATTTATAAACCGCCCTTCTCCTTGCGGACTCAGGGCGGTGAACAGCCAGAATAAAACATGGTATACAAAAGTTAAAAACAATTAAAAATTATTAAATATTATTCGGCCAAGAATTAAAACAACCCAATTTAAAATCAATGTCAAATTTAAAAACGGAGGATGGGATCAAGCTAGCCCAGCTAGATGGAATAAATGGGTTTTAAGGGCCTGACGAAAGGTCCGGAGATCTGGAATCCTGCGTATCTCCAGGGGTAGGTCATTCCAGAGGGGGGGCGCCGCCACAGAGAAGAGTCTCCCCTTTGGGGGTCGCCAGCCGACACTGTCTGGCCGACGGCACCCGGAGGAGGCCCTCTCTGTGTGAGCGTACTGTCCGGTGGGAGGCTATTGGCGGCGGAAGGCGGTCTCGCAAGTACCCAGGTCCTAAGCCATGTATTAAATTAGTAACGCAGTTGTTAAGTGAATCACTGCAATTGTTCAGCTAATAGCATAATTGTTAAGTGAATCGGGCTTCCTTATTGTCTTTGCTTCTCAGGTGGTCATAAAAGGTGATCATATGACCCCAGGATATTGCAACCGTCATAAATATGAGTTACCAAGCATCTGAATTTTGATCGTGTGACCATGGGGAAGTTGCAGTGGTCATAAAGTGTTAAACACGGTCATAAATCTCTTGTTTCAGGGCCATTGTAACTTTGAACAGTCACTAACTGAACTGTTGCTGATCAGGGACTCCTTGAACAACGAAAGGAAGTCAAAAACTAAGTATAAACAATAAAACACTATATCTTTTTATTTTCTAAATAACTCATAGTGGTGTATTGAGCACTTAAGTCAGAGATTCAAGAGATTTTTATCTATCTACCTACCTACCTACCTACCTACCTATCTATCTATCTATCTATGTAGGTCTTTGGTTATTCGGGTCTTCTCCTGCGTAGAATTGGAAGTATCTTGGCAACGTTTCGACGAAGTCTCATTCGTCATCTTCAGGCTGGTGTTCTCGGCTTCGTGCTTCCAGGAGCAATGTGCGATTGCAGCTGACCCTTCCTTTTAACTGCTAGTGGGGGTGTGAGCTGATTGGGTGGGAGCTTGGCTGTGTTCTGATTGGGTGGAGGTGTGCTCTGATTGGTTAGGGGCTTGGCTGTGCTCTGATTGGATGGGGGGTTGGTTGTGCTCTGATTTGCTGGGCTATCTATCTATCTATCTATTTATTTATTGGCTATCTATCTATCTATCTATCTATCATCTATTTATTTATTTATTTATTTATTTATTTATTTATTTATTTATTTATTTATTACATGTATTTATTTATTTATTACATGTATTTATATGCCGCCCTTCTCCCGAAGGACTCAGGGAGGCAAACACAAGTTAAGAAACATGTACAATGAAATCCCATTTTAAACCAAATAACTAATTAATAATAAATAATAAAACCCAGAATCAGAGTCAGCCTATTTGCTTGAACAGCCAAGTCTTCAGGATCCGACGGAAGGAGTGGAGATCAGGAGCCGTCCGGAGCTCGATAGGTAACTCATTCCAGAGGGTGGGAGCACCCACAGAGAACGCCCTACCCCTGGGCACCGCTAGACGACATTGGCTCACCATCGGAACCCTGAGGAGAGCGGCCCTGTGTGAGCAAACAGATTTTTTTTTCATGCTTAAACTCTCACCAATGACACACCAAGCACTAAATATACAATCTCAATCATTCCTTGGTCCACTTCCCGATATGATATCTCTACACCAATTTTTTTTCTCCTTTTGCTTGTTCCTTTTAGAAATAGAATAGAATAGAATAGAATAGAATAGAATAGAATAGAATAGAATAGAATAGAATAGAATAGAATAGAATAGAATAGAATAGAATAGAATAGAATAGAATAGAATAGAAATGTGGAATGGAGTGGAATGGAGTGGAATAGGATAGGATAGGATAGGATAGGATAGGATAGGATAGGATAGGATAGGATAGGATAGGATAGGATAGGAATATGGAATATGGAATATGGAATATGGAATATGGAATATGGAATATGGAATATGGAATATGGAATAGAATAGAATAGAATAGAATAGAATAGAATAGAATAGAATAGAATAGAATAGAATAGAATAGAATAGGATTTTTTTAAAAAAATGATTTATATGCCGCCCTTCTCCAGAGACTCAGGGCGGCTTACAATGCGTTAAGCAGTAGCCTTCATACTTTTGTATATTTTACAAAGTCAGCTTATTGCCCCCACAAACTGGGTCCTCAATTTACCTACCTTAGAAAGGATGGAAGGCTAAGTTAACCTTGAGCCTGGTGAGATTCGAACTTGCTAATTGCAGACAGCTGGAGTTAAATTACAATGCATTAGTCTGCTGAGCTATCCAGACTCCTAGATTTTTTTTATTGGCCAAGTGTGATTGGACACACAAGGAATTTGTTTTGGTGCATATTTGGTGCATGGCTTAGGACCTGGGTATCTATGAGATTGCCTTCTGCCATTGATAGCCTCCCACCGGCCACAGAGAGGGACTCCTCAGGGTGCTGTCAGTCAAATTATGTCGACTGGTGACCCCTAGAGGGAGACCCTTCTCTGTGAGGGCTCCCGCCCTTTGGAACGAATTGCCCCCAGAGATACGTAGGATCCCCGACCTCCGTACCCTTCACTGTGCCCTCAGGACCCTGCTATTCCAACAGGCGGGGCTGACCATTTAGGTGAATTTTAATTCGAATACCTATTTTAATTCTGAGGTTTTTAACAAATCTGGGCCAAACTATTTAATACTTTTAAATTTTTAAATTTATGGTGTTTGTGGTGTTTTTACTTTGGCTGTACACCACCCTGAGTCCTGTGGGAGAAGGGCAGTATAAAAATATAATTAAATAAATAAATAAATATGCTCTCAGCGTACATAAAAGAAAGGATAGGTTCATCAAGAATCATAAGGTGCAACACTTAATGACAGTTGTAGCGCAAAAATAAGCAATCAGGAAACAATATCAATATAAATCGTAAGGATATCAGCAACATAGTTACAGTCATGCAGTCATAAGTGGGAGGAGATGGGTGATGGGAACAATGAGAAGATTAATAGTAATGCAGCCTTAGTGAATAGTTTGACAGTGTTGAGGGAATTATTGGTTTAGCAGAGTGATGGCGTTCGGAAAAAAAACTGTTTTTGTGCAGTACTCTATAACCTCGTTTTGAGGGTAGGAGTTGAAACAGTTTATGTCCAGGATGTGAGGGGTCTGTAGATATTTTCCCAGCCCTCTTTTTTGACTCGTGCAGTATACAGGTCCTCAACGGAAGGCAGGTTGGTACGATTTGTTTTTTTCTGCAGTTCTGATTATCCTCTGAAGTCTTTGTCTGTCGTGATGGGTTGTAGAACCAAACCTTTACCCCTTCGTCTTTAGAAAATTTTACACACACACACACACACACACACCATAAAATGCTGCAGTCCAACATTTTGTGGACATTTTGTGGAGATTCTGCTCGACTTCCTTTCCTCCTTAAATAGTGTGTTGGGCGATGTGGACTGTATGTAAATCACCGAGATGAAGCATTTCCTCTTAAGGAAGAGCCTTCATGGGTGGCCCATCAGTTCTGCAAACAAGAAAAAAGTGAGAGAGAGAGCGAGAGAGAGATGAATGAAGCAGGAAGAACGGAGATGAGCACCTTAGCGGAATTCCTGCTTTTGCTGAGCCTTTTTCCAGGTCGGAATGGATGAACCGAGTTAATGATGGCATGGAAGCAAAGACGAAGCTATCTTATATATTTATTACTTCGATCTGAACCTTTTCTTTCTACCCCAGGAGGGGATCCAGGGGGGTCCAGGGTAGTCAACTAATACTATAGATGGAATAGAAATCAGAACCAAAGCTATATTCATGAAGACTTTAATTCAGAGGGCGTCAAACGTGACTTCATTGAGGGCCGCATCAGGGTTGTGTTTGACCTTGGGTGACTGGGATGGGCATGGCTTGGGGGGGCATGGCCACCTCAACATCACTCATGTTGGGGGCACCTTTGGCAGCCCAAGTGCTCTGCTAGCGAAAATGGGCTCCCAAGCTCCATTTTCGTCTATGACGGCCTCCTGCAACCCTCTACCAGTGAAAATGGAGCTCGAGTAGTGCTGTCTGTAGGCCTCACGAGCTCCTTTTTTGGCTGCGATGGCCTCCTGCAACATTCTGCCAATGAAAACAGAGCTCGGGAGGGCCACACGCAGCCTTCCTGAGCTGTGTTTTCACTGGCAGAGACACCGTGGGGCAGTTATTTGCTGTTTACAGGGTGGCCCTGTGTTCCAGATCTAAGCACCCCGTGGGCCGGATTTAGCCCCCGGGCCTTGAGTTTGACACCCTTGCTCTAATACAAAGGGCTTAGTCAGACAAGCAATTTCTGAAGATGGAAACTACAGCCCACAATACAGAGGTGGTACAGGAGGTACCACACAGAACATAGAATAATAGAGTTGGAAGGGGCCTTGGAGGTCTTCTAGTCCAACCCCCTGCTTGAGCTGGAGACCCTCTACTGTTTAAGATAAGTTATTGCCCAGCCTCTTCTTGAAAGCCACCCACAACTTCTGAAGGATTCTGAATGCTCTCACCGTTAAGATATTTCTTCTAGAATTGTAAATTGTTGAGGATTGGAGATTGTTAGAAGAAATTGTACCTGCTGTAGATCGACCGATTTCTGCTTTCCTCCATTGTTCAGGAGCTAGAGGGATCTGTAGGAAGATCTCGCAAGAACTTCCTGAATGTTTCTTAACCCAGGAGCCAAATGAAAGACTTTGATTCTAAGTTTTCTTTTATTTTTACCAGGCATTTTCTCCAATGTGCAGCTATCCCAATCCCTTTTTAAAACGCAGAGCCTGGGGCAATCGGTCAAACTGGACTGTGCTGTTTCTGGGGCTGAAGTCGGCGGTTGGTTCTGGGGTTGGAACCGAAAATCTCCAGGAAAAAGTTTTGAATGGCTGGGAGGAATTAGGAGCGTTAACCAAGGAGGGGACACCTTCTACAATTCATGCTTTAAGAATCAATTTGTTATCACTAGAGACAGCACCAAAAATGAACTCTACCTTGAGTTGAGATCTTTGTCACTCGCAGATACGGCGGTATATTTCTGTGCCAGGCACAGAGCACTATGAGGGAAAGCTACAGAGCATCCATACCAAAACCACACAGAGTCGGCCATCCACAAAATTCTGTCTCCACTGAGTTCTCATGCGTTATGAACAAATTTCTACTCCGCTTCCTTCAAAGAGTTTTCAAATTGGCTTCCAAAGGGTACTAAAGGAGAGGAAATCAGGAATATTTAACAAAAGGGTTATATTTTAAACAGTGTATATAATCAAACTATAAGTAGTCCTTGACCTGCGACCACAATTGAGCCCAAAATTTCTGTTGCTAAGAGAGACATTTCTTAAGTGAGTTTTGCCCCATTTTACAACCAATTCACTGTTAAGTCAGTTGTTAAGTTAGTAACACAGTTGTTAACATGGCTTCCCTGATGATCTGTCCCCCCTTACAGAGACCTACAAAAACACAGCCAGTCGAGGGTTAAGAAGCACTTGGCACACTCCACAGTTCTTATCTCAAACTTGGCAGCGATATGCACACTGTCTGCCAAGGGCTTTAATAGTTCACAAAAAGAAAATCACCTACGTAGCTTTGCCAAAATCCGTTCTTTTACCTCCAAAGACTACTATATTGCGTTTTTGTTCGTCACAGAGATCATGAACCACCCTCCTGTCTTATATAGGCTCTGGGTGTGGTCCAGTGACTCATTGATCCTGTGACTCCAGTCCAGTGACTCAGGTCTATTCCCTCATGCGTCTCCGCAGCTGCTGTAAGCGTTTATCTCGCCTTCTTTGGCGTGCATCCAGGAATGACGTCTCTCCCTCACTCTCATCTGAGACACCTGTTTCCCCACTACTTGGCTCTCTTTCAGCTGGCACCTGAGACGGTGCCAGAGGGGGGGGGGGCTGGGAGATCTGGCTGGCTCCTCTTCCTCCTGCTCAGAGCTTCCTTCCTCCAATGGGATAGGCTCAGAGGACGGGGCCACAATACCTATTGTCTTTGCTTCTCAGAAGCTCAAAGGTGATCATATGACCCCGGGATATTGCACTCGTCATAAATACGAGTTACCAAACATCTGGATTTTGATCGCGCGACCATGGGGATGCTGCGATGGTCATAAGTGTGAAAAGCGGTCATAAGTTTCTTGTTTCAGGGATGTTGTAACTTTGAATGGTCACTCAATGAACTGTTGCAGATCAGGGACTTCTTTCACAACAAAAGAAAGTCAAAAACTAAATATCAGCTATATAACATTGTATATCTTTTTATTTTCTGAATAACAAATAGTGGCTTATTGGGCATTTGAGTCAGAGATTCAAATCGGATTTAATTTTCTTTCCATGGTTAAACTCTCACCAATGACATAAGGTAAAGGTAAAGGTAAAAGTTCCCCTTGCACATATGTGCTAGTTGTTCTTGACTCTAGGGGGCAGTGCTCACCTCTGTTTCTAAGCCAAAGAGCCAGTGCTGTCCAAAAACGTCTCCGTGGTCATGTGGCCAGCATGACTGAATGCCAAAGGCGCATGGAATGCTGTTACCTTCACACCAAAGGTGGTCCCTATTTTTCTACTTGCATTTTTTACATGCTTTCGAACTGCTAGGTTGACAGAAGCTGAGGCAAGTAACGGGAGCTCAACCCATTTACGCAGAGCTAGGGATTCGAACCACTTCCCTCAAACAGTTTTCAAATTAGTTTCCCAAGGGGACTAAAAGAGAGGGTAATAACAAGAAGGAAATTTTACTTCACTTACTTTTACTTACTTTACCAAAAATAAGTAGGAAATTTATTAAGAAAGAGTTATAAATAAGATGGAAATTGTGAGTATATGTACAAATAGGCAAATAATATTTGTTGTCAACGGAGTATTACTACTGAAAGATGCTAAGAAGGAAATGGGGATTTTTAAAAATATTTAAATGTGTAATGTACTTAACATATTACAAAATTAATGTTAAGGTGAATGTGAAAGATGTGATAAATGAGGAACGATGTAGCACAGAGATGTTTGTGCCGGGATGACACACTGCAGAAGGAAAGATGGAATGTTTGATATTTGTTTTGTTTTGTTTTTAAAAAATAAAAAATGTATTAAAAAAGAAAAAAGAAAATTTTACACACACACATACATGCACAAACACACACACATGTTACAGTCCAAGATTTTGTGGAGATTCTTCTCGGCTTCCTTTCCTCCTTAAATAGTGTGTTGGACAATGTGGTCTTCATGTAAATCATCGAGATGAAGCATTTCCTCTTAAGGAACAACCTTCCTGGGCGGCCCATCAGTTCTGCAAACAAGAAAAAAGAAAGGAGAGAGAGAGAGAGAGAGAGAGAGAGAGAGAGAGAGAGAGAGAGAGAGAGAGAGAGAGAGAGAGAGAGATGAAAGAAGCAGGAAGAATGGAGATGAACACCTTTGCAGAATTCCTGCTTTTATTAAGCATTTTTCCAGGTCTGAATGGAAGAACGGAGTTAATGATGGCATGAAAGCAAAGACCAGTTATCTAATATATTTATTATTTTGATCTGAACCTTCTTTTTCTACCCTGGGATGGGGGCAAGGTGGGGGAGGGGGTTTCAGGATATTCAACTAGCAATATAGATGGAATAGCAGTCAGAACCAAATCTACATTCATGAAAACTCTTAACTCAAAAGGCTTAGTAGGACAAGCAATTTCGGAAGATGGAAACTACGTCCCACAATTCAGAGGTGGTACGGGAGGTAGCACACAGAACATAGAATAACAGAGTTGGAAGGGGCCTTGGAAATCTTCTAGTCCAACCCCCTGCTTGAGCTGGAGACCCTCTACCGTTTAAGATAAGTTATTGCCCAGCCTCTTCTTGAAAGCCACCCACAACTTCTGAAGGATTCTGAATGCTCTCACCATTAGGATATTTCTTCTAGAATTGTAAATTATTGAGCACTGGAGATTGTTAGAAGAAATTGTACCTGCTGTAGATCGACCGATTTCTGCTTTCCTCCATTGTTCAGGAACTAGAGGGATCTGTAGGAAGATCTCTCAAGAACTTCCTGAATGTTTCTTATCCCAAAAGACCTTGATTCTAATCTTTCTTTTATTTTTACCAGGTGTTTTTCCCAACGTGCAGCTATCCCAGTCCCTTTTTAAAATGCAGAGCCCAGGACAATCGGTCACACTGGACTGTGCTGTTTCTGGAGCTGAAGTCGGCGGTTGGTTTTGGGGTTGGAACCGAAAATGTCCAGGAAAAAGTTTTGAATGGCTGGGAGGAATTAGGAGCGTTAACCAAGGAGGGGACGCCTACTACAATTCACATTTTAACAATAGAATTGTTATCACCAGAGACACTTCCAAAAATGAATTCTACCTTGAGTTGAGATCTTCGACAACCTCAGATACAGCGGTATATTTCTGTGCCCGGCACAGAGCACTATAAGAGAAAGCTACAGAGCATCCATACCAAAACCACACAGAGTCAGCCATCCACAAAATTCTGTCTCCACCAAGTTCTCATTCGTTATAAAATTTTTCTATTCCGCTTCCCTCAAACAGTTTTCAAATTAGTTTCCAAAGGTTACTAAAGGAGAGGATAACAACAAAGAAATGATGATTAAATGAACAAGTCTCAAAAAAAAAACTGCAGGGAAAAACTGACGAGAAAATTGAATTGGAGAGAGAGAGAGAGAGAGAGAGAGAGAGAGAATCAATTAACACCAACTTTCTTCTATCCCCAAGGATATGCCCAGTGGTGGGATTCAAATTTAACAACCAGTTCTCTGCCCTAATCATCAGCTGGGTAGGCGTGGCTTGGTGGTCATGTGACCATGTGTGGCCAACTCAACGTCACTGATGTTGATGGGCACTTCACTTTAGCTGTTACAATGTAATAAGGGTTAACTAGAGAGGCAATTTTGTAAGCCGGGCAATAAAGGTTATGCTAGAAATAACAGCAGAATATTTCCTTCCTGCCTTCCTTACAGGATTAGTTCTCTAAAGTTGAAAAAAAACAAAATAAGATTTCTTCCAACAACCAGTTCTCCGAACTGCTTAGTGGTGCAGCGGACTAAAGTGCTGTTAAAGTAGCACTTAGCTGCCAGCTGCCTGCAATTACTGCGAGTTCAAATCTCATCAGGCTCAAGGTTGACTCAGCCTTCCATCCTTCCGAGGTAGGTAGAATGAGGATCCAGATTGTGGGGGCAATAAGCTGACTTTGTATAAAAAAGAACACTGCTGGGAGGGAGGTGGAGCCCTACTAAGCAGGAATATACAAAAGTTTGAAGGCTATTGCTTAATGCATTGCAAGCCGCCCTGAGTCTCTGGAGAAGGGTGGCATATAAATTGAACCAATAAAATAAATAAATAAATAAATAAATAAATAAATAAATAAATAAATAAATAAATAAATAAATAAATAGTTAACAACCAGTTCTCCCGAATAAGTGAGAACTGGCTGAATCCCACCGCTGGATATGCCCATTTTCTATAAAATGCCAGAATAGGACAACACACCACATCCAATATGCCATGGGAGAGTTTGCCACAGTACGAATCAACATGTCAACTCGCAAAGCATCCCTGGCTTGCTCTCGAGTTGCCATAGGCCAGGGAGGATGGGAAAACGGTAAAATGGCACAGCAGGCAAAGACAGATACACATTCCATGCTTATTTCTCTCAAGGCTGTATCCCAGGAATACCCACAGCGGTCAGAGGGGAGTGACTTCTACAATCCGTGAAATTGCTCCATTGGCGAATGTGATTGATGACACACCCTGGGGGGCAAAAGGGGAAAACAGGGTCATAATTGGAGCTGAGTCAGAACTGGCTTCATCTCGGAACGTGCCAACATGAAGCTCCTAATAAATGTCTGGATTTCTTTTGAAGCTTGGCTCGAGAGTCATGATTTAATTAGGCATCGGTCAGAACCCTGACACAATTCAATTTAATTATTTAATATAATTTTAAAAATATTTTAATTGATGTCCTTTACATTTCACATTGTCCTTCCTTTTGCATCCTTTCTTTAACAATCCTATTCCACCATTTCTTTGATATTACGTAATTTTTGTCCATGGTGAGTTGGCCACAGAGTGGGGGCTGTGGGGTGTTGAAGGCAGTGAGTTGGCTCTGGCAAGTTGGCCATGGAGAATTGGCCACAGAGTTTTGGCCATGGAGATTTGGCCACCGGGAGTTGAGTACGGTGAGCTGGCAGTGGCAAGTTGGCCATGGTAAGTTGGCCGCTAAGAGTTGGCCACTGAAAGTTGGTCCCAAAGTGTTGGCTATAGAGAGTTGTTCTAGATTCATCAAATTGGTTCCTCCCTTTGCTTATGTAATCCATTTACATACTCTTTCCTATGTCTGTAGCATGTCCAAGTTTCTTTCTTGTATCGTTGGATAAATCATCTTGAAATCTGTAAGAAGAGAGTATAAACAAATGTTGCATAAACAGGGACATATGCACATTTGCAGCAACCCTGTGGTCATGTGATCAAAATTCAAACGCTTGGCAACTGACTTGTATTTATAACAGTCCAATGTCCTGGATAATGTGGAGTGGTACCGTGGCCTAGAGGTGGAGCTGTCGCCTCACAATCAGCAGGCTGTGAGTTCAATCCTAGCCAGATATTACTCTCTCTGGGCAAACTGAGAATATATCTGCTGAACAAAACTCCACATTGGTGATGGGAAGGACATCTGGCCATTAAAACTCTCTGCTAGCTTCATTCAGTTGCCCTGACTCCAGCCCACAAGATGAATGAAATGAATTAAATGAAATGAAATGAATAGAGTAGAACAGAATAGAATAGAATTCTTTATTGGCCAAGTGTGATTGGACACACAAGGAATTTGTCTTGTTGCATACGCTCTCGGTGTACATAAAAGAAAAGATACATTTGTCAAGAATCAATGTCCTGGATAATATGATCGCCGTTTGTGTCTTTCTTATAAGCAAAGTCATTGGGGAAGCCAGAGTCACTTCACAATTGGGTTACCAACTTAACAAGCATGGTGATTCACTTATCAACTGTGGCAAGAAAGGTCATGCTCAACAACAGAAAATTTGGGCTCAATTGTGGTCGTAGGTCGAAAACTACCTGTAGCCTTCCCATGTCCACAGCATGTTGAAGTCCCTTTCCTTTTTCACAAAGCTGTATGATTGGATAAAGCATCTTAAAATCTGAAACGAGAAAGAATGTACTGTATAAATCATGCATAAACCAGCAATGACATCCCATCGCCCGTTCCGCACCCATAGAGAGGGCCTGCTCAGCTAGACAGTGTCAGCTGGCGGTCCTCAAGGGTAGAGTCTTCTCTGTGGGTGTGCCCACCCTCTGGAATGAACTCCCCTGGAGCTCCGGTTGGCTCCTGACCTTCGCACCTTCCGCCGTGAATTAAAAATTTGGTTATCCAAGTTCCCCAACCTGGACTGATGGGGTTTTAAGGGTTTAAATTTTATTGGTTTGATTTGATTTGATTTGATTTATTAGATTTATATACCGCCCTTCTCCCGAGGGGCTCAGGCCAATGTGCAGCCATAATAAAAGACAATACCGTACAAAATTTAAGACCCTTTTAAAACAAAATTAAACAAATCTTGGCTTTCTTAATTTAAAATGCCATAATTTTAAAATACCCCATCCAAATTTTATTTAGTCAGCCTGGTGAAATAACAAGGTCTTGAGGGTCTGGCGGAAAGCACAGAGATCGGGAATCGTGCATATCTCAGGGGGTAGCTCATTCCAGAGGGCGGGAGCCGCCACAGAGAAGGCTCTCCCCCTGGGTCTATTTAGATTTTAACTTTGTATTGTGCTTTGTGCATTTTACTATTGTGAGCCACCCTGAGTCCATTGGGAGATAGGGCAGCATATAAGCCTGGATAACTCAACAGACTAAGAGCCTGTTATTAACATTCAGCTGTCTGCAATTATTGCAAGTTATCTGGCCATTAAAACTCTCTGCTAGCTTCATTCAGTTGCCCTGACTCCAGCCCGCAAGAAATTAATAGAGTAGAGTAGAGTAGAGTAGAGTAGAGTAGAGTAGAGTAGAGTAGAGTAGAGTAGAGTAGAGTAGAATAGAATAGAATAGAATAGAATAGAATAGAATAGAATAGAATAGAATAGAATAGAACAGAACAGAACAGAACAGAACAGAACAGAACAGAACAGAACAGAATAGAATAGAATAGAATTCTTTATTGGCCAAGTGTGATTGGACAGACAAGGAATTTGTCTTTGGTGTATATGCTCTCAGTGTACATAAGGAGAATAAAGTACATTTATCAAGAACAAAAAGATACAACACTTAGTGATAGTCAGGTTACTAATAAACCACCAATCATACTAGGAAATAAATAAAAACATTATAAATTGAAAGATACAAGCAACACGGTTATAATAATAAGTGGGAAGAGACAGATACTAGTAAGCAAGAGACGAATAATAGTAATACAATCTTAGTAAATTATTTGACAGTGTTGTGGGAATTAGTTGTTAAGCAGAGTGATGGCATTCTACAAAATCCGTAGGCTATACTGGAAATTCTAAAAAAAAAAAAAAAAATCGGAAGAAAACAGTAAACAACTTCCATATTATTGGCAAGACAATTTAAACATAGACATGTATGTGTACGGTTTCCTGCTTGTCTCAAAGAAGTCTTCCTCGATATAACTCTAATATGCTTTCATTGTGGTATCTACTGATTAGGTATTGAAGGCAGCGGTGGGGTTCACATTATGTTACTACCGGTTCGCTGCAAGCGCGCACCCTCGCTTTGTGTGTTTGCGTGCCAGTTTTGCTCGCTCGTGTGCCCAGTTCGCACGCACGCCTGCCTTTCCCCTCATCTGCCCAGCTTTCCGCACATGTGCTTTGCTAAAAAAATGCCTAAATAGGAATGCCGTAGAGCCAGGGCAGGTGGGCAAGCCCACCCATGATTTCCGCTACCAGTTTAAGTGAATCGGTCCAAAGTGGCTGAATACCAACTCTGATTGAAGGACAAAATTTCAGGATGCTACGCATTCCTACATTTCGTTAAATATCAATGGAATCTAAAGCCATCTACTCATAATCTCAATCTAATCCTTGGTCATGCTCAAAATAACGGCGGAAATGTTCTCGGAATAATGTTTCCTTCTCTGTTCAGTTATTCAGCGTTGGCTCCAGAAATTTGTATGAAGCTGTATCACTGTGGATGGGGGAGTAGCACGGTGATTAACATCCATACAAAATCTTTGTCGAGTCAGAAGGAGTACAGAAGGGGAAACATTCATACAATAACTGGGGGGGGGGGAGTTTGTCAAGTATTTATTTATTTATTTATTTATTTATTTATTTATTTATTTATTTATTTATTTATTTATTATTTCAATTTATAAACCACCCATCTCCTCGCGGACTCAGGGCAGTGAACAGCCAGAATAAAACATGATATATATAAAATTTAAAACAATTTTAAAAAATATTAAATAATTTCGGCCGACAATTAAAACAATCCAATTTAAAATCAGTTCCAATTTAAAACAGTGAATGGGATCAAGTCAGTCCGGCTAGATGAAACAAGTGGGTTTTAAGGGCCCGAGGAAAAGTCCGGAGGTCCGATATCCTGCGTATCTATTATTTATTTATTTATTATAAATATTATTTATAATATAAATTAATTATATTTAATCATTTATTTATTTATATATAAATATTATTTATTTATTTATATATAAGTATTTTAAATACTTTGTATTGTCTTTGTGTATTTTACAAAAGAAAAAAAATACTGATAGTAATAATAATAATACAACAGAATGATTCTAACCATAGTTATAATTATATTCACTTACTTATGTTCCTGTTAATTATATTAGCATACTTGTCGTTTTAAACAAAATTCATATTTTACTTAAACATAGCAATGCTCTTCCTTCATCTAATCTCAACCTCTTATCTCTAACCATTGATAAAGCCTATTCCACATTAAATAATATTCCGTCTCTCCTTTATCTTTTATTTTCAATGTCAATCTATCCATCTCTGCACAGTCCAATATTTTCCGAATTATATTTTTCATCTGGATATTGGATAGATGTTGGATAACCATTTAGCAGAGGGTTGGATTGGAAGACCTCCAGCTCTGTTTTTCTAAATTCTAAAACAATTAGGTATGGCCAGTCTAGAGAAAAGAAGAACTTGGGGTGAAATGATAGCAATACTCCAGTATTTGCAACGCTGCCCCAAAGGAGAGGAAGGGTCAACTTATTTTCCAAAGCCCCAGAAAGCAAGACAGGAAACAATGGATGGAAATTAATCAAGGGGAGAAGCAACCTGGAATTAAGGAGAAACCTCCTAACGGCGAGGACAATTAACCAGTGCCTTCAGGATGGGTGCTTCATCCTGGCAGTTTTGAAGAAAAGACTGGACAGCTACCTATCTGAAATGGTATAGGATCTTTTATTTGAGCAGGGGGTTGGACTAGAACAGGGGTGTCAAACTCAAGGCCTGCGGGTGATCTGTCTCCCTCTACACACACCCACAAAAACACAACCAGTCGAGGCTTAAAGAAGCACTTGGCACACACCACAGTCCTTATCTCCAACTTGGCAGCGACATTCACACCATCTGCCAAGTGCTTTAATTGTTCACAGAAAGAAAATCACATACGTAGCTTTGCCAAAATCCGTTCTTTTAGCAGCTTCAGGCTCCAATGACTACCAGATTGAGTTTTGTTCGTCACAGTGATCACTGACCACCACCCTCTCTTATATAGTCTCTGGGGTGTGATCCAGTGACTCATTGGTCCTGTGACTCAAGTCCAGTGACTCAGGTCTATTCCCTTGCACGCCTCCTCAGCTGCTGCAAGCGCTTATCTCGCCTTCGTTGACGTGCGTCCAGGAATGACGTCTCTCCCTCACTCTCATCTGAGACACCTGTTTCCCCACTACTTTGCTCTCTTTCAGCTGGCACCTGAAACGGTGCCAGAGGGAGCGGGCTGGGAGATCTGGCTGGCTCCTCTTCCTCATGCTCAGAGCTTCCTTCCTCCAATGGGATAGGCTCAGAGGATGGGGCCACAACAGCGGGCCATATTCAGGCCTGCGATGTGGTCGGATCCGGCCCGCGGGGCCATTCTGGAAAATGTAAGGGGCCAGCCTGCCATCAATTCAGCCTGGTCTACCCAATGCGAAGAGGAAACATGCCAGCAGTTTGGGGAGGGGCGTCAATCTGGCCACGCCCACCCAATTTGGCCACACCCACCCACCTGGTCAGCCATGTCTGCTTGCCTCCCGCCCCCCAAACCAGGTCAACCACAGCCCAGGTGTGAAATGCTACTGGTTCGGGCTAACCGGTAGTAATAAAAACTAATAGTCTGCGTGAACCAGTAGTAAAGAAATGCTTTAAAAAGTTTTTTTTTAAAGTTTCTGACAATAGTGTGGCACAGCTGTGATCAATGGAACCTTTTTTTAAAAGCATTTTTTTACTACCGGTTTGAGAGAATAGGTAGTAAAAATGCTTTAAAAGGTTTTTTTTTAAGTTGGCCACGCCCACTCAGTCACATGATCCCACCACCAAGCCACGCCCACCAAGTCACACCCACAGAACTGGTAGCAAAAAAAAATTGCATTTCACCACTGCCACAGCTCTGAGGTGGCCCTCGATGAAACTGAGTTTGACACAGTGGCGGGTTGCTCCCGGTCCGGTCCGGTTCTATAGAACCGGTAGCAAAACTGGCGGGAGCTCCGCCTGCCCACCCTGATGTCATCATGGGTGATCTGCGCATGCGCAGAAGCTTCTCCGTATGTGCAGAACCGTGCAATGCTCCCATTGCGAACCGGTAGTAAAGGTAAGTGGAACCCACCTCTGCTTTGACACCCCTGGGCTAGAAGACCTCTGATTGGTTGATGCCTTCAGACCAGTGGTGGGATTCAGCCGGTTCGCACCTCTTCGGTAGAACCGGTTGTTAACTTTCTGACCAGTTTGGCAAACTGGTTGTTGGAAGAAATGATTAGGGCAGAGAACCGGTTGTTAAATTACTTGAATCCCACCAGTGCTTCAGACCGATTGCAACGTCTTCCGGTCCTAGCTGTGCAAATCTTGATTCCAGGAAGAGAGACCCAAGTCAGTTCTTGTCAAGGCATAAATCACTGTGCGACAGGATAGCACAGTGATACAATCCATTCAATAAACCCCCAGCTGATCAATTCACCGATCAATCCATTAACTCACCATTAACTCACCCTCTGTGATGCTGCTAGCTTCCTGAGTCTCAAGACCACTTAGACAAAAAAATAACAATGCAAACAGCAAACTATTTTCAAGCTAACTCCGCCAAGGTAGTAGCCCTTCTACCTCCACTGCGCAAAGTCTCTATGGAAAAGTGAGGTTGGAATCTTCCTTTTGAAGTTTTCCAGCGTGATCTTAAAACACACGCTTTAATGCAGTGCTAAAAGTAAGAAATAATGTTCAACTGACAATATCTATCAATTCAAAGTGTTTTGTGTGACGCTTTAAAAGCGGGGGCGTGGCCCATGTCGAGAAGAGATTTCGAGCATTTTAAAGGAATAATAGATGACGTAGCCACTTTCAAAACTAATTTTGCTTTTTAAGCCCTCTAAATGGGGCCTCTGGCAGGCCAGTATTCCATCATATACAACCCAATTTTGATCAGCTTTTTAAAATTATTTTTTAAAAAACACAAAACTTTAGGTTCTTGAGGTACAAAGCCATGTTCCTTTCTCTCTTGGTAGAGCCCAGCCGTTAAATTGTATTTATAGATTACGAGTATATAAACAGTGCCAAGGAATTCACTACTCCAAAGAGAGAGAGCGAAAAGACAGAGTGAGAGAGAAAGAAAGAGAGAGAGAGACAAATAGAGAGAGAGAGAGACAGACAGAGACACAGAGAGACATGGAGAGACAGAGAGAGAAAAAGAGAAGGAGAGAAATGGGGAGGTAGAGAGGAAGAGATGGAGAAAAGGGGGAAGAGGAGGAGAGGGGGAGGGAAGGGAGAGAGAAAATGAAAGAATGGGAGGGGAGAGGGGAGAGGAGGGGGAGAGGATGAGAGGGAGGAAGAGAGGAAGAGAGAGGTGAAGAGAGGATGGAAGAGTGAGAGAGAATGGGAGGGGAGAGGGGAGAGGGAGAGAGGGAAAAGAAAGAAAGGAAGGAAGGAAGAAGGGAGGGAGGGAGGGAGGGAGGGAGGGAGGAAGGAAGGAAGGAAGGAAGGAAGGAAGGAGGGAGGGAGGGAGGGAGGGAGGGAGGGAGGGAGGGAGGGAGGGAGGGAGGGAGGGAGGAAGGAAGGAAGGAAGGAAGGAAGGAAGGAAGGAAGGAAGGAAGGAAGGAAGGAAGGAAGGAAGCTAGCTTTCATCTTAAACCCAGGTGGTATCCATGTTAGTTGCTGGATCCTTTGTCCAACAATTTCCTCAGCTAACTAACTCCTTCAACCAATATTATAAAACAAACAAATACAGCGACATCAAAGCTGGCATTTAGGGTAAGACGGTGAGGTCCTTTGTACACAAAGGAAACTGTCCAGTCAGTTATCCAGCTTTTTTTTTTTTTTTTTTGTCCCTCATATTGTGAAGATCAAAGAGGTCTGCGGAGATTGTCACTCATCCAAGTCAGGGTTGTCCCAAAAGCATGTTTTGTTTTGTTTTTCAAAAGTCAGCTGGACTTTCTTGGTTTTTCCCTTGAAGATGTTTCGCTCCTCATCGCTCCTTCAGAGCTGAAGAAGCTTCCTGGATGAGAAGCGAAACGTCTTCAAGGAAAAAAAAGAAGGAAGTCCAGTTGCCTTTTGAAGAGAGAGAGAAAAAAAGAACCACCTTTGGGATGCTCAAGAAAGAAAAAGGAGACATGAAGCAAGATATGAAGTATTAAGAAAGAAAAAGGACATATTAAGCATGCTCCTTCTGAAAATACTATATAAACCAAGGTGAATAAACCAACGTGAGGTACTAATACCCCTCTATAAAGCCTTAGTAAGATCACTCCTAGAGTAAGGCATCCAGTTTTGATCACCACACTATTAAAAAGATGTTGAGACTCTAGAAAAAGTGCAGAGAAGAGCAACCAAGATGATGAGGGGACTAGAGGCTAAAACATCCGATGAACGGTTGCAGGAACTGGGCACGGCTAGACTAGTGAAGAGAAGGACCAGGGGAGACATGATAGAAGTCTTCCAATACTTGAGGGGCTGCTACAGAGAGGAGTGGGGGTCAAGCTATTTTCCAAAGCACCTGAAGGCCAGACAAGGAATAATGGATGGAAACTGACCAAGGAGAGATTTAACCTGGAAATAAGGAGAAATTTTCTGACAGTGAGAACAATCAACCGCCAAAAGAGAAGTTACCTTCGGAAGTTGTGGGAGCTTCATCACTGGAGGCTTTCAAGAAGAGATTGGACTGCCATTTGTCAGAAATGCTGTGGGATATCCTTCTTGAGCTGGGGGGGGGGGGTTGGACTAGATGACCTACAAGGTCTCTTCCAACTCTGTTAATCTGAATTCCTACCCTGTTCTCTTCTGAATCTGGCAAATTGTCTAAGATTTTTAATGAAGTTCAACACGTAGTGAAGAAGGCCAGCAGAAATAGGCGAAGAGGCTCTTGGACATCAATAGCCCTGCATTTTTGGATTGCCTTTTGAAACTATTGCATGAAAATGACAGTTGGTATCCCACATCCCAGCTTCTGAGGAAGCTTGTAAAGAAAAATATGAGGTTCAGAGGAGACGTGGGCTTCACATAATTTAACAACCGGTTCGCCCAGAATCGAAAATGTGTGTGCGCGCACCTTGCCACATGTGCGCTGCGTCAAAAACATGGTGATTGTATAAGTCGGGATAGTGCCAGGACAGGTGAGCAGCCCCAGCCACTGGCCGTAACTACCGGTTCACCCAGATTTGTCCGAACCGGCTGAATCCCATCCCTGGTTTGGAGTTACTACTTGCTTCAGCTCTTGGCATAACACCGAGAAGAGTGCATATCCTGTACGTCAGGATGTTCAGACCGAAATTACGACAGTATTTAAAGCAGAAAGGTTTTTGTCAAGGCACCACTTACTGTGTAACTGGGGCTTCACGGTGAAACAACCCTATACAAAAACCGTTAGAAAACTAAGGAATTGCGTTGCCCAAGTTCGTTGCTTTCGCTGTGTCTGACCCACAATTAATGTCCTGTTTCTGATCGCCCCAAAGATGTTTTTGGACGCTGAGCTCGTCGATTGAAAGGTCGGCAGTTCAGCAGTTCGAATCCCTAGTTCCGCGTAACGGGTTGAGCTCCCGTTACTTGGGCTAGCTTCTGCCAACCTAGCAGTTTGAAAGCACGTAAAAAATACAAGTAGAAAAATAGGGACCACCTTTGGTGGAAAAGTAATAACGTTATGTGCTCCTTTGGTGTTTAGCCATGCCGGCCACAAGTTCAAAACATTCTTTAAAATCCATCTCATCCTCAGCACCCTTTTTTTTTTTTGAACTATTACCATCTGGCAGGTGGTACAGGATAATAAAAACACGGACAAATAGGCTGAAAAATAGCTTCTATCCCAGGGCAGTAACTATATTGAATTCTACCATAAAGTGCAATATTAATGCAATATCAGGGGTTTTCAATTCAATTGTATAGAATATGAAGGATGTGTGTTTGTGTTTTATTTTTATAGTTATATTGTACACTGAAGATGGCATTTAATTTCGTTGTAGGGGGTGCAATGACACTAAACTAAACTAAACTAAACTAAACTAAAGTAAACTAAACTAAACTAAACTAAACTAAACTAAACTAAATTACAGTTTTACTACAGGTAGTCCTCAACGTACGACCACGACTGAGCCCAAAATTGATGTTGCTAAGGGAGACATTTGTTAAGCAAGTTTTGCCCCATGTTATGACTTTTCTTGCCACCATAGTTAAGGGAATCACTGCTGTTGTTAAGTGAGTCATACAGTTGTTAAGTGAATCTGCCTTCCTCATTGACTTTGCTTGTCAGAAGGACGCAAAATGAGATCACGTGATCACAGGACACAGCAACTATCATAAATATGAACCCATTGCCAAACATTCCAATTTTGATCACATGACTTACGGGGTCGTAAGCGTGGAAAACGGTCGTAAGTCACTTTTCCCAGTCCTGTTGTAACTTTGAATGGTCACTAAATGAGTGGTTGTAAATCAAGGACAAGCTGTAGTTCGGTGTCTATGGAAATTCTCAGTCATCCAGGTCATGGTTGTAGAACTGAGGAAGCTTCTTGGGTGAGAAGTAAAATGTCTTCAAGGGAAAAAACAAAATCCAGTTGCCTTTTGGAAGGGGGGGAAAAAGCAGATTTGGGACATCCATGACCTGGATGATTGAGAATCTTCATAAATAGCCTGGTAGCTCAGCAGACTAAAAGCATTATGATTAACACCAGCTGTCTGCAATTACTGTAAGTTCAAATCTCACCAGGCTCAAGGTTGACTCAGCCTTCCATCCTTTCTAAATTTAGGACCCAATTTGTGGGGGTAAATTTAGATAAATTTAGGACCCAGTTTGTGGGGGCAATAAGCTGACTTTGTATAAAATATATACAAAAGTATGAAGGCTATTGCTTAAAGCACTGTAAGCCGCCATGAGTCTCCAGAGAAGGGCGGCATATAAATCATTTTTTTAAAAAAAAATAGTTTCTAATAACCCCAAATTCTTGTTAGCTTCATAACTGGGTGAAAAGATAAGGCTATTAACCTCCTTCCATTGCTCACCAATCTTTTATAATCTCCAATACATTTTTTTTATTTGTTTGTATTCTGCCTTTATGTTTACAAATAACTCAAGACAGCAAACACATCCAAAACATAATTCTCCTCAGAGATGGGTTGCATATATTGCTATCACCGGTTTGCCTTGAACTCGCGCACGCCTTTCGTAAATGCACTTTGCTCACGCACATGTCACCCACACATGTGCCCGACCTTAAAAATGTGGCTAAATAGGACGACATAACGCCGAGGTGGGCAGGCCCACTCGTAATCGCCTCTACCAGTTCGCCCACGAACCGGCTGAATATCACCTCTGATTCTCCTTCTTTTTTCCCCACAGCAACACTGTGAGGTGATTCAGCTGTGAGAGAGAATGACTGGCCCAACTGGCTTTCGTGGCTAAGGCCAGATTTGAACTCATGATCTACCTGCTTTCTAAACTGATGTTTCAATAAGCTGCCTTAAGGATGTATCAACGGCTTAGTTTTCACGTCAACGTTGATAGGACCCAAAAAATACTTTAACTTAGTCTGGCTCATAACCTTTTCTACAAGGGATGAGGTGAGCATGGCGAATGATATCACCTACTCCAGATAATTGAGGGCCATTTCAGTAACAGAGTTGGAAGGGACCTATGCTAGGGATTCGAACCGCCGAACTGCTGACCTTTCTGATCGACAAGCTCAGTGTCTCAGCCACTGAGCCACCTAGTCAGGCTGTCCAAATGAATCGGGAGGCATTGACACCAAACTTACAGTTTGATATAAATAAATATAGGGTTTAGTTATATTCATAGCAGACAAGATAGTCAGGAACACAGGAAGATCGTGAGGTAAATCAAACAGTGTACAGAGCCCACAGAAGAAAAAAGGCAGGGAAAAAGGGATTAGTTACACATCAGTAAATAATCATAGCATAATCTTAGCCACCTAGTCAGGTTTTCAAACGTTAATGTATGAAATTGCTATGTTCATCAGATCATTTTTTTAAAAAAAAATCTATTTATTTCTTTGTTTATTTATTGATTTATTGATTTATTGATTTATTGATTTATTGATTTATTGATTTATTGATTTATTGATTTATTGATTTATTGATTTATTGATTTATTGATTTATTGATTTATTGATTTATTGATAATTTAATTTCTATACCGCCCCTCTCCCGAAGGACTCGGGGCGGTGCACAGCCAATTAAAAACACACAATATACAAACATCAAAATTAAAAATTAAAAATAATGAAAAGTATTAAGACAATTTCGGCCCGAATTAAAACCCCAAAATTTAAAACACCCAATTTAAAATCCTTGACAAAGATTCCCCAGCCTGGCGGAACAGAAGGGTCTTGAGAGAACAGTGGAACACGTGGAGGTCGGAAATCTTGCGTAATCAGAGCAGACATTTTACAAGATCGATGTCAGCCTTTGGGGGGAGCCCTCTACTGCTTTGTAAAGCCTTAGTAAAGCTACACCTGGTATCCTGCGTCCAATTTTGCTTACCACGTTACAAAAAAAAAAAAAAAGATGTTGAGACTTTGCCCCAAAAAATGCAAAGAGCAACTCAGATGACTAAAGGCCTGGAGACTAAAACCTCTGAAGAACAGTTGCTGGGTTTGAAGAAGAAGAATTAGGGGTGACATGATAGCCGTCTTCCAGTATTTGAGAGGCTGCCACAAAGAGGAGGGAGTCAATTTATTCTCCAAAGCCCCTGAGGGCAGGACAAGAAGCAATGGATGGAAACTAATCAAGGGAGGAAGCCACCTAAAACTAAGGAGGAATTTCCTAATAGTTAGAACAATTAACCAGTTGTACAGCTGGCCTTCAGAAGCTGTAGGTGATGTCACTTGTCTGAAATGATATAGGATCTCCTGCTTGAGTAGGGGGCTGGATTAGAAGACCTCCAAGGTCCCTTCTAACTCTATTCTGATTCAGATAAAAACCAGAAACTATGAGTACTAACCATTCATTGTAAGGTTACAAGAGCAGAATCCAATCTCTTCTTCCAAACCTCCAGTTGTTGTGGAGAACACCTACAACTTCTGGAGGAAAGTCGTTCCACTGATGAATTGTTCTAATTGCCAGGAAATGTCTCCTCAGTTCTAGCTTGGCCCTGTCCTCGATCCGTTTTCATCCGTTGCTTCTTGTCCTGCCTTCAGGCGCTTTGGAGATATATCTCTTGTATGACTGTTGTCTAAGGTACAGCTTTTTCACTTGTATTCTAAGGTCATTCTCACATTATATGAAGCCACCCCTGTGGGTTTCTATAATGGAACTCAACAAAAAAACAACCCTACATTGCCTAAATTGATAAGCATCACATTTCAAATGCAACCATTTACTGCTTTTTAATGATTTTTTTTTGTTTTTATTATGTCCAATAGATTAATTTTTGCATGCTGCGTTTAATTTACATCTGTGTCCACTTTTAAACCTCCTTTTTGGTTTGGTTCTGCAACCCAAGAAAACAGACACAGACTTCAGGGGATTTTATTTTTTTTTTAATTTTATTTTTAATTTGATTTATATGCCGCCCTTCTCCGGAGGCTCAGGGCGGCTTACAATGTGTTAAGCAATAGCCTTCATACTTTTGTATATTTATACAAAGTCAGCTTATTGCCCCCAACAAACTGGGTCCTCAATTGACCTACCTTAGAAAGGATGGAAGGCTGAGTCGACCTTGAGCCTGGCGAGGATTGAACTCAGAGAAATTACAGGCAGCTGGTGTTAATTGCTGCCTTTAGTAGGAGGCATTAGCCCCCTATGCTACACAGGCTCTAATTATAGGATAATTAGAACTGCAGAGAAAACAATTACTACCAACTTGCCTTCTATTGAGGACCTGCACAAGTCAAAAAGAGGGCTGTGAAAATATTTACACACACATCCTGGACATAAATTGTTTCAATTCCTACTCTCAAAACAACACTATAGAGCACTAGACACCAAAACAACTAGACACAAGAACAGTTTTTTTCCCTAACGCCATCACTCTGCTAAACAAATAATTCCTTCAACACTGTCAAATTGACTACTAAGACCGTATTACTATTCTTCTTCTCATCCTTACTAGTATCTGTCTCTTCCCACTTATGGCTATATCCATGTTGCTTGTATCTTTACAACTTATATTGGTTTTATTGTTTCCTAGTATTTGATTGTTTATTAGTATTCTACGACTATCACTAAGTGTTGTATCTTATGATTCTTGACAAATATATATTTTTTTCTTTATATACACTGAGAGCATATGCACTAAAGACAAATTACTTGTGTGTCCAATCACACTTGGCCAATAAAGAATTCTATTCTATTCTATTCTATTCTATTCTATTCTATTCTATTCTATTCTATTCTATTCTATTCTATTCTATTCTATTCTATTCTACTCTATTCTACTCTACTCTACTCTACTCTACTCTACTCTACTCTTTCAAGTGTTTAAACCTGCCTCAAAAATATGGAGCTAGTCTTCAAGAAATGTTTGTCAAAAAATATTTTGCCTAAATACAGAGCAATTCCTGAATTAGAAATCAGGATTGCCATCCTCAATACAGACTTTGGAAGGAAACTGAATTACTGAATTACTTACTGAATTAGTAAGGCTGAAATCTATACTGCCTCAAGAGATGTAGCATTTGGTCAACTTTATCCAGATTAAATAAAAACAAGTACAGTAAACATTAAGGCAGGGTATGCTAAAGCTGTAGGCTAAAGAAAGATTTTTTTAAAAATCCAGAAAATAACACATCTATGTTGTGTCCCAGGAAATTTTAGTTGTTTATTTAAATGTATTACTCACCTCAGGCACCAAAGTTCGTGAAGTCCACCTATACATCCATAAAGTCACCAATTGTTGAACCCAAACTGAACGAGGCTTCAGTTTTCTGAAGAGGAAACAATGGTTGCAAAACTACTAATGTGTGTCTCCTATTGCTACGTCAAAATTTCTCTCACATGTGCTTATTCCACCAGTAGGAAAGGAGAAAAAAAATAATAGAGCAACATCTTGTGGGCACAAGGAGAGAATCCATTGGAAGCACAGTCTGATTAACCACGAATGTTCTAAAGATCTTCTGTTACGAATGGCATAAGTTGCTAGTCCTTGAAGAGGGTACAGGTGTTTCATTGGAAGACACTCAAAGAAATCTTCATTTCCTTTTCTTTTGGACAATCCCATCTGAGAAACCATTTATATCTTTGCTACTACATCTCAGCATCCAAAGAGCTGGCTTTCCACCATGTGTATGGAAACGTAATTTTGAATGCTGTAGATTTTGTCAAAGACTGTATCACAGGGCATACACCAACCACAGTGGTAGATCCTTTGTCAAAAACTCCAAGGGTCCCTGAATCGTAGTTGGTGCTGTGAGTCCTTCCCCTAAAAGTCACGTTTTGTAAGAGACCTCCTGAAACCACCAAAAAATGACTTAAAGTAGGTCAAGGAAAAAAGAAATAACTCCAGAACGGATTGACATGAATCCACATCCAACCTTCTGCATCTGAATAACAGAGTTGGAAGGGACCTTGGAGGTCTTCTAGTCCAACCCTCAGCTTAGGCAAGAAACCCTACACCATTTCAGACAAATGGTTGTCCAACCTCTTCTTTAAAAACTTCCAGTGTTGGAGCACCCACAACTTCTGGCAAGGCAAGTTATTCCACCGATGAATTGTTCTAATTTCTCCTTAGTTCCCGGTTGCTTCTCTCCTTGATTAGTTTCCACCCGTTGCTTCTTGTCCTGCCTTCAGGTGCTTTGAAGAATAGTTGACTCCTTCTTCTTTGGGGCAGCCCTTGAGATATTGGAACACTGCTATCTGTATAGTTTTGATGAGATGTGCATTCTGGTGGACCAGCTAGAATTTCCCCTGTGGAGGCTGCTGAATGAAAAAAACCAGTCCGATGATCAAGATTTGTAGTATAGTAGCTTTTTGAGTAGAGACACCCCTTTGACTATGTCTCAGGCTAGCCCACTCTCTCTTTCAGTCTTGTGTGCATACAATGCAGTGCCTTGTTGTTCGTTTTTCAGTCACAGATCTGCAACGTGATCCATTCTGGGAGTAACCGAAGTTCACTTTTGAGGCTGATTGTCTGGATGACAAAGGGGAAACTGAAAGAGGAAATTAAAATAGGCACGGACTGGCTTCATTTGTCCCTTCTAAATATACACTAAGTCATAAAGCCACAGTGAGTTGGAAAAACACTCAATTTGCACTTAATATCCAGATTAGCAGAATATTAATATCAGCAGAAGAAACAGGGTTGAGAAGGACCTTGGAGGTCTTCTGGTCCAACCCCTGTTCAAGTAGGAGTCTCTACATCCAGAATATTCTCAGGAGGGTAGCTGAAGGAGATAGCTATCCTTCTGAATATGGCATATTATTATTACCATGTTTCCCCGAAAATAAGACCCTGTCTCATATTTTTTTTGAACCCTGAAATAAGGCCTGAAACATGGCCTTATTGCCATGTGCTCAAAAGTCTGATTTGGCTTATTATCAGGGAATGTCTTATTTTTGGGGAAACTGTATTATTATTATTATTATTATTATTATTATTATTATTATTATTATTATTATTTAATCTTTAGTGAGATTCACAGATTTTGAGGCTGGTTAATAGCTCAGCAGCTCGAGTCCTAACCAAGGACCTAGGGACTGTTAAGGTATCGTCGGAGGATGTAAGCTGTTCCGAGTAAGGTGGTTTTTTGTAGAGTCAAAATGTCCAAGTCCAATAAATTTAGAATTTCTAAATAGTGGGGTAGCTCTTTGGCTATTGCTCCAAGGGCTCCAATTACAATTGGGACAACACACGATTTCTTTTTTCCACAGTCGCTCAACTTCAATTTGCAAGTCGCGGTACTTTGTGATGATGATGATGATGATGATGATGATGATTTCTCTTCTGAAGAATACTTAGCAGAGGCTGGTATAGTTACAGTCAATTCAATTCATTTTCTTTTTCCAAACCTAAGAAGTGTCAACATATAAATAAAGGGGGTTGTGAAAATATCTACAGACCCCTCACATCCTGGACATAAATTGTTTCAATGTCTACCCTCAAAATGACGCTATAGGGCACTGCACACCAGAACAACTAGACACATGGACAGTTTTTTCCCGAATGCCATCACTCTGTTTAACAACTAATTCCCACAATAAGTAGTCAAATTAACTACTAGGACTGTATTACTATTCTTCTTCTCATCCTTTCTAGTATATATCTTTCCCCACTTATGGCTATATCCATATTGTTTGTACATTTACAATTTATATTGGTTTTATTGTTTCCTAGAATGATTTGATTGCTTATTAGTATCCTATGACTATCACTAAGTGTTGTATCTTATGATTCTTGATGAATATATTTTATTTTTTCTTTATGTACACTGAAATACAAATTCCTTGTGTGTCCAATCACACTTGGCCAATAAAGAATTCTATTCTATTCTATTCTATTCTATTCTATTCTATTCTATTCTATTCTATTTTCTATTCTATTCTATTCTATTCTATTCTATTCTATTCTATTCTATTCTATTCTATTCTATTCTATTCTATTCTATTCTATTCTATTCTATTCCATTCCATTCCATTCCATTCCACTCCACTCCACTCCACTCCACTCCACTCCACTCCACTCCATTCCATTCCATTCCATTCCATTCCATTCCATTCCATTCCATCTAAGTAAGGCTGATTTTGTAACTAAATAGTGTGTGATCAAATTATTACAAGTTTGGCAGCTGTTTTGGCAATTCCATTATGACAGCTCTTAATACTCCAGTAAATATGGGTGGGACTTTTGACAAATTTATTCCATAATCTCTGCATTTTGATGGAGTTCCAATATTTTGTCTTTTTCTTTTTCAATTCAATTTGAGTTATTCAATTGTTGTTTGGTATTGCCTCATCTGTAAGAAACACTTGTTCTCTTTTTATTCTTTATTTATTATTAGACTATTCCAATGGCCAGCATTTTGGGTTTAAAATGTCACTGTCTTTGACTTTGAAAATCTTGTAAAAGGTTTAGGTGAAAATATTGGAGTATTGAATATTGATTTGAAGGACACTGTTTCTTTTCTGAGAAACACAGTCCGTCTTTACAAAATTTTACTAGCAGGTTTCTTCTACTCACACATTTCCGGGGAACAAAAATATAGGCAGATATTTTCAAACTTCAGGGGCCCTTTTGTTCCCCTTGGAGAACAAAATTAATCTTCCAAGAACTACTGCATTACACAAGGGTTTTTGTGAAGGGATGTATCACAGTGGTAGGCAAGAGATGGACAGTTATTGGACACATATTAGACTTCTGCACATGGCACTAGAAAAGACACTTGTGAAGTCAGGAATACACAAAATACACACAATTAACCTTTGAATGCACAACCTGATGTTTTATGTAGAATTTTTAAAAAATTCTTTTTAACTTTCTCACAGTCTCCTTAAACCTAGAGTTGCCATTCGCTTAGCCTTATAGATATTAGATAGAAAATAGAGAGATGAGTGAGAGAGGATAGATGATAGAGAGAAAGAGAGAGAGACACAGAGAGAGAAAGAGAGAGAGAGAGGAGAGATGAGAGAGAGAGATGAGAGAGAGATGATAGATAGGTGATAGATAGGTGATAGATAGATAGATAGATAGATAGATAGATAGATAGATAGATAGATAGATAGATAGATAGATAGATAGATAGATAGATAGACAGACAGACAGACAGACAGACAGACCTAGAGTTGCCGTTTGCTTAGCTTTTTTGAGTTAGATATTAGATAGAAAATAGATAGATGAGAGGATAGATGATAGAGAGAGAGACACAGAGAGACAGAGAGAGAGAGAGAGAGAGAGAGATGAGAGAGAGAGAGAGATGATAGATAGATAGATAGATAGATAGATAGATAGATAGATAGATAGATAGATAGATGATAGATAGATAGATAGATAGATAGATAGATAGATAGATAGATAGATAGATAGATAGATAGATAGATAAATGGAATGGTGGGATTCAGCTGGTTCAGGCTGGATTGGGAGAACTAGTTGTTTAATTGATGACTGGCCACACCGCACCCCACCTCTTCCATCAGTCCCCAAGCTCCCCGTTTTAGCTCCCAGGTAAGTGTAGGGAGGCCTATTAGGCCCAAAACTGGGCACAGGGGAAGTGCAGTGTGCCCCCCACCCCGTGGCCCATTTTTTCTCCCAGGGGGGTGCAGGAAGCAGAGTGCTGCCTGTCACACCTCCTGGCCATGCCCACCATGGCCACACCCATCCTGCTGATCATTAGAGAACCAGTTGTTAAATTATTTGAATCCTTCTAATAGATAGATAGATAGATAGATAGATAGATAGATAGATAGATAGATAGATAGATAGATAGATAGATAGATAGATAGATAGATAGATAGATAGATAGATAGATAGATAGATCCAGTGATGGTATTCAGCCAGTTCTATCCTGTTTGGGTGAACCGATAGTGGTGGCTGCGCAAGGCTTGGCTCACCCACCCAGACATCATCACGTCCCATTTTTGACACTCTGTGTACACGCTTTCTGCGCTCCCTGTGAGCGGAGCGAGCGTGCATGCGCACACGTTCACATTTACGAGCCTGTACTGAAGGTAAGTGAATACCACCCCTGGATGGAGAGAGGGAGAGAGAGAGAGAGAGAGAAGAGAGAGAGAGAGAGAGAGAGAGAGAGAGAGAGAGAGAGAGAGAGAGAGAGAGAGAGAGATGATGATGGTAGTGTGTGTGTGTGTGAGAGAGAGAGAGAGAAAGAGAGAGAGAGAGAGCACGAGTGTCAAACTCTCTGAGTCATGTTCACATTGCTGTCATGTGACGTTTCACTACATTTTTCCCATTCATGGAGCTGGGGTGGGCATGGCCTGTGTGTGACACATCTGGCCCATGGGCTGCCAGTTTTACACCCCTGAATAATAATAATAATAATAATAATAATAATAATAATAATAATAATAATAATAATAATAATATTATTATTATTATTTTATTTCTATACCGCCCCTCTCCCGAAGGATTCGGGGCGATGCACAGCCTAATTAAAAGCACAAGACAAACAACGATTTAAACATTAAAAATATTAAATAATTTGGCTCAATATAAAACCCCAAATTTAAAAATCCCAGATTAAAACCAATTTTAAAATCTTCACATCGATAGCCCGGCCTGGCGGAACAAAAAGGTTTTGAGGGCACAGTGGAATACACGGAGGTCAGTGATCTTATGTAATTCTGGGGGCAGTTCATTCCAGAGAGTAGGAGCTCCCACAGAGAAGGCCCTCCCCTTGGGTGTTGCCAGCCGACATAATTTGGCTGGCGACCTGAGGAGACCTTCTCTGTGGGAGCGGACTGGCCGGTGGGAGGCTACTGGTGGCAGGAGACAGTCTCGAAGGTAACCCGGTCCGATGCCATGGAGCGCTTTAAAGGTGGTAACCAACACCTTGAATTATAGACAGACAGGCAGGCAGGCAAACAGACAGACAGCAGAGAGAGCAAGCAAGCAGACAGATCGTATTTCAAATTCATTTGATCATTCAGAACATCGAAGGAGCATTGAATAGCATGCTAAATTGAAATTTGTATGGGTCAATCTGGCTTCCTGGCAGGACTGTTGAGAAAAAAAGGCAGGGGTGAGATTCTATTGGTTCAGACCGGTTTGGGCGAATCGGTAGCTCCGACAATCAGCTGGGAGAGAACCGGTTCGCTTCAATGATCAGGTCAGCCTGGCCACCCATCCCTGGTCTTGGAGGCAAGTTGTTCCGCTGATGAATTGTTCTAAATGTCAGGAAATTTCTTCTTAGTTCTGAGTTGCTTCTCTCTTTTGATTAGGAGGTCAGAATAAGCGGACTATTATGCTGGGCTCCTCAAACATCTGGTGTCAACCGAACATCTCTAAGAATTCCACCCAAGAACATGAACTATCTCCCATGTGTGGACGATAGATCACAAATGGAGAAATGTCTATAGGAAGAACATCCCTTCTGTCTCTTCAATTCAGTCATGAAATGCATTATAGTGTGAGATGTGTGGGCGTCCCACAGTGACAGATGTTTTATCAAAAACCTATTTCAGAAGGCTACGCTTCTGCTGGTGTCTCTGCTTTCAATCCAGATGTTTAAAAAAAAACAATTGTGACTGACAAAGAGACACTGCAGCTTTGTTTAATGACTTTGAAACCAGAACTTACCCTCAACATCTGGGCTACTTTAAAAATAGCAAGACAGTAATTTGAGTTGCCTCACTCCAGACAAAGTGGCTTTCCTTTTTTCCACCCTTAATTAAAGATGCTCTGTCACATGTGGTGGACATGTGTAGTAGCTAAAAAATATTGGATAAAAATATGTACATGGTTGGAAAAGATGATACAACCACATATTGACTGGAAACCTGAAATATTTCTCTTGGGGATCTTACCAGAAACGTATAGTAAAGAAAATATATATTTGAGTATTCATGTAATAACCGCAGCTAGAATTGTATTTCCACAAAACTGGAAAAGTGAAGAGATTCCTACAGAGGAGAACGTGATAAGGAAAATATTAGAATGTGCGGAAATGAATAGATTAACACTGGCAATTAAAGAGAAAGAGCAAACTGGTTATTATGTGATATGGGATACATTTTATCGATGGTTAGAGGACAAATACAAAAATTGGAAATAAAAGTAGATGAGTAAAATATAGAAAATAGTTAATAGAGTTAAGCAAATTAAGAAGAGGATGTAAAGTATTGGATATTTAATGTATTGGTATTAAGCTAAGAATAGATTAATATAATGAATATGATTGCAATTTTTTTTAAAAAAATATGCTTTCTCTCTCTCAGTGATATAACAGGCAGAAATTCAAAAGGTAGAGTCCTTTACGTTGCTGCTCTCAACAGGTTGGGAAGATGATATGCCTCCTTCAGACGTGGGCAGTTCCATTTCGAGGATGGGTACAACATTATACATATTCACCAGGTGGCAGCACCTGGCTAAATTTGGGTTCAGAAATTTAACAAGATCTGATGAATATCAGAAAACCTAGAATCATTGGCTAGATCAGGAGTTGCGGTGGGGGTGGGGGAACATTCTGGAAGAAGGTCATTCCAAAGCCCTTCCATTTTGTCTCCAACAAAATTTATACCGATGGGTCCGTGAAATCAGTGGGACTCAAAGCTCAAATCGGAGGAAAATATTCTATTTTTGTGTGCATTCAAAGCCATCATTGGAAACACTAGGGATTTATGTTTCACATTGCTAACAGCCAACAGGGGGACCCAGTGTAGTACTGTAGCAACGTTATGCATGGGACTCTCTTGAGGTTGGAACAATCTTCCACCATACTACCAGTTTGAAGTTCTTTCTATGTAGGTAAGAAGATGCTGGAGGCCTTGATACAAGCTATTTCCCAGCAAGATCACATCCCGGATAATCGTAAATTCCTAGCAACCATTAAGTGTGAGTTAGCCATGTGCTGTAGCTACCGAAAAACTTAACACAGTCCTAGGCTGCATCAACAGAGAAATAGTATCAAGATCACATGAAGTATTAAAGGTAAAGGTTCCCCTTGCACATATGTGCTAGTCGTTCCTGACTCTAGGGGGCAGTGCTCATCTCTGTTTCAAAGCCGAAGAACCAGCGCTGTCAGAAGATGTCTCCGTGGTCATGTGGCCGGCATGACTAAATGCCAAAGGCGCATGGAATGCTGTTCCCTTCCCACCAAAGTGGTCCCTATTTTTCTACTTGCCATTTTTTACATGCTTTCGAACTGCTAGGTTGGCAGAAGCTGGGACAAGTAACAAGAGCTCACCCTGTTATGCGGCACTAGGGATTCGAACCGCTGAACTGCTGACCTTTCGATCAACAAGCTCAGCATCTTAGCCACTGAGCCACCCTGTCCCTTTACAGCAAAATATTGCCTTGGTGAGAACACACTTGGAATACGGCATCCAGTTCTGGTCCCCAGGATACAGGAAAAAGATGCTGAGACTCTAGAAAGAGGGCAGAGAAGTGAAACAAAGATTATTATTTAGTAACTTCTCCATACTAAGCAAAGCCAAGCAGACCAAATGATGAATTTTGTACCAACTCAAAGTATCATTGTCATGGTAAAGATCCTTCCTACAATTCAGGCTGACGTTATTGATGGATGAGTTGCCAATGAATTTTCTGATTAAAAAGTAGAGCAGCTGTAATCCCTCTATCAGATCCCTATCAGTAAAAAAAAATCACCTTGAATGAAAAAACAACATGCTGGAATAAGATTATTTATGTTCATTTTGAGAATCTAATCCACTTGTCAAAGTCCACTTGTCTTGGGCAACATTTTTATTTGAGTAGAATCTGATCTCTCTGGTTTTGTTAGGCCATCTGCAAATTCAGGGCACCCATTCCACCATTAGCAACCTCGACAAAGTTTGCTGTATGAAGAGTTTAATCACATTCTTACGACATAATTGCAAAAAGAGTAAATATTGTGTGGCTCTAAACCAATCAGCCAAAGTCAAAGTTTTGAGCAGAATTACATACAGATTTTGTCCGCTCATGTATCACAGTGTACTACGGTAGTTACAGCTCACGGTGATGGAGGTTGTATCAAAAACTTCCACAATTGACAACTGAACAAAACTATGCTGTTTTAGCTAAATATACTTCATCCACCAACGTAATACATGAACTCTTTGCAAAAGTTGAAGGATGGCTTGTGACTCCAGCGCAATGGGCAAAAAGTGAAAATTTTGAACCGAACTAAATCCCGTTCCTGTCTAACGATATAAGTCAAAATTTGGAACAGAAATGCATCCTGTTCTTGTCAAATGATATATCACCGTGTACTATAGCAGCTGGGGGGTACACAATGATGAATGCTTTATCAAAAACTTCCTTAGTCTGTCCCTGGACAACGGGATTAAATAATGCTACTTTTCCCTAAATATACCTCTTCCAACAATATTGTACACCATCACCAGATCCAAAGCCAGAAGATACCTTTGCTGGATGAAGAATTTACTCACATTACTGCTCTATCAAATGCAAAGCCAGCAAGTAGTTTGTGACTCCGATGCCAAAGGCAAAGTGCTGAGTAGAACTGCATACAGATTTTGTCAAATGATGTATCACAGTGCACTATAGCGGGGGAAACTCACAGTGATGGATGGTCTATCAAAAACTTTCTCCATCAGTCACTGGGCAATCGGATTAAATAATGCTACTTTTCCTAAATATACTTCTTCTACAACACAGGACACAGTCACCACATTCAAAGGTAGAAGACACCTTTGCTGTAAGAAGAGGCTGCCTGCATCATTACCACCTCGAAGGTGAAACTAGCAAACATCTTGTGCCTCCAACACAAGAGAAATTCAAATCAGGACTACATCCCGTTCTTGTCCAATGATATGTCATGGTGTACTCTGGCAGCTGGTACTCACAATGATGAACGCCCTATCAAAAACTTTCTCAATCAGTCACTGGACAATGGGACTAAATAAAGCTGCTTTTGCTAAATGTACTTCTTCCTACGTATGGCAAAAGTCCAACTTTTGGAGAAAGACTGCATCCCGTTCTTGTCCAATGATATGTCATGGTGTACTATAGCAGCTGGAGTAGTGCATAATGATCGATGCTCTATCAAAAACTTTCTCAGTCGGTCACTGGAAAATGGGACTAAGTGATGCTTTATTTAGTCCCTTACAGTACGAAGAATTTACTCGCTCTATTAGCACATCAAAGGCAAAACCAACAACAGATTTGTTGTGACTGCAATGCAGCAGGCAAAAGTCAAAGGTTTGAGCAAAACTACAACCAGATTTTGTCCAATGATATATCACAGTGTACGGTGGTAGCAACTGGGGCTCACAGTGATGGATGCTCTATCAAAAACTTTCTCAGTCTAACCCTGGACAACAGGACTAAATAGCACTCTTTTCGCTAACAATATGTCTTGCACCAATAGAGAACACAGTCATCACAATCATATGCAGAAGAGACCTTAGCCTGCAACGGGAACATATATGAACTTCGATAGATAGATAAATATGTAAGTGCCTTTAACATTCTAAATTAAGTGCCTTAGTTTTTTCTTGGTAAAAACAGCATATTTGGACACGAATTCCCAAAAGAGGCATGACTGGACTCCACTTTTTCAGCCCATGTTTGAAATATCCTAAAAATGTCCACATCAAAAATATCACTGAGCTTTCGATAGAGATTCATTATAACACTTTAAGTCTAGTGGACTTCAACCCACAACATTACATGACATGATTTAGAGTTCCCAGGTTGGAGAAAAATTGCGTTATAGGCTTCTATGAGCTGCATGTCAGTAAAAAGGAAAGTGGACCACGACAGATTAAGAGGCTTTATGTTCATTTTGAGAATCGTATCCCGGGTAACCAGGTGTCAAAGTCTACTTGTCTTGGACAACACTCATATTTCAACAGTATCTCATTACAACATCTGGAAAATCAGGGTGCACATACTATCATTAGTGGCCCCAGGGATGTATGATATACGAAGACTCATGTTATTAATGATATCAAACGCAACACCAGCAATTATCTCCTGACTCTTAAAAAATGTGCAAAATTCAACGTTTTCAAGAGAGCATTGTGCAACTTTTGTCCAATGATATATCACAGTGTACTATAATTACAATTCACAATGATGGATGCTGTGTCAAAAACATCCCCAGCCTCACAATGGACAATTGTACAAAAGGATGCAGTTTTAGCGAAATATACTTCATCCACCAACGTAATACATGAAGTCTTTGCAAAAGTTGAAGGATGGCTTGTGACTCCAGCGCAATGGGCAAAAAGTGAAAATTTTGAACCGAACTGCATCCCGTTCCTGTCTAACGATATAAGTCAAAATTTTGAACAGAAATGCATCCGGTTCTTGTCAAATGATATATCACCGTGTACTATAGCAGCTGGGTTGGGGGTACACGATGATGAATGCTTTATCAAAAACGTCCTTAGTCTGTCCCTGGACAACGGGATTAAATAATGCTACTTTTCCCTAAATATACCTCTTCCAACAATATTGTACACCATCACCAGATTCAAAGCCAGAAGATACCTTTCCTGGATGAAGAATTTACTCACATTACTGCCCTATCAAATGCAAAACCAGCAAATAGTTTGTGACTTCGATGCCAAAGGCAAAGTGCTGAGTAGAACTGCATACAGATTTTGTCAAATGATGTATCACAGTGCACTATAGCGGGGGGAACTCACAGTGATGGATGGTCTATCAAAAACTTTCTCGGTCGGTCACTGGCCAATCGGATTAAATAATGCTACTCTTCCTAAATATATTTCTCCTACAACATAGGACACAGTCACCACATTCAAAGGTAGAAGACACCTTTGCTGTAAGAAGAGGCTGCCTGCATCATTACCACATTGAAGACGAAACTAGCAAACATCTTGTGCCTCCAACACAAGAGAAATTCAAATCAGGACTACATCCCGTTCTTGTCCAATGATATGTCACGGTGTACCCTGGCAACTGGGACTTACAATGATGAACGCCCTATCAAAAACTTTCTCAGTCAGTCACTGGACAATGGGACTAAATAAAGCTGCTTTTGCTAAATGTACTTCTTCCTATGTATGGCAAAAGTCCAACTTTTGGACAAAGACTGCATCCCGTTCTTGTCCAATGATATATCACAGTGTACTATAGCAGCTGGAGTAGTGCACAATGATCGATGCTCTATCAAAAACTTTCTCAGTCGGTCACTGGACAATGGGACTAAGTAATGCTTTATTTAGTCCCTTACAGTACGAAGAGTTTACTCACTCTATTACCACATCAAAGGCAAAACCAACAACAGATTTGTTGTGACTGCAATGCAGCAGGCAAAAGTCAAAGGTTTGAGCAAAACTACAACCAGATTTTGTCCAATGATATATCACAGTGTACGGTGGTAGTAATTGGGGCTCACAGTGATGGATGCTCTATCAAAAACTTTCTCAGTCTAACCCTGGACAACAGGACTAAATAGCACTCTTTTCACTAACAATATGTCTTCCACCAATAGAGAACACAGTCATCGCAATCATATGCAGAAGAGACCTTAGCCTGCAGTGGGAACATATATGAATTTCGATAGATTTTGTCAAATGATGTATCACAGTGCACTATAGCGGGGGGAACTCACAGTGATGGATGGTCTATCAAAAACTTTCTCGGTCGGTCAATGGGCAATCGGATTAAATAATGCTACTTTTCCTAAATATACTTCTCCTACAACATAGGACACAGTCACCACATTCAAAGGTAGAAGACACCTTTGCTGTAAGAAGAGGCTGCCTGCATCATTACCACATTGAAGACGAAACTAGCAAACATCTTGTGCCTCCAACACAAGAGAAATTCAAATCAGGACTACATCCCGTTCTTGTCCAATGATATGTCACGGTGTACCCTGGCAACTGGGACTTACAATGATGAACGCCCTATCAAAAACTTTCTCAGTCAGTCACTGGACAATGGGACTAAATAAAGCTGCTTTTGCTAAATGTACTTCTTCCTATGTATGGCAAAAGTCCAACTTTTGGACAAAGACTGCATCCCGTTCTTGTCCAATGGTATGTCACGGTGTACTCTGGCAACTGGGACTCACAATGATGGATGCCCTATCAAAAACTTTCTCAATCAGTCACTGGACAATGGGACTAAATAAAGCTGCTTTTGCTAAATATAGTTCTTCCGATGTAGTTTCCATCAAAACCTTCCACAGACTCTCAACTATATATACTTCTTTAGCGAAATACACTTCTTCCACCAAAGTAATATATACAGCAGTGGTGAAATACAATTTTTTTTCACTACCAGTTCTGTGGGTGTGGCTTGGAGGGCATGGCAGGGAAAGGATCCTGCAAAGTCTCCATTCCTGCCCCACTCCAGGTGAAGGATCCTACAAAATCTCCATTCCCTCCCCACTCCTGGGGCCAGCCAGAGGTGGCATTTGGCAGTTCTCCGAACTAATCAAAATTTCCGCTACCAGTTCTCCGAATGACTCAAAGTTTCCGCTACCGGTTCTCCAGAACCGGTCAGAACCTGATGGATTTCACCCCAGATACACAGTCTTTGCAGCAATGGAGGAATGCCTTGTGACTCCAATGCAAAAGTCCAACATCAAAGTTTTGAACAGAACTGCATCCTATTCTTGTCCAATGATATATCACGGTGTACTATGGCAGTGGGGACTCACAATGATGGATGCCCTATCAAAAACTTTCTCAGCCTGTCACTGGACAATGGGACTAAATAAAGCTGCTTTTGCTAAATATACTTCTTCCACCAATATAACTACATCATCGCCACATTCAAAGGCAGAAGACATCTGTGCGGTAGGAAAGATTTACTCACATTCTTGCTCTATCAAATGCAAAACCAGCAAATATCTTGTGATTCCAACGCAACAGGCAAAGTGTTGAGTGGAACCACATACAGATTTTGTCCAACGATATATCATAGTGTACTCTAATAACCCCTCACAGTGATTGATGCTGTACCAAAAACCTCAACGGCCACTCAATGGACAACTGAACAGAAGGATGCTGTTTTTGAATAATATACTTCTCTCTCCAATGCGATACACAATCTTTGCAGAAAATGAAGAACACATTCTGACAGCAACGCAATGGGCAAAAGTCCAACTTTTGGAGAAAGACCTCATCCCGTTCTTGTCCAATCATATATCACAGTGTACTATAGCAGCTGGAGTAACACACAATGATCGATGCTCTATCCAAAACTTTCTCAGTCGATCACTGGAAAAAGGGACTAAATAACTCTGGTTTTGCTAAATATACTTCTCCTACCACGATTGTCAGTGGTGGGTTTCAAATTTTTTTACTACCGGTTCTGTGGGTGTGGCTTGGTGGGCGTGGCAACGCTTGGTGGGCGTGGCTTGGTGGGCATGGCAGGGGGAAGAATATTGTAAAATCTCTATACCCACCCCACTCCAGGGGAAGGATACTGTAAAATTTCCATTCCCACCCCACTCCAGGGGAAAGATCCTGTAAAATTTCCATTCCCATCTCACTCCAGGGGAAGGTTACTGTAAGATCCCCATTTCCTCCCGATCAGCTGGGACTCGGGAGGCAGAGAATAGATGGGGACGGGGACAGTCAGAGGTGGTTTTTACCGGTTCTCTGAACTATTCAAAATTTCCGCTACAGGTTCTCCAGAACTGGTCAGAACCTGCAGGATAACACCTCTGAAGACAGTACACAGTCACCACATTCAAAGGCAGAAGGAAACTTTGCTGTACAAAGAGTTTACTCGCTCTATTATCACATCAAAGGCAAAACCAACTACAGATTTCTTGCGACTGCAATGCAACAGGAAAAAGTCAAAATTGTGAGCAAAACTAAAACCAGATTTTGTCCAATGATATATCACAGTGTATGGTGCTAGTAGTTGGATCTCACAGTGATGGATGCTCTATCAAAAACTTTCTCAGTCTAACCCTGGACAACGGGAATAATTAACACTGTTTTCGCTAACAATATGTCTTCCACCAATAGAGGACACAGTATTCACAATCAAATGCAGAAGAGACCTTAGCCTGTGACTGGAACATATGTAAACTTGGATAGATAAATATGTAAGTGTCTTTCACATTCTAAATTAGGTGCCTTAGTTTTTTCTTGGTAAAAACAGCATATTTGGACACGAATTCCCAAAAGAGGCATGACTGGACGCCACTTTTTCAGCCGATGTTTGAAATATTCCTAAAAATGTCCACTTCAAAAATATCACTGAGCTTTTGATAGAGATTCATTAAAGCACTTTAAGTCTTGTGGACTTCAACCAACAACATTAGATTATATGATTTAGAGTTCCCAGGTTGGAAAAAAATTGCGTTATAGGCTTCTATGAGCTGCATGTCAGTAAAAATGAAAGAGGACCATGACGGATTAAGAGGCTGTATGGTCATTTTGAGAATCGTATCCCGGGCAACCAGGTGTCAAAGTCTACTTGTCTTGGACAACACTCATATTTCAGTGGTATCTCATTACAACATCTGCAAAATCAGGGTGCACATACTATCATTAGTGGCCCCAAGGATGTATGCTATACGAAGAGTTCTGCTTTGACTCATGTTATTAATGATATCAAATGCAACACCAGCAATTATCTCCTGACTGTTAAAAAATGTGCAAAATTCAACGTTTTCAAGAGAGCATTGTGCAACTTTTGTCCAATGATATATCACAGTGTACTATAATTACAATTCACAATGATGGATGCTGTGTCAAAAACATCCCCAGCCTCACAATGGACAATTGTACAAAAGGATGCAGTTTTAGCGAAATATACTTCATCCACCAACGTAATACATGAAGTCTTTGCAAAAGTTGAAGGATGGCTTGTGGCTCCTGTGCAATGGGCAAAAAGTGAAAATTTTGAACCGAACTGCATCCCGTTCCTGTCTAACGATATAAGTCAAAATTTTGAACAGAAATGCATCCGGTTCTTGTCAAATGATATATCACCGTGTACTATAGCAGCTGGGTTGGGGGTACACGATGATGAAAGCTTTATCAAAAACGTCCTTAGTCTGTCCCTGGACAACAGGATTAAATAATGCTACTTTTGGCTAAATATACCTCTTCCAACAATATTGTACACCATCACCAGATTCAAAGCCGGACGATACCTTTCCTGGATGAAGAATTTACTCACATTACTGCCCTATCAAATGCAAAACCAGCAAATAGTTTGTGACTCCGATGCCAAAGGCAAAGTGCTGAGTAGAACTGCATACAGATTTTGTCAAATGATGTATCACAGTGCACTATAGCGGGGGGGACTCACAGTGATGGATGGTCTATCAAAAACTTTCTCTGTCAGTCACTGGGCAATCGGATTAAATAATGCTACTTTTCCTAAATAAACTTCTCCTACAACATAGGACACAGTCACCACATTCAAAGGTAGAAGACACCTTTGCTGTAAGAAGAGGCTGCCTGCAACATTACCACATCAAAGGCGAAACTAGCAAACATCTTGTGCCTCCAACACAACAGGCGAAATTCAAATCTGGACTACATCCCGTTCTTGTCCAATGATATGTCACTGTGTACCCTGGCAACTGGTACTCACAATGATGAACGCCCTATCAAAAACTTTCTCAGTCGGTCACTGGAGAATGGGACTAAATAAAGCTGCTTTTGCTAAATGTACTTCTTCCCACGTATGGCAAAAGTCCAACTTTTGGAGAAAGACTGCATCCCGTTCTTGTCCGATGATATATCACAGTGTACTATAGCAGCTGGAGTAGTGCATAATGATCGATGCTCTATCAAAAACTTTCTCAGTCGGTCACTGGAAAATCGGACTAAGTAATGCTTTATTTAGTCCCTTACTGTACGAAGAGTTTACTCACTCTATTACCACATCAAAGGCAAAACCAACAACAGATTTGTTGTGACTGCAATGCAGCAGGCAAAAGTCAAAGGTTTGAGCAAAACTACAACCAGATTTTGTCCAATGATATATCACAGTGTACGGTGGTAGCAATTGGGGCTCACAGTGATGGATGCTCTATCAAAAACTTTCTCAGTCTAACCCTGGACAACGGGACTAAATAGCACTCTTTTCGCTAACAATATGTTTTCCACCAATAGAGAACACAGTCATCACAATCATATGCAGAAGAGACCTTAGCCTGCAACGGGAACATATATGAACTTCGATAGATAGATAAATATGTAAGTGTCTTTAACATTCTAAATTAAGTGCCTTAGTTTTTTCTTGGTAAAAACAGCATATTTGGACACGAATTCCCAAAAGAGGCATGACTGGACTCCACTTTTTCAGCCCATGTTTGAAATATCCTAAAAATGTCCACATCAAAAATATCACTGAGCTTTCGATAGAGATTCATTATAACACTTTAAGTCTAGTGGACTTCAACCCACAACATTACATGACATGATTTAGAGTTCCCAGGTTGGAGAAAAATTGCGTTATAGGCTTCTATGAGCTGCATGTCAGTAAAAAGGAAAGTGGACCACGACAGATTAAGAGGCTTTATGTTCATTTTGAGAATCGTATCCCGGGTAACCAGGTGTCAAAGTCTACTTGTCTTGGACAACACTCATATTTCAACAGTATCTCATTACAACATCTGGAAAATCAGGGTGCACATACTATCATTAGTGGCCCCAAGGATGTATGATATACGAAGACTCATGTTATTAATGATATCAAACGCAACACCAGCAATTATCTCCTGACTCTTAAAAAATGTGCAAAATTCAACGTTTTCAAGAGAGCATTGTGCAACTTTTGTCCAATGATATATCACAGTGTACTATAATTACAATTCACAATGATGGATGCTGTGTCAAAAACATCCCCAGCCTCACAATGGACAATTGTACAAAAGGATGCAGTTTTAGCGAAATATACTTCATCCACCAACGTAATACATGAAGTCTTTGCAAAAGTTGAAGGATGGCTTGTGACTCCAGCGCAATGGGCAAAAAGTGAAAATTTTGAACCGAACTGCATCCCGTTCCTGTCTAACGATATAAGTCAAAATTTTGAACAGAAATGCATCCGGTTCTTGTCAAATGATATATCACCGTGTACTATAGCAGCTGGGTTGGGGGTACACGATGATGAATGCTTTATCAAAAACTTCCTTAGTATGTCCCTGGACAACGGGATTAAATAATGCTACTTTTCCCTAAATATACCTCTTCCAACAATATTGTACACCATCACCAGATTCAAAGCCAGAAGATACCTTTCCTGGATGAAGAATTTACTCACATTACTGCCCTATCAAATGCAAAACCAGCAAATAGTTTGTGACTTCGATGCCAAAGGCAAAGTGCTGAGTAGAACTGCATACAGATTTTGTCAAATGATGTATCACAGTGCACTATAGCGGGGGGAACTCACAGTGATGGATGGTCTATCAAAAACTTTCTCGGTCGGTCACTGGGCAATCGGATTAAATAATGCTACTCTTCCTAAATATATTTCTCCTACAACATAGGACACAGTCACCACATTCAAAGGTAGAAGACACCTTTGCTGTAAGAAGCGGCTGCCTGCATCGTTACCACATTGAAGGTGAAACTAGCAAACATCTTGTGCTTCCAACACAACAGGAGAAATTCAAATCAGGACTACATCCCGTTCTTGTCCAATGATATGTCACGGTGTACTCTAGCAACTGGGACTCACAATGATGAACGCCCTATCAAAAACTTTCTCAGCCTGTCACTGGACAATGGGACTAAATAAAGCTGCTTTTGCTAAATGTAGTTCTTCCTATGTAGTTTCCATCAAAACCTTCCACAGACTCTCAACTATATATACTTCTTTAGCAAAGTACACTTCTTCCACCAAAGTAATATATACAGCAGTGGTGAAATACAATTTTTTTAACTACCAGTTCTGTGGGTGTGGCTTGGTGGGCATAGCAGGGAAAGGATCCTGCAAAGTCTCCATTCCTGTCCCACTCCAGGTGAAGGATCTTACAAAATCTCCATTCCCTCCCCACTCCTGGGGCCAGCCAGAGGTGGCATTTGGCAGTTCTCCAAACTAATCAAAATTTCCGCTACCAGTTCTCCGAATGACTCAAAATTTCCGCTACCGGTTCTCCAGAACCTGTCAGAACCTGATGGATTTCAGCCCGGATACACAGTCTTTGCAGCAATGGAAGAATGCCTTGTGACTCCAATGCAAAAGTCCAAAATCAAAGTTTTGAACAGAACTGCATCCTATTCTTGTCCAATGATATATCACGGTGTACTATGGCAGTGGGGACTCACAATGATGGATGCCCTATCAAAAACTTTCTCAGCCTGTCACTGGACAATGGGACTAAGTAATGCTGCTTTTGCTAAATATACTTCTTCCACCAATATAAGTACATCATCGCCACATTCAAAGGCAGAAGACATCTGTGCGGTAGGAAAGATTTACTCACATTCTCGCTCTATCAAATGCAAAACCAGCAAATATCTTTTGACTCCAACGCAACAGGCAAAGTGTTGAGTGGAACCACATACAGATTTTGTCCAACGTTATATCGTAGTGTACTATAGCAACCCCTCACAGTGATAGATGCTGTACCAAAAACCTCAATGGCCACTCAATGGACAACTGAACAGAAGGATGCTGTTTTTGTCTAATATACTTCTCTCTCCAATGCGATACACAATCTTTGCAGAAAATGACGAACACATTCTGACTGCAATGCAATGGGCAAAAGTCCAACCTTTGGAGAAAGACTGCATCCCGTTCTTGTCCAATGATATATCACAGTGTACTATAGCAGCTGGAGTATCACACAATGATCGATGCTCTATCAAAAACTTTCTCAGTCAGATACTGGAAAATGGGACTAAATAATGCTGGTTTTGCTAAATATACCTCTACCACGACAGTCACGGGTGGGTTTCAATTTTTTTTACTACCGGTTCTGTGGGTGTGGCTTGGTGGACGTGGCAAGGCTTGGTGGGCGTGGCTTGGTGGGCATGGCAGGGGGAAGAATATTGTAAAATCTCTATACCCACCCCACTCCAGGGGAAAGATCCTGTAAAATCTCCATTCCCACCCCACTCCAGGGGAAAGATCCTGTAAAATTTCCATTCCCATCCCACTCCAGGGGTAGGTTACTGTAAGATCCCCATTTCCTCCCGATCAGCTGGGACTCGGGAGGCAGAGAATAGATGGGGATGGGGCCAGTCAGAGGTGGTTTTTACCGGTTCTCTGAACTATTGAAAATTTCCGCTACAGGTTCTCCAGAACTGGTCAGAACCTGCAGGACAACACCTCTGAAGACAGTACACAATCACCACATTCAAAGGCAGAAGGAAACCTTGCTGTACAAAGAGTTTACTCGCTCCATTACCACATCAAAACCAACAACAGATTTGTTGCGACTGCAACGCAACAGGGAAAAGTCAAAAATTTGAGCAAAACTACAACTAGATTTTGTCCAATGATATATCACAGTGTATAGTGGTAGTGGTTGGATCTCACAGTGATGAATGCTCTATCAAAAACTTTCTCAGTCTAACCCTGGACAACGGGACTAAATAAAACTGTTTTCACTAACAATATGTCTTCCACCAATAGAGAACACAGTCATCACAATCATATGCAGAAGAGAGCTTAGCCTGCGATGGGAACATATATGGACTTTGATAGATAGATAAAGATGTTAGAGTCTTTCACATTCTAAATTAGGTGCCTTAGTTTTTTCTTGGTAAAAACAACATATTTGGACATGAATTCCCAAAAGAGGCAGGACTGGACGCCACTTTTTCAGCCCATGTTTGAAATATCCTAAAAATGTCCACTTCAAAAATATCACTGAGCTTTTGATAGAGATTCATTATAGCACTTTAAGTCTGGTGGACTTCAACCCGCAACATTAGATTATATGATTTAGAGTTCCCAGGTTGGAGAAAAATTGTGTTATAGGCTTCTATGAGCTGCATGTTAGTAAAAATGAAAGAGGACCATGACGGATTAAGAGGCTGTATGGTCATTTTGAGAATCGAATCCCGGGCAACCAGGTGTCAAATCTACTTCTCTTGGACAACACTCATATTTCAGTGGTATCTCATTACAACATCTGCAAAATCAGGGTGCACATACTATCATTAGTGGCCCCAAGGATGTATGCTATACGAAGAGTTCTGCTTCGACTCCTGTTATTAATGGTATCAAACGCAACACCAGCAAATATCTCCTGACTCTTAAAAAATGCGCAAAATTCGACGTTTTCAAGAGAGCAATGTGGAGCTTTTGTCCAATGATATATCACAGTGTACTATAATTACGATTCATCATGATGGAAGCTGTGTCAAAAACATCCCCAGCCTCACAATGGACAATTGTACAAAAGGATGCAGTTTTAGCTAAATATACTTCATCCACCAACGTAATACATGAAGTCTTTGCAAAAGTTGAAGGATGGCTTGTGGCTCCTGTGCAATGGGCAAAAAGTCAAAATTTTGAACCGAACTGCATCCCGTTCCTGTCTAACGATATAAGTCAAAATTTGGAACAGAAATGCATCCGGTTCTTGTCAAATGATATATCACCGTGTACTATAGCAGCTGGGGGGGGGGGTACACGATGATGAATGCTTTATCAAAAACTTCCTTAGTCTGTCCCTGGACAATGGGATTAAATAATGCTACTTTTCCCTAAATATACCTCTTCCAACAATATTGTACACCATCACCAGATTCAAAGCCAGAAGATACCTTTGCTGGATGAAGAATTTACTCACATTATTGCTCTATCAAATGCAAAACCAGCAAATAGTTTGTGACTTCGATGCCAAAGGCAAAGTGCTGAGTAGAACTGCATACAGATTTTGTCAAATGATGTATCACAGTGCACTATAGCGGGGGGAACTCACAGTGATGGATGGTCTATCAAAAACTTTCTCGGTCGGTCACTGGGCAATCGGATTAAATAATGCTACTCTTCCTAAATATATTTCTCCTACAACATAGGACACAGTCACCACATTCAAAGGTAGGGCATGGCAGGGAAAGGATCCTGCAAAATCTCCATTCCCTCACCACTCCTGGGGCCAGCCAGAGGTGGCATTTGACAGTTCTCCGAACTAATCAAAATTTCCGCTACCAGTTCTCCGAATGACTCAAAATTTCCGCTACCGGTTCTCCAGAACCAGTCAGAACCTGCTGGATTTCACCCCAGATACACAGTTTTTGCAGCAATGGAAGAATGCCTTGTGACTCCAATGCAAAAGTCCAAAATCAAAGTTTTGAACAGAACTGCATCCTATTCTTGTCCAATGATATATCACGGTGTACTATGGCAGTGGGGACTCACAATGATGGATGCCCTATCAAAAACTTGCGCAGCCTGTCACTGGACAATGGGACTAAGTAATGCTGCTTTTGCTAAATATACTTCTTCCACCAATATAAGTACATTGTCACCACATTCAAAGGCAGAAGACATCTGTGCGGTAGGAAAGATTTACTCACATTCTTGCTCTATCAAATGCAAAACCAGCAAATATCAACGCAACAGGCAAAGTGTTGAGTGGAACCACACACAGATTTTGTCCAACGATATATCATAGTGTACTATAACAACCCCTCACAGTGATGGATGCTGTACCAAAAACCTCAACGGCCACTCAATGGACAACTGAACAGAAGGATGCTGTTTTTGTCTAATATACTTCTCTCTCCAATGCGATACACAATCTTTGCAGAAAATGAAGAACACATTCTGACTGCAACGCAATGGGCAAAAGTCCAACTTTTGGAGAAAGACCTCATCCCGTTCTTGTCCAATGATATATCACAGTGTACTCTAGCAGCTGGAGTATCACACAATGATCGATGCTCTATCAAAAACTTTCTCAGTCGGTCACTGGAAAATGGGACTAAATAACGCTGGTTTTGCTAAATATTCTTCTCCTACCACGTCAGTCAGTGGTGGGTTTCAATTTTTTTTACTACCGGTTCTGTGGGTGTGGCTTGGTGGACGTGGCAAGGCTTGGTGGGCGTGGCTTGGTGGGCATGGCAGGGGGAAGAATATTGTAAAATCTCTATACCCAACCCACTCCAGGGGAAGGATACTGTAAAATTTCCATTCCCACCCCACTCCAGGGGAAAGATCCTGTAAAATTTCCATTTCCATCCCACTCCGGGGGAAGGTTACTGTAAGATCCCCATTTCCTCCCGATCAGCTGGGACTCGGGAGGCAGAGAATAGATGGGGACAGGAACAGTCAGAGGTGGTTTTTACCGGCTCTCCAAATTACTCATAATTTCTGCTACAGGTTCTCCAGAATTGGTCAGAACCTGCAGGACAACACCTCTGAAGACAGTACACAATCACCACATTCAAAGGCAGAAGGAAACCTTGCTGTGCAAAGAATTTACTCACTCTATTACAACATCAAACGCAAAACCAACAACAGATTTCTTGTGAGTGCAACGCAACGGGCAAAAGTCAAAGATTTGAGCAAAACTACAACCAGTTTTTGTCCAATGATATATCACAGTGTACGCTGGTAGTGGTTGGAGCTCACAGTGATGAATGCTCTATCAAAAACTTTCTCAGTCTAACCCTGGACAACGGGACTAAATAAAACTGTTTTCACTAACAATATGTCTTCCACCAATAGAGGACACAGTCATCACAATCATATGCAGAAGAGACCTTAGCCTGCAACTGGAACACATATAAACTTTGATAGATAAATATTGAAAGGTCTTTAACATTCTAAATTAGGTGCCTTAGTTTTTTCTTGATAAAAACAGCGTATTTGGACACGAATTCCCAAAAGAGGCAGGACTGGACGCTACTTTTTCAGCCCATGTTTGAAATATTCCTAAAAATGTCCACTTCAAAAATATCACTGAGCTTTTGATAGAGATTCATTATAGCACTTTAAGTCTTGTGGACTTTAACCGACAACATTAGATTATATGATTTAGAGTTCCCAGGTTGGAGAAAAATTGTGTTATAGGCTTCTATGAGCTGCATGTCAGTAAAAATGAAAGATGACCATGACAGATTAAGAGGCTGTATGTTCATTTTGAGAATCGTATCCCGGGTAACCAGGTGTCAAAGTCTACTTGTCTTGGACAAGACTCATATTTCAGTGGTATCTCGTTACACCATCTGGAAAATCAGGGTGCACATACTATCATTAGTGGCCCCAAGGATGTATGCTATACAAAGAGTTCTGCTTTGACTCATGTTATTAATGATATCAAATGCAACACTAGCAAATATCTCTTGACTCTAAAAAATGCGCAAAATTCAATGTTTTCAAGAGAACAATGTTCAGATTTTGACCAATGATATATCACAGTGTACTATAACTACGATTCACAATGATGGATGCTGTGTCAAAAACATCCCCAGCCTCACAATGGACAATTGTACAAAAGATGCAGTTTTAGCGAAATATACTTCATCCACCAACGTAATACATGAAGTCTTTGCAAAAGTTGAAGGATGGCTTGTGACTCCAGCGCAATCGGCAAAAAGTGAAAATTTTGAACCGAACTGCATCCTGTTCCTATCTAACGATATAAGTCAAAATTTTGAACAGAAATGCATCCGGTTCTTATCAAATGATATATCACCGTGTACTATAGCAGCTGGGGGGGTACACGATGATGAATGCTTTATCAAAAACTTCCTTAGTCTGTCCCTGGACAACGGGATTAAATAATGCTACTTTGGGCTAAATATACCTCTTCCAACAATATTGTACACCATCACCAGATTCAAAGCCAGACGATACCTTTGCTGGATGAAGAATTTACTCATATTATGGCTCTATCAAATGCAAAACCAGCAAATAGTTTGTGACTCCGATGCCAAAGACAAAGTGTTGAGTAGAACTGCATACAGATTTTGTCAAATGATGTATCACAGTGCACTACAGTGGGAGTGTCTCACAGTGATGGATGGTCTATCAAAAACTTTCTCGGTCGGTCACTGGGCAATCGGGTTAAATAATGCTACTCTTCCTAAATAAACTTCTCCTACAACATAGGACACAGTCACCACATTCAAAGGTAGAAGACACCTTTGCTGTAAGAAGAGGCTGCCTGCATCATTACCACCTCGAAGGCGAAACTAGCAAACATCTTGTGCCTCCAACACAAGAGAAATTCAAATCAGGACTACATCCCGTTCTTGTCCAATGATATATCATGGTGTACTCTAGCAACTGGTACTCACAATGATGAACGCCCTATCAAAAACTTTCTCAATCAGTCACTGGATAATGGGACTAAATAAAGCTGCTTTTGCTAAATATAGTTCTGCCGATGTAGTTTCCATCAAAACCTTCCACAGACTCTCAACTATATATACTTCTTTAGCGAAATACACTTCTTCCACCAAAGTAATATATACAGCAGTGGTGAAATACAATTTTTTTTCACTATCAGTTCTGTGGGTGTGGCTTGGTGGGCATGGCAGGGAAAGGGTCCTGCAAAATCTCCATTCCCACCCCACCTTGGAGCCAGCCAAAGTTCGCATTTGACAATTCTCCGAACTAATCAAAATTTCCGCTACCAGTTCTCTGAATGGCTCAAAATTTCCGCTACCAGTTCTCCAGAACCTGTCAGAACCTGATGGATTTCAGCCCGGATACACAGTCTTTGCAGCAATGGAAGAATGCCTTGTGACTCCAATGCAAAAGTCCAAAATCAAAGTTTTGAACAGAACTGCATCCTATTCTTGTCCAATGATATATCACGGTGTACTATGGCAGTGGGGACTCACAATGATGGATGCCCTATCAAAAACTTTCTCAGCCGGTCACTGGACAATGGGACTAAATAAAGCTGCTTTTGCTAAATATACTTCTTCCACCAATATAACTACATCATCGCCACATTCAAAGGCAGAAGACATCTGTGCGGTAGGAAAGATTTACTCACATTCTTGCTCTATCAAATGCAAAACCAGCAAATATCTTGTGACTCCAACGCAACAGGCAAAGTGTTGAGTGGAACCACATACAGATTTTGTCCAACGATATATCATAGTGTACTATAGCAACCCCTCACAGTGATGGATGCTGTACCAAAAACCTCAACGGCCACTCAATGGACAACTGAACAGAAGGATGCTGTTTTTGTCTAATATACTTCTCCCTCCAATGCGATACACAATCTTTGCAGAAAATGAAGAACACATTCTGACAGCAACGCAATGGGCAAAAGTCCAACCTTTGGGGAAAGACTGCATCCCGTTTGGGTCCAATGATATATCACAGTGTACTCTAGTGGCTGGAGTAACACACAATGAGCAATGCTCTATCAAAAACTTTCTCAGTCGGTCACTGGAAAATGGGACTAAATAACGCTGGTTTTGCTAAATATACTTCTCCTACCACGACTGTCAGTGGTGGGTTTCAAATTTTTTTACTACTGGTTCTGAAGGTGTGGCTTGGTGGGCGTGGCAACGCTTGGTGGGCGTGGCTTGGTGGGCATGGCAGGGGGAAGGGTCCTGTAAAATCTCCATTCCCTCCCCACTCCAGGGGAAGGTTAGTGCAAAATCCCCATTTCCTCCCGATCAGCTGGGACTCGGGAGGCAGAGAATAGATGGGGACAGGGACAGTCAGAGGTGGTTTTTACCGGTTCTCTGAACTATTCAAAATTTCCGCTACAGGTTCTCCAGAACTGGTCAGAACCTGCAGGACAACACCTCTGAAGACAGTACACAATCACCACATTCAAAGGCAGAAGGAAACCTTGCTGTACAAAGAGTTTACTCGCTCTATTACAACATCAAAGGCAAAACCAACAACAGATTTGTTGTGACTGCAATGCAGCAGGCAAAAGTCAAAGGTTTGAGCAAAACTACAACCAGATTTTGTCCAATGATATATCACAGTGTACGGTGGTAGTGGTTGGAGCTCACAGTGATGGATGCTCTATCAAAAACTTTCTCAGTCTAACCCTGGACAACGGGACTAAATAACACTGTTTTCACTAACAATATGTCTTCCACCAATACAGGACACAGTATTCACAATCAAATGCAGAAGAGCCCTTAGCCTGCGACTGGAACATATGTAAACTTGGATAGATAAATATGTAAGTGTCTTTCACATTCTAAATTAGGTGCCTTAGTTTTTTCTTCGTAAAAACAGCATATTTGGACACGAATTCCCAAAAGAGGCAGGACTGGACTCAGCTTTTTCAGCCCATGTTTGAAATATCCTAAAAATGTCCACATCAAAAATATCACTGAGCTTTTGATAGAGATTCATTATAGCACTTTAAGTCGTGTGGACTTCAACCGACAACATTAGATTATATGATTTAGAGTTCCCAGGTTGGAGAAAATTGCGTTATAGGCTTCTATGAGCTGCATGTCAGTAATAATGAAAGATGACCATGACGGATTAAGAGGCTGTATGTTCATTTTGAGAATCGTATCCCGGGCAACCAGGTGTCAAAGTCTACTTGTTTTGGACAACACTCATATTTCAGCGGTATCTCATTACACCATCTGCAAAATTAGGGTGCACATACTATCATTAGTGGCCCCAAGGATGTATGCTATACGAAGAGTTCTGCTTCGACTCATGTTATTAATGATATCAAATGCAACTCCAGCAAATATCTCCTGACTCTTAAAAAATGCGCAAAATTCAACGTTTTCAAGAGAACAATGTTCAGATTTTCTCCAATGATATATCACAGTGTACTATAACTACGATTCACAATGATGGATGCTGTGTCAAAAACATCCCCAGCCTCACAATGGACAATTGTACAAAAGATGCAGTTTTAGCTAAATATACTTCATCCACCAACGTAATACATGAAGTCTTTGCAAAAGTTGAAGGATGGCTTGTGACTCCAGCGCAATGGGCAAAAAGTCAAAATTTTGAACCGAACTGCATCCCGTTCCTGTCTAACGATATAAGTCAAAATTTGGAAAAGAAATGAATCCGGTTCTTGTCAAATGATATATCACCGTTTACTATAGCAGCTGGGGGGGGTACACGATGATGAATGCTTTATCAAAAACTTCCTTAGTCTGTCCCTGGACAACGGGATTAAATAATGCTACTTTTGGCTAAATATACCTCTTCCAACAATATTGTACACCATCACCAGATTCAAAGCCAGAAGATACCTTTGCTGGATGAAGAAATAACTCACATTACTGCCCTATCAAATGCAAAACCAGCAAATAGTTTGTGACTCCGATGCCAAAGGCAAAGTGTTGAGTAGAACTGCATACAGATTTTGTCAAATGATGTATCACAGTGCACTACAGTGGGGGTATCTCACAGTGATGGATGGTCTATCAAAAACTTTCTCGGTCGGTCACTGGGCAATCGGATTAAATAATGCTACTCTTCCTAAATATACTTCTCCTACAACATAGGACACAGTCACCACATTCAAAGGTAGAAGACACCTTTGCTGTAAGAAGAGGCTGCCTGCATCATTACCACATCAAAGGCGAAACTAGCAAACATCTTGTGCTTCCAACACAACAGGAGAAATTCAAATCAGGACTACATCCCGTTCTTGTCCAATGATATGTCACGGTGTACTCTAGCAACTGGGACTCACAATGATGAACGCCCTATCAAAAACTTTCTCAGCCTGTCACTGGACAATGGGATTAAATAAAGCTGCTTTTGCTAAATGTAATTCTTCCTATGTAGTTTCCATCAAAACCTTCCACAGACTCTCAACTATATATACTTCTTTAGCGAAATACACTTCTTCCACCAAAGTAATATATACAGCAGTGGTAAAATACAATTTTTTTTAACTACCAATTCTGTGGGTGTGGCTTGGTGGGCATGGCAGGGAAAGGATCCTGCAAAGTCTCCATTCCTGCCCCACTCCAGGCGAAGGATCCTACAAAATCTCCATTCCCTCCCCACTCCTGGGGCCAGCCAGAGGTGGCATTTGGCAGTTCTCCAAACTAATCAAAATTTCCGCTACCAGTTCTCCGAATGACTCAAAATTTCCGCTACCGGTTCTCCAGAACCTGTCAGAACCTGCTGGATTTCACCCCAGATACACAGTCTTTGCAGCAATGGAAGAATGCCTTGTGACTCCAATGCAAAAGTCCAAAATCAAGGTTTTGAACAGAACTGCATCCTATTCTTGTCCAATGATATATCACGGTGTACTATGGCAGTGGGGACTCACAATGATGGATGCCCTATCAAAAACTTTCTCAGCCTGTCACTGGACAATGGGACTAAGTAATGCTGCTTTTGCTAAATATACTTCTTCCACCAATATAACTACATCATCGCCACATTCAAAGGCAGAAGACATCTGTGCGGTAGGAAAGATTTACTCACATTCTCGCTCTATCAAATGCAAAACCAGCAAATATCTTGTGACTCCAACGCAACAGGCAAAGTGTTGAGTGGAACCACATACAGATTTTGTCCAACGATATATCATAGAGTACTATAACAACCCCTCACAGTGATGGATGCTGTACCAAAAACCTCAACGGCCACTCAATGGACAACTGAGCAGAAGGATGCTGTTTTTGTCTAATATACTTCTCTCTCCAATGCGATACACAATCTTTGCAGAAAATGAAGAACACATTCTGACAGCAACGCAATGGGCAAAAGTCCAACCTTTGGAGAAAGACTGCATCCCGTTTTTGTCCAATGATATATCACAGTGTACTATAGCAGCTGGAGTAACAGACAATGATCGATGCTTTATCAAAAACTTTCTCAGTCAGATACTGGAAAATGGGACTAAATAACTCTGGTTTTGCTAAATATACTTCTACCATGACAATCACGGGTGGGTTTCAAATTTTTTTACTACCGGTTCTGTGGGTGTGGCTTGGTGGACGTGGCAAGGCTTGGTGGGTGTGGCTTGGTGGGCATGGCAGGGGGAAGAATATTGTAAAATCTCTATACCCACCCCACTCCAGGGGAAAGATCCTGTAAAATCTCCATTCCCACCCCACTCCAGGGGAAGGATACTGTAAAATTTCCATTCCCATCCTACTCCAGGGGAAGGTTCCATTCCCATCCTACTCCAGGGGAAGGTTACTGCAAGATCCCCATTTCCTCCCGATCAGCTGGGACTCGGGAGGCAGAGAATAGATGGGGACGGGGACAGTCAGAGGTGGTTTTTACCGGTTCTCTGAACTATTCAAAATTTCCGCTACAGGTTCTCCAGAACTGGTCAGAACCTGCAGGACAACACCTCTGAAGACAGTACACAGTCACCACATTCAAAGGCACAAGGAAACCTTGCTGTACAAAGAGTTTACTCGCTCTATTACAACATCAAAGGCAAAACCAACAACAGATTTGTTGTGACTGCAATGCAGCAGGCAAAAGTCAAAGGTTTGAGCAAAACTACAACCAGATTTTGTCCAATGATATATCACAGTGTACGGTGGTAGTGGTTGGAGCTCACAGTGATGGATGCTCTATCAAAAACTTTCACAGTCTAACCCTGGACAACGGGACTAAATAAAACTGTTTTCACTAACAATATGTCTTCCACCAATAGAGAACACAGTCATCACAATCATATGCAGAAGAGACCTTAGCCTGCAACCGGAACACATATAAACTTTGATAGATAAATATGTAAGTGTCTTTCACAATCTAAATTAGGTGCCTTAGTTTTTTCTTGGTAAAAACAGCATATTTGGACACAAATTCACAAAAGAGGCATGACTGGACGCCACTTTTTCAGCCGATGTTTGAAATATTCCTAAAAATGTCCACTTCAAAAATATCACTGAGCTTTTGATAGAGATTCATTAAAGCACTTTAAGTCTTGTGGACTTCAACCAACAACATTAGATTATATGATTTAGAGTTCCCAGGTTGGAAAAAAATTGTGTTATGGGCTTCTATGAGCTGCATGTCAGTAATAATGAAAGATGACCATGATGGATTAAGAGGCTGTATGTTCATTTTGAGAATCGTATCCCGGGCAACCAGGTGTCAAAGTCTACTTGTCTTGGACAACGCTCATATTTCAGCGGTATCTCGTTACACCATCTGCAAAATCAGGGTGCACATACTATCATTAGTGGCCCCAAGGATGTATGCTATACGAAGAGTTCTGCTTTGACTCATGTTATTAATGATATCAAACGCAACACCAGCAAATATCTCTTGACTCTAAAAAATGCGCAAAATTCAACGTTTTCAAGAGAACAATGTTCAGATTTTGACCAATGATATATCACAGTGTACTACAATTACGATTCATCATGATGGAAGCTGTGTCAAAAACATCCCCAGCCTCACAATGGACAATTGTACAAAAGGATGCAGTTTTAGCAAAATATACTTCATCCACCAACGTAATACATGAAGTCTTTGCAAAAGTTGAAGGATGGCTTGTGGCTCCTGTGCAATGGGCAAAAAGTGAAAATTTTGAACCGAACTGCATCCCGTTCCTGTCTAACGATATAAGTCAAAATTTTGAACAGAAATGCATCCGGTTCTTGTCAAATGATATATCACCGTGTACTATAGCAGCTGGGTTGGGGGTACACGATGATGAAAGCTTTATCAAAAACGTCCTTAGTCTGTCCCTGGACAACAGGATTAAATAATGCTACTTTTGGCTAAATATACCTCTTCCAACAATATTGTACACCATCACCAGATTCAAAGCCGGACGATACCTTTCCTGGATGAAGAATTTACTCACATTACTGCCCTATCAAATGCAAAACCAGCAAATAGTTTGTGACTCCGATGCCAAAGGCAAAGTGCTGAGTAGAACTGCATACAGATTTTGTCAAATGATGTATCACAGTGCACTATAGCGGGGGGGACTCACAGTGATGGATGGTCTATCAAAAACTTTCTCTGTCAGTCACTGGGCAATCGGATTAAATAATGCTACTTTTCCTAAATAAACTTCTCCTACAACATAGGACACAGTCACCACATTCAAAGGTAGAAGACACCTTTGCTGTAAGAAGAGGCTGCCTGCAACATTACCACATCAAAGGCGAAACTAGCAAACATCTTGTGCCTCCAACACAACAGGCGAAATTCAAATCTGGACTACATCCCGTTCTTGTCCAATGATATGTCACTGTGTACCCTGGCAACTGGTACTCACAATGATGAACGCCCTATCAAAAACTTTCTCAGTCGGTCACTGGAGAATGGGACTAAATAAAGCTGCTTTTGCTAAATGTACTTCTTCCCACGTATGGCAAAAGTCCAACTTTTGGAGAAAGACTGCATCCCGTTCTTGTCCGATGATATATCACAGTGTACTATAGCAGCTGGAGTAGTGCATAATGATCGATGCTCTATCAAAAACTTTCTCAGTCGGTCACTGGAAAATCGGACTAAGTAATGCTTTATTTAGTCCCTTACTGTACGAAGAGTTTACTCACTCTATTACCACATCAAAGGCAAAACCAACAACAGATTTGTTGTGACTGCAATGCAGCAGGCAAAAGTCAAAGGTTTGAGCAAAACTACAACCAGATTTTGTCCAATGATATATCACAGTGTACGGTGGTAGTAATTGGGGCTCACAGTGATGGATGCTCTATCAAAAACTTTCTCAGTCTAACCCTGGACAACGGGACTAAATAGCACTCTTTTCGCTAACAATATGTTTTCCACCAATAGAGAACACAGTCATCACAATCATATGCAGAAGAGACCTTAGCCTGCAACGGGAACATATATGAACTTCGATAGATAGATAAATATGTAAGTGCCTTTAACATTCTAAATTAAGTGCCTTAGTTTTTTCTTGGTAAAAACAGCATATTTGGACACGAATTCCCAAAAGAGGCATGACTGGACTCCACTTTTTCAGCCCATGTTTGAAATATCCTAAAAATGTCCACATCAAAAATATCACTGAGCTTTCGATAGAGATTCATTATAACACTTTAAGTCTAGTGGACTTCAACCCACAACATTACATGACATGATTTAGAGTTCCCAGGTTGGAGAAAAATTGCGTTATAGGCTTCTATGAGCTGCATGTCAGTAAAAAGGAAAGTGGACCACGACAGATTAAGAGGCTTTATGTTCATTTTGAGAATCGTATCCCGGGTAACCAGGTGTCAAAGTCTACTTGTCTTGGACAACACTCATATTTCAACAGTATCTCATTACAACATCTGGAAAATCAGGGTGCACATACTATCATTAGTGGCCCCAAGGATGTATGATATACGAAGACTCATGTTATTAATGATATCAAACGCAACACCAGCAATTATCTCCTGACTCTTAAAAAATGTGCAAAATTCAACGTTTTCAAGAGAGCATTGTGCAGCTTTTGTCCAATGATATATCACAGTGTACTATAATTACGATTCACAATGATGGAAGCTGTGTCAAAAACATCCCCAGCCTCACAATGGACAATTGTACAAAAGGATGCAGTTTTAGCTAAATATACTTCATCCACCAACGTAATACATGAAGTCTTTGCAAAAGTTGAAGGATGGCTTGTGACTCCTGTGCAATGGGCAAAAAGTCAAAATTTTGAACCGAAATGCATCCCGTTCCTGTCTAACGATATAAGTCAAAATTTTGAACAGAAATGTATCCGGTTCTTGTCAAATGATATATCACCGTGTACTATAGCAGCTGGGGGGGGGGGTACACGATGATGAATGCTTTATCAAAAACGTCCTTAGTCTGTCCCTGGACAATGGGATTAAATAATGCTACTTTTGGCTAAATATATCTCTTCCAACAATATTGTACACCATCACCAGATTCAAAGCCAGACGATACCTTTGCTTGATGAAGAATTTACTCACATTATGGCTCTATCAAATGCAAAACCAGCAAATAGTTTGTGACTTCGATGCCAAAGGCAAAGTGCTGAGTAGAACTGCATACAGATTTTGTCAAATGATGTATCACAGTGCACTATAGCGGGGGGAACTCACAGTGATGGATGGTCTATCAAAAACTTTCTCGGTCGGTCACTGGGCAATCGGATTAAATAATGCTACTCTTCCTAAATATATTTCTCCTACAACATAGGACACAGTCACCACATTCAAAGGTAGAAGACACCTTTGCTGTAAGAAGCGGCTGCCTGCATCGTTACCACATTGAAGGTGAAACTAGCAAACATCTTGTGCTTCCAACACAACAGGAGAAATTCAAATCAGGACTACATCCCGTTCTTGTCCAATGATATGTCACGGTGTACTCTAGCAACTGGGACTCACAATGATGAACGCCCTATCAAAAACTTTCTCAGCCTGTCACTGGACAATGGGACTAAATAAAGCTGCTTTTGCTAAATGTAGTTCTTCCTATGTAGTTTCCATCAAAACCTTCCACAGACTCTCAACTATATATACTTCTTTAGCAAAGTACACTTCTTCCACCAAAGTAATATATACAGCAGTGGTGAAATACAATTTTTTTAACTACCAGTTCTGTGGGTGTGGCTTGGTGGGCATAGCAGGGAAAGGATCCTGCAAAGTCTCCATTCCTGTCCCACTCCAGGTGAAGGATCTTACAAAATCTCCATTCCCTCCCCACTCCTGGGGCCAGCCAGAGGTGGCATTTGGCAGTTCTCCAAACTAATCAAAATTTCCGCTACCAGTTCTCCGAATGACTCAAAATTTCCGCTACCGGTTCTCCAGAACCTGTCAGAACCTGATGGATTTCAGCCCGGATACACAGTCTTTGCAGCAATGGAAGAATGCCTTGTGACTCCAATGCAAAAGTCCAAAATCAAAGTTTTGAACAGAACTGCATCCTATTCTTGTCCAATGATATATCACGGTGTACTATGGCAGTGGGGACTCACAATGATGGATGCCCTATCAAAAACTTTCTCAGCCTGTCACTGGACAATGGGACTAAGTAATGCTGCTTTTGCTAAATATACTTCTTCCACCAATATAAGTACATCATCGCCACATTCAAAGGCAGAAGACATCTGTGCGGTAGGAAAGATTTACTCACATTCTCGCTCTATCAAATGCAAAACCAGCAAATATCTTTTGACTCCAACGCAACAGGCAAAGTGTTGAGTGGAACCACATACAGATTTTGTCCAACGTTATATCGTAGTGTACTATAGCAACCCCTCACAGTGATAGATGCTGTACCAAAAACCTCAATGGCCACTCAATGGACAACTGAACAGAAGGATGCTGTTTTTGTCTAATATACTTCTCTCTCCAATGCGATACACAATCTTTGCAGAAAATGACGAACACATTCTGACTGCAATGCAATGGGCAAAAGTCCAACCTTTGGAGAAAGACTGCATCCCGTTCTTGTCCAATGATATATCACAGTGTACTATAGCAGCTGGAGTATCACACAATGATCGATGCTCTATCAAAAACTTTCTCAGTCAGATACTGGAAAATGGGACTAAATAATGCTGGTTTTGCTAAATATACCTCTACCACGACAGTCACGGGTGGGTTTCAATTTTTTTTACTACCGGTTCTGTGGGTGTGGCTTGGTGGACGTGGCAAGGCTTGGTGGGCGTGGCTTGGTGGGCATGGCAGGGGGAAGAATATTGTAAAATCTCTATACCCACCCCACTCCAGGGGAAAGATCCTGTAAAATCTCCATTCCCACCCCACTCCAGGGGAAAGATCCTGTAAAATTTCCATTCCCATCCCACTCCAGGGGTAGGTTACTGTAAGATCCCCATTTCCTCCCGATCAGCTGGGACTCGGGAGGCAGAGAATAGATGGGGATGGGGCCAGTCAGAGGTGGTTTTTACCGGTTCTCTGAACTATTGAAAATTTCCGCTACAGGTTCTCCAGAACTGGTCAGAACCTGCAGGACAACACCTCTGAAGACAGTACACAATCACCACATTCAAAGGCAGAAGGAAACCTTGCTGTACAAAGAGTTTACTCGCTCCATTACCACATCAAAACCAACAACAGATTTGTTGCGACTGCAACGCAACAGGGAAAAGTCAAAAATTTGAGCAAAACTACAACTAGATTTTGTCCAATGATATATCACAGTGTATAGTGGTAGTGGTTGGATCTCACAGTGATGAATGCTCTATCAAAAACTTTCTCAGTCTAACCCTGGACAACGGGACTAAATAAAACTGTTTTCACTAACAATATGTCTTCCACCAATAGAGAACACAGTCATCACAATCATATGCAGAAGAGAGCTTAGCCTGCGATGGGAACATATATGGACTTTGATAGATAGATAAAGATGTTAGAGTCTTTCACATTCTAAATTAGGTGCCTTAGTTTTTTCTTGGTAAAAACAACATATTTGGACATGAATTCCCAAAAGAGGCAGGACTGGACGCCACTTTTTCAGCCCATGTTTGAAATATCCTAAAAATGTCCACTTCAAAAATATCACTGAGCTTTTGATAGAGATTCATTATAGCACTTTAAGTCTGGTGGACTTCAACCCGCAACATTAGATTATATGATTTAGAGTTCCCAGGTTGGAGAAAAATTGTGTTATAGGCTTCTATGAGCTGCATGTTAGTAAAAATGAAAGAGGACCATGACGGATTAAGAGGCTGTATGGTCATTTTGAGAATCGAATCCCGGGCAACCAGGTGTCAAATCTACTTCTCTTGGACAACACTCATATTTCAGTGGTATCTCATTACAACATCTGCAAAATCAGGGTGCACATACTATCATTAGTGGCCCCAAGGATGTATGCTATACGAAGAGTTCTGCTTCGACTCCTGTTATTAATGGTATCAAACGCAACACCAGCAAATATCTCCTGACTCTTAAAAAATGCGCAAAATTCGACGTTTTCAAGAGAGCAATGTGGAGCTTTTGTCCAATGATATATCACAGTGTACTATAATTACGATTCATCATGATGGAAGCTGTGTCAAAAACATCCCCAGCCTCACAATGGACAATTGTACAAAAGGATGCAGTTTTAGCTAAATATACTTCATCCACCAACGTAATACATGAAGTCTTTGCAAAAGTTGAAGGATGGCTTGTGGCTCCTGTGCAATGGGCAAAAAGTCAAAATTTTGAACCGAACTGCATCCCGTTCCTGTCTAACGATATAAGTCAAAATTTGGAACAGAAATGCATCCGGTTCTTGTCAAATGATATATCACCGTGTACTATAGCAGCTGGGGGGGGGGGTACACGATGATGAATGCTTTATCAAAAACTTCCTTAGTCTGTCCCTGGACAATGGGATTAAATAATGCTACTTTTCCCTAAATATACCTCTTCCAACAATATTGTACACCATCACCAGATTCAAAGCCAGAAGATACCTTTGCTGGATGAAGAATTTACTCACATTATTGCTCTATCAAATGCAAAACCAGCAAATAGTTTGTGACTTCGATGCCAAAGGCAAAGTGCTGAGTAGAACTGCATACAGATTTTGTCAAATGATGTATCACAGTGCACTATAGCGGGGGGAACTCACAGTGATGGATGGTCTATCAAAAACTTTCTCGGTCGGTCACTGGGCAATCGGATTAAATAATGCTACTCTTCCTAAATATATTTCTCCTACAACATAGGACACAGTCACCACATTCAAAGGTAGGGCATGGCAGGGAAAGGATCCTGCAAAATCTCCATTCCCTCACCACTCCTGGGGCCAGCCAGAGGTGGCATTTGACAGTTCTCCGAACTAATCAAAATTTCCGCTACCAGTTCTCCGAATGACTCAAAATTTCCGCTACCGGTTCTCCAGAACCAGTCAGAACCTGCTGGATTTCACCCCAGATACACAGTTTTTGCAGCAATGGAAGAATGCCTTGTGACTCCAATGCAAAAGTCCAAAATCAAAGTTTTGAACAGAACTGCATCCTATTCTTGTCCAATGATATATCACGGTGTACTATGGCAGTGGGGACTCACAATGATGGATGCCCTATCAAAAACTTGCGCAGCCTGTCACTGGACAATGGGACTAAGTAATGCTGCTTTTGCTAAATATACTTCTTCCACCAATATAAGTACATTGTCACCACATTCAAAGGCAGAAGACATCTGTGCGGTAGGAAAGATTTACTCACATTCTTGCTCTATCAAATGCAAAACCAGCAAATATCAACGCAACAGGCAAAGTGTTGAGTGGAACCACACACAGATTTTGTCCAACGATATATCATAGTGTACTATAACAACCCCTCACAGTGATGGATGCTGTACCAAAAACCTCAACGGCCACTCAATGGACAACTGAACAGAAGGATGCTGTTTTTGTCTAATATACTTCTCTCTCCAATGCGATACACAATCTTTGCAGAAAATGAAGAACACATTCTGACTGCAACGCAATGGGCAAAAGTCCAACTTTTGGAGAAAGACCTCATCCCGTTCTTGTCCAATGATATATCACAGTGTACTCTAGCAGCTGGAGTATCACACAATGATCGATGCTCTATCAAAAACTTTCTCAGTCGGTCACTGGAAAATGGGACTAAATAACGCTGGTTTTGCTAAATATTCTTCTCCTACCACGTCAGTCAGTGGTGGGTTTCAATTTTTTTTACTACCGGTTCTGTGGGTGTGGCTTGGTGGACGTGGCAAGGCTTGGTGGGCGTGGCTTGGTGGGCATGGCAGGGGGAAGAATATTGTAAAATCTCTATACCCAACCCACTCCAGGGGAAGGATACTGTAAAATTTCCATTCCCACCCCACTCCAGGGGAAAGATCCTGTAAAATTTCCATTTCCATCCCACTCCGGGGGAAGGTTACTGTAAGATCCCCATTTCCTCCCGATCAGCTGGGACTCGGGAGGCAGAGAATAGATGGGGACAGGAACAGTCAGAGGTGGTTTTTACCGGCTCTCCAAATTACTCATAATTTCTGCTACAGGTTCTCCAGAATTGGTCAGAACCTGCAGGACAACACCTCTGAAGACAGTACACAATCACCACATTCAAAGGCAGAAGGAAACCTTGCTGTGCAAAGAATTTACTCACTCTATTACAACATCAAACGCAAAACCAACAACAGATTTCTTGTGAGTGCAACGCAACGGGCAAAAGTCAAAGATTTGAGCAAAACTACAACCAGTTTTTGTCCAATGATATATCACAGTGTACGCTGGTAGTGGTTGGAGCTCACAGTGATGAATGCTCTATCAAAAACTTTCTCAGTCTAACCCTGGACAACGGGACTAAATAAAACTGTTTTCACTAACAATATGTCTTCCACCAATAGAGGACACAGTCATCACAATCATATGCAGAAGAGACCTTAGCCTGCAACTGGAACACATATAAACTTTGATAGATAAATATTGAAAGGTCTTTAACATTCTAAATTAGGTGCCTTAGTTTTTTCTTGATAAAAACAGCGTATTTGGACACGAATTCCCAAAAGAGGCAGGACTGGACGCTACTTTTTCAGCCCATGTTTGAAATATTCCTAAAAATGTCCACTTCAAAAATATCACTGAGCTTTTGATAGAGATTCATTATAGCACTTTAAGTCTTGTGGACTTTAACCGACAACATTAGATTATATGATTTAGAGTTCCCAGGTTGGAGAAAAATTGTGTTATAGGCTTCTATGAGCTGCATGTCAGTAAAAATGAAAGATGACCATGACAGATTAAGAGGCTGTATGTTCATTTTGAGAATCGTATCCCGGGTAACCAGGTGTCAAAGTCTACTTGTCTTGGACAAGACTCATATTTCAGTGGTATCTCGTTACACCATCTGGAAAATCAGGGTGCACATACTATCATTAGTGGCCCCAAGGATGTATGCTATACAAAGAGTTCTGCTTTGACTCATGTTATTAATGATATCAAATGCAACACTAGCAAATATCTCTTGACTCTAAAAAATGCGCAAAATTCAATGTTTTCAAGAGAACAATGTTCAGATTTTGACCAATGATATATCACAGTGTACTATAACTACGATTCACAATGATGGATGCTGTGTCAAAAACATCCCCAGCCTCACAATGGACAATTGTACAAAAGATGCAGTTTTAGCGAAATATACTTCATCCACCAACGTAATACATGAAGTCTTTGCAAAAGTTGAAGGATGGCTTGTGACTCCAGCGCAATCGGCAAAAAGTGAAAATTTTGAACCGAACTGCATCCTGTTCCTATCTAACGATATAAGTCAAAATTTTGAACAGAAATGCATCCGGTTCTTATCAAATGATATATCACCGTGTACTATAGCAGCTGGGGGGGTACACGATGATGAATGCTTTATCAAAAACTTCCTTAGTCTGTCCCTGGACAACGGGATTAAATAATGCTACTTTGGGCTAAATATACCTCTTCCAACAATATTGTACACCATCACCAGATTCAAAGCCAGACGATACCTTTGCTGGATGAAGAATTTACTCATATTATGGCTCTATCAAATGCAAAACCAGCAAATAGTTTGTGACTCCGATGCCAAAGACAAAGTGTTGAGTAGAACTGCATACAGATTTTGTCAAATGATGTATCACAGTGCACTACAGTGGGAGTGTCTCACAGTGATGGATGGTCTATCAAAAACTTTCTCGGTCGGTCACTGGGCAATCGGGTTAAATAATGCTACTCTTCCTAAATAAACTTCTCCTACAACATAGGACACAGTCACCACATTCAAAGGTAGAAGACACCTTTGCTGTAAGAAGAGGCTGCCTGCATCATTACCACCTCGAAGGCGAAACTAGCAAACATCTTGTGCCTCCAACACAAGAGAAATTCAAATCAGGACTACATCCCGTTCTTGTCCAATGATATATCATGGTGTACTCTAGCAACTGGTACTCACAATGATGAACGCCCTATCAAAAACTTTCTCAATCAGTCACTGGATAATGGGACTAAATAAAGCTGCTTTTGCTAAATATAGTTCTGCCGATGTAGTTTCCATCAAAACCTTCCACAGACTCTCAACTATATATACTTCTTTAGCGAAATACACTTCTTCCACCAAAGTAATATATACAGCAGTGGTGAAATACAATTTTTTTTCACTATCAGTTCTGTGGGTGTGGCTTGGTGGGCATGGCAGGGAAAGGGTCCTGCAAAATCTCCATTCCCACCCCACCTTGGAGCCAGCCAAAGTTCGCATTTGACAATTCTCCGAACTAATCAAAATTTCCGCTACCAGTTCTCTGAATGGCTCAAAATTTCCGCTACCAGTTCTCCAGAACCTGTCAGAACCTGATGGATTTCAGCCCGGATACACAGTCTTTGCAGCAATGGAAGAATGCCTTGTGACTCCAATGCAAAAGTCCAAAATCAAAGTTTTGAACAGAACTGCATCCTATTCTTGTCCAATGATATATCACGGTGTACTATGGCAGTGGGGACTCACAATGATGGATGCCCTATCAAAAACTTTCTCAGCCGGTCACTGGACAATGGGACTAAATAAAGCTGCTTTTGCTAAATATACTTCTTCCACCAATATAACTACATCATCGCCACATTCAAAGGCAGAAGACATCTGTGCGGTAGGAAAGATTTACTCACATTCTTGCTCTATCAAATGCAAAACCAGCAAATATCTTGTGACTCCAACGCAACAGGCAAAGTGTTGAGTGGAACCACATACAGATTTTGTCCAACGATATATCATAGTGTACTATAGCAACCCCTCACAGTGATGGATGCTGTACCAAAAACCTCAACGGCCACTCAATGGACAACTGAACAGAAGGATGCTGTTTTTGTCTAATATACTTCTCCCTCCAATGCGATACACAATCTTTGCAGAAAATGAAGAACACATTCTGACAGCAACGCAATGGGCAAAAGTCCAACCTTTGGGGAAAGACTGCATCCCGTTTGGGTCCAATGATATATCACAGTGTACTCTAGTGGCTGGAGTAACACACAATGAGCAATGCTCTATCAAAAACTTTCTCAGTCGGTCACTGGAAAATGGGACTAAATAACGCTGGTTTTGCTAAATATACTTCTCCTACCACGACTGTCAGTGGTGGGTTTCAAATTTTTTTACTACTGGTTCTGAAGGTGTGGCTTGGTGGGCGTGGCAACGCTTGGTGGGCGTGGCTTGGTGGGCATGGCAGGGGGAAGGGTCCTGTAAAATCTCCATTCCCTCCCCACTCCAGGGGAAGGTTAGTGCAAAATCCCCATTTCCTCCCGATCAGCTGGGACTCGGGAGGCAGAGAATAGATGGGGACAGGGACAGTCAGAGGTGGTTTTTACCGGTTCTCTGAACTATTCAAAATTTCCGCTACAGGTTCTCCAGAACTGGTCAGAACCTGCAGGACAACACCTCTGAAGACAGTACACAATCACCACATTCAAAGGCAGAAGGAAACCTTGCTGTACAAAGAGTTTACTCGCTCTATTACAACATCAAAGGCAAAACCAACAACAGATTTGTTGTGACTGCAATGCAGCAGGCAAAAGTCAAAGGTTTGAGCAAAACTACAACCAGATTTTGTCCAATGATATATCACAGTGTACGGTGGTAGTGGTTGGAGCTCACAGTGATGGATGCTCTATCAAAAACTTTCTCAGTCTAACCCTGGACAACGGGACTAAATAACACTGTTTTCACTAACAATATGTCTTCCACCAATACAGGACACAGTATTCACAATCAAATGCAGAAGAGCCCTTAGCCTGCGACTGGAACATATGTAAACTTGGATAGATAAATATGTAAGTGTCTTTCACATTCTAAATTAGGTGCCTTAGTTTTTTCTTCGTAAAAACAGCATATTTGGACACGAATTCCCAAAAGAGGCAGGACTGGACTCAGCTTTTTCAGCCCATGTTTGAAATATCCTAAAAATGTCCACATCAAAAATATCACTGAGCTTTTGATAGAGATTCATTATAGCACTTTAAGTCGTGTGGACTTCAACCGACAACATTAGATTATATGATTTAGAGTTCCCAGGTTGGAGAAAATTGCGTTATAGGCTTCTATGAGCTGCATGTCAGTAATAATGAAAGATGACCATGACGGATTAAGAGGCTGTATGTTCATTTTGAGAATCGTATCCCGGGCAACCAGGTGTCAAAGTCTACTTGTTTTGGACAACACTCATATTTCAGCGGTATCTCATTACACCATCTGCAAAATTAGGGTGCACATACTATCATTAGTGGCCCCAAGGATGTATGCTATACGAAGAGTTCTGCTTCGACTCATGTTATTAATGATATCAAATGCAACTCCAGCAAATATCTCCTGACTCTTAAAAAATGCGCAAAATTCAACGTTTTCAAGAGAACAATGTTCAGATTTTCTCCAATGATATATCACAGTGTACTATAACTACGATTCACAATGATGGATGCTGTGTCAAAAACATCCCCAGCCTCACAATGGACAATTGTACAAAAGATGCAGTTTTAGCTAAATATACTTCATCCACCAACGTAATACATGAAGTCTTTGCAAAAGTTGAAGGATGGCTTGTGACTCCAGCGCAATGGGCAAAAAGTCAAAATTTTGAACCGAACTGCATCCCGTTCCTGTCTAACGATATAAGTCAAAATTTGGAAAAGAAATGAATCCGGTTCTTGTCAAATGATATATCACCGTTTACTATAGCAGCTGGGGGGGGTACACGATGATGAATGCTTTATCAAAAACTTCCTTAGTCTGTCCCTGGACAACAGGATTAAATAATGCTACTTTTGGCTAAATATACCTCTTCCAACAATATTGTACACCATCACCAGATTCAAAGCCAGAAGATACCTTTGCTGGATGAAGAAATAACTCACATTACTGCCCTATCAAATGCAAAACCAGCAAATAGTTTGTGACTCCGATGCCAAAGGCAAAGTGTTGAGTAGAACTGCATACAGATTTTGTCAAATGATGTATCACAGTGCACTACAGTGGGGGTATCTCACAGTGATGGATGGTCTATCAAAAACTTTCTCGGTCGGTCACTGGGCAATCGGATTAAATAATGCTACTCTTCCTAAATATACTTCTCCTACAACATAGGACACAGTCACCACATTCAAAGGTAGAAGACACCTTTGCTGTAAGAAGAGGCTGCCTGCATCATTACCACATCAAAGGCGAAACTAGCAAACATCTTGTGCTTCCAACACAACAGGAGAAATTCAAATCAGGACTACATCCCGTTCTTGTCCAATGATATGTCACGGTGTACTCTAGCAACTGGGACTCACAATGATGAACGCCCTATCAAAAACTTTCTCAGCCTGTCACTGGACAATGGGATTAAATAAAGCTGCTTTTGCTAAATGTAATTCTTCCTATGTAGTTTCCATCAAAACCTTCCACAGACTCTCAACTATATATACTTCTTTAGCGAAATACACTTCTTCCACCAAAGTAATATATACAGCAGTGGTAAAATACAATTTTTTTTAACTACCAATTCTGTGGGTGTGGCTTGGTGGGCATGGCAGGGAAAGGATCCTGCAAAGTCTCCATTCCTGCCCCACTCCAGGCGAAGGATCCTACAAAATCTCCATTCCCTCCCCACTCCTGGGGCCAGCCAGAGGTGGCATTTGGCAGTTCTCCAAACTAATCAAAATTTCCGCTACCAGTTCTCCGAATGACTCAAAATTTCCGCTACCGGTTCTCCAGAACCTGTCAGAACCTGCTGGATTTCACCCCAGATACACAGTCTTTGCAGCAATGGAAGAATGCCTTGTGACTCCAATGCAAAAGTCCAAAATCAAGGTTTTGAACAGAACTGCATCCTATTCTTGTCCAATGATATATCACGGTGTACTATGGCAGTGGGGACTCACAATGATGGATGCCCTATCAAAAACTTTCTCAGCCTGTCACTGGACAATGGGACTAAGTAATGCTGCTTTTGCTAAATATACTTCTTCCACCAATATAACTACATCATCGCCACATTCAAAGGCAGAAGACATCTGTGCGGTAGGAAAGATTTACTCACATTCTCGCTCTATCAAATGCAAAACCAGCAAATATCTTGTGACTCCAACGCAACAGGCAAAGTGTTGAGTGGAACCACATACAGATTTTGTCCAACGATATATCATAGAGTACTATAACAACCCCTCACAGTGATGGATGCTGTACCAAAAACCTCAACGGCCACTCAATGGACAACTGAGCAGAAGGATGCTGTTTTTGTCTAATATACTTCTCTCTCCAATGCGATACACAATCTTTGCAGAAAATGAAGAACACATTCTGACAGCAACGCAATGGGCAAAAGTCCAACCTTTGGAGAAAGACTGCATCCCGTTTTTGTCCAATGATATATCACAGTGTACTATAGCAGCTGGAGTAACAGACAATGATCGATGCTTTATCAAAAACTTTCTCAGTCAGATACTGGAAAATGGGACTAAATAACTCTGGTTTTGCTAAATATACTTCTACCATGACAATCACGGGTGGGTTTCAAATTTTTTTACTACCGGTTCTGTGGGTGTGGCTTGGTGGACGTGGCAAGGCTTGGTGGGTGTGGCTTGGTGGGCATGGCAGGGGGAAGAATATTGTAAAATCTCTATACCCACCCCACTCCAGGGGAAAGATCCTGTAAAATCTCCATTCCCACCCCACTCCAGGGGAAGGATACTGTAAAATTTCCATTCCCATCCTACTCCAGGGGAAGGTTCCATTCCCATCCTACTCCAGGGGAAGGTTACTGCAAGATCCCCATTTCCTCCCGATCAGCTGGGACTCGGGAGGCAGAGAATAGATGGGGACGGGGACAGTCAGAGGTGGTTTTTACCGGTTCTCTGAACTATTCAAAATTTCCGCTACAGGTTCTCCAGAACTGGTCAGAACCTGCAGGACAACACCTCTGAAGACAGTACACAGTCACCACATTCAAAGGCACAAGGAAACCTTGCTGTACAAAGAGTTTACTCGCTCTATTACAACATCAAAGGCAAAACCAACAACAGATTTGTTGTGACTGCAATGCAGCAGGCAAAAGTCAAAGGTTTGAGCAAAACTACAACCAGATTTTGTCCAATGATATATCACAGTGTACGGTGGTAGTGGTTGGAGCTCACAGTGATGGATGCTCTATCAAAAACTTTCACAGTCTAACCCTGGACAACGGGACTAAATAAAACTGTTTTCACTAACAATATGTCTTCCACCAATAGAGAACACAGTCATCACAATCATATGCAGAAGAGACCTTAGCCTGCAACCGGAACACATATAAACTTTGATAGATAAATATGTAAGTGTCTTTCACAATCTAAATTAGGTGCCTTAGTTTTTTCTTGGTAAAAACAGCATATTTGGACACGAATTCACAAAAGAGGCATGACTGGACTCCACTTTTTCAGCCCATCTTTGAAATATCCTAAAAATGTCCACTTCAAAAATATCACTGAGCTTTTGATAGAGATTCATTATAGCACTTTAAGTCTTGTGGACTTCAACCGACAACATTACGTTACATGATTTAGAGTTCCCAGGTTGGAGAAAAATTGTGTTATAGGCTTCTATGAGCTGAATGTCAGTAAAAATGAAAGATGACCATGACAGATTAAGAGGCTGTATGTTCATTTTGAGAATCATATCCCGGGCAACCAGGTGTCAAATCTACTTGTCTTGGACAACAGTCATATTTCAGCGGTATCTCATTACAACATCTGCAAAATTAGGGTGGACATACTATCATTAGTGGCCCCAAGGATGTATGCTATACGAAGAGTTCTGCTTTGACTCATGTTATTAATGATATCAAACGCAACACCAGCAAATATCTCCTGACTCTTAAAAAATGCGCAAAATTCAATGTTTTCAAGAGAACAATGTTCAGATTTTGACCAATGATATATCACAGTGTACTACAATTACGATTCATCATGATGGAAGCTGTGTCAAAAACATCCCCAGCCTCACAATGGACAATTGTACAAAAGGATGCAGTTTTAGCAAAATATACTTCTCCACCAACGTAATACATGAAGTCTTTGCAAAAGTTGAAGGATGGCTTGTGGCTCCAGTGCAATGGGCAAAAAGTGAAAATTTTGAACCGAACTGCATCCCGTTCCTGTCTAACGATATAAGTCAAAATTTTGAACAGAAATGCATCCTGTTCTTGTCAAATGATATATCACCGTGTACTATAGTAGCTGTGGGGGGGGGGGGTACACGATGATGAATGCTTTATCAAAAACTTCCTTAGTCTGTCCCTGGACAACAGGATTAAATAATGCTACTTTTTTCTAAATATACCTCTTCCAACAATATTGTACACCATCACCAGATTCAAAGCCAGAAGATACCTTTGCTGGATGAAGAAATAACTCACATTATGGCTCTATCAAATGCAAAACCAGCAAATAGTTTGTGACTCCGATGCCAAAGGCAAAGTGTTGAGTAGAACTGCATACAGATTTTGTCAAATGATGTATCACAGTGCACTATAGCGGGGGGAACTCACAGTGATGGATGGTCTATCAAAAACTTTCTCGGTCGGTCACTGGGCAATCGGATTAAATAATGCTACTCTTCCTAAATATACTTCTCCTACAACATAGGACACAGTCACCACATTCAAAGGTAGAAGACACCTTTGCTGTAAGAAGCGGCTGCCTGCATCATTACCACATTGAAGGTGAAACTAGCAAACATCTTGTGCTTCCAACACAACAGGAGAAATTCAAATCAGGACAACATCCCGTTCTTGTCCAATGATATGTCACGGTGTACTCTGGCAGCTGGTACTCACAATGATGAACGCCCTATCAAAAACTTTCTCAATCAGTCACTGGACAATGGGACTAAATAAAGCTGCTTTTGCTAAATGTAGTTCTTCCTATGTAGTTTCCATCAAAACCTTCCACAGACTCTCAACTATATATACTTCTTTAGCAAAGTACACTTCTTCCACCAAAGTAATATATACAGCAGTGGTGAAATACAATTTTTTTTCACTACCAGTTCTGTGGGTGTGGCTTGGTAGGCATGGCAGGGAGAGGATCCTGCAAAATCTCCATTCCCGCCCCACTCCAGGGGAAGGATCCTACAAAATCTCCATTCCCTCCCCACTCCTGGGGCCAGACAGAGGTGGCATTTGACAGTTCTCCGAACTAATCAAAATTTCCGCTACTGGTTCTCCGAATGGCTCAAAATTTCCGCTACCGGTTCTCCAGAACCGGTCGGAACCTGATGGATTTCAGCCCGGATACACAGTCTTTGCAGCAATGGAGGAATGCCTTGTGACTCCAATGCAAAAGTCCAAAATCAAAGTTTTGAACAGAACTGCATCCTATTCTTGTCCAATGATATATCACGGTGTACTATGGCAGTGGGGACTCACAATGATGGATGCCCTATCAAAAACTTGCGCAGCCTGTCACTGGACAATGGGACTAAATAAAGCTGCTTTTGCTAAATGTACTTCTTCCACCAATATAACTACATCATCGCCACATTCAAAGGCAGAAGACATCTGTGCGGTAGGAAAGATTTACTCACATTCTTGCTCTATCAAATGCAAAACCAGCAAATATCAACGCAACAGGCAAAGTGTTGAGTGGAACCAGATACAGATTTTGTCCAACGATATATCATAGTGTACTATAGCAACCCCTCACAGTGATGGATGCTGTACCAAAAACCTCAACGGCCACTCAATGGACAACTGAACAGAAGGATGCTGTTTTTGTCTAATATACTTCTCTCTCCAATGCGATACACAATCTTTGCAGAAAATGACGAACACATTCTGACTGCAACGCAATGGGCAAAAGTCCAACCTTTGGAGAAAGACTGCATCCCATTTTTGTCCAATGATATATCACAGTGTACTATAGCAGCTGGAGTAACACACAATGAGCAATGCTCTATCAAAAACTTTCTCAGTCAGATACTGGAAAATGGGACTAAATAATGCTGGTTTTGCTAAATATACTTCTCCTACCACGTCAGTCAGTGGTGAGTTTCAAATTTTTTTACTACCGGTTCTGTGGGTGTGGCTTGGTGGACGTGGCAAGGCTTAGTGGCCGTGGCTTGCTGGGCATGGCAGGGGGAAGAATATTGTAAAATTTCCATTCCCACCCCACTCCAGGGGAAAGATCCTGTAAAATATCCATTCCCATCCTACTCCAGGGGAAGGTTACTGTAAGATCCCCATTTCCTCCCGATCAGCTGGGACTCGGGAGGCAGAGAATAGATGGGGACAGGGACAGTCAGAGGTGGTTTTTACCGGTTCTCTGAACTATTCAAAATTTCTGCTACAGGTTCTCCAGAACTGGTCAGAACCTGCAGGATAACACCTCTGAAGACAGTACACAGTCACCACATTCAAAGGCAGAAGGAAACCTTGCTGTACAAAGAGTTTACTCGCTCTATTACAACATCAAAGGCAAAACCAACAACAGATTTGTTGTGACTGCAATGCAACAGGCAAAAGTCAAAGGTTTGAGCAAAACTACAACCAGATTTTGTCCAATGATATATCACAGTGTACAGTGGTAGTGGTTGGAGCTCACAGTGATGGATGCTCTATCAAAAACTTTCTCAGTTTAACCCTGGACAACGGGACTAAATAAAACTGTTTTCACTAACAATATGTCTTCCACCAATAGAGAACACACTCATCACAATCATATGCAGAAGAGACCTTAGCCTGCAACGGGAACATATATGAACTTCGATAGATAAATATGTAAGTGTCTTTCACATTCTAAATTAAGTGCCTTAGTTTTTTCTTGGTAAAAACAGCATATTTGGACACAAATTCCCAAAAGAGGCATGACTGGATACCACTTTTTCAGCCCATCTTTGAAATATCCTAAAAATGTCCACTTCAAAAATATCACTGAGCTTTTGATAGAGATTTATTATAACACTTTAAGTCTAGTGGACTTCAACCAACAACATTAGATTATATGATTTAGAGTTCCCAGGTTGGAAAAAATTGCGTTATAGGCTTCTATGAGCTGCATGTCAGTAATAATAAAAGATGACCATGACGGATTAAGAGGCTGTATGTTCATTTTGAGAATCGTATCCCGGGCAACCAGGTGTCAAAGTCTACTTGTTTTGGACAACACTCATATTTCAGCGGTATCTCGTTACACCATCTGCAAAGTCAGGGTGCACATACTATCATTAGTGGCCCCAAGGATGTATGCTATACAAGAGTTCTTTGACTCATGTTATTAATGATATCAAATGCAACAGCAGCAAATATCTCCTGACTCTTAAAAAATGCGCAAAAGTCAACGTTTTCAAGAGAACAATGTTCAGATTTTGTCCAATGATATATCACAGTGTACTATAACTACAATTCACAATGATGAATCCCTTATCAAAAACTTTCTTAGTCTGTCCCTGGACAACGGAACTAAATAATTCTACTTTGGGCTAAATATACCTCTTCCAACAATGTTGTATACCATTACCAGATTCAAAGACAGAAGATATTTTTGCTGGATTAAGAATATACTCACATTATTACTCTATCAAATGCAAACCCAGCAAATATTTTGTGAGTCCAAAGCAATGGGCAAAGTGTTGAGTAGAATTACATACAGATTTTGACCAATGATATATCACAGTGTACTACGGTAGTGGGATCTCACAGTGATGGATGGTCTATCAAAAACTATCCATGTTTGGAACACCCAGAAATGTCCACTTCAAAAATATCACTGAGCTTTCGAAAGAGATGTTATTATAGCACTTTAAGAGTTGTGGATTCCCACCCCCAGAATTCCATAATGTGTTTTAGAGTTCCTACGTAGGAGTAAAAAATCTGTTATAGGCTTCTATTAGCTCCAAGTTAGTAAAGATGGAAGAAGACCGCAAGGAAATAAGAGGCTTTGTGTTCATTTTAAGAGTCATATTCAGGCCGACAATGTGTCAAATTCTACTAATCTTGGTCAACCTTTATATTTCAGCAGTATCTGGTGAGGCCATCTGGAAATTCAGGCTGGAGTGTAGCCCCAAGGACATTTGCTGTTTGAAGAGTCCTGCTTTTACTCACATTATTATGATATCAAACGCAAAAGCAGGAAATACCTTGTGACTTGAAAGCAAAAGTGCAAAAGTCAAAGTTTTAAAGAGAAGTATGTTCAGATTTTGTCCAATGATATATCACCGTGTAACTATAACTATAACTACGGCTCACGGTGATGGATGCTGTATCAAAAACTTCCACAGTCTCTCAATGTTTTAGTCAAATATATTTCTCTCTCCAGTATAATACACAGTCTTGGCAGAAAATGAAGAATATCTTCTGACTCCAATGCAATGGGCAAAAGTCAACTTTTGAGTACAAGTACATTCAGATTTTGTCCAATGATATATCACAGTGTACTACTATGACGGCTACGGTAGCTACGGCTCACAGTGATGGACGCTGTATCAAAAACTTCCCCAGGTTTTCAATCGACAACTGAACAGAAGAATTCAGTTTTAGCTAAATATACTTCTTCCCCCAATGTGACACGTAAAGTCTTTGCAAAAATTGAAGAGTGCCTTGTGATTCCAATGCAATGAGAAAAAGTCAAAAGTTTTGAACCAAGCTGCATCCCGTTCTTGTCTAATGATATATCACGGTGTACTATAACAGCTCTGCATTGGGATGATGAATTACGAACTCTTCAATACGGTAGCTACGGCTCACAATGATGGATGCTATATCAAAAACTTTCCCAGTTTCTCAATTCACAATTTTAGCTAAATATATGTCTTCCTCTAATGTAATACATAGAGTCTTTGCAAAAATTGAAAAGTGCCTCCAATGAGTCCAAGAGTGACTCCAATGCAATGGGCAAAACTCAAAGTTTTGGGTATGAGTACATTCAGATTTTGTCCAATGATATATCACAGTGTACTACAGTAGCTCCGACTCACAGTGATGGGCGCTGTATCAAAAACTTCCCCAGTTTCTCAATCGACAATTTTAGCTAAATATATGTCTTCTACTAATGTAATACATAGAGTCTTTGCAAAAATTGAAAAGTGCCTCCAATGAGTCCAAGAGTGACTCCAATGCAATGGGCAAAACTCAAAGTTTTGGGTATGAGTACATTCAGATTTTGTCCAATGATATATCACAGTGTACTACAGTAGCTACAGCTCACAGTGATGGGTGTTGTATCAAAAACTTCCCCAGGTTTTCAATCGACAACTGAACAGAAGAATTCAGTTTTAGCTAAATATATTTCTTCCCCCAATGTCATACATAATATCTTTGCCAAAGTTGAAGAACGACCTTGTGACTCCAACGCAATGGGCAAAAAGTCAAAATTTTGAACAGAACTGCATCCCATTCTTGTCTAACGATATATCACGGTGTACTATAGCAGCGTGTACTCACAATGATGAATGCCTTATCAAAAACTTTCTTAGTCTGTCGCTGGACGACGGGACTAAAAAATGCTACTTTTGGCAAAATGTATCTCTTCCAACAATATTGTACACCATCACCAGATTCAAAGGCAGAAGATACCTTTTCTGAATGAAGAGTACACTCACATTATTGCTCTATCAAATGCAAACCCAGCAAATATTTGGTGAGTCCAAAGCAACGGGCAAAGTGTTCAGTAGAACTACATAAAGATTTTGTTTAATGATATATCACAGTGTACTACTACGGTAGTGTGAGCTCACAGTGATAGATGGTCTATCAAAAACTATCCATGTTTGGAATACCCAGAAATGTCTCCTTCAAAAATATCATTGAGCTTTTGATAGAGATGATACAACCATGTATCAATGTGCTTGTCTTGGACAACACTTATATTTCTGGAATACCTGGTTAAACTGCCTGAAAATGGACCCTGCACCATTAGTGGTCCCAGGAAAGTTTGCCATATGCAGAGTTTATTCACATGATTTTGACACCAAATGCAAAACCAGCAACTATCCTGGGACATTGAAGCAAAGTGCCAAAATCAAATTTCAACTTGCAAAGCTTTCAAGTTGACTTAAGCGGGAGGGAGGGAGAACTGATGGAGCCAACTGATTTCCCTAACGGAAACTACAACGTTACATCAATGTTCTAAAGAGAATACATTCAGATTTTGTCCAACATTAGATCACAGTGTACTACAGTGGTTACAACTCACAGGGATGGAGGCTATGTCAAAAACGTCAACAGTCTCTCAATGGGCAACGGAACTAGAGGATGGTGTTTTAGTTAAATATACTTCTCCCATCAATATTATATACAGTCTTGGCAAAAAAATAAAAATGAAGAATACATTCCAATTCCAACAATAAGCAAAGGTCCACATCTTGAGCAGAGGTGCCTCCTGTTCTTGTCCAATGATAAATCACTGTGTTTTATAGCGGTTGGAGCTCACAGTGATGGATGCTCTATCAAAAACTTTCTCAGTCTCTCCCTGGCCAATGGGACTAAATAATGCTACTTTTCATAAGTGTACTTCCACCAATATAGTACACAACACCACATTCAAAGGCAGAAGTCCTTTCCTGTATGACAGGTTTGCTCACATTTTTTAAAAAATTTGATTTATATGCCGCCCTTCTCTGAAGACTTAGGGCGGCTTACAATGCGTTAAGCAATAGCCTTCATACTTTTGTATATTTATACAAAGTCAGCTTATTGCCCCCACAAACGGGGTCCTCAATTGACCTACCTTAGAAAGGATGGAAAGCTGAGTCAACCTTGAGCCTGGGGAGAATCGAACATGAAGTAGTTGCAGACAGCTGGATGTTAATTAGGAGGCTTAGTCTGCAGAGCTATCCAGGCTCCTGACATGATTACCACATCAAAGGCAAAACCCACAAATAATTTGGGACTCCCACGCAACAGGCAAAAAGTCAAAGTTTTTGAGCAAGTCTGCTTCCAGATTTTGTCCAATGATACATCATGGTGTACGGTAGCGGATGGTACTCACGGTGATGGATGCTTTATCAAAAACTTGCTTAGCCTAACACTGGACATGTGGACTAAATAAGGCTATTTTTGCTAAAGCTACATCTTCCACCAATATAGGAAACTGCCATCTCATTCAAAGGCAGGAGAGACCTTTGCAGGGAAACTAAGAAAATATCATTTTTCCTGCTGGCAGCATGTCTTGGTATTTCCATAAACCATTGAAATTTTGTCAAGGCATATATCACAGTGCCTATGGGGTACCCTCCACAGTGATACTCACTGTGCCAAAAACCTGATTAAATAACAACAAACCATTGCGTCCAACCTTACTGCAATTAAGAAAGCAATAAAAACGTTAATTGGACAGGTCTAAACCAGATGATTTATAGTCACCAGGTGTAGGAATGTTACCGATGGTCATTGATGGCAGTTATACCCTGGTTTTATTGAGGTTGCTATTTTTGTTTAGGTTTTGTGATTTATTTTTTGATTTATTTTGCTATAGCTGTGATGCAAGATAACTCTAACAGCCCGAGGACTTTGATGTTAGCTTTGATAGATAAATATGTAAACATGCATTACTTTCTAAATTAGCCTTTCCTGGTAAAAACAGTGCACCTGGGCATGAATTCAAAAATGAGGCACGATTGGATACTCCATGTGGAACATCCTAGGAATATCCCTTCAAAAATATCACGGAGCTTTTGAAAGAGATATTATTATAGAACTTTAAGACTTGTGGATTTCCACCCCCAGAATTCCACAATGTGTTTTAGAATTTCTACTTCGGAGTAAAAAGTCTGTTATAGGCTCCTATTAGCTCCAAGTTAGCAAACATGAAAGAAGACCACGATGGAATTAAGAGGCTTTGTGTTCATTTTAAGATGAACACTTTGTGTTCATATTCAGGGCGACAATGCGTCAAATTCTACTTATCTTGGTCAACCTTTATATTTCAGCAGTATCTGGTGAGGCCATCTGGAAATTCAGGCTGTATTGTGGCCCCAAGGACGTTCGCTGTATGAAGAGTTCTGCTTTTACTCACATTATTATGATATCAAATGCAAAGGCAGGAAATACCATGTGACTTGAAAGCAAATGTGCAGAAGTCAAAGTTTTAAAGAGAAGTATGTTCAGATTTTGTCCGATGATATATCACCGTGTAACTATAACTACGGCTCACGGTGATGGATGCTGTATCAAAAACTTCCACAGTCTCTCAGTGTTTTAGTCAAATATATTTCTCTCACCAGTATAATATACAGTCTTTGCAGAAAACGAAGAATATCTTCTGACTCCTATGCAATGGGCAAAAGTCAACTTTTGAGTACAAGGACCTTCAGATTTTGTCCAATGATATATCACAGTGTACTACAGAGTCTACGACAGTAGCTACGCCTCACAGTGATGGGCGCTGTATCAAAAACTTCCCCAGGTTTTCAATCGACAAGTGAACAGAAGAATTCAGTTTTACCTAAATATACTTCTTCCACCAATGCAACACATAAAGTCTTTCCAAAAATTGAAGAGTGCTTTGTGACTCCAATGCAATGAGCAAAAGTCAAAAGTTTTGAACAGACCTGCATCCCGTTCTTGTCTAATGACATATCACGGTGTACTATAACAGCTCGCCGTTGGGATGCTGTATTACAAACTTTTCGATACTATAACTACGGCTCACAGTGATGGGCGCTGTATCAAAAACTTCCCCAAGTTTTCAATCCACAACTGAACAGAAGAATTCAGTTTTAGCTAAATATACGTCTTCCACTAATGTAATACATGAAGTCTTTGCAAAAATTGAAGAGTGACTTTTGACTCCAACGCAATGGGAAAAATTCAAAGTTTTGGGTACGAGTACATACAGATATTGTCCAATGATATATCACAGTGTACTATAGCGGCTACGACTCACAGTGATGGGCGCTGTATCAAAAACTTCCCCAGGTTTTCAATCGACAACTGAACAGAAGAATTCAGTTTTAGCTAAATATATTTCTTCCCCCAATGTAATACATTATGTCTTTGCCAAAGTTGAAGAATGCCTGTGACTCCAATGCAATGGGCAAAAAGTCAAAATTTTGAACAGAACTCCATCCTGTTCTTGTCTAATGATATATCACGGTGTACTATAGCAGCGTGTACTCACAATGATGAATGCCTTATCAAAAACTTTCTTAGTCTGTCGCTGGACAACGGGACTAAAAAATGCTACTTTTGGCTAAATGTACCTCTTCCAACAATATTGTACACCATCACCAGATTCAAAAGCAGAAGATACCTTTGCTGGATGAAGAGTATACTCACGTTATTGCTCTATCAAATGCAAACCCAGCAAATATTTTGTGAGTCCAAAGCAACGGGCAAAGTGTTGAGTAGAACTACATAAAGATTTTGTCCAATGATATATCACAGTGTACGACTACGGTAGTGGGAGCTCACAGTGATAGATGGTCTATCAAAAACTATCCATGTTTGGAATACCCAGAAATGTCTCCTTCAAAAATATCACTGAGCTTTTGATGGAGATGATACAACCATGTATCAATGTCTACTTGTCTTGGACAACACTTATATTTCCGGAATATCTGGTTAAACTGCCTGAAAATGGACGCTGCACCATTAGTGGTCCCGGAAAAGTTTGCCATATGCAGAGTTTATTCACATGATTTTGATACCAAATGCAAAACCAGCAACTATCCTGGGACGTTGAAGCAAAGTGCCAAAGTCTAATTTCAACTTGCAAAGCTTTCAAGTTGCCTTAAGCGGGAGGGAGGGAGAACTGATGGAACCGACTAATTTCCCTAACCGAAACTACAATGTCACATCAACGTTTTAAAGAGAACTACGTTCAGATTTTGTTCAATGTTAGATCACAGTGTACTACAGTGGTTACAACTCACAGGGATGGCGGCGGTTTCAAAAACTTCAACAGTCTCTCAAAGGGCAACTGAACTAGAGGATGGTGTTTTAGTTAAATATACTTCTCCCAGCAATATAATATACAGTCTTGGCAAATAAAAAATGAAGAATACATTCCAATTCCAGCACAATAGGCAAAGGTCCAGATCTTGAGCAGAAGTGCCTCCTGTTCTTGTCCAATGATAAATCACTGTGTATTATAGCAGTGTGAGCTCACAGTGATGGATGCTCTATCAAAAACTTTCTCAGTCTCTCCCTGGCCAATGGGAATAAATAATGCTACTTTTCATAAGTGTACTTCAATCAATATAGTACACAATCACCACATTCAAAGGCAGAAGATCTTTCTTGTATGACGAGTTCGCTCACATTTTTTTTAATTTGATTTATATGCCGCCCTTCTCCGGAGACTCAGGGTGGCTTACAATGCGTTAAGCAATAGCCTTCATACTTTTGTATATTTATACAAAGTCAGCTTATTGCCCCCACAAACGGGGTCCTCAATTGACCTACCTTAGAAAGGATGGAAGGCTGAGTCAACCTTGAGCCTGGGGAGAATCAAACATGAAGTAGTTGCAGACAGCTGGATGTTAATTAGGATGCTTAGTCTGCAGAGCTATCCAGGCTCCTGACATGATTACCACATCAAAGGCAAAACCCACAAATAAGTTGGGACTCCCACGCAACAGGCAAAAAATCAAAGTTTTTGAGCAGGACTGCTTCCAGATTTTGTCCAATGATACATCATGGTGTATGGTAGCGGATGGTACTCACGGTGATGGATGCTTTGTCAAAAACTTGCTCAGGCTAACACTGGACAAGCGGGCTAAATAATGTTATTTTTGCTAAAGCTACATCTTCCACCAATATAGGAAACTGCCATCTCATTCAAAGGCAGAAGAGACCTTTGCAGGGAAACTAAGAAAATAATGTTTTTCCTGCTGGCAACATGTCTTGGTATTTCCATAAACCCTTGAAATTTTGTCAAGGCATATATCACAGTGCCTATGGGGTACCCTCCACAGTGATACTCACTGTGCCAAAAACCTGATTAAATAACAACGAACCATTGTGTCCAACCTTACTGCAATTAAGAAAGCAATAAAAATGTTAATTGGACAGGTCTAAACCAGTTGATTTATAACCACCAGGGGTAGGAATGTTACCAATGATCATTGATAGCAGTTGTACCCTGGTTTTACTGAGGTTTCTATTTTTTATTCGAGTTTTGTGATTTTTTTTTCCTATACCTATGATGCAGGAGAACTCTAAGTGCCCGATAGCTTTGATATCAGCTTTGATAGATAAATATGTAAACATGCATTACTTTCTAAATTAGGTGCCTTAGCTTCTCATGATAAAAACAGTGCACCTGGGCATGAATTCAAAAATGAGGCAATATTGGAGACTACTTTTACACTCTATGTTTAGAATGTCCTAGGAATATCCCCTTCAAAAATATCACTGAGCTTTTGAAAGAGATATTATTATAGCACTTTAAGACTTGTGGCTTTCCACCCCCAGAATTCCACAATGTGTTTTAGAATTTCTACGTCGGAGTAAAAAATGTGTTATAGGCTCCTATTAGTTGCAAGTTAGCAAAGATGAAAGAAGACCACGATGGAATTAAGAGGCTTTGTCTTCATTTTAAGAGTCATATTCAGGGCGACAATGCGTCAAATTCTACTTATCTTGGTCAACCTTTATATTTCAGCAGTATCTGGTGAGGCCATCTGGAAATTCAGGCTGTACTGTGGCCCCAAGGACGTTCGCTGTATGAAGAGTTCTGTTTTTACTCACATTATTATGATATCAAACGCAAAAGCAAGAAATACCTTGTGACTTGAAAGCAAATGTGCAGAAGTCAAAGTTTTAAAGAGAAGTATGTTCAGATTTTGTCCGATGATATATCACCGTGTAACTATAACTACGGCTCACAGTGATGGATGCTGTATCAAAAACTTCCACAGTCTCTCAATGTTTTAGTCAAATATATTTCTCTCACCAGAGTAATATACAGTCTTTGCAGAAAATGAAGAATATCTTCTGACTCCTATGCAATGGGCAAAAGTCAACTTTTGAGTACAAGGACATTCAGTTTTTGTCCAATGATATATGACAGTGTACTACAGAGACTACGACAGTAGCTACTCCTCACAGTGATGGGCGCTGTATCAAAAACATCCCCACGTTTTCAATCGACAACTGAACAGAAGAATTCAGTTTTAGCTAAATATACTTCTTCCAACAATGCAACACATAAAGTCTTTCCAGAAATTGAAGAGTGCTTTGTGACTCCAATGCAATGAGCAAAAGTCAAAAGTTTTGAACAGAGCTGCATCCCATTCTTGTCTAATGACATATCACGGTGTACTATAACAGCTAGCAGTTGGGATGCTGTATTACAAACTTTTCGATACTATAACTACGGCTCACAGTGATGGGCGCTGTATCAAAAACTTCCCCAAGTCTTCAATCGACAACTGAACAGAACAATTCAGTTTTAGCGAAATATACTTCTTCCACTAATGTAATAGGAAGTCTTTGCAAAAATTGAAGAGTGCCTTGTGACTCCAATGCAATGGGCAAAACTCAAAGTTTTTGGTACGAGTAGATTCAGATATTGTCCAATGATATATCACAGTGTACTATAGTGGCTACGACTCACAGTGATGGGCGCTGTATCAAAAACTTCCCCAGGTTTTCAATCGACAACTGAACAGAAGAATTCAGTTTTAGCTAAATATACTTCTTCCCCCAATGTGACATGTAAAGTCTCTGCCAAAGTTGAAGAATGCCTGGTGACTCCAACGCAACAGGCAAAAAGTCAAAATTTTGAACAGAACTGCATCCCGTTATTGTCTAATGATATATCACGGTGTACTATAGCAGCGTGTACTCACAATGATAAATGCCTTATCAAAAACTTTCTTAGTCTGTTTCTGGACAACGGGACTAAAAAATGCTACTTTTGGCAAAATGTATCTCTTCCAACAATATTGTACACCATCACCAGATTCAAAGGCAGAAGATACCTTTGCTGGATGAAGAGTACACTCACGTTATTGCTCTATCAAATGCAAACCCAGCAAATATTTTGTGAGTCCAAATCAACAGGCAAAGTGTTCAGTAGAACTACATAAAGATTTTGTCTAATGCTATATCACAGTGTACGACTACGGTAGTGGGAGCTCACAGTGATAGATGGTCTATCAAAAACTATCCATGTTTGGAATACCCACAAATGTCTCCTTCAGAAATATCAGTGAGCTTTTAATAGAGATGATACAACCATGTATCAATGTCTACTTGTCTTGGACAACACTTATATTTCCGGAATACCTGGTTAAACTGCCTGAAAATGGACGCTGCACCATTAGTGGTCCCAGGAAAGTTTGCCATATGCAGAGTTTATTCACATGATTTTGACACCAAATGCAAAACCAGCAACTATCTTGGGACGTTGAAACAAAGTGCCAAAGTCAAATTTCAACTTGCAAAGCTTTCAAGTTGACTTAAGCGGGAGGGAGGGAGAACTGATGGAGATGACTGATTTCCCTAACAGAAACTACAACGTCACATCAACGTTCTAAAGAGAACTATGTTCAGATTTTGTCCAACATTAGATCACAGTGTACTACAGTGGTTACAACTCACAGGGATGGAGGCTGTTTCAAAAACTTCAACAGTCTCTCAATGGGCAACGGAACTAGAGGATGGTGTTTTAGTTAAATATACTTCTCCCATCAATATAATATACAGTCTTGGCAAAAAAATAAAAATGAAGAATACATTCCAATTCCAACAATAAGCAAAGGTCCACATCTTGAGCAGAAGTGCCTCCTGTTCTTGTCCAATGATAAATCACTGTGTATTATAGCGGTGTGAGCTCACAGTGATGGATGCTCTATCAAAAACTTTCTCAGTCTCTCCCTGGCCAATGGGACTAAATAATGCTACTTTTCATAAGTGTACTTCCACCAATATAGTACACAACACCACATTCAAAGGCAGAAGTCCTTTCCTGTATGACAGGTTCGCTCACATTTTTTAAAAAATTTGATTTATATGCCGCCCTTCTCTGAAGACTTAGGGCGGCTTACAATGCATTAAGCAATAGCCTTCATACTTTTGTATATTTATACAAAGTCAGCTTATTGCCCCCACAGACGGGGTCCTCAATTGACCTACCTTAGAAAGGATGGAAGGCTGAGTCAACCTTGAGCCTGGGGAGAATCGAACATGAAGTAGTTGCAGACAGCTGGATGTTAATTAGGATGCTTAGTCTGCAGAGCTACCCAGGCTCCTGACATGATTACCACATCAAAGGCAAAACCCACAAATAAGTTGGGACTCCAACGCAACAGGGAAAAAGTCAGAGTTTTTGAGCAGGATTACTTCCAGATTTTGTCCAATGGTACATCATAGTGTACAGATGGTACTCACGGTGATTGATGCTCTATCAAAAACTTGCTCAGTTTAACACTGGACAAGCGGACTAAATAACACTATTTTTGCTAAACCTACGTCTTCCGCCAATATAGGATGCTGTCATCTTATTCAAAGGCAGAAGAGACCTTTGCAGGGAAAGAGACGCTACACAGAGCCTGTGTAGTGTAGAGAGCTAATGCCTCCTACTAAAGGCAGCAATTAACACCAGCTGCCTGTAATTTCTCTGAGTTCAATCCTAGCCAGGCTCAAGGTCGACTCAGCCTTCCATCCTTTCTAAGGTGGGTAAATTGAGGACCCAGTTTGTGGGGGCAATAAGCTGACTTTGTATAAATATACAAAAGTATGAAGGCTATTGCTTAACACATTGTAAGCCGCCCTGAGTCTCCGGAGAAGGGCGGCATATAAATCAAATAAAAATAAATAAAAATAAAAAACTAAGAAAATAACATTTTTTCTGCTGGCAGCATGTCTTGGTATTTCCATGAAACCTTGAAATTTTGTCAAGGCATATATCACAGTGCCTATGGGGTACGAACCACAGTGATATTCACTGTAACAAAAACCTGATTAAATAGCAACAAACAGTTGTGTCCAACCTTACTGCAATTAAGAAAGCAATAAAAACGATAATTGAACTGGTCTAAACCAGATGATTTATAGTCACCAGGGGTAGGAATGTTACCGATGGTCATTGATGGCAGTTGTACCCTGGCTTTATTGAGGTTGCTATTTTTTGTTTAGGTTTTGTGATTTATTTCTTTATTTATTTTGCTATAGCTGTGATGCAAGAGAACTCTAACAGACCGAGAACTTTGATGTTAGCTTTGATAGATAAATATGTAAACATGCATTGCTTTCTAAATTAGCTTTTCCTGGTAAAAACAGTGCATCTGGGCATGAATTCAAAAATGAGGCACGATTGGATACTCTATGTGGAATATCCTAGGAATATCCCCTTCAAAAATATCACTGAGCTTTTGAAAGAGATATTATTATAGGACTTTAAGACTTGTGGCTTTCCACCCCCAGAATTCCACAATGTGTTTTAGAATTTCTACTTCGAAGTAAAAAGTCTGTTATAGGCTCCTATTAGCTCTAAGTTAGCAAAGATGAAAGAAGACCACGATGGAATTAAGAGGCTTTGTGTTCATTTTAAGATGAACACTTTGTGTTCATATTCAGGGAGACAATGCGTCAAATTCTACTTATCTTGGTCAACCTTTATATTTCAGCAGTATCTGGTGAGGCCATCTGGAAATTCAGGCTGTATTGTGGCCCCAAGGACGTTCGCTGTATGAAGAGTTCTGCTTTTACTCACATTATTATGATATCAAATGCAAAGGCAGGAAATACCTTGTGACTTGAAAGCAAATGTGCAGAAGTCAAAGTTTTAAAGAAAAGTATGTTCAGATTTTGTCCAATGATATGTCATCGGATAACTATAACTACGGCTCATGGTGATGGATGCTGTATCAAAAACTTCCACAGTCTCTCAGTGTTTTAGTCAAATATATTTCTCTCACTAGTTTAATATATAGTCTTTACAGAAAATGAAGAATATCTTCTGACTTCAATGCAATGGGCAAAAGTCAACTTTTGAGTAGAAGGACATTCAGATTTTGTCCAATGATATATCAGAATGTACTACAGTGACTACTACACTAGCTACAGCTCACAGTGATGGGCGTGGTATCAAAAACTTCCCCAGGTTTTCAATCGACAACTGAACAGAAGAATTCAATTTTAGCTAAATATACTTCTTCCACTAATGTAATACATAGAGTCTTTGCAAAAATTGAAGAGTGCCTTGTGACTCCAACGCAATGGGCAAAAGTCAACTTTTGAGTACAAGGACATTCAGTTTTTGTCCAATGATATATCACAGTGTACTACGGTAGCTACCGCTCACAGTGATGGGCACTGTATCAAAAACATCCCCACGTTTTCAATTGACAACTGAACAGAAGAATTCAGTTTTAGCTAAATATACTTCTTCCAACAATGCAACACATAAAGTCTTTCCAAAAATTGAAGAGTGCTTTGTGACTCCAATACAATGAGCAAAAGTCAAAAGTTTTGAACAGAGCTGCATCCCGTTCTTGTCTAATGACATATCACGGTGTACTATAACAGCTAGCAGTTGGGATGCTGTATTACAAACTTTTCGATATTATAACTACGGCTCACAGTGATGGGTGCTGTATCAAAAACTTCCCCAAGTTTTCAATCGACAACTGAACAGAACAATTCAGTTTTAGCGAAATATACTTCTTCCACTAATGTAATAGGAAGTCTTTGCAAAAATTGAAGAGTGCCTTGTGACTCCAATGCAATGGGCAAAACTCAAAGTTTTTGGTACGAGTAGATTCAGATATTGTCCAATGATATATCACAGTGTACTATAGTGGCTACGACTCACAGTGATGGGCGCTGTATCAAAAACTTCCCCAGGTTTTCAATCGACAACTGAACAGAAGAATTCAGTTTTAGCTAAATATACTTCTTCCCCCAATGTAATACATAATGTCTTTGCCAAAGTTGAAGAATGACCTTGTGACTCCAAAGCAATGGGCAAAAAGTCAAAATTTTGAACAGAACTGCATCCCGTTCTTGTCTAACGATATATCACGGTGTACTATAGCAGCGTGTACTCACAATGATAAATGCCTTATCAAAAACTTTCTTAGTCTGTCGCTGGACAACGGGACTAAAAAATGCTACTTTTGGCAAAATGTATCTCTTCCAACAATATTGTACACCATCACCAGATTCAAAGGCAGAAGATACCTTTTCTGAATGAAGAGTACACTCACGTTATTGCTCTATCAAATGCAAACCCAGCAAATATTTGGTGAGTCCAAAGCAACGGGCAAAGTGTTCAGTAGAACTACATAAAGATTTTGTCCAATGATATATCACAGTGTACTACTACGGTAGTGTGAGCTCACAGTGATAGATGGTCTATCAAAAACTATCCATGTTTGGAATACCCAGAAATGTCTCCTTCAAAAATATCACTGAGCTTTTGATAGAGATGATACAACCATGTATCAATGTGCTTGTCTTGGACAACACTTATATTTCTGGAATACCTGGTTAAACTGCCTGAAAATGGACCCTGCACCATTAGTGGTCCCAGGAAAGTTTGCCATATGCAGAGTTTATTCACATGATTTTGACACCAAATGCAAAACCAGCAACTATCCTGGGACGTTGAAGCAAAGTGCCAAAATCAAATTTCAACTTGCAAAGCTTTCAAGTTGACTTAAGCGGGAGGGAGGGAGAACTGATGGAGCCAACTGATTTCCCTAACGGAAACTACAACGTTACATCAATGTTCTAAAGAGAATACATTCAGATTTTGTCCAACGTTAGATCACAGTGTACTACAGTGGTTACAACTCACAGGGATGGAGGCTGTGTCAAAAACGTCAACAGTCTCTCAATGGGAAACGGAACTAGAGGATGGTGTTTTAGTTAAATATACTTCTCCCATCAATATAATATACAGTCTTGGCAAAAAAATAAAAATGAAGAATACATTCCAATTCCAACAATAAGCAAAGGTCCACATCTTGAGCAGAGGTGCCTCCTGTTCTTGTCCAATGATAAATCACTGTGTATTATAGCGGTTGGAGCTCACAGTGATGGATGCTCTATCAAAAACTTTCTCAGTCTCTCCCTGGCCAATGGGACTAAATAATGCTACTTTTCATAAGTGTACTTCCACCAATATAGTACACAACACCACATTCAAAGGCAGAAGATCTTTCTTGTATGACGAGTTTGCTCACATTTTTTTAAATTTGATTTATATGCCGCCCTTCTCTGAAGACTCAGGGCGGCTTACCATGCGTTAAGCGATAGCCTTCATATTTTTGTATATTTATACAAAGTCAGCTTATTGCCCCCACAAACGGGGTCCTCAATTGACCTACCTTAGAAAGGATGGAAGGCTGAGTCAACCTTGAGCCTGGGGAGAATCTAACATGAAGTAGTTGCAGACAGCTGGATGTTAATTAGGATGCTTAGACTGCAGAGCTATCCAGGCTCCTGACATGATTACCATATCAAAGGCAAAACCCACAAATAAGTTGGGACTCCCACGCAACAGGCAAAAAGTTAAAGTTTTTGAGCAAGTCTGCTTCCAGATTTTGTCCAATGATACATCATGGTGTACGGTAGCGGATGGTACTCACGGTGATGGATGCTCTATCAAAAACTTGCTCAGCCTAACACTGGACAAGTGGACTAAATAAGGCTATTTTTGCTAAAGCTACATCTTCCACCAATACAGGACGCTGTCATTTCATTCAAAGGCAGAAAAGACCTTTGCTGGGAAACTAAGAAAATATCGTTTTTCCTGCTGGCAGCATGACTTGGTATTTCCATAAACCCTTGAAATTTTGTCAAGGCATATATCACAGTGCCTACGGGGTACCCTCCACAGTGATACTCACTGTGCCAAAAAACTGATTAAATAACAACAAACCATTGTGTCCAACCTTACTGCAATTAAGAAAGCAATAAAAATGTTAATTGGACAGGTCTAAACCAGATGATTTATAGTCACCATGTGTAGGAATGTTACCGATGGTCATTGATGGCAGTTGTACCCTGGTTTTATTGAGGTTCCTATTTTTGTTTAGGTTTGTGATTTATTTTTTCATTTATTTTGCTATAGCTGTGATGCAAGAGAACTCTAACAGACCGAGAACTTTGATGTTAGCTTTGATAGATAAATATGTAAACATGCATTGCTTTCTAAATTAGCTTTTCCTGGTAAAAACAGTGCATCTGGGCATGAATTCAAAAATGAGGCACGATTGGATACTCCATGTGGAATATCCTAGGAATATCCCCTTCAAAAATATCACTGAGCTTTTGAAAGAGATATTATTATAGCACTTTAAGACTTCTGGACTTCCACCCCCAGAATTCCAGGATGTGTTTTAGAGTTCCTACATCGGAGTAAAAAATGTATTATAGGCTCCTATTAGCTCCAAGTTAGTAAAGATGAAAGAAGACCATGATGGAATTAAGAGGCTTTGTGCTCATTTTAAGAGTCATATTCAGGGCGACAATGCGTCAAATTCTACTTATCTTGGTCAACCTTTATATTTCAGCAGTATCTGGTGAGGCCATCTGGAAATTCAGGCTGTACTGTGGCCCCAAGGACGTTCGCTGAATGAAGTGTTCTGCTTTTACTCACATTATTATGATATCAAATGCAAAAGCAGGAAATACCTTGTGACTTGAAAGCAAATGTGCAGAAGTCAAAGTTTTAAAGACAAGTATGTTCAGATTTTGTCTGATAATATATCACCGTGTCACTATTACTACGACTCACAGTGATGGATGCTGTATCAAAAGCTTCCACAGTCCCTCAATGTTTTAGTCAAATATATTTCTCTCACCAGTATAATATACAGTCTTTGCAGAAAACGAAGAATATCTTCTGACTCCTATGCAATGGGCAAAAGTCAACTTTTGAGTACAAGGACATTCAGATTTTGTCCAATGATATATCACAGTGTACTACGGTAGCTACCGCTCACAGTGATGGGCGCTGTATCAAAAACATCCCCACGTTTTCAATCAACAACTGAACAGAAGAATTCAGTTTTAGCTAAATATACTTCTTGCAACAATGCAACACATAAAGTCTTTCCAAAAATTGAAGAGTGCTTTGTGACTCCAATACAATGAGCAAAAGTCAAAAGTTTTGAACAGAGCTGCATCCCGTTCTTGTCTAATGACATATCACGGTGTACTATAACAGCTAGCAGTTGGGATGCTGTATTACAAACTTTTCGATACTATAACTACGGCTCACAGTGATGGGCGCTGTATCAAAAACTTCCCCAGGTTTTCAATCGACAACTGAACAGAACAATTCAGTTTTAGCGAAATATACTTCTTCCACTAATGTAATAGGAAGTCTTTGCAAAAATTGAAGAGTGCCTTGTGACTCCAATGCAATGGGCAAAACTCAAAGTTTTTGGTACGAGTAGATTCAGATATTGTCCAATGATATATCACAGTGTACTATAGTGGCTACGACTCACAGTGATGGGCGCTGTATCAAAAACTTCCCCAGGTTTTCAATCGACAACTGAACAGAAGAATTCAGTTTTAGCTAAATATACTTCTTCCCCCAATGTAATACATAATGTCTTTGCCAAAGTTGAAGAATGCCTGGTGACTCCAATGCAATGGGCAAAAAGTCAAAATTTTGAACAGAACTGCATCCCGTTCTTGTCTAACGATATATCACGGTGTACTATAGCAGCGTGTACTCACAATGATGAATGCCTTATCAAAAACTTTCTTAGTCTGTCGCTGGACAACAGGACTAAAAAATGCTACTTTTGGCAAAATGTATCTCTTCCAACAATATTGTACACCATCACCAGATTCAAAGGCAGAAGATACCTTTTCTGAATGAAGAGTACACTCACATTATTGCTCTATCAAATGCAAACCCAGCAAATATTTTGTGAGTCCAAAGCAACGGGCAAAGTGTTCAGTAGAACTGCATAAAGATTTTGTCTAATGGTATATCACAGTGTACTACTACGGTAGTGGGAGCTCACAATGATAGATGGTCTATCAAAAACTATCCATGTTTGGAATACCCAGAAATGTCTCCTTCAAAAATATCATTGAGCTTTTGATAGAGATGATACAACCATGTATCAATGTCTACTTGTCTTGGACAACACTTATATTTCCAGAATACCTGGTTAAACTGCCTGAAAATGGACGCTGCACCATTAGTGGTCCCAGGCAAGTTTGCTATATGCAGAGTTTATTCACATGATTTTGACACCAAATGCAAAACCAGCAACTATCTTGGGACGTTGAAGCAAAGTGCCAAAGTCAAATTTCAACTTGCAAAGCTTTCAAGTTGCCTTAAGCGGGAGGGAGGGAGAACTGATGGAGACAACTGATTTCCCTAACTGAAACTACAACGTCACATCAACGTTCTAAAGAGAACTACGTTCAGATTTTGTCCAACGTTAGATCACAGTGTACTACAGTGGTTACAACTCATAGGGATGGAGGCTGTTTCAAAAACTTCAACAGTCTCTCAAAGGGCAACTGAACTAGAGGATGGTGTTTTAGTTAAATATACTTCTCCCAGCAATATAATATACAGTCTTGGCAAATAAAAAATGAAGAATACATTCCAATTCCAACACAATAGGCAACAGTCCAGATCTTGAGCAGAAGTGCCTCCTGTTCTTGTCCAATGATAAATCACTGTGTATTATAGCGGTGGGGGCTCACAGTGATGGATGCTCTATCAAAAACTTTCTCAGTCTTTCCCTGGCCAATGGGACTAAATAATGCTACTTTTCATAAGTGTACTTCCACCAATATAGTACACAACACCACATTCAAAGGCAGAAGTCCTTTCCTGTATGACAGGTTCGCTCACATTTTTTTTTTAATTTGATTTATATGCCGCCCTTCTCCGAAGACTCAGGGCGGCTTACAATGCGTTAAGCAATAGCCTTCATACTTTTGTATATTTATACAAAGTCAGCTTATTGCCCCCACAAACGGGGTCCTCAATTGACCTACCTTAGAAAGGATGGAAGGCTGAGTCAACCTTGAGCCTGGGGAGAATCGATCATGAAGTAGTTGCAGACAGCTGGATGTTAATTAGGATGCTTAGTCTGCAGAGCTATCCAGGCTCCTGACATGATTACCACATCAAAGGCAAAACCCACAAATAAGTTGGGACTCCCACGCAACAGGCAAAAAATCAAAGTTTTTGAGCAGGACTGCTTCCAGATTTTGTCCAATGATACATCATGGTGTACGGTAGCAGATGGTACTCACGGTGATGGAAGCTCTATCAAAAACTTGCTCAGTCTAACACTGGTCAAGTGGACTAAATGAGGCTATTTTTGCTAAAGCTACATCTTCCACCAATACAGGACGCTGTCATTTCATTCAAAGGCAGAAAAAACCTTTGCTGGGAAACTAAGAAAATATCGTTTTTCCTGCTGGCAGCATGACTTGGTATTTCCATAAACCCTTGAAATTTTGTCAAGGCATATATCACAGTGCCTACGGGGTACCCTCCACAGTGATACTCACTGTGCCAAAAACCTGATTAAATAACAACGAACCATTGTGTCCAACCTTACTGCAATTAAGAAAGCAATAAAAATGTTAATTGGACAGGTCTAAACCAGATGATTTATAGTCACCAGGTGTACGAATGTTACTGATGGTCATTGATGGCAGTTGTACCCTGGCTTTATTGAGATTGCTATTTTTCGTTTAGGTTTTGTGATTTATTTCTTTATTTATTTTGCTATAGCTGTGATGCAAGATAACTCTAACAGACCGAGAACTTTGATGTTAGCTTTGATAGATAAATATGTAAACATGCATTACTTTCTAAATTAGCCTTTCCTGGTAAAAACAGTGCATCTGGGCATGAGTTTAAAAATGAGGCACGATTGGATACTCCATGTGGAATATCCTAGGAATATCCCCTTCAAAAATATCACTGAGCTTTTGAAAGAGATATTATTATAGGACTTTAAGACTTGTGGCTTTCCACCCCCAGAATTCCACAATGTGTTTTAGAATTTCTACGTCGGAGTAAAAAATGTGTTTTAGGCTCCTATTAGCTCCAAGTTAGCAAAGATGAAAGAAGACCACGATGGAATTAAGAGGCTTTGTGTTCATTTTAAGATGAACACTTTGTGTTCATATTCAGGGTGACAATGCGTCAAATTCTACTTATCTTGGTCAACTTTTATATTTCAGCAGTATCTGGTGAGGCCATCTGGAAATTCAGGCTGTACTGTGGCCCCAAGGACGTTCGCTGTATGAAGAGTTCTGCTTTTACTCACATTATTATGATATCAAATGCAAAAGCAGGAAATAACTTGTGACTTGAAAGCAAATGTGCAGAAGTCAAAGTTTTAAAGAGAAGTATGTTCAGATTTTGTCCGATGATATATCACTGTGTAACTATAACTACGGCTCACAGTGATGGATACTGTATCAAAAACTTCCACAGTCTCTCAATGTTTTAGTCAAATATATTTCTCTCACCAGTATAATACACAGTCTTTGCAGAAAACAAAGAATATCTTCTGACTCCAACGCAATGGGCAAAACTCAACTTTTGAGTACAAGTACATTCAGATTTTGTCCAATGATATATCACAGTGTACTACGGTAGCTACCACGCACATTGATGGGCGCTGTATCAAAAACATCCCCATGTTTTCAATCGACAACTGAACAGAAGAATTCAGTTTTAGCTAAATATACTTCTTCCAACAATGCAACACATAGAGTCTTTCCAAAAATTGAAGAGTGCTTTGTGACTCCAATACAATGAGCAAAAGTCAAAAGTTTTGAAAAGAGCTGCATCCTGTTCTTGTCTAATGATATATCATGGTGTACTATAACAGCTCGCCGTTGGAATGCTGTATTACAAACTTTTCAATACTATAGCTACGGCTCACAGTGATGGGCGCTGTATCAAAAACATCCCCATGTTTTCAATCAACAACTGAACAGAAGAATTCAGTTTTAGCTAAATATATTTCTTCCACTAATGTAATACATGAAGTCTTTGCAAAAATTGAAGAGTGGCTTTTGACTCCAACGCAATGGGCAAAATTCAAAGTTTTGGACACGAGTACATTCAGATTTTTGTGCAATGATATATCACAGTGTACTACAGTAGCTCCGACTCACAGTGATGGGCGCTGTATCAAAAACTTCCCCAGGTTTTCAATCGACAACTGAACAGAAGAATTCAGTTTTAGCGAAATATACTTCTTCCCCCAATGTGACACGTAAAGTCTTTGCCAAAGTTGAAGAATGCCTGGTGACTCCAACGCAACGGGCAAAAAGTCAAAATTTTGAACAGAACTGCATCCCGTTCTTGTCTAACGATATATCACGGTGTACTATAGCAGCGTGTACTCACAATGATGAATGCCTTATCAAAAACTTTCTTAGTCTGTCACTGGACAACAGGACTAAAAAATGCTACTTTTGGCTAAATGTACCTCTTCCAACAATATTGTACACCATCACCAGATTCAAAGGCAGAAGATACCTTTGCTGGATGAAGAGTATACTCACATTATTGCTCTATCAATTGGAAAACCAACAAATATTTTGGGAGTCCATAGCAACGGGCAAAATGTTGAGTAGAATTACATAGAGATTTTGTCCAATGATAAATCACAGTGTACTACTCCGGTAGTTTGAGCTCACAGTGATAGATGGTCCATCAAAAACTATCCATGTTTGGAACATCCAGAAATGTCTCCTTCAAAAATATCTCTGAGCTCTTGATACAGATGACACAACCATGTATCAATGTCTACTTGTCTTGGACAACACTTATATTTCTGGAATATCTGGTTAAACTGCCTGAAAATGGATGCTGCACCATTAGTGGTCCCAGGACGTTTGCCATATGCAGAGTTTATTCACATGATTTTGACATGAAATGCAAAACCAGCAACTATCTTGGGACGTTGAAACAAAGTGCCAAAGTCAAATTTCAACTTGCAAAGCTTTCAAGTTGACTTACGTGGGAGGGAGGGAGAACTGATGTGGCCGATTGATTTCCCTAACTGAAACTACAACGTCACATCAACATTCTAAAGAGAACTACGTTCAGATTTTGTCCAATGTTAGATCACAGTGTACTACAGTGGTTACAACTCACAGGGTTGGAAGCTGTTTCTAAAACTTCAACAGTCTCTCAATGGGCAACGGAACTAGAGGATGGTGTTTTAGTTAAATATACTTCTCCCAGCAATATAATATACAGTCAAATACAAATAAAAAATGAAGAGTACATTCCAATTCCAACACAATAGGCAAAGGTCCAGATCTTGAGCAGAAGTGCCTCCTGTTCTTGTCCAATGATAAATCACTGTGTATTATAGCGGTGGGGGCTCACAGTGATGGATGCTCTATCAAAAACTTTCTCAGTCTCTCCCTGGCCAATGGGACTAAATAATGCTACTTTTCATAAGTGTACTTCCACCAATACAGTACACAATCACCACATTCAAAGGCAGAAGTCCTTTCCTGTATGACAGGTTCGCTCACATTTTTTTATAATTTGATTTATATGCTGCCCTTCTCCGAAGACTCAGGCCGGCTGACAATGCGTTAAGCAATACCTTCATACTTTTGTATATTTATACAAAGTCAGCTTATTGCCCCCACAAACGGGGTCCTCAATTGACCTACCTTAGAAAGGATGGAAGGCTGAGTCAACCTTGAACCTGGGGAGAATCAAACATGAAGTAGTTGCAGACAGCTGGATGTTAATTAGGATGCTTAGACTGCAGAGCTATCCAGGCTCCTGACATGATTACCACATCAAAGGCAAAACCCACAAATAATTCGGGACTCCAACGCAACAGGGAAAAAGTCAGAGTTTTTGAGCAGGACTGCTTCCAGATATTGTCCAGTGATACATCATGGTGTACGGATGGGACTCACCGTGATGGATGCTCTATCAAAAACTTGCTCAGTCTAACACTGGACAAGTGGACTAAATAAGGCTATTTTTGCTAAAGCTACATCTTCCACCAATACAGGACGCTGTCATTTCATTCAAAGGCAGAAAAGACCTTTGCTGGGAAACTAAGAAAATATCGTTTTTCCTGCTGGCAGCATGACTTGGTATTTCCATAAACCCTTGAAATTTTGTCAAGGCATATATCACAGTGCCTATGGGGTACCCTCCACAGTGATACTCACTGTGCCAAAAACCTGATTAAATAACAATGAACCATTGTGTCCAACCTTACTGCAATTAAGAAAGCAATAAAAACGTTAATTGGACAGGTCTAAACCAGATGATTTATAGTCACCAGGTGTACGAATGTTACCGATGGTCATTGATGGCAGTTGTACCCTGGTTTTATTGAGGTTGCTATTTTTGTTTAGGTTTTGTGATTTATTTTTTTATTTATTTTGCTATAGCTGTGATGCAAGATAACTCTAACAGACCGAGAACTTTGATGTTAGCTTTGATAGATAAATATGTAAACATGCATTGCTTTCTAAATTAGCTTTTCCTGGTAAAAACAGTGCATCTGGGCATGAATTCAAAAATGAGGCACGATTGGATACTCCATGTGGAATATCCTAGGAATATCCCCTTCAAAAATATCACTGAGCTTTTGAAAGAGATATTATTATAGGACTTTAAGACTTGTGGCTTTCCACCCCCAGAATTCCACAATGTGTTTTAGAATTTCTACGTCGGAGTAAAAAATGTGTTATAGGCTCCTATTAGCTGCAAGTTAGCAAAGATGAAAGACGACCACAATGGAATTAAGAGGCTTTGTGTTCATTTTAAGAGTCATATTCAGGGCGACAATGCGTCAAATTCTACTTATCTTGGTCAACCTTTATATTTCAGCAGTATCTGGTGAGGCCACCTGGAAATTCAGGCTGTACTGTGGCCCCAAGGACGTTCGCTGTATGAAGAGTTCTGTTTTTACTCACATTATTATGATATCAAACGCAAAAGCAGGAAATACCTTGTGACTTGAAAGCAAATGTGCAGAAGTCAAAGTTTTAAAGACAAGTATGTTCAGATTTTGTCCGATGATATATCACCGTGTAACTATAACTACGGCTCACGGTGATGGATGCTTTATCAAAAACTTCCACAGTCTCTCAATGTTTTAGTCAAATATATTTCTCTCACCAGTATAATATACAGTCTTTGCAGAAAACGAAGAATATCCTATGCAATGGGCAAAAGTCAACTTTTGAGTACAAGGACCTTCAGATTTTGTCCAATGATATATCACAGTGTACTACAGAGACTACGACAGTAGCTACGCCTCACAGTGATGGGCGCTGTATCAAAAACTTCCCCAGGTTTTCAATCGACAAGTGAACAGAAGAATTCAGTTTTACCTAAATATACTTCTTCCACCAATGCAACACATAAAGTCTTTCCAAAAATTGAAGAGTGCTTTGTGACTCCAATACAATGAGCAAAAGTCAAAAGTTTTGAACAGACCTGCATCCCGTTCTTGTCTAATGATATATCACGGTGTACTATAACAGCTCGCAGTTGGGATGCTGTATTACAAACTTTTCGATACTATAACTATGGCTCACAGTGATGGGCGCTGTATCAAAAACTTCCCCAGGTTTTCAATCGACAACTGAACAGAAGAATTCAGTTTTAGCGAAATATACTTCTTCCACTAATGTAATACATTATGTCTTTGCAAAAATTGAAGAGTGGCTTTTGACTCCAACGCAATGGGCAAAAAGTCAAAATTTTGAACAGAACTCCATCCTGTTCTTGTCTAATGATATATCACGGTGTACTATAGCAGCGGGGACTCACAATGATCAATGCCTTATCATAAACTTTCTTAGTCTGTCGCTGGACGACAGGACTAAATAATGTTACTTTTGGCTAAATGTACCTCTTCCAACAATATTATACACCATCACGAGATTCAAAGGCAGAAGATACCTTTGCTGGATGAAGACTATACTCACATTATTGCTCTATCAATTGCAAAACCAGCAAATATTTTGGGAGTCCATAGCAATGGGCAAAGTGCTGAGTAGAACTACATAAAGATTTTGTCCAATGATACATCACAGTGTACAACTACGGTAGTTGGAACTCACAGTGATAGATGGTCTATCAAAAACTATCCATATTTGGAATGCCCAGAAATGTCTCCTTCAAAAATATCACTGAGCTTTTGATAGAGGTGATACAACCATGTATCAATGTCTACTTGCCTTGGAGAACACTTATATTTCCGGAATATCTGGTTAAACTGCCTGAAAATGGACGCTGCACCATTAGTGGTCCCGGGAAAGTTTGCCATATGCAGAGTTTATTCACATGATTTTGACACCAAATGCAAAACCAGCAACTATCCTGGGACGTTGAAACAAAGTGCCAAAATCAAATTTCAACTTGCAAAGCTTTCAAGTTGCCTTAAGCGGGAGGGAGGGAGAACTAATGGAGCTGACTGATTGCCCTAACTGAAACTACAACGTCACATCAATGTTCTAAAGAGAACTACGTTCAGATTTTGTCCAACGTTAGATCACAGTGTACTACAGTGGTTACAACTCACAGGGATGGAGGCTGTTTCAAAAACTTCAACAGTCTCTCAATGGGCAACTGAACTAGAGGATGGTGTTTTAGTTAAATATACTTCTCCCATCAATATAATATACAGTCTTGGCAAAAAAATAAAAATGAAGAATACATTCCAATTCCAACAATAAGCAAAAGTCCACATCTTGAGCAGAAGTGCCTCCTGTTCTTGTCCAATGATAAATCACTGTGTATTATAGCGGTGTGGGCTCACAGTGATGGATGTTCTATCAAAAACTTTCTCAGTCTCTCCCTGGTCAATGGGACTAAATAATGCTACTTTTAATAAGTGTACTTCCACCAACATAGTACACAATCACCACATTCAAAGGCAGAAGACCTTTCCTGTATGACGGGTTCGCTCACATTTTTTAAAAATTTGATTTATATGCCGCCCTTCTCCGAAGACTCAGGGCGACTTACAATGCGTTAAGCGATTGCCTTCATACTTTTGTATATTTATACAAAGTCAGCTTATTGTCCCCACAAACTGGGTCCTCAATTGACCCACCTTAGAAAGGATGGAAGGCTGAGTCAACCTTGAGCCTGGGGAGAATCTAACATGAAGTAATTGCAGACAGCTGGATGTTAATTAGGATGCTTAGTCTGCAGAGCTATCCAGGCTCCTGACATGATTACCACATCAAAGGCAAAACCCACAAATACTTTGGGACTCCCACACAACAGGCAAAAAGTCTAAGTGTTTGAGCAGGACTGCTTCCAGATTTTGTCCAATGATACATCATGGTGTATGGTAGCGGATGGTACTCACGGTGATGGATGCTTTATCAAAAACTTGCTCAGGCTAACACTGGACAAGCGGGCTAAATAATGTTATTTTTGCTAAAGCTACATCTTCCACCAATATAGGAAACTGCCATCTCATTCAAAGGCAGAAGAGACCTTTGCAGGGAAACTAAGAAAATATTGTTTTTCCTGCTGGCAACATGTCTTGGTATTTCCATAAACCCTTGAAATTTTGTCAAGGCATATATCACAGTGCCTATGGGGTACCCTCCACAGTGATACTCACTGTGCCAAAAACCTGATTAAATAACAACAAACTGTTGTGTCCAACCTTACTGCAATTAAGAAAGCAATAAAAACGTTAATTGGACAGGTCTAAACCAGATGATTTATAGTCACCAGGGGTAGGAATGTTACCAATAGTCATTGATGGCAGTTGTACCCTGGCTTTATTGAGATTGCTATTTTTCGTTTAGGTTTTGTGATTTATTTCTTTATTTATTTTGCTATAGCTGTGATGCAAGAGAACTACAACAGCCCGAGAACTTTGATATGAGCTTTGATAGATAAATATGTAAACATGCATTACTTTCTAAATTAGGTGCCTTAGCTTTTCATGATAAAAACAGTGCACCTGGGGATGAATTCAAAAATGAGGCACGATTGGATACTCCACGTGGAATATCCTAGGAATATCCCCTCCAAAAATATCACTGAGCTTTTGAAAGAGATATTATTATAGGACTTTAAGACTTGTGGATTTCCACCCCCAGAATTCCAGGATGTCCTTTAGAGTTCCTACATCGGAGTAAAAAATGTGTTATAGGCTCCTATTAGCTCCAAGTTAGCAAACATGAAAGAAGACCACGATGGAATTAAGAGGCTTTGTGTTCATTTTAAGATGAACACTTTGTGTTCATATTCAGGGCGACAATGCGTCAAATTCTACTTATCTTGGTCAACCTTTATATTTCAGCAGTATCTGGTGAGGCCATCTGGAAATTCAGGCTGTATTGTGGCCCCAAGGACATTCGCTGTATGAAGAGTTCTGCTTTTACTCACATTATTATGATATCAAATGCAAAGGCAGGAAATACCTTGTGACTTGAAAGCAAATGTGCAGAAGTCAAAGTTTTAAAGACAAGTATGTTCAGATTTTGTCCGATGATATATCACCGTGTAACTATAACTACGGCTCACGGTGATGGATGCTTTATCAAAAACTTCCACAGTCTCTCAATGTTTTAGTCAAATATATTTCTCTCACCAGTATAATATACAGTCTTTGCAGAAAACGAAGAATATCTTCTGACTCCTATGCAATGGGCAAAAGTCAACTTTTGACTACAAGGACCTTCAGATTTTGTCCAATGATATATCACAGTGTACTACAGAGACTACGACAGTAGCTACGCCTCACAGTGATGGGCGCTGTATCAAAAACTTCCCCAGGTTTTCAATCGACAAGTGAACAGAAGAATTCAGTTTTACCTAAATATACTTCTTCCACCAATGCAACACATAAAGTCTTTCCAAAAATTGAAGAGTGCCTTGTGACTCCAATGCAATGAGCAAAAGTCAAAAGTTTTGAACAGACCTGCATCCCGTTCTTGTCTAATGACATATCACGGTGTACTATAACAGCTCGCCGTTGGGATGCTGTATTACAAACTTTTCAATACTATAACTACGGCTCACAGTGATGGGCGCTGTATCAAAAACTTCCCCAAGTTTTCAATCCACAACTGAACAGAAGAATTCAGTTTTAGCTAAATATACTTCTTCCACTAATGTAATACATGAAGTCTTTGCAAAAATTGAAGAGTGACTTTTGACTCCAACGCAATGGGAAAAATTCAAAGTTTTGGGTACGAGTACATACAGATATTGTCCAATGATATATCACAGTGTACTATAGCGGCTACGACTCACAGTGATGGGCGCTGTATCAAAAACTTCCCCAGGTTTTCAATCGACAACTGAACAGAAGAATTCAGTTTTAGCTAAATATACTTCTTTCCCCAATCTAACACATAAAGTCTTTGCCAAAGTTGAAGAATGCCTGGTGACTCCAACGCAATGGGCAAAAAGTCAAAATTTTGAACAGAACTGCATCCCGTTCTTGTCTAACGATATATCACGGTGTACTATAGCAGCGTGTACTCACAATGATGAATGCCTTATCAAAAACTTTCTTAGTCTGTCGCTGGACAACAGGACTAAAAAATGCTACTTTTGGCAAAATGTATCTCTTCCAACAATATTGTACACCATCACCAGATTCAAAGGCAGAAGATACCTTTGCTGAATGAAGAGTACACTCACATTATTGCTCTATCAAATGCAGACCCAACAAATATTTGGTGAGTCCAAAGCAACGGGCAAAGTGTTCAGTAGAACTACATAAAGATTTTGTTTAATGATATATCACAGTGTACTACTACGGTAGTGTGAGCTCACAGTGATAGATGGTCTATCAAAAACTATCCATGTTTGGAATACCCAGAAATGTCTCCTTCAAAAATATCACTGAGCTTTTGATAGAGATGATACAACCATGTATCAATGTGCTTGTCTTGGACAACACTTATATTTCTGGAATACCTGGTTAAACTGCCTGAAAATGGACCCTGCACCATTAGTGGTCCCAGGAAAGTTTGCCATATGCAGAGTTTATTCACATGATTTTGACACCAAATGCAAAACCAGCAACTATCCTGGGACGTTGAAGCAAAGTGCCAAAATCAAATTTCAACTTGCAAAGCTTTCAAGTTGACTTAAGCGGGAGGGAGGGAGAACTGATGGGGCCGATTGATTTCCCTAACCGAAACTACAATGTCACATCAACGTTTTAAAGAGAACTACGTTCAGATTTTGTTCAATGTTAGATCACAGTGTACTACAGTGGTTACAACTCACAGGGATGGCGGCGGTTTCAAAAACTTCAACAGTCTCTCAAAGGGAAACTGAACTAGAGGATGGTGTTTTAGTTAAATATACTTCTCCCAGCAATATAATATACAGTCTTGGCAAATAAAAAATGAAGAATACATTCCAATTCCAGCACAATAGGCAAAGGTCCAGATCTTGAGCAGAAGTGCCTCCTGTTCTTGTCCAATGATAAATCACTGTGTATTATAGCAGTGTGAGCTCACAGTGATGGATGCTCTATCAAAAACTTTCTCAGTCTCTAACTGGCCAATGGGAATAAATAATGCTACTTTTCATAAGTGTACTTCAATCAATATAGTACACAATCACCACATTCAAAGGCAGAAGATCTTTCTTGTATGACGAGTTCGCTCACATTTTTTTAAAATTTGATTTACATGCCGCCCTTCTCCGAAGACTCAGGGCGGCTTACAATGCGTTAAGCAATAGCCTTCATACTTTTGTATATTTATACAAAGTCAGCTTATTGCCCCAACAAACTGGGTCCTCAATTTACCTACCTTGGAAAGGATAGAAGGCTGAGTCAACCTTGAGCCTGGGGAGAATCGAACATGAAGTAGTTGCAGACAGCTGGATGTTAATTAGGATGCTTAGTCTGCAGAGCTACCCAGGCTCCTGACATGATTACCACATCAAAGGCAAAACCCACAAATAAGTTGGGACTCCAACGCAACAGGGAAAAAGTCAGAGTTTTTGAGCAGGATTACTTCCAGATTTTGTCCAATGGTACATCATAGTGTACAGATGGTACTCACGGTGATTGATGCTCTATCAAAAACTTGCTCAGTCTAACACTGGACAAGCGGACTAAATAACACTATTTTTGCTAAACCTATGTCTTCCGCCAATATAGGATGCTGTCATCTTATTCAAAGGCAGAAGAGACCTTTGCAGGGAAATAGACGCTACACAGAGCCTGTGTAGTGTAGAGGGCTAATGCCTCCTACTAAAGGCAGCAATTAACACCAGCTGCCTGTAATTTCTCTGAGTTCAATCCTAGCCAGGCTCAAGGTCGACTCAGCCTTCCATCCTTTCTAAGGTGGGTAAATTGAGGACCCAGTTTGTGGGGGCAATAAGCTGACTTTGTATAAATATACAAAAGTATGAAGGCTATTGCTTAACACATTGTAAGCCGCCCTGAGTCTCCGGAGAAGGGCGGCATATAAATCAAATAAAAATAAATAAAAATAAAAAACTAAGAAGATAACATTTTTTCTGCTGGCAGCATGTCTTGGTATTTCCATGAAACCTTGAAATTTTGTCAAGGCATATATCACAGTGCCTATGGGGTACGAACCACAGTGATATTCACTGTGCCAAAAACCTGATTAAATAGCAACAAACAGTTGTGTCCAACCTTACTGCAATTAAGAAAGCAATAAAAACGATAATTGAACTGGTCTAAACCAGATGATTTATAGTCACCAGGGGTAGGAATGTTACCGATGGTCATTGATGGCAGTTGTACCCTGGCTTTATTGAGGTTGCTATTTTTTGTTTAGGTTTTGTGATTTATTTCTTTATTTATTTTGCTATAGCTGTGATGCAAGAGAACTCTAACAACCCGAGAACTTTGATATGAGCTTTGATAGATAAATATGTAAACATGCATTGCTTTCTAAATTAGCTTTTCCTGGTAAAAACAGTGCATCTGGGCATGAATTCAAAAATGAGGCACGATTGGATACTCTATGTGGAATATCCTAGGAATATCCCCTTCAAAAATATCACTGAGCTTTTGAAAGAGATATTATTATAGGACTTTAAGACTTGTGGATTTCCACCCCCAGAATTCCACAATGTGTTTTAGAATTTCTACTTCGGAGTAAAAAGTCTGTTATAGGCTCCTATTAGCTCCAAGTTAGCAAAGATGAAAGAAGACCACGATGGAATTAAGAGGCTTTGTGTTCATTTTAAGAGTCATATTCAGGCCAACAATGCGTCAAATTCTACTTATCTTGGTCAACCTTTATATTTCAGCAGTATCTGGTGAGGCCATCTGGAAATTCAGGCTGTACTGTGGCCCCAAGGACGTTCGCTGTATGAAGAGTTCTGCTTTTACTCACATTATTATGATATCAAACGCAAAAGCCGGAAATACCTTGTGACTTGAAAGCAAATGTGCAGAAGTCAAAGTTTTAAAGAGAAGTATGTTCAGATTTTGTCCAATGATATATCACCGTGTAACTATAACTACGGCTCACAGTGATGGATGCTGTATCAAAAACTTCCACAGTCTCTCAATGTTTTAGTCAAATATATTTCTCTCACCAGAGTAATATACAGTCTTTGCAGAAAATGAAGAATATCTTCTGACTCCTATGCAATGGGCAAAAGTCAACTTTTGAGTACAAGGACATTCAGTTTTTGTCCAATGATATATGACAGTGTACTACAGAGACTACGACAGTAGCTACTCCTCACAGTGATGGGCGCTGTATCAAAAACTTCCCCAGGTTTTCAATCGACAAGTGAACAGAAGAATTCAGTTTTACCTAAATATACTTCTTCCACCAATGCAACACATAAAGTCTTTCCAAAAATTGAAGAGTGCTTTGTGACTCCAATACAATGAGCAAAAGTCAAAAGTTTTGAACAGAGCTGCATCCCGTTCTTGTCTAATGATATATCACTGTGTACTATAACAGCTCGCAGTTGGGATGCTGTATTACAAACTTTTCGATACTATAACTATGGCTCACAGTGATGGGCGCTGTATCAAAATCTTCCCCAAGTCTTCAATCGACAACTGAACAGAACAATTCAGTTTTAGTGAAATATGCTTCTTCCACTAATGTAATAGGAAGTCTTTGCAAAAATTGAAGAGTGCCTTGTGACTCCAATGCAATGGGCAAAACTCAAAGTTTTTAGTACGAGTAGATTCAGATATTGTCCAATGATATATCACAGTGTACTATAGTGGCTACGACTCACAGTGATGGGCGCTGTATCAAAAACTTCCCCAGGTTTTCAATCGACAACTGAACAGAAGAATTCAGTTTTAGCGAAATGTACTTCTTCCCCCAATGTGACACGTAAAGGCTCTGCCAAAGTTGAAGAATGCCTGGTGACTCCAACGCAACGGGCAAAAAGTCAAAATTTTGAACAGAATCGCATCCCGTTCTTGTCTAATGATATATCACGGTGTACTATGGCAGCGGGTACTCACAATGATGAATGCCTTATCAAAAACTTTCTTAGTCTGTCTCTGGACAACGGGACTAAAAAATGCTACTTTTGGCTAAATGTATCTCTTCCAACAATATTGTACACCATCACCAGATTCAAAGGCAGAAGATAACTTTTCTGGATGAAGAGTACACTCACGTTATTGCTCTATCAAATGCAAACCCAGCAAATATTTTGTGAGTCCAAATCAATGGGCAAAGTGTTCAGTAGAACTACATAAAGATTTTGTCTAATGCTATATCACAGTGTACGACTACGGTAGTGGGAGCTCACAGTGATAGATGGTCTATCAAAAACTATCCATGTTTGGAATACCCACAAATGTCTCCTTCAGAAATATCAGTGAGCTTTTAATAGAGATGATACAACCATGTATCAATGTCTACTTGTCTTGGACAACACTTATATTTCTGGAATACCTGGTTAAACTGCCTGAAAATGGACGCTGCACCATTAGTGGTCCCAGGAAAGTTTGCCATATGCAGAGTTTATTCACATGATTTTGACACCAAATGCAAAACCAGCAACTATCTTGGGACGTTGAAACAAAGTGCCAAAGTCAAATTTCAACTTGCAAAGCTTTCAAGTTGCCTTAAGCGGGAGGGAGGGAGAACTGATGGAGCCGACTGATTTCCCTAACCGAAACTACAACATCACATCAACGTTTTAAAGAAAACTACGTTCAGATTTTGTTCAATGTTAGATCACAGCGTACTACAGTGGTTACATTTCACAGGGATGGAGCCTGTTTCAAAAACTTCAACATTCTCTCAAAGGGCAAAGGAACTAGAGGATGGTGTTTAAGTTAAATATACTTCTCCCATCAATATAATATACAGACTTGGCAAAATAAAAAATAAAAATGAAGAATACAATCCAATTCCAACACAATAGGCAAAAGTCCACATCTTGAGCAGAAGTGCCTCCTGTTCTTGTCCAATGATAAATCACTGTGTATTATAGCAGTGTGAGCTCACAGTGATGGATGCTCTATCAAAAACTTTCTCAGTCTCTCCCTGGCCAATGGGACTAAATAATGCTACTTTTGATAAGTGTACATCCACCAATACAGTACACAATCACCACATTCAAAGGCAGAAGACCTTTCTTGTATGACGAGTTCGCTCACATTTTTTTAAATTTGATTTATATGCCGCCCTTCTCCGAAGACTCACGGCGGCTTACAATGCGTTAAGCAATAGCCTTCATACTTTTGTATATTTATACAAAGTCAGCTTATTGCCCCCACAAACGGGGTCCTCAATTGACCTACCTTAGAAAGGATGGAAGGCTGAGTCAACCTTGACCCTGGGGAGAATCGAACATGAAGTAGTTGCAGACAGCTGGATGATAATTAGGATCCTTAGTCTGCAGAGCTATCCAGGCTCCTGACATGATTACCACATCAAAGGCAAAACCCACAAATAAGTTGGGACTCCCATGCAACAGGCAAAAAATCAAAGTTTTTGAGCAGGACTGCTTCCAGATTTTGTCCAATGATACATCATGGTGTACAGTAGCGGATGGGACTCACGGTGATGGATGCTTTATCAAAAACTGGCTCAGCCTAACACTGGACATGTGGACTAAATAAGGCTATTTTTGCTAAAGCTACATCTTCCACCAATATAGGAAACTGCCATCTCATTCAAAGGCAGAAGAGACCTTTGCAGGGAAACTAAGAAAATATTGTTTTTCCTGCTGGCAGCATGTCTTGGTATTTCCATAAACCCTTGAAATTTTGTCAAGGCATATATCACAGTGCCTACGGGGTACCCTCCACAGTGATATTCACTGTAACAAAAACCTGATTAAATAACAACAAACCATTGTGTCCAACCTTACTGCAATTAAGAAAGCAATAAAAATGTTAATTGGACAGGTCTAAACCAGATGATTTATAGTCACCAGGTGTACGAATGTTACCGATGGTCATTGATGGCAGTTGTACCGTGGTTTTATTGACGTTGCTATTTTTGTTTAGGTTTTGTGATTTATTTTTTTATTTATTTTGCTATAGCTGTGATGCAAGATAACTCTAACAGACCGAGAACTTTGATGTTAGCTTTGATAGATAAATATGTAAACATGTATTACTTTCTAAATTAGCTTTTCCTGGTAAAAACAGTGTATCTGGGCATGAATTCAAAAATGAGGCACGATTGGATACTCCATGTGGAACATCCTAGGAATATCCCTTCAAAAATATCACGGAGCTTTTGAAAGAGATATTATTATAGAACTTTAAGACTTGTGGATTTCCACCCCCAGAATTCCACAATGTGTTTTAGAATTTCTACGTCGGAGTAAAAAAATCTGTTATAGGCTTCTATTAGCTCCAAGTTAGTAAAGATGAAAGAAGACCACGATGGAATAAGAGGCTTTATGTTTATTTTAAGAGTCATATTCAGGCCGACAATGAGTCAAATTCTACTTATCTTGGTCAACCTTTATATTTCAGCAGTATCTGGTGAGGCCATCTGGAAATTCAGGCTGTACTGCGGCCCCAAGGACGTTCGCTGTATGAAGAGTTCTGCTTTTACTCACATTATTATGATATCAAATGCAAAAGCAGGAAGTACCTTGTGACTTGAAAGAAATGTGTAAAAGTCAAAGTTTTAAAGAGAAGTATGTTCAGATTTTGTCCGATAATATATCACCGTGTATTACTACGACTCACAGTGATGGATGCTGTATCAAAAACTTCCACAGTCTCTCAATGTTTTAGTCAAATATGTTTCTCTCACCAATATAATAAACAGTCTTTGCAGAAAACGAAGAATATCTTCTGACTCCAATGCAATGGGCAAAAGTCAACTTTTGAGTACAAGTACATTCAGATTTTGTCCAATGATATATCACAGTGTACTCTGGCAGCTACGGCTCACAGTGATGGGCACTGTATCAAAAACTCCCCCAGGTTTTCAATTGACAACTAAACAGAAGACTTCCGTTTTAGATAAATATACGTCTTCCATTAATGTAATACATGGAGTCTTTGCAAAAATTGAAGAGTGCCTTGTGACTCCAATGCAATGGGCAAAAGTCAGTTTTTTTTATTGAAAAATTGGAATAAATTTTACAAAGATTTCCCCATCCCCCCTCCTTCCCCCCAACCCTTCCCCCTCCAACCTCCCCCTCCCTACTTCCCAGAGCAAAATACGGGGTATAGCATTTAAAAATAATAGTCTATCATAATCTAACTGACTATAGCATCCTATCTCCCTCTTGTATTTTACCTCCCCTTTTACTGAACTAAGTTTAGATACTTTATAACATCTCTTTATTCATTCATAAGCTATTTGAAGTTTTTTAGTCTGATATTTGCTTTGAATATAGTCAATCCATCTTCTCCATTCTAACATATATTTCTCAGTTCTAAAATTCAAAGTCAATTTAGCCTCTATAACCGTACAATCTGTAATTATACCCAACAAAAACAACTGTGGGGTAAACTTTATCCTCTTTTTAAGAATATTTTGAATAATCCACCATATTTTTATCCAAAATGCTTTAACTTTTTTACAAGTCCACCATACATGAAAATACGTAGCATCATCACAATCACACCTCCAACATTTAGATTGTAAATTTGGATACATACAAGCTAGCTTTTGGGGATCTAGATGCCATCTATAAAACATTTTATAGAAATTTTCTCTCAAGTTTTGAGCTTGTGTAAATTTTGCATTTTTTCCCATGTTTCCATCATTATTGGTTCTTCAAAATTTTGTGCCCATTTTATCATACAGTCTTTAACTAACTCTGTTTCGGAGTCTATTTCTATCAATATGTTATATAACCTTTTTATATGCATTTGACACTGGTCTCTAATTTATTTTACCAAGTTTTCCTCATTTTGTATGATATCAATTTTCTGGTCTTTTTTCCATCTAGCTTGTAACTGTCCATACTGGAACCAAGTTTGAATTACCCTTTCTTCTTTTAATACATTTAAGGGCTTTAACTGTAATATACCTCTTTCTATATTAAAAATATATGTAGTTACATCCTGTTTTTGTTCTACACTTATGTTCTCTATCACATGCCTGGGTTGGCAAAAGCCAACTTTTGAGTATGAGTACATTCAGATTTTGTCCAATGATATATCACAGTGTACTACGGTAACTACGGCTCACAGTGATGGATGCGGTATCAAAAACTTCCGCAGGTTTTCAATCGACAACTGAACAGAAGAATTCAGTTTTAGCTAAATATACTTCATCCACCAATGTAACACATAAAGTCTTTTCAAAAATTGAAGAGTGCTTTGTGACTCCAATGCAATGAGCAAAAGTCAAAAGTTTTGAACAGAGCTGCATCCTGTTCTTGTCTAATGATATATCACGGTGTACTATAACAACTCACCGTTGGGATGCTGTATTACAAACTTCTCAATATCGTAAATACGGCTAACAGTGATGAATGCTGTATCCAAAACTTCCCCAGCTTCTTAATCGACAACTGAACAGAAGAATTCAATTTTAGCTAAATATACTTCTTCCACTAATGTAATACATAGAGTCTTTGTAAAAATTGAAGAGTGCCTTGTGACTCCAACGCAATCGGCAAAACTCAAAGTTTTGGGTACGAGTACATTCAGATATTGTCCAATGATATATCACAGTGTACTACACTAGCTACGGCTCACAGTGATGGGTGCAGTATCAAAAACTTCCCCAGCTTCTCAATCGACAACTGAACAGAAGAATTCAGTTTTAGATAAATATACGTCTTCCATTAATGTAATACATGGAGTCTTTGCAAAAGTTGAAGAGTGCCTTGTGACTCTAATGCAATGGGCAAAACTCAAAGTTTTGTGTACTAGTACATTCAGATATTGTCCAATGATATATCACAGTGTACTATGGTAGCTACGGCTCACAGTGATGGGTGCGGTATCAAAAACTTCCCCCGCTTCTCAATCAACAACCGAACAGAAGAATTCAGTTTTAGATAAATATACGTCTTCCATTAATGTAATACATGGAGTCTTTGCAAAAATTGAAGAGTGCCTTGTGACTCCAATACAATGAGCAAAAGTCAAAAGTTTTGAACAGAGCTGCATCCCGTTCTTGTCTAATGATATATCACAGTGTACATCTAGCAGCTGGAGCTCACAGTGGTGGATGCCCTATCTAAAACTTTCTCAGTCTTTCCTTGGATAATGGGACTAAATAATGCTACTTTTGGCTAAATATATGTCAAAATGCATCTCCATATTTTGTCAAATCATATAGCACAGTGCATATAGAGCTTACTACCACAATAATGTTTATTCTGCCCAAAACCTGGTTAGATAATATTTTAAGTCAAGTCAATTAAGTCTGGTCAGGTTGGGTAGGGTAGGGTAGGGTAGATTCAAGTAGGATAGGGTAAGACAAGATAAAAATAATATAAACTTTAATGTCACTTTTTCCTGTGAACACACTGACAGAGATAAATATACTTCTTCCACCAATATAGTACCCCATCACCACATTCAAAGTCAGAAGAATGCTGCATGAAGAATATAATCTCATTATTGCTGTATCAAATGCAAAACCAGCAAATATTTTGTGACTCCCAAGTAATGGGCAAAAGTCAACATTTTGAGCAGAATTACATACAGATTTCATCCAATGATGTATCACAGCATCCTATAATGTAGACATACGTGTGAGAATCATATCCAACTCAACCATGTATAAAAGTCTACTTGTCTTGGTCAACACTTCTATTTCCGAAATATCTGGGGAAGCCAGCTGCAAATTTGGACTGTAGAGTGGCCCCAAGGAAGTTTGCTGTATGAAGATTTTGGCTTTTAGTCCGATCATTATGATGTCAAGTGCAAAGCCAGGAAATATCTCGTTACTCTGAAGCAATGTGCAAAAGTCATAGTTTTAAAGAGAATTTACATTCAGATTTTGTCCTTTGATACATCACAGAGTACAGTACTATACCTACAGCTCACAGTGATGGATTGTACTATATATCAGAAACTATTACAGTCTGTCAAAGAACACAAGGGTTCTGTTTTCACTAAATATACTTCTCGCACATATATGAACAACCGACCACTCAATGGACAACTGTACATACTTCTTTAGTTAAATACACTTCTTCCACCAATGTAATATTCACAGTCTTTGCAGAAATTGAAAAATACCTTCCAGATCCATTGCAATAGGCAAAAGTCAACATTTTGAGCAGGAGTGCATCCCATTCTTGTCCAATGATATATCATGGTGTACGACTACTGGAACTCACAATGATGGATGCCCTATCAAAAACTTTCTCAGCCTGTCAGTGGACAATGGGACTAAATAATGCTACTTTCGCTCAATATACTTCTTCCAACAATATTGTACACCATCACCACGTTGAAAAGCAGAAGATCCCTTTGCTATATGAAGAATTTACTCACATTATTGCTCTCTCAAATGCAAAACCAGCAAATATTTCCTGAGTCCAAAACAACGGGCAAAGTGTTGAGTAGAACTACATACAGATTTTGCCCAATGATGTATCACAGTGCTCTATAGTGGTTGGAACTCACAGTGATGGATGGTCTATCAAAAACTTTCTCGGTCGATCACTGGACAATCGGACTAAATAATGCTACTTTTGCTCAACATACTTCTCCCACAATATAGTACACAACCAAGACAGTCAGAGGCAGAAGACACCTTTGCTGTAAGAAGAGGTTGCTGATATCATTACCACATCAAAGGCAAAAGCAGCAAACATCTTGTGCCTCCAACACAAAGAGCATAAGTCAACATTTTGATCAGGACTCCATCCAGACTTTTTCCAATTGTATATCACAGTGTACTGTCATGAACATATACATATGAGAATCATATTCAATACAACAATGTGTCAAAGTCTACTTGTCTTGGTCAACCCTTCTATTTCAGCAGTAACTGGGGAAGCCAAGTGCAAATTCAAGCTGTAGAGTGGCCCCAGGGAAGGTTGCTGTAGGAAGAGTTCTGCTTTGACTCACTTTACTATGATATCAAATGCAAAACCAGAAAAATATCTTGTGACTCTGAAGCAATGTGCAAAAGTCGAAGTTTTAAAGAGAACTACATTCAGATTTTGTCCGATGATATATCACAGTGCCTTACAGCTGGTTACGGCTCACAGTGATGGATTCTGCATCAAAAACTTCCACAGACACTCAATGGACAATTGTACGCAATGATGCTGTTTTAACTAAATATACTTCCTCCACCAATGTAATACATTTATTCTTTTCAAATGCCTTGTGTCTCCACCACAAGGGTCCAAAGTCAAAGTTTTGAACAGAACTGCATCCAGTTCTTGTGTAGTGATGTATCACGGTGTCCTATAACGATGGCTACTCACAATGATGAATGCCCTATCAAAAACTTTCTTAGCCTATCCCTGGACAGTGGGAATAAAGAATGCTATTACGTTTGCTAAATATGCTTCTTCGAACAATATTGTATCACCACGTTCAAAGGCAGAAGATACCTTTTCTGTATAAGGGATATACTTGCGTTATTGTTATATCAAATGCAAAACCAGAAAATATTTTGGGACTCCAATGCAATGGGCAAAAATCAACATTTTGAGAAAGGGCTACATTCACATTTTCTGCAATGATATATCACAGTGTACGGTGGTAGTGTACCAGGGGTGTACAAGGGGTGAAATCCAGCAGGTTCTGACAGGTTCTGGAGAACCAGTAGTGGAAATTTTGAGTAGTTCAGAGAACCAGCAAATACCATCTCTGGCTGGCCCGAGCGAGGGGAGGGAATGGAGATTTTGCAGTATCTTTCCCCTGCCACGCCCACCAAGCCACACCACATCCACCAAGCCACACCCACAGAAGCAGTAGTAAAAAAAATTGGATTTCACCACTGGTTGGAACTCACAGTGATCGATGTTCTATCAAAGACTTTTTCAGTTTCACACTGAACAATGGGACTAAATTGCAATGTTTTTGCTAAAGATACATCTTCCATGAATAGAGGACACAGTCATCACAATCAAATGCAGAAGAGACTGTTGCAGAAAACAATGGAAGCAGAGTTTTCCCTATTGGCGACGTGTCTTTATCAAAATGTATCTCCCTGCACCCTCCAAATTTTGTCAAGCCATATATCATATGATATACCCCAATGTGATACAGTCAAAGATGGCTTCAGCTGGCTACAGCCGGCTACAACTCACAGTGATGGATGCTGCATCAAAAACATGGACAACTGTAACGAAAATATGCTGTTTTAGCTAAATATACTTCCTCCACCAATGTAATTCATTAATTCTTTGCAAAAGTTGAAGAGTGCCTTGTGACTCCAAACGCAAAGTCAAAGTTTTGAGCAGAACTGCATCCCGTTCTTGTCTAATGCTATATCACGGTGGCCTATAACAGCTGGTACTCACAATGAAGAATGCCCTATTAAAAACTTTCTTAGTCTGTCCCTGGACAGTGGGAGTAAAGAATGCCACTTTTGCGAAATATCCTTCTTCCACCAATATAAGTACAGCATCACCATGTTCAAAGGCTTTGCTGTATGAAGAATGATTGCTATATCAAATGCAAAACCAGCAAATATTTTGGGAGTCCAAAGCAACAAGCAAGGTTTCGAGGGGAACTACGTACAGATTTTGTCCAATGGTACATCACAGTGTACTATGGTGGTTACAGCTCACAGTGATGGAGGCTGTAACAAAAACATCCACAGTATCTCAATGGACAACTGAACAAAAGGAAGCTGTTTTAGCTAAATATACTTCTAAAAATATGAGTTCCAGGTATAGTTGTAAAGAAAGAAACAGACATTCTGCGAACTCCGGAATTAAAATAATTAAAATTTTATTCTACTAAGCTTTCGTCAGCCATCCGCTGACATCGTCAGAATATTAAACTACCATTACAGAGATCTCTGCCTTTATATGTCATTAATCAATTATGCGTGCAATGGCCAATTTGATTAACGACATATAAAGGCAGAGATCTCTGTAATGGTAGTTTAATACTCTGACGATATCAGCAGATGTCTGACGAAAGCTTAGTAGAATAAAATTTTAATTATTTTAGTTCCAGAGTTTGCAGAATGTCTGTTTCTTCCTTCTCTCTCTCTCTCTCTCTCTCTCTCTCTCTCTCTCTCTCTCTCTCTCTCTCTCTCTCTCTCTCTCTCTCTCTCTCTCTCTCTCTCTCTCTCTCTCTCTCTCTCTCTCTCTCTCTCACACACACACACACACACACATATTTCAAATCTTTATTGTCAGTGCACAACATATGTACAATGAGATTGGTTGAGCTCCCTCAGTGCACACACCCCAACACAATGCAACTCACAGTAAGGACAGAAAATCCATAACCTTAAATCATATTAACAAATCCTTAAATCATATTAACAAAACACCCAGTCTTATTGCACCAGTGTGAACATGTTACACATTGCGCCAGCCCTCCAAGTCGATCGTACTACATAGTTATGATGTTATTTCTCATTCAAGAGTCCGACAGCCCACAGATAAAACATGTTCTTCAGCTTGTTTGTGTGGCTGGCTATACTTCTATTTGTCCTTCCCGATGATAGGAGGGTAAAGAAGCAGTGACCAGGGTGAGAGTCATCCCTGAGAATTTTCCTCCCTTTTCTAAGGCAGCGATCCCTAGTGATCTCATCTAGTGGTATCAGGAGAGAACCCACGATATTTTGTGCTGTGCTGACCACCCTCTGTAATGAGGGTGTAATACAGTCTGTGTGGAAATTGAAGAATTCTTGTGACTCCAATGAATGGGCAAAAGCCAACATTTTGAACAGGATTGCATCCTGTTCTTGTCCAATGATATATCATAGTGTAGTATACTCTAGCAGCGGGATCTCACAGTGATGGATGCTCTATCAAAAACATTCTTAGTCTGTCCCTGGACGACGGGATTAAATGATGCTACTTTTGCTAAATATACCTCTTCCACCGATATAGTACACCATCACCAGATACAAAGGCAGAAGATACCTTTGCTGTAAGAAGAGGTTGCTGACATCATTATCATATCAAAGGCGAAACTAGCAAACATCTTGTGCCTCCAACAGAACAGGCAAAAATCTAAGTTTTGATCAGGACTACATCCAGATTTTGTCCAATGACGTATCACGGTGTACTATAGCAACTGGTACTCACAATGATAAATGCCCTATCAAAAACTTTCTCGGTCTGTCCCTGGACAAGGGGACTAAATAATTCTGCTTTTGCTAAATATACTTCTCCCACCAAGATTCAAAGGCAGAAGGCAACTTTAGTGTATCAAGAGTTTACTTACTTTATTGCCACATCAAAGAAAAGCCAACAACAAATTTATTGTGTCTCCAATGCAACAGGCAAAAGTCAAAGGTTTGAGCAAAACTACAACCAGATTTTGTCCAATGATATATCACAGTGTACTATAGTACCTATTGGAGCTCACAGTGATGGATGCTCTATCAAAAACCTTCTCAGTCTATCAGTGGACAGTGGGACTAAATTATGCTATTTTTCGCTAAAGGTGCTTCTTCCATCCATGTAGGACACAGTCATCACATTCAAAGGTAGAAGAGCCCTTTGCAAAAATGAAGAAAATGTTTTGCCTATTAGCAGCATGTCTTGGTCAAAATGTAACTCCATGAACTCCCCATATTTTTTCAAACCCTATAGCACAGTGCATATGGAGCTTACTACTACAGTGATGTTTACTCTGTCAAAAACCTGGTTAGATAATATTTTAAGTTAAGTTAAGTTAAGTTAAGTTAAGTTAAGTTAAGTTAAGTTAAGTTAAGTTAAGTTAGGTTGGGTTGGGTTGGGTTGGGTTGGGTTGGGTTGGGTTGGGTTGGGTTGGGTTGGGTTGGGTTGGGTTGGGTTGGGTTGGGTTGGGTTGGTAGGGTAGGGTAGGGTAGGGTAGGGTAGGGTAGGGCAGGGTAGGGTAGGGTAGGGTAGGGCAGAGTAGAGTCAACTAGGATAGGGTAAAACAAGATAATATAATATAAACTTTATTGTCACTTTTTTCTGTGAACATACTGACACAGATAGATAGATGATAGACAGGTAGGTAGATAGGTAGGTAGATAGGTAGGTAGGTAGGTAGGTAGATAGATAGATAGATAGATAGATAGATACCCTGTTTTCCCCAAAATAAGATATCCCCTGATAATAAGCCCAATCGAGCTTTTGAGCGCATGACAATAAAGCCAAGCGGTTATTTCAGGGTTCAAAAAATATAAGACAAGGTCTTATTTTCGGGAAAACATGATAGAAAGATTGATAGATAGATGATAGATAGATAGATAGATAGATAGATAGATAGATAGATAGAAGATAGCTAGCTAGCTAGCTAGATAGATATAATGGCAAATCATTATCCCCAACTCTACTGCAATTAAGAAAGCAATAAAATTGTTACTTCAACAAGTCTAAACAAAGTTGATTTATGGTCACCAGCGGTAGGAATGTTACTGTTTGTCATTGATGGCAGTTGTTCCCTGGTTTTATTGAGGTTAATATTTTTTATTCAGGTTTTGTGATTTCTTTAATATAGCTGTGATGCAAGAGAACTGTAAGCCACTCAGAGGTGGCCAGTGACAGGAACATATATGAAATGTGCATCCCATGCTAAATTAGGTGCCTTAGTTTTTTAATAGCAAAAAGAGAATATTTGGCCATGAATTCACAATTGAGGCATGATTGGAGATCACTTTTTCTGTCCATGTTTGGAATATCCAGAAATGTCCACTTCAAAAATGTCACTGAGCTTTTGATAGAGATATATTATAGCACTTTAAGACTCATGAACTTCAATACCCAGAATTCCAGCACATGTTTCAGAATTTCCATGTTCATAAAATATATATATAGAATAACAGAGTTGGAAGGGACCTTGGAGGTCTTCTAGTCCAACCCCCTGCCCAGGCAGGAAACCCTACACCACTTCAGACAAATGGTTATCCAACCTCTTCTTAAAAATTTCCAGTGTTGGAGCATTCACAACTTCTGCAGGCAAGTTGTTCCACTGATTAATTCTTCTAACTGTCAAGAAATTTCTCCTTAGTTCTAAGTTTCTTCTCTCCTTGATTAGTTCCCACCCATTGCTTCTTGTCTCAGGTGCTTTGAAGAATAGCTTGACTCCCTCTTCTTTGTGGCAGCCCCTGAGATATTGGAATGCTGCTATCATCTCTCCCCTAAGTCCTTCTTTTCATCAGACTAGACACCCAGTTCCAGCAACTGTTCTTTGGGTAGGCTTGGGTAAGTTTGTTATATGAAGAGTTCTGCTTTTACTCATACATTATTATGATAACAGATGCAAAACCAATATCTCATCACTCTAAATCAATGGGCAAAGGTCAACGTTTTAAAAGAAACTACGTTCAGATTTTGTCCAATGATATATCACCGTGTAACTATAACTACGACTCACGCTGATGGATGCTGTATCAAAAACCTTCACACTCTCTCAAAGTTTTTAGTCAAATATACTTCTCCCACCAGTATAATACACAATCTTTGCAGCAAATGAAGAAAACATTCTGATTCCAATACAATGGGCGAAAGTCAAGATTTTGAACAGGATTGCATCCCGTTCTTGTCCGATGATACATCATAGTGTATGATAGCAGCTGGGGCTCACAATGATGGATGCTCTATCAAAAACTTTCTCAGTCGGTCCCTGGACAATGGGACTAAATAATGCTGTTTTTGCTAAATATACTTCTCCCCCCCCCCCCCCCAATATAGCATCCAGTTACCACGTTCAAAGGTGGCACCTTTGCTGTATGAAAAACTTACTTGCTTTATTAACACATCAAAGTCAAAACCAGCAAATATCTTGGGTCTCCAATGCAAAAACTGCCCAAGAAACTGCTGATACAGTTCTACAGAGGAATTATTGAGTCTGTCATCTGCACCTCTGGAACTGTCTGGTTTGGTTCTGCAACCCAACAAGACAGACACAGACTTCAGAGGATCATTAGAACTGCAGAAAAAACAATTACTACCTCAACCTGCCTTACACTGAGGATCTGTATACTGCATGAATCAAAAAGAGGGCTGTGAAAATATTTACAGACCCCTCACATCCTGGACATAAATTGTTTCCAATCCTACCCTCAAAATGATGCTATAGAGCACTGCACACCAGAACAACTAGACACAAGAACAATTTTTCCCAAATGCCATCACTCCACTAAACCAATAATTCCGTCAACACTGTCAAACTATTCACTGTCTGCATTACTATTAATCTTCTCATCGTTCCTATAACCCATCTCCTCCCCCTTAGGACTGCATGACTGTAACTCTGTTGCTTGTATCTTTACGATTTATATTGACTCTTTACTAGTATGATTTGATTGCTTATTTGTTCCTTATGACTATCATTGTCGTACCTTATGATTCTTGACAAATGTCTCCTTTCTTTTTATGTACACTGAGATCATATGCACCAAAGACAAATTCCTTGTGTGTCCAATCACACTTGGCCAATAAAGAAATTCTATTCTATTCTATTCTATTCTATTCTATTCTATTCTATTCTATTCTATTCTATTCTATTCTATTCTATTCTATTCTATTCTATTCTATTCTATTCACAAATATCAAAGGTTTGAGCAGAACTACATCCATTGGATATTGTCCAATGAGGCATCTCAGTGTACTTTAGTGGAACAGCTCACAGTAATGAGGGGTCTATCAAAAACTTTCTCAATTGATCAATGGACAAAATTACACTGTTTTTGCTATCGATACTTCTTCTCTCAATCCATCACATTCAAAGGCAGAAGAGAGCTTTGCAAAAAAATGAAGCAAACAGAGTTTTGCCTTTTGGTAGCATGCCTTGGTTAAAACATATCTACATGAGCCCTCCATATTTTGTCAAGCCGTATAGCACGGTGCATATGGAGCTTACTACCACAGTGATGTTTGCTCGGTCAAAAGCCTGGTAAGGTAATATGATGCATGCTCTATCACAAACTTTCTCAGTCTGTCACTGGATAATGGGATACTGTTATTGCTGAAGATACTTCTTCCATCAATATAGTACACCAGTGGTTCTCAAGTTGTGGTTCTTGGATCTCTACAGAGCTACAGTGTCATCAAAGGCAGTCCACAAAGGCTTTAAAAATGTTATGATTTAAACCTTGGGGGGTCCAAGGTCATAGCCCGTGGCCACAAAAGGTATTTAATGGGGTTCTGTGGTAAAGAAAAATGCTGAGAACCACTGCAGTACACTGTCATCATGTTCAAATACAGAAGAGACCTTTGCTGAAAATGAAGATACTAAAGTTTTCAGTAAATAAACTTTCTCCACCAATATAATATGCAGTCTTTGCATAAAAGATTCCAATGCAATGGGCAAAAGTCAACATTTTGAGCAGAACTGCATCCTGTTCTTGTCCAATGATATATTATGGTGTACATAGCAGCTGGATCTCACAATGGTGAATGCTCTATCAAAAACTTTCTCAGCCTGTCCCTGGACAACGGGACTAAATAATGCTACTTTGGCTATAAACGTACTTCTTCCACCAATATAAATACATCATCACCACATTCAAAGGCAGAAGGCACCTTTCCTGTACAAAGAGTTGACTCGCATTATCAAAGGCAAAAGTAGCAAATAGGTTGGGACTCTAATATGACAGGCAAAAGTCATAATTTTGAGCAGGACTATATCCAGATTTTGTCCAATGGTATATTATGGTGTAGAAAGAGGCTGGGGCTCACAGTGATAGAAGCTCTGTCAAAAAGTTCTGTTGGTCACTAGACGATGGGACAAGATAACATTGTTGATGCTAAAGATGCTTCTTCCATCAATGTGGTGTGGGAGACATGATAGCAGCCTTCCAATATCTCAGGGGCTGCCACAAAGAAGAGGGAGTCAAACTATTCTCCAAAGCACTTGAAGGCAGGACAAGAAGCAACGGGTGGAAACTAATCAAGGAGAGAAGCAACCTAGAATTAAGGAGGAATTTCCTGACAGTGAGAACAATTAGCCAGCGGAACTGCTTGCCTCCAGAAGTTGTTGGTGCTCTAACACTGGAGGTTTTTAAGAAGACACTGGGCAGCCTTTTGACTGAAATGGTATAGAGTTTCCTACCTGAGTAGGGAGTTGGACTAGAAGACCTCCAAGGTCCCTTCCAACTCTGTTTTTCTGGTGTGTTGTCATTCCCTGCAAAACCTCTCTTCTACATTTTTACTCAGAGATAGGCAGAACTGCTGACGATGAAACAATGACGATAAAACTTGTCATTGTTTTATCAAGACATTCCTTACTTGTACGATATGATAGGAAGCTAGAGTTATTTATGTCAAGCCATATATCACAGTGCATACTGGAGTAGCAACATCCACAGTGATATTCACTGGGCCAAAAACTTAATTAAATAATGGCGTATTATTAGGGCCAACCCTCCTTTAATTAAGAAAAGCGATAAGGTTTTTTTTTTTAATTTCAATAGGTCTAAACCTTCAAATTAGAATAGAATAGAATAGAATAGAATAGAATAGAATAGAATAGAATAGAATAGAATAGAATAGAATAGAATAGAATAGAATAGAATAGAATAGAATAGAAAATATGGAATGGAATAATGGAATGGAATGGAATGGAATGGAATGGAATGGAATAGAATAGAATAGAATAGAATAGAATAGAATAGAATAGAATAGAATAGAATAGAATAGAATAGAATAGAATAGAATAGAATAGAATAGAAAATATGGAATGGAATAATAATAGAATAGAATAGAATAGAATAGAATAGAATAGAATAGAATAGAATAGAATAGAATAGAATAGAATAGAATAGAATAGAATAGAATAGAATAGAATAGAGAAAATATGGAATGGAATGGAATGGAATGGAATGGAATGGAATGGAATGGAATGGAATAGAAAAGAATAGAATAGAATAGATTTTTTTTTATTGGCCAAGTGTGATTGGACACACAAGGAATTTGTCTTGGTCCATATGCTTTATGTCGAATCATAAAGTACGACAGTTAATGATAGTCATAGGGTACAAATAAGCAACCAGGAAACAATATCAATATAAATTGTAAGGATATAAGTAACAAAATTACGGTCATAGAGTCATAAGTGGAAGGAGATGGGTGGTGGGAACGATGAGAGTATTAATAGTAGTGCAGACTTAGTAAATAGTTTGACTTCGTTGAGGGAATTATTCGTTTAGCAGAGATGGCATTCGGGGAAAAACTGTCCTTGTGTTATAGTTCCCAATTCTAGAAATGTTACCGATTATCATTGATAGCACTTGTTCCCGGTGTTGTGGTTGTTAACTACTTTTTGTTAAGGTTTTGTGATTTTATTTGTGTCCCATTATTCTTGTTTTAGTCCTGCTGTCATGTAAGAGAATTGTAGGGCACTCAAAGGTGGCCTTTAAAGGAATATAGCTAGATGAATAAATAGAATTGCCTCAAATGCTAAATTAAGTACACAGTTGTTGTTGTTTTTTTTTTAAAAAAAACCCGTTTATCTGGCCATAAATCCACTAATGAGGCATGAGGGAAGGCCAGTGTTTTAGTCCGTGTTTGGAACATTCCAGAAATGTCCACTTCAGAAAAATATCAATTCAGCTTTTGATAGAAATGTGTTACAGCACTTCAGGACTTCAAACTTCAAACAGAATTTCCCAGCCAGCAAGCTAAATAGGGATTTCTGGGAATTGAAGTCCACCTGTTTTAGAATTCCCAAGTTGGAGAAACATTGTGTTATACTTCTGACTTCTATCCTGGATTCTATCCAATAAGAGACCAGTTCTAGAACCCTACTTCTATTCCTGGAGAATATTGAAATAGAAATCCAGATATTATTATCAATGCGTGTATGATAATGAACACTTTAATATCAGAATTGTATTCCTGCGGGCACAACAATGTATCATTTTTATAGTAACATTACACTATTGCATTACTATTACTACAGGTACAACTACTACTGCTCCCTGACTAGGTGGCTCAGTGGCTAAGACGCTGAGTTTGTCCATCAGAAAGATCGGCAGTTTGGCGGTTCGAATCCCTACTACAGGTCTCCAACTCTGTTTCCTGTTACCTATTACTACTACTACTCATTATTATCCTTATATTTTTATCTCATCTTTCTTGCAGAACTCAAGAGGGCATACAAAGCCATTTCTTCCAGTTTTCCCATTATAACCCAGTGACTTGCCAAGTCACTGGAAAATTTCCATGGCTGAGGATAGAGACTGAACCTGAGTTTGCCTGATTCCAGCCCAGACCCTTAATCATTACACCATGTTGTCCCTTCTGAGTTTACACCAAACAATATATTCCAACATAGACTCACAACATTGGAAAGGTAAAATTATGGTGCCAGTTCAATAGATGAAAACCTTGATATTTCTTATGACTTATGAGGGATTTGCTTACTGACCTGGTTGCACTATAGATAATCACCTTTGTTGTCTAGAAAACCAAACCACTTCAACAAACTTCTTTTATTCTAGAAAAATCTCCTCCATAAAAAGAAAGGACTATGGGAAAGCCAAAGGGAATATTTAGTGGGTATAAAAATTCTAGAAAGAGATATATGATTCCAAGAGAAAGAAATAAAAGAGTGACCAAAAAGTCAATAAACGATGGAACTTCAAAAAGGGTAAGAGATGACGGATAGAGATAAAAGATAAAAATTAGAAACCACAAAGTGGAAAATAGTAGTATACATATCGGTAGATAATAGAATTTATTATAATCATAAGCAAATTAAGGTTAGAAGTTGGAAGTCTAGGATTAGGGAAGCTAATTGTATCATTAATATTAACAGAGTGTAAAAACTTTATTGGAAACCATAATTTTTAGGGACTAGAAATTTTGAGATATAATCCCAGGACGGGTTAAATTTTGTTAATAATCAGCTTTATTAGTGTTTCTGGATATTTGGGGTATTGGAATTATGATAGAATTGAGTAATTCTTAAAATATTAAAGATTCAGCAGGGGACAACAAACATATTGTATAAAGAAATGTTACTGATGTTTAAACGGATTTATGAAAAAAGTGATAAACGAATCACAAAGAGAGAATGGTATTGCTGAAGGTGGAAGGTTAGGAGTATGTATATCTAATGGTATTATTACCGTTAGCATTTTATAAAAACGGATATTGACCCGGTCAATACACTGTCCACAAAATATGTATGGTGTTAAAGGAAAACTACAAATAAAACATATATGAAAAAAAAAACCCAGACTTTTTAAATTCTTATTGTGTATGTTTGTATTCCATCCACATGGAATACTCAAAAAAAAAAGTGGTGTTATTAGCCACCCAACCTCAAAAATACACTTTTCCCAAAAGGTTTCCACAATTTTGGCCACTACTGTACTTCTTTTCACTTCTTTCCAAACAATGTTCCTCAGCAGAGACCATATGCTACCCACCATGTTTCTATCAGCATTTGCATAATGGTTATAAATAGTTTGCTTTAAAAAAAAAAAAGTCAAAGCATTCAAAGATCTCCAGATCTTTCCTGGCCAAAATAAAACCCTTGGAGGAGGTGGGTGGGAATTGCAGTGAAGGTTTTTGTACAGAACTAAATTGCTGTGGGACGCTGGGAACAGCACTGTTGGACACCTTCGTACAAAATCTTCCACCATACCAGAAGTGTGAAGCAAAAAGGACAACAAAGAAATGCTTGAATAACAGAACAACAGAATAACAGAGTTGTAAGAGTCCTTAGAGGTCTTCTAATCCAATCCCCTGCTCAAACAGGAGACCCTCTACCATTTCAGACAAATAGTAGTCCAATCTCTTCTTAAAAACCTCCATGATGGAACATTTACAACTTCTGGTTGTACTGATTAATTGTTCTAACTATCAGGAAATTTCTCCTTAGTTCTAGGTTGGTTCTCTCCTTGATTAGTTTCCACCCATTGCTTCTTGTCCTGCCTTCAGGTGCTTTGGAGAATAGTTTGACTCTCTCTTCTTTGTGGGAACTCCTGAGATATTGGAACACTGCTATCATGTCACCCCTAGTCCTTCTTTTCATTAAACCAGACATACCCAATTCCTGCAACCGTTCTTCTTATGTTTTAGCCTCCAGTCCGCTAATCATCTTTGTTGCTTTTCTCTGCACTCTTTCTCGAGTCTCAACATCTTTTTTTATAGAGTGGCAACCAAAACTGGATGCCATATTCCAAGTGTGGCCTTACCAAGCCATTATAAAGCGGTACTAACTTTTCACCTGATCTTGATTCTACCCCTTAGCGAGGCTCAAATTTCATTTTGAAGCACCATGAAAGAATTTGTCAAGGATTAAAATGGTCCAACAAGGTGTTTCAATATGCAGTCCATTTATTTTTACAACTATACCACATTTTTCTGATTTGATTTCAAAACAATCGCGGTTTATTCTCCGCAACTGCCCCCACTCTCTATTTTAAGTGGTCAGTGTTTATGTTAATCCCTGTCCATTCCGAAGCATCGTTTTGGAAACTAAATCTAAAGCAGATGTGATTTTTTTTCCTGCCACGGAGAAAAATCTCAATGAAAAAAAAGGGAAAAATGAAAACAAACCAAAAGAACAATGCTTCCTCAAATATCTCAGCCTATCTTTTGTCTATATCACCGCTGCGGTTCTTACGAAGATCCAAAGCACAACACATGTTTTACGGATTATCGCTTCTGAAATAAATAGAAATAAATAAACAGGCCTGATTCAGAGAAAGAAATCTCACCTGCATTTTCAGCATGTCTTTTCTTTTTTAGCCATCTTCAAGCTGCAGATTCCAGATTCGGTTGCCGTTGGACGCGCAATGGATTTTTCCAGATAAAATCGAGTTTCCTCATGAGCATATTGTTCTCTCTCCCAAACTCCATGAACATATATCTGCTTCTTTCTCTAGATCTCCATCACCAACCAACATCTCGTTTCCTATATATCCCCTAATATAAGCCAGCATCAAAACTGTTTGTTCCTCATATACATATACATATGTTCCTTAGGATATTCTATGTGTTCCCCCCCCCAAAAAAATGCCAATGTACGAGGATGAACATGTGCAGCTCTTGAGGGAGAATTCCTCAGAATGAAACCACAGTACACCAAACTGCCATTTTTCGGTCTCCCCCCGCTCCTTCTCTCTCTCCCCCCTGCCTTCATTCTCTCTCTGCAAAATTAATCTTAAACCAGAAACATCTCTGATTTCTGTTTCCTGCCGCAGTTGAAGCAGGAAGCCAGCAAAGAGGTCAGCTGAGGACAGGCAGCGAAAGAAATGAAGACGGGAATCATAGCTTGGAAGAAGAAGGAGAAGGAGAAACGGCTGCTTTTCTCGAGGTCTCAAAATGAGATCAAGTTGGGTGCAGAAAGATGACGGAGAACCAATGCATGTGGGCACCTGAACTAGTCTAAATATATTCACCTGTGTTGTACAGCTGTATTATTATTGTTGTTGTTGTTGTTGTTATCCTTCTCATCTGGCTGACTAGGTGGCTCAGTGGCTAAGACACTGAGCTTGGCAATCAGAAAGGTTGGCAGTTTGGTGGTTCGAATCCCTAGTACAGGTCTCTTGGGAGAGCAGGGGGTTGGATTAGATGACCTCTAAGGTCCCTTCCAACTTTGTTACTGTTACTGTTAACTCCTCTACTACCACCTCTTATTGGTATCATCATTGTGATTATTATTATGAACAAATTCTTGTGCGACTAATTATACTCAGCCAAATCTTCTCTTCTCTTCTCTTCTCTTCTCTTCTCTTCTCTTCTCTTCTCTTCTCTTCTCTTCTCTTCTCTTCTCTTCTCTTCTCTTCTCTTCTCTTCTCTTCTCCTCCCCTCCCCTCCCCTCCCCTCCTCTCCTCTCCTCTCCTCTCCTCTCCTATTCTCGAAAAATTAATCCAGAGGGAGCAAATTTTTGACTGGTGAAACTGGATTGCCATCTAAGAAAATAACAGAATAGCAGAGTTAGAAGAGTACAACCCTCTGCTAAAGCAGGAAACCTGATACCATTTCAGACAAATAGTTGTCCAATCTCTTCTTAGAAACTTCCAGTGTTGGAGCATTCACAACTTCTGGAAGCAAGTTGTTCACTGACTAATTGTTCTAACTGTCAGAAAATTTCTCCTTAGTTCTAGGTCGGTTCTCTTCTCGATTAATTTCCATCCATTGCTTCTTGTCCTACCTTCTGGTGCTTTGAATAATAGTTGACCTCTTCTTTTTGATCTCTCTCTCCCTCCCTCCCTCTCTCTCTTTTCCTCCCTCTTTTTCCTGATTTCCACTTTCATTTCAGCTTATATTCAGGCTCATCTATTTCTCCAATCAATATTTATCCATCTTTAATACCTTTAAGGCGCTGAAGTCAAGTCAAGCCAAAATCCTTGAGTCAAAGTCTTCCTGCAAGTGATTCCTTGTGGAGATTCCAGAGTGGCCTCACTCTGTCAAACTTATTCAGTTTCTTAAAACTTTTCATCTCTTTAAGTCTCTGAGTCTAAATTCCTTGGCCAATCTTTAGCTTCTCCAAAAGAGAATTCACAAAGAGAAGGATTGGGTTTGGAATGCACGTGTCCAAGATTAGACAAAGGTTTTTGAATGAGTGAAAACTACTGTGCTACTACTATAGCTCCCACAGTGTTACATTTCAATACAGTAACCGCTGGCTGGACCAGCCACAAGCAAAGGAGGACTTCTGAAAAATGACAGATCCATTTTCCAAATTATACTCGATGTGACAGAGAAAGAAGTCTTCAAGAATTCAGGGTGGAACAGTTATTTTCATAACACACCTTGCAATTTTGGTTTGGACCATGAGGAAGTTAGGGTGCAATGACGAAAATAATACTACCTCCCATACTACCATCTCTTACAATACTAGACAACATAGTATCAACAGTAGAGACCTTCACATTTCTCTGTTCCATCATATCTCAAGACCTAAGATGGACACCTAACATCAAAAAGTCATCAAAAAAGAACAACGAACGTTCTTGCTGCGCCAACTCAGAAAGCTCAAGCTGCCCAAGGAGCTGCTGATCCAGTTCTACAGAGGAATTATTGAGTCTGTCATCTCTAGAACTGTTGGGTTTGGTTCTGCAACCCAACAAGACAGACACAGACTTCAGAGGATAATTAGAACTGCAGAAAAAGCAATGGCTATCTCAACCTGCTTTCCATTGAGGACCTGTACACTGCATGAGACAAAAAGAGGACTGTGAAAATATTTACAGAACCCTCGCATCCTGGACACAAATTGTGTTAACTCCTACCTTCAAAACGACGCTATAGAGCACTGCACAACAGAACAACTAGACACAAGGACAGTTTTTTCCTGAATGCCATCACTCTGCTAAACAAATAATTCCCTCAACACTGTCAAACTATTCACTAAGTCTGCATTACTATTATTAATCTTCTTATCGTTCCTATCACCCATCTCCTGCCACTTATGACTGCATGACTGTAACTGTTGCTTGTATCTTTACAATTTAAATGGACTGTTTACTAGTAGGATTCGATTGCTTATTTGTACCCTATGACTATCATTAAGTGTTGTACCTTATGATTCTTGGTGAATGTATCTTATCTTTTTATGTACACTGAAAGCATATGCACCAAAGAATTGTGTGTCCCATCACAGTTGGCCAATAAAGAATTCTATCTATTCTATCTATCTATCTATCTATCTATCTATCTATCTATCTATCTATCTATCTATCTATCTATCTATCTATCTATCTACCTACCTACCTACCTACCTACCTACCTACCTACCTACCTACCTACCTACCTATCTATCTATCTATCTATCTATCTATCTATCTATCTATCTATCTATCTATCTAAATATTTCCAGATTTCTTACTCGACTGCATCGAATCTAATTTAGAAAATGGATCTGTCTTATATGGATGGCATCCTATAGAATTTTCTGTAACAAAACAACCAGATGACAAAGGCCGAGAGAAGAGAAATTGATATGAATTGCATGAAAGACTAATTCACCTCTTTGCTGTTTACAACCCTTCCATTACCTATGCTTTTTGAGGGGAATAGGAGTGTACTACCTATCAAGAATAACACTTTGATTTGTACAGTAGGGCAAAAGATTGATTGCTTATCCGACAATGCTCCAGTCATCATCATAAATCAATGGTTCTCAATGTTTTCTTCACCATGGACATCCTTTAAATACCTTCTGCGGCCATGAATCATGGCCATGGACCTTCAAGAGTTAACTCAAGATATAAGAGCCTTGGTGGCGCAGCGGACTAAAGTGCTGTTAAGTAGCACTTAGCTGCCAGCTGCCTGCAATTACTGTGAGTTCAAATCTCACCAGGCTCAAGGTTGACTCAGCCTTCCATCCTTCTGAGATAGGTAAAATGAAGACCTGGATTGTGAGGGAAATAAGCTGACTTTGTATAAAAAAGAACACCGCTTAGGGGGGCCCGAAAGCCCTACTAAGCAGGTATATACAAAAGTATGAAGGCGATTGCTTAACGCATTGTAAACCGCCCTGAGTCTCCAGAGAAGGGCGGCATATAAATCAAACCAATAAAATAATAATACAATACAATAAATAAATCATAACAAGCTTTCATGGACTCCCTGTGATGACATCACAGCTCCCAGGGGCCTGTGTACCAAGGTGGAGAACCACTTCCATAAATCATAAAAATAGTCCATCATAAATATATCAAACCTCTTAATTATTGTGGGCCACAGAAATGGGTTAAGGCATAAGCCTATCTTAATTTTAAGTCCACATGACCTCACTTTTGTCAACTAGAAGGTGCTACTGCCTTCTGCCACCAAATAACTTCCACCGTCTGATACGCTCTCACAGAGAGGGCCTCCTCAGGGTGCCGTCGGCCAGACAATGTAGACGGGTGGCCCCCAGGGGGAGAGCCTTCTCTGTGGCGGCTCCTGCCCTATGGAATGAATTGCCCCCCGGATATAAGAAGGATTCCCGACCTCCACGCCTTCCGTCGGGCTCTAAAGACTGTTGTTTCATCAAGTAGGCCTGACCGATTAGATAAATTTTAAATAGGTTTTAAATTGGTTTTAAAGGGGTTTTAGCAAGGGGTTTTAAATTACGGCCAAATAGTTTTAAATTATTTTAATAGTTTTAATGTTTGTGTTGGACTGTTTTAATATGGCTGAAAACCGCCCTGAGTCTTTCCGGAGAAGGGCGGTATAGAAATGTAATAAACTAACTAACTAACTAACTAACTTCACCCTGTGGAATTAATCAATCAATCAGAATAGAGCTGGACGGGACCTTGGAGGTCTTCTAATCCAATCTCCTGAACAAACAGGAGACTCTATACCCATAATGGCAAACCTATGGCACGTATGCCACATGTGGAACGCAGAGCATATCTATGTGGCACGCGAGCATTGCCCTAGCTCAGCACAAGTGTGAACCAGGCGCTGGCCAGCTGATTTTCGGGCCTTCCAGGCCCACCAGAAGTCAGGAAATGGGCTCCGGAGGGCCTCCAGGGGAGTGGGGACGGTTGTTTTCACCCTCCTCAGGCTCTTAGAAAGCCTTTGGAGCCTGAAGAGAATGAAAAACAGCCCTACCGGGCCCACTGGGCCACCGTGTGCCAAAAGCAGGTGGAGCGGGGGGCGTCGCGCACACATACACGGAGCACATTGAATTATGGGTGTGGCCACACATGTGTGTGACCCCCCCTGTGCTCCCCCCGCTTTTGTCATGCGACGGCAAAAAGGTTAGCCATCCCTGCCCTATACCATTTCATTTCAGTGGCTGTCCTTAAAGGCCTCTAGTGATGGAGCATCAGAGGTGGGTCTCAGCAGGTTCTGACCAGGTCTGGAGAACCAGTAGTAAAAATTCTGACTGGCCCGGCCCCCATCTATTCTCTGCCTTCCGAGTCCCAGCTGATCAGGAGGATATGGGGATTTTGCAGTAACCTTCTCCTGGAGTGGGGAGGGAATGGAGATTTTACAGTGTCCTTCCCCTGGAGTGGGGTAGGAATGGAGAATTTACAGTATCCTTCCCCTGCCATGCCCACCAAGCCATGTCACTCCCACTAAGCCACACCCACAGAACCAGTAAATTTTTTGGAAGCCCATCACTGTGGACCATCCACAACTTCTGAAGACAAGCTGTTCCATTAGTTAATTATTTTGACCATTAGGAAGTTTCTCCTGAATACTAGGTGGCTTTTCTCCTTGATTAGTTTCCATCCATTGTTTCTGGTCCTGCCCTTTTGTCTACCCTTCAATGGAGACATACATAAACCCAGGGGTTCACAGGGGTTTGAGAGACCTCTAGCTAAGATTCTGTGCAGTTCAGAGAACCCCCAAATTCGACTCCTGGCTGGCCTCACCCCACCCACCCCTCCCAGGAGTCTCCACACGGCCCATTTTGGATGCAGGTAACTGCAGGCCGCGCATGGAGGCTCGGGTAGGGTGAAAAATGGCCCTACCAGAAGTTCGAGTAGAGGGCCTTTGGAGCCTGAGGAGGCCATTTCCCCCACCACCCCAGGGGCTCGAGGAAAGCCTCCGGAGCTCGGGGAGGGCAAATAGTGCCATGGTGCAGGAGGCTGACTATACCACTCCCATGCAGCAACTGGCCAGAGAACACCATGCTAAATTTTTTGAAGCCCACCCCTGCATAATCCCACAGATTTATTCCACCTGATCAATTAAACCCTGAAAAGGACGCACTCTAGGAATCTAGTTGAAAGTACACTCATTCCAAGTTACTATATAAACCAAATGTCCAACATCGAACCATGACTGAAAAATAAATTTGCAAAAAAAAATAGGAACCAATAACATATGGATGAGACAGTTTTGTGTAATAGTCAAAGCCCCAGGCTAGAAACTGGGAGACTGTGAGTTCTAGTCCTTCCATAGGCCCAAAGCCATGTGGGTGACCTTAGGCCAGTCACACCTTCTTAACCCTAGGAAGGACACAATATGAAATCCTTCCGAAAAATCTTGTTGAAAAACTGCAGGGACTTATCCAAGCAGTCTCCAGGAATCAACAATGACAGTAAGACCACGCCTAGGGTACTGCATCCAGTTTTGGTCACCACACAAGTTGCCTCCTGAAAAAGCACCTTTGGGACAATGATGACCTGGATCACTGAGAATCTCTATAGATTTTTAGTTATACAATTTGGGATGAACCCCCTTCAAATGGTGTGGGAGTAGGAATGGATTTCCAGAGGAAAAATTGCAGACTCCAGGAACCAGGAGCACCACTCAGGTGACCCTGAGGACACAGAGAAACCTCCAAGTGGCCTCAACAACTCCCTAAAAGGATGCAAATGACCAGCTGTCTGCAAGGAATATAAATCCTTCCATTCCCCACTATCCTGTCAGAGCTGAAGAAGCTCCTTGGATGAGAAGCGAAACCTCTTCAGAAGAAAACCTCAAGTTGCCTCTCGAAAAATAAAACACCTTGGAGACAACCATGACTTGGATGGCTGAGAATCTCTACAGATTCCTGAAAGCAAGTTATTCCATTGGTTAATTGCTCGCGGCATTAGAAAATTTCTCCTTAGTTCTGAGTTGCTTCTCTCCTTGGTTAGTTTCCAACCATCGTTTCTTGTCTTGCCTTTTGGTGTTTGGGAAAGCAGCAAATCGTTTACCAAATCCCATCATTTACCAAATCCCAAACCTCAATTCACCCGGAAGGAGGAATTTTCCAAAAGTGAGAACCATCAACCAATGGAACAGAAGTTGCCTTCGGAAGTTGTGGGAGCTTCATCACTGGAGGCTTTCAAGGAGAGATTGGACTGCCATTTGTCAGAAACGGTGTAGGGCAGTGATGGTGTGTGTGCCAGTCACACACATGTGTGCCCACACCCATAATTCAATGCGCCCTGCCCTCCTGCACATGCCCACATGACCCCACTGAGCTCCCACTACTTTTGGCACGTGATGACCCGGTGGGCCCGGTAGGCCCATTTTTCGCCCTCCCCAGGCTCCAGAAGCTTTATTGGAGCCTAGGGAGGGCAAAAATGGCCTTCCCCACCCCCCTGGAGGCCCTCAGGAGGCCCGGAAAAGACCTTGTTGACTTCCGGTGAAAACTAGAAAGCCTCTGGAGCCTGGGGAGAGCAAAAAACGGGCCTTCCCACCCCTAGAGGCCTTCCACAGCCTGTTTCCCAACTTCCGGTGGGCACAGAAGGCCCAAAAATCAGCTGGCTGGCATGCACATGCGTGCCAGATCTGAACTAGGGCAATGCTTGCATGCCCACCAATATGGTTCCACGTGCCACCTGTGGCACACGTGCCATAGATTCGCCATCATGGGTGTAGGGTCTCCTGCCTGGGAGGGACGTTGGACGAGATGACCTCCCATCCAACTCTATTAATCTGTTAATCTATTTCAAGTTCTACTACATCATCTTAATATATGTTTATACATAGTGTCTTGGTCACTCAGGAGCAATCGTGTTCTTTCTCACCCTATACCTGATTTGAAATGAATTGTTCATTTCAAACAATGTTACTTTTGTCTTGATTTTTTTTTATGCATATCTGTATAAATTCATAACCCGTTTTGAGTCTTTTGGAATAAAAAATAACTCAAATGAAGGCAACTGCCATCTCTTGTCCACCCCCCTCCTCCCCCACAACCCCATTCTTTCCAATAGCCAAAATTAATCTTAAATAGGAAGCCTGGTTCTATTTCTGTTTCCTCTGAACGTTGAAGCAGGAAGCTAATTGTGAAGTCTGCTAAAGAGTTGAAATGAAAGGAATAACCAAGGTAGTGAATGATGGAGGAGGGGCAAACAGGAGAGAAGGATGACCTGCTCTGTGGCTTCTTCAGAATCAGCTAACTGGAGGAACAAAACACATAGAACATAGAATAATAGAGTTGGAAGCAACTTCGGAGTTCTTCTAGTCCAACCCCCTGCTCAAGGAGACCCTATACCATTTCAAATATATGGTTGTCCAGTCTCTTTTTGAAAGCCTCCAATGATGGAGCATCCACAGCTTCTGAAGGCAACTTCTGTTCCATTGGTTAATTGCTCTCACCATTAGGAAATTTCTCCTTAGTTCTAGGTTGCTTCACTCATTGGTTAGTTTCTATCCATTGATTCTCATCCTGCCTTTTTGGTGCTTTTGGAAAATAGTTTGATCTCCTCGTCTTTGTAGGAGCCCCTCAAATATTGGAGGACTGCTATCATGTCTCCACTAGTCCTTCTTTTCAAAGTTAGGATAGGATAGGATAGGATAGGATAGGATAGGATAGGATAGGATAGGATAGGATAGGATAGGATAGGATAGGATAGGATAGGATAGGATAGGATAGGATAGGATAGGATAATGATGGCTAACCTTTTTGCCATTGCATACCAGGAGAGGGGGGCAGGGGAGGGTCACGCATGTGCAATCCCCTCCCCCCCTGCTCCTGGCACATGATGGCCTGGTAGGCCCGTTTTTTCTTTGTTACCTGGTTCTAGATCATCTCTATTTATCTGGGAAGGGACGAAGACAGCCTTTCCCACTCCCTTGGAGGCCCTACGGAGGCTGAAAGGGCCCATTTCCTAACTCCCGGCGGGACAGGAAGTGGCATTTTTTGCTGTCCCCTGCCTCCAGAACCTCTGTAGGAGCCTTTCTAGGAGCCTTTCTAGGAGCCTTTCTAGGAGCCTTTCTAGGAGTTTCTGGAGGATGGGGACAGCAAAAAAGTCACTTCCTGCCCCACCGGGAATCGGGAAATGGGCCCTTTCAGCCTCCATAGAGCCTCCAAGGGAGTGGGAAAGGCTGTTTTCACCCTTCCCAGATAAATAGAGAGGATCTGGAGCCAGATAAGAAAGAATAATGGGCCTTCCCCATCCCCGCCCCTGCCCTCCAGAGGCAGGAAACAGCTTGTGCCCCAGAGCTGAGCTGGCGTGCCCTCTAGTATGACTCCGCGTGCCACCTGTGGCACATGTGCCATACATTCGCCATCACAGGGATAGGCTAGGCTAGGCTAGGCTAGGCTAGGCTAGGCTAGGCTAGATAATAGAATAGAATAGAATAGAATAGAATAGAATAGAATAGAATAGAATAGAATAGAATAGAATAGAATAGAATAGAATAGAATAGAATAGAATAGAATAGAATAGAATAGAATAGAATAGAATAACAGTTGGAAGAACCTTGGAGGTCTTCTAATCCAACCTCCTGCTCAGGCAGGAAACCCTACACCACTTCAGACAAATAGTTGTCCAATCTCTTCTTAAAAACGTCCAGTGTTGGAGCATTCGCAACTTCTGGAAGCAAGTTGTTGCTCTGGTTAATTGTTCTAACTGTCAGGAAATTTCTCCTTAGTTCTAAGTTGCTTCTCTCCTTGCTTAGTTTCCATCCATTGCTTCTTGTCTTGCCTTCAGGTGGTTTGGAGAATAGCTTGAGTCCCTCTTCTTTGTGGCAGCCCCTGAGACTAGACATGTGCCGTTTCTGTAGCTCTTCTTTTAATGTTTTTGCCTCCAGCCACCGAATCATTCTTGTTGCTCCTCTCTTCACTCTTTCCAGAGTCTCAACATCTTTTGTATGTTGTGGGGGCCAGAACTGGATGTCAGTATTCCAAGTGTGGTCTTACTAAAGCTTT